>CM060976.1:113956963-115167676 GCA_030765065.1 Deroplatys truncata
CATATATTTTATTTTTTACATGTACCGCTAAAATTCATTGTTAATTATTGTTACATTACCAAAATAATCACAGGGTGAAAATAATGTATTGTTTCTGTTGATATAATTTTCCTCGAACCAGCGACCTTTCGATTGTGAATAGACACGTCACAGATGTTTAATAAAAGCCTGATGCTATGTGATGGCTTTAGAATTCTATTCTCTATGCATTACCACGGGAAAAACGAATAGCGAGTTACCACTTGAGAAAAGTTAAAAGTATTTGAAAATTTAAACCAATATTGAAAAATCTGATGTGATACACTCACATGACTTTCTCTACTCTTGTACAAACTATTTCTACAAACGCTTATTCTCCATATGCTTCATGTTAATCGAGATATCGAGATGTCAATGTTATTGGTAATTTTCATGTCGATGCAAGGGGAATATGGTAGGTTTTAAGCGATAGTCAAATATTTTAACGCTGGTTGCTATGTGACGCATTCCATTCTCTTTGCATGTCCAGGACATAAAAACAAGAATAACGAATTTGAGAAAAAGTATAATTAAAAAAAGCCTGATGCTATGTGATGGCTTTAGAAATCTATTCTCTATGCATTACCGCGGGAAAAACGAATAGCGGGTTACCGCTTGAGAAAAGTTAAAAGTATTTGAAAATTTAACCCAATATCAAAATCTGATGTGTTACACTCACATGACTTTCTCTACTCTTGTACAAACTATTTTTACAATCGCTTATTCTCCATATGCTTCATGTTAATCGAGATATCGAGATGTCAATGTTATTGGTAATTTTCATGTCGATACAAGGTGAATATGGTAGGTTTTAAGCGATAGTCAAATATTTTAACGCTGGTTGCTATGTGGCGCATCCCATTCTCTTTGCATGTCCAGGACATAAAAACAAGAATAACGAATTTGAGAAAAAGTATAAGTATTGGAAATTTTAAGGGAATAACAAGCAATATCTCGAAAACGGTTTACTCAACAACAAGAATGTATATGATATAAATTATGTATTTTAACGCGATCTCCATTTTTTTTGTTTAGTAAAATTTTGTCTATCTCTTATGGTTTATCAGTTTTGCAAAGGTCGTTCAGAATGAAGAATACTTTTGGAGACATTCCCAGAAAATTCGAGATATACACTTCAATTCTCATTACAATATCTTAAACATATAATATTTTATTCAATATCGTTAGAGTCATTTTTGAGAAAATTAAAATTTTCGAAAAATGTTCCATGTAAAGGGTAGTCTGGTGCGGGGCATTTTCTTTAAAACCTTCGTGTCGCATCTCTGGAAGATACTGAACCTAAATACCAAGTTTGGTGTTTATCCGACTCTTCGTTTCTGAGTTATGCTTCACAGGCACATAGCCATGCTTTTTTGGATTCAGAGGGTCTCAAAACATGTATTTCCGGTGAAATCTCGGTATCGATTTTTTGGATGGAATACAACACTTCCTCTACTTACTATACGTAGTAGAGGAAGTAAAAAACTCATTCGCAAATACTTAATGTCGCAAAAATATTACTTGAAATTAATTTTTGTGTGTGTATTAGTTTATATTTAACATGCTGGAATATTCAAAAAATATCTCTCGAATGGATGAGGTATTTAAAATCGTTCTCGTCCTATGTTTACTAAGAGAATAAGCCAATCTTTTTAAATGGAATAAATTAAAAGTAACGAGGATTGCGTCTTGTTTAGGAAGGACTCCATATTTCATTATTTATTTAGAATTAAACAAATGCTATTAGTCGTAATAGTTATACACGCGTAATAATCAACGTAACATCCGAACACATACGACAGCAAGCAAATGCGCAAGTCAATTCATATACAATTAATTAATAAAAAATATTTAATTGTTTTCATCGATCAGCGAGAGCCTTATTTATTTTTAATAACGTATGTAATATTCACCGTTCTGAATACTTTTTATTCTTCATATTACTCTCGCCAAATCATAGTTCTTTGTTTAACATACCGAAAAAAAAATCAGTTTAATTTTTGATATCATGCATGCAATTCTTGTATGTGAGTATTTAAATAATGACAAAGATACAATCGAATGCTTAAGTACAGAATCTATACAGTATACGTTTAATTATAATTATAATAGTGCTTCTCACGTTTCATATTCCTAACGCTTGAGTCATATTCAATATTTTATTGAAAGAAATAAGAGCTATGAAACTTAATCATTAATAATCTTCATTGTGAATTTATATTAATTATCAGGGAAAATTTTTTGTGGTAAGCTTAAAATTTGACTAGACTTGGTTTTCCACGGTTTGTGATGGAATTTCTGCACAGAGGAACACATTAAGAAAATCTATTGTATCGCTAATAGTTATTTACCCAGAGGGTCTGTGGTTTTTCAGAGCACTTAGGATGTTTAATGAAGGGGAAACGTCTGCCATTGTCCACTAATGGCTCTATACAGGACCCTGTTTTGCATTCTTCAAACCCTCTTAAGATGTTTACTGACGTGGAAGCGTCTGCCATTGTCCTCTAATGAGTGTCTACATGTCTTCTTCCGAGAAGTCCGTATGCGTTCTTCAGGGTTGTACAGCATATTTCTTTCAAGCAGGGTACGCAAGTGAATAATTCGTGAATTTCTCAAAGTTCGCTACGTCTTTAGAAAGAACATTTAAAACGAATATCAAATTTATATTTGAGGTCTTCGCGCATGTTTCGAATTTCTTGTAAGGAGAGGTAGAGAGAGAGAGAGGGGGAGAGAGGGAGAGCCTACGTCTCGGTCACGATGCATGTTGAGAAGTCCTCTCTCCCTGTTAATATCTCCTTTCGCGATACTTTTATATCTTCTAAGAAAGATATGCCGGTTTTGAAGTCCTCTCTCCATATTATTATCTCCTTTCACGATACTTTTATATCTTCTAAGAAAGGTATGCCAGTTTTGAAGTCCTCTCTCCATGTTATTATCTCCTTTCGCGATACTTTAATATCTACTAAGAAAGGTATGCCAGTTTTGAAGTCCTCTCTCCATGTTATTATCTCCTTTCGCGATACTTTAATATCTACTAAGAAAGGTATGCCTGTTTTGAAGTCCTCTCTCCATGTTATTATCTCCTTTCGCAATACTTTTATATCTACTAAGAAAGGTGTGCCTGTTTTGAAGTCCTCTCTCCATGTTATTATCTCCTTTCGCGATACTTTTATATCTTCTAAGAAAGGTATTGCTGTTTTGAAGTCCTCTCTCCATGTTATTATCTCCTTTCTCAATACTTTTATATCTACTAAGAAAGGTGTGCCTGTTTTGAAGTCCTCTCTCCATGTTATTATCTCCTTTCGCAACACTTTTATATCTACTAAGAAAGGTATGCCTGTTTTGAAGGGTAATTATTGCTTCTCTCGAGTGAGAAGAGGCATAGCGGTCTTATAGTTTTTAACATCAGATGGAGCGTACCGGCATTTGGTGTGATGGATACCCCTAGCCATTAAGAGCAGGTACCGGGGGAAAAACCCTAGCGTTCTGGTTTAACCATTTCTTAAGCTTCATTGTATTAGGCGATGCACAGCGGTCGCACTCGCGTTGTTTTTCGTAAAGGGTTCTCGTGTTAACGTCACACGATGGCTATTTACAATGTCGTTCTCAGACGCTTTTTAATTCGTCTAAGCAATGCAATATTTTTTATAAACCCTCCGCTCAAAAGAAGAATTAAACAAACGTTATTAGTTGTAATAGTTATACAAGCGTAATAATCACACATATACGAGAACAACCAGGTGCGCGAGTCAATTCATATACAATTAATCAATCAAAAAAAAACTTAATTGTATTCATCGATCAGCGGGACGCTTATTTATTTTTTTAATAACGTATGTAATATTTAACTATAATGTTAACCGTATTTATTTTTTCATAATCAATTCCTCCGGAATTATAACGAGACAATATGAACGCACCTGGCATGTTAAACGAGTATTATTTAACTAAAATGTTAATTCGCCTTTATTTTTTTTCCAGAATCATATTTCGCTGAATTATATAGAGTTAATATGGCCGCCTTGCTCGCACCTTGAGGTTTAAAATGGCGAATTCACAACTTTCCGATATGACCACCAGGGGCGCCGTGAGGAAACCCACGCTGGTTCAGAGAGAAAAAACCAGTTTCACTCATATTACCACCTGGCGCGCTGGTGTAGGTTGCGAACTGAAACGCGAGTGGAGGGGGTGCCGTAGTCGACTTGTCACTGCAATTACCGAGAGCCTCTCATTCGAGTGAGACGCTTCGTGGTGGTAGGGTTGTGCGCGGGTTTTCAGTGAAATTATCACGCGATAACGACTGTCACGGCAACTCTGTCCTTTCAGCTATGGATTGATCTAAGTGTTGTAATATTCTTATAAATCCAAAATATATTTTCCCTCAAAATTGGAATTAAATAAATGTTATTACTCGTAATATTTATACACATGCTACCACACATATACGACGACGAACAGTTGCGCGCGATTCAATTACATTAATCAATCAAAAATACTTAATTGTTTTCATCGACCGACTAGCCGCGTTTCATTAGAAGTGTAATTTGTGGACATTAGTAGATGTAAAAATGGGGGTTTAGAAGCAGGTGCGCAAGTCAATTCATATACAGTAAATCAATCAAAAATACTTAATTGTTTTCATCGATCGAGAAGTATCGTTTCATTAGATATGCAATGTTAGGACATTAGTAGTAATATGATTGCGATTCTTTTTTTTTCAATAATGTTTTATGCATGGACGAACATTATCTAATTGATTGACACAATTATGTACTCAAACGTTTTGCCGATGTGCGGCAGGCATCGAGAATCACATTCCCTACCACACACACCTTACCAGGGGCGGGGGATTTAGACAGGATGCTATGAGAGCAGGGTGACGTCGCCAGGGTATACTAACAATACACACTCTCCCACATATCCGCAGGGGAACCAATCACACGGCAGAGATTTAGACAAGTCACAATGAGGGGGGGCGGGATTGTAGTCACCGTATAGGCACAATACACACTCTCCCACCCATCCACAGGGAACCAACCAGACCACAAAGGGGAGGGAGGGAGAGGGGCGGGGCCACCGGCACGCGACCAGACCACATGGGGGAGGGGAGAGGACCTGCCGGCACAGACCCTGTCGGCATTAAGTAAGCCCACAAAGGGAGGGGGCGGGGCTAGCGGCACGCGCTATCAGGCGGTATTTAAGCCCTCAAAGGGAGGGGCGGGGCTTGTCGGCATAGAACAAAGAACCTTATCAGTTGGCGGCATATCCTTTGAGAGCCAGAGTCGCTATTTATTTTACTACTTACATACATACATACATACATACATACATACATACATACATACATACAAGATGAGTCAGAATAATAGCGAATAATTATAAACCCCGATTCAAGGGTTCCATTTGAGTATTTTCTTTTAGGGAATGTATGCTCTTAAACGTCTTGTTATCGAGTTGGAGGGCATTAACGTTTATGAAACCCCGCGTCGGGTTAGATTAAATTCCGCCCAACATGTCGTTACTCATATTTTGCTACAAGGTACCGGGAGAGTTTTGAAATAAGAGTAGCCGGTATCTTTAATTTTAAATAATGGAAAACTCTTTAAATTGATTTAGAAATCCGTGCCAGTAACATCTATAAATAATACTGTTGGTGAAAATTTCTCCACTATTATACAAATTACTTGAGAGAAGTTAAAACAATGTTAAATGATGCAAACAGGTTTTAAAGGGCTTCAAATACAGTTAAACTAAGAACAAAATAGAATTGAAGAAGTGCATAAGTGTTTATAAAAGATGTTCAAAATGCCGACCTTTGACTTCGGAGTAAAGTTGATAGCGTAGTTGCCGAGTTGTTTAATACACACCCAGCATATCATGAATAGTATCAAATGGTACAAATATCCTGGCCACCTGCTCCTCTTTGCTATTAACAGGTCTCTCGTACACAAGAGTTTGAACATGTCTCCAAAGGAAAAAATCTAAAGGGGTTACACTTAGGAAATCCCTTACGTCACCGGAATAATGCACAGGTGCCCCATCGCTTTGGGGCTGTATGTTCATAAACGTCTTGTTATCGAACTAGAGGACGCCGTGCCGGGTTAGATGAAGTTCTGTCAAACATATCCCTGTTCACCCACGGCATTGAAATATCGCTTATGTTTTGTTTTCTTTGCATTTTGGAATATTCCTAAAGGAACATCTGGTAAAGTATGTTGTAAAAACTGCAGGTAAATGTGGCCCGTCAAATGTATAGGTAGTAAATAGGCCTTATGAGTGTGTCATTCATAATGCCAGCTCAAATGTTCACTGCAAACTGGTGTTTGTAATTTGTAACTCTAATAGCTCTAGGGTTTTCCTGTATCCAAATGTGACTGTTAGCGTATTGAACATCCCTTTCGTGTAAAAACCTCGTTCGTCCACAACATTGTTGTAAGAAATCTTGATTTATCAATGCATTTATGAAGAAACCTCTGGGCAAATTTAGTCGGGGTGGAAGAGTCATCTGGCCCCGGTGCTTGAACTCGGGAGCGTTGATACGGATGTAATTGCTGGTCGCGCAGAATTCTAGTAACTGAAGACTGACTTGTATATACGGCATGCGCTGATGCTCTTGTATTTGTGGACGGAGAATTATGGACCCGGCCAACAACCTACTCTTCTAGTGCCACTGTTCTTACATTTCTTTGGACTCCCTAACGATGTGCTTGTTTTTGAAAGGTTCCTGTTTCTCGCAGTCGTTGATGTCTGGCGGTAAAGGTGCTGTGATGAGGCAAATGCCTCCTTGGGTAAAGCTCAGCATAAATATTTCGTGCCATTCTCGCATTTCCCCAATCAGCACCGTAAACGTAATCCATGTCTGCCAGTTCTGCATAAGCAAAGTGGAACATTTTTATAATAGGCTACAAAACTGATAGTCCTTCCAGTAAACGGAGAATTATATCCTGATAGTTGAGATTGATTGGTTCTTTTAGGAACCACAAAGTCACGAAGTGCTGTAAAATATACAATGAAATTTAGCTTTTATTTATGGACGCTCATTAACTGCTATGGTTCTTAGCGTCCCATTCTATACTGGGCGTGAAATACCAGAAATTTTGCTCATAGGCCTCTTTATCAGGCTTGAGGTTCTTTTACGTGCCCTAAATCTACGACACGGGACCACTGTGTTTACTTTCCTCCTAAGGATGTCATGCTAAGGATTTTACGCCCATAAAAATCCATCGCCCTTAACCAGGTTTGAACCTGCGACCTCGGGAACTAGAGGCTAGCATGGTACTCTAGACCACGGAGGACGGCGTAATATATGACAAATTAAATTGAGTTTTATTTATGGACGCTCCTTAACTGCTGTGGTCCTTAGCCTCCCATTCTATTTTGAGCGTGAAATACCGGGAATTTTGCTCACAGGCCTTTTTATCAGTCTTGAGGTTCTTTTACGTGCCGTAAATCTACAACACGGGACCACCAGCTTCACTTCCCTTCCGAAGGAAGCCATGCTAAGGATTTCTACGCTCGAAAAAAAATCCATCGCCCTCCGCCGAGTATAATACACGACGAGATCCCTTATCACTTAAACAACAAAACGCAAATTTTAGGTTAATGGTGATATAAACAATGTTAAAAACAGAACACAAGGGATATTCCAAAGTGCAAAGAAAACAAAACATAAGCGATATTTCAATGCCATGGGTGAACAGGGATATGTTTGACAGAACTTCATCTAACCCGGCACGCGTTTGAAAAACGTTAATGTCGATAACAAGACGTTTATGGACATACAGTCCAAATAAGAAAATACTCAAATATAACCCCTGAATCACGCCGTAAAATTATTCGCTGTTATTCTGACTCTCTCATATAAACCCTAGCTTTTATATTTCAAATTACCACCATACAGTTACAATATAAATTAACGTATGAGCCATTTCTAGACAGAAGACTACTCAAATTCCAAAGTGATTGATATTCGATGCTCCGCGAGATGTCAGTCGGTTTATTATTATTATTATTATTATTATTATTATTATTATTATTATTTATGGACACTCTTTAACTACCATCGTTCTTAGCGTCCCATTCTATATTGGGCGTGAAAGACCGGTAATTTTACTAAGAGGCCTCTTCATCAGGCTTGAGGTTCTTTTACGTGCCGTAAATCTACGATACGGGACCACTGGCTATACTTCCCTTCCGAAGGAAGCCATGCCAAGGATTTTTACGCCCGAAAAAATCCATCGCCGGGTTTGTGTCGGACAGATGGTAGCCTTGTTTGAGCCGCCTACCGGGGTCGAGTTCTCCCCAACTCCGCCAAGGGGAAATCATTTCTGAGCAGCCGGATGATGTGATCGGATCCTCAAGCTTCAAATCATTAGCGACCTCTGCGCGTCTCTGTCACCTATCTGCTTGCGGCTTATAGCCTCCTACGGTACCTTCGCTTTATCCGTTCGTCCTGGGGGGTGGTAGCCACAAAAGATCCGCCTTGGGTCGAGGTGAGCATGGTGCTCCTCTATTTTACCTTGCCATTGCCATTTCATATGGCCTTTGTTGACTTGCCGTGTAATGAGAGGCAAACTAAACCACACAGTATCATCGTGCACATTATACGTTATACGCTGTCTCAAATACTCAAATGTCTTTTCACATCTAAGCCTGTTTGTCAAGTGTAGTGTTGCCAATTTCGTTCTGCTCTCAGTGCGAGGAAACCAAATGAGCATTTAAATAGCACGTGAAAAAAGTGGCAACAGCGTCTCAGATTGCATATGGAATTAATATGAAACTGTCAACTGTTAAATGCGTGCGATGAAGTTAAGGAAAGAGTTTAATTGAAATAAAGTTATCTAGAGTGCCCCGAGCTCTAAGCGAAAACTCACCCGGAAACAAAGCCATGCAACATGTTAATTTAAAGCGCGCGGCAGTAACACACACATCAAACAGAGACTCGGCTGTGGATTTTATACACGTCTATATTCACGATGCATGCAGCTGGACTGTGCCGCTTACGAAGTCTTACAGGACTCTGGGAGTCTGGACTGTATAACCCAGACGTTTTCCGCGTTAGGTTCCATTCACAATGAAGATGTAAAGCTAACATGACGCAACACAAGGACGGGCGTGAGGTTCACAATGCAGCCATAGATGTAACACAAAAAGTTGGTATAAGTTCCTAGAACCGTAAATTGCATGCGGAAATCTTCCGAGAGTTCCGCAAATTTCAAATTCAATAACATAGCCATATATCCAATATGCAAACTTCATTCATTCTTTAAAAATAAATAAGACACAAAAGTGTTGTACTACACAAACAATAGATCAGAGTCTGCCATCAGCATTTAAAATGGCGTGACGCGGCCAATGGAAAAGTACCATGACTGCACAATAGATGGCGTAAAATCTGGCATCGCGATCGTTTGTTGTTCAGAAGCCGGCAATGCATGGAGAAAGGAATAAGGAGTTCTTGTACACGCAATTGAAGCATAAAGTTTGTATGCAAACTTTAGCGTTACGTAGTGCGTTGCATGACTATGTGAATGCTTCCATTAAATAAGCCATGGGGTGCTAGCCTTGCACCTATGCTGCGTCTGCGCTTACTTTTCACTGTGAATGGAACCTTAACGAATAATTGACCTTTGTGTTCCTACAGGAGTTTGCCTGCAACTTCTCGCTAGCTACCGTGAACTTAAAGAGCAAGCAGCGTTGTCACCTTCTCTCTTACACAGAGAGTTGAAAGCTTACGCGAAGTAGGATTTCCCTGTCCCTGCGGTTGGCATTTTATCTGTAAATAACTTGGAAGGAAGAAATAAATGATAGAAGCTGCACCGGGATTTGCAACATCGCCGTGAAATAGGTGATAGCTTCTAACACTTCCAAAGTGCTCAAGGATCCCCAACTTCCCCCACTGCGCATCCGGACTAGGGGCAGGTGGGGTACACACCGTCCATCGACGAACGGTAGTGTGGACCCAGGAAAGCCCAAACTGTTCATATGTTAGTAAGACATCGATACTATAGAAAAGATAAAACGAAATAAAGGACAAGGGAGTGGAAATTTTAGATTTCAAGCTTTGGCAGATCGGGCAAAACCACTTAAAAAGCCTCGAATACCGGGGTATGAAACCAGGTCCACCCGAATGCGGCCTACAGACGTTAACGTCTAAGCCATAGCATTCATGGTTCAAATCCCGCCTATGGAATTGCATTTTTCAATTTGATTGTACGTTTCCAACCTTGTCCCACACACGGTTTGCGTGAAAGACCAATTAACTATCATCCAACCCATGTTTTGTGTCATAGTATAAAGGTAAACAAGGGTGTTATCGAAATGCATACTTAAATCCTCGAACCCCTTCGTGTGATCTTTCAGGAACACCATATCATTTGAGAACACAGCATTGTGACAGTGAAATGCTGACACGCCAACTGTTATACACTTGCTGCATTGAAGATGGCTTGTTTTCTCAGTGAATGATATCACTGCGACACTATTCTTGAACGTTTCATCATCAGCCTACCCCTTTGAAAAGCGGAAACCAAGAGCCGATTTTACGAATGACCTTATTAATATTCGTTTTGCTTCATACAAATAATTTTAAACGTATTTCCAAGCAGTTCATTCAAGTTGTTCATTATGAATAAAAATTACAAGTTTCCATACGAACTGCCGTCTATTCACTGTGTTTTAGTCTAAGGGTGGATTCGTATATATCCCCCTTGACTGGTTGGCACGTGCCGCCTGGAGTGCAAAAGAGGTTTCTTGTCGACAAAACAGCATTGCTCCATGGAGGCAGCCACACCGCAACGCTTGAGCGACACTCGCTCATACGGAAATCAACCCTTTTCTCTGGCTGACACCCGTGAATGTACAGGGAGTGAAATTGTCTTTTCCAACGTACTCTGTATTTCTTACATTCCATTTCACCATTTTGCTTACATTCTTCCCAAATGGGTTTAAAATGTTGAAAGTTTCTTATATTGGGTCCTTGTATATCTGGCCATTATACATTCCTAGAGCTCTTAGGCATTACATTCACTATGTAGCACGCTATAGTAGATTTCCCAAGATATCCGCAACAAATGCGTATCAACCCTGTGATGAATGCTACAGCAGCGTAATACGAGGCACTGGTCACTGTCCCACTCCACTTCCTTTATCAGCTAATGGCTTGTCACAAAATACCGCTCCTCTGCTATAAGAAAGAATCACGTGACCGGATAAAGCAGGTTCAACTAGACCGTCTCAGTGTACACAGGCTAGGAGGCAAAACAGATAACTGTTAATTACGTCATCTTCAGGGGCCTACCTTATCCTAGCTCACAACTTGCAACGCAGGAATGCATCTTAGTCAGTGTGGATTTGGAGTGCTAATGAGTACGTTGCTGTCTCAAAACGGACCAATAATTAATAACCAAGTCACCTATTTAGCGAACGAAAGAATAACTTAAGGCAGGGAAGTGATCAGTTCAAAATGCCAGGAAAGTATTGTGTGCTGGGATGTACTCAAATTATTTAACAAGCTCTGAAGAACATATAACAGCATATAATGAATAAATGTACTGCACGCGAAATTATGGAAGTGTTCTTGTAGTACCGGACAATTTCTAAACCTATCGTTATTGAAAATACTTGCCCCGCACTGTTTTATAGTTTAACATTCTATTTGTCTTCAGAGTTAGCTCTCAAAGAGTTAACTGTATGAAATTAGAGGGATTGACTGTCTTCATAAAATATAACGATGTGCATTTGCTGAAAATTGACACCTTAGAAATTTCAAAGGTTGTAGCATCATTGTAAATTAACTGCAGCTTTATTTTATGCGAATCAGTTGGAGAATTTAATGTCGCGTCGACATGTTGCCATGGTAGCTCAGTGGCTAGAGCAACCGGATGGAGACCGGGAGATCCGTGGTTCAAATCCCGGCTATAGCATTGAATTTTTCAGTAATCTGATTCTACCTTTCCAACACTGTCCAACACACGGCTTGTGTGAAAGAACAATTAATTCCATTTATTATTTAAGTTTCACGTGGTAAGATTATAATATCGAATCATTAATTGGAATGAGTGCTTCGTAAAGTAATGATCTTGGATAAATGATCCAAATGTCATGCTCTTTTAAAACCTTTAAATGTAAGCTAATTGCAATCGAACAAACAGAGAATAGACAACTGCAGGCTACCAACAGTTTAAAAGAATGTTGTGATGAAATAAATGAAGATTCAACATAACATTCTAAAACTAAATTCTTGGAAGAGGAAGTAAAACTGGTTAATCAAAAGGTAATGCAATATACAACCGATACCCCGTTGCTCAATTTTATTTCTGACCCAACAGCTTACAATAAGTGATTCTTATGTACTTTCTTTATTCTCAAACCCTTAGTGCTGAATAGTGATTTTAAATCTGTGCCTTTAAAATATATTTAAAATAAATATTTAGTGATAAAAAATAGGATTTTGTTGCTGCAGAACAAATTTCTTATAATGGGAGTAGCATGCAAGGTTTTTCAAATACCTACATAAGATTCTGCATAAACACAGAAAATATCTATGTTAACATCTTTAACATACAAGAATAAAGTTGTTTTCGCCCTGTATCCAGTAAAAAACTTAGCAGCGCAAAAATTGTGAACATGCTTCTCGTTATAATTACAGCTTGAGTTAAGTGGATTTAAGATGTTAATTTTGATATCAGATAACAACGAAATTAATATAAACACTTTCGAGAAAGTGACAGAGTTTTAAGGCACATTTGAAAATATAGTTTATGAATATAGGAACATTTATGTAAAGGAGCAAAACAGAATCACCTACCCGAATTTGCGTTGCGGGTAATGCAGCTAACAGTTTGGTGCGTAATTTAAAAGTGAAAACTGTAGGAAAATGTTATACTGTGAACCGAGAATGAATTTTGAGTTTCAAAATGTTGAAGTTAGTGCTTACTTAAGAGTGACAGATAGGGAGGCCTGGAGTGGCCATCACAGTTCACATATGATATAACGCCATGTCTTTAACTTCTAAAACATATGAACAAGTATTTCTTAAAGTAGAAAATCAGAGAAACGTAATTCTACATTTAGGTATTTACCGCGAGTTATGACATTTATAATATTGGTGCTGACTTCAACGCTAGTGATTGCGAATTGCCGCTTTGGTATGAAAAATAATACAAGTAATATCTAACATCCTTCTAAAAAGGACTACTATTATTAAGCAAGATAGTTTGCCATAAGCTACAGCAAAATAAAAACGAAAGTTGCAGACTTATTCCCATTGAGAAGGTAAAAAAACGGTCTGCCACAAACTATGGGAAGCATGTTTTCCATTTATTTACTAGTATACATTAACCTTTGATATGGAAGTGTAAGAATGGAAATGATTGCGTGCTTATTTCAGCGCAAACAGGCTAAAAGTACCTTTAAGACAGAACTTTATGCGTAGGAATTCCTTGGTACATGGGCCTCGCGTTGCGACATCACGAATCGAGCATCCAGGCCTGTAGATAAAGATGGCCATGATTCAGCTCAACTAACTTTGCACCTCCCTCTACACACCGACACATGGCACACGTTCCGATTTTCTTACCTTTAAAGTTATACGTTAACTAGGAAAGTACGCCAGTTACATATATCACCATATCGATTTCTCCCTACGCTGTATCTCTGCATAAGAACATTTCTTCCCTACAGTTCCTTTGGTGGACCTTAGTCTTCTGGAGGACTAGAGTGTGACTAAAATTTACCTATGTTGGTAGTTCACTATCTGCATGTAATTAACAGCAATATATACCTTACTTGTTCTGAATTCCGCGCTCTATCACACGCTGAAGAGCTGATCTACAAACAGTTTTGTTCTATTTTCTGCCCCTGATTCTTTCATTTGTTGCTCGTTACGTAATTTTTTTCTCCTTTATCTGCCTGTTTCTGTCTTCTCTCTCTCTCTCCTTTTTATTTGGCACTGTAATCGTTCTCTAAGGTTTCGCCATCTCTGCGTTAATCTTGTCCAAGGTTTTCCCTGGCCAATGTCGGCAGTATTAGTGTCTTGGTCCCCAGAGGAAAAGCCGTTCATTCTTTATGACCACCGTCCCGTCGCTCCCTAGAACAAGGACATCCATTAACAGTGAAGAAAACTACTCTTCTCTAACTTGGCTATCCTCGTCTTGCATACTCTGCAACTAACTTTCGTAGTTATTTTATTGTTATTATTATTATTTTAAGAAATCAGATTACTCGTGACTGGAAGCATTTGTAATGTGGATATGGGGAAGAATTTAACGTGTGAAATACGCAGACAAAATAAGTAGAGGCACTGTTTTAACCAGAAGGAAGAGCAATGCTAAAATGATCAGAAAGAGGAAAAGCAAAGTGCCTGGGACAAGATATAAGAAGGAACTGGTGCGCTGGAATGGTGAATGCGGAAAGAGTTTTGGTGTAGAAAAGGATACTAGATAACAGCTTCAGATAAATTTTTCATGTGCGGAGATAAGGAGGAAAACAGATAAAAGAGAACAATGAGGAGTACTGAGTTTGAAGTGCAGAACCTACCCATGTTTGATGGATTCGTTGATAGATTGAATTCCTACCCACAATCAATTTTCACATAGCTTGGCTTCTGTTTACTATACTTGGTGTTTCATTTGGCGATCTCGTTTTATTTGACATTTTATAACAATTAAAGTTTCTTATAAAATCTAACCTCCAAACAGTAGATGAACGAGTAGATTACAGAGTGTTCAAATTTAATCTTGTGCCCAAAATGCTGAAGATTGCAGGAAGTTCCCTCTTCAGGTAAATGAAAACCCCGATAATATAAGCATGCTGTGCTGTTTTACTGTTAGGAAATTGGTTTTAGAAGCTTTGAGAAACGCTAAACGAGGGCTTGTATTGTAAATTTTTTTCCCTCCACAGCGATTTCGAACGTAAAATGCTCAAGTGAGAGATAGACTGTAACCAATTCTGTCTTATTTAATTTGTATTTTCATATCATTGTGAACTATTCTCTTGCTGTAATTTCTTGAGCTATATTGGCAAACGTTCACAGTACACAAGTAGCTTCTGGAGCGCAAAGTTTCCAAACGTCCGTTTGGAAAAAAGTAAATTTCGAAATATTATGGACCAAAATAATATTTGTATTCGCGCTCTAAAGTGTCAGCGCCCTCGCAGCACGGAGTCAGTAGTTCCCGTTGACGCAGTAATTTGTATCACAAATTATGTAAATGTCAAGAGTAATTGTAGTGTGAATATGCATTATTGTGTGACATTGATTTGAGATGTTTGTTGATTGTAAGCATTGTCGAGAAGTGGGTTTATACGGCCTTACTGAAACTGACAATAATAGCGTGCAATAATGTAGCGAGGGGGTGAGCTGTTTATCATTATTAGACACGAGCAAATGACGTAATATTGGCGCGTTTTTCTTAGAATTTGCGGGAACATTTTCCCTAGAGCATATGTTTTCGTAATTTTCATTGGATATAAAAATAGACGCTAATGTTGGCGCGTTTTATTAACCAATAGCAGCTCAGTTATAATCTTTAGGCATATCGGGGTGTAGGAGTATAAAAAGGGCTAAGTCAGAGGTAGATTCCTCCCAGTTCATCGGAAACATTTGTACATTACACGTCGGCTTCAGTCCATCGGAAACATTTGTGCATTACACGTCGCTGAGTTCAACAAAAACAGTCATGGTGAATACATAGCATAGTTTATCAATTCGCAGGTTACGCGTAGCAAAGTTATAAAAAAATCTCAAGTGTCGTAAAGTTAATTACACAAAAAGTTGAAGTACGCGAATTAATAAGGGGCAGTAAAGAAGTTATTATAACAGTTTCAGTTTGGCGAGTGTCAAGATTAATATGTGAAGGTGCATAATGTGTTACGACAATAAAAGTATAAAACAAATTCTTTCATCAGTGTTATCTTTGGATAAAAACTCCTTTCCGTTTACACACCTTGATTAAGAGATTTGCTTTGACCGAGAGATCATAGCTAGCCGGAGGACAGTGAACCCAAAATTAAATACAATAATAGGCGCTCAGTAAAAGATAACACGAAGTGACCGCGACAAATTGTCTTTTATACGTGCGGCAAATAAACAGTAGCATTCTTTCAAACAAACACTATTACCATCGCATAATTGGCTCCCAACGTGGGGCTCAATAAATAAATAAACATTAATACCGTCACACCGTATAAAAATCCTCAGTGGCGATGATTTAATACTTTAAAACACAGAAAAAAAAATCGAATGTCAAAACATCACCCATTCTGTCAACAAGCTGTGACCTTATGGGATCCGGCACTAGAACGTGCTTACAGACATATAATCATCCCACGTACAGAAATCCTTTCATATACCTACAATGCAAATGTCAGATCACATATAGTGACAGCTATTGTATTGCAGGAATTCTTTCTGAAGAACATATTTCCAGTGTCCACTTTCGGTTTGAATCGCTGAATATATGATCAACAGTCTTCGGGGAACTCTAAGATTGTGTATGTTCAAAGCAACCTGTTTGCATTATATTACTGGCCAATTCTGAGAAAAGAATATCCATCTTTTTTAGCCACTACTTCTGCAGAATGTTTTCCTGCACTAGAGTTACTCTCTTAATGTGGTTGGCATTTTCTCTGCTGAAGATACTGCTTTACATCATATTATACAGGGTGAATCACCTAAAACTTGCACCGCAAATATTTCAGAAATGGAAAGTGCTATTGATTTGCAAATTTCACAGCATTGATTGGTAGTCAGGAGCTCGTACATTTAGCCTATAAACAGATTTTAATAATACTCAGAAAGTGTATTTTTTGAGCAAACATAAAATTTTTAAATGGAACAATGCCTAGTTGCATCAACAGAATAAAGGTAGGGTAAATTAGAATCTCAATGGTATTTGTTGCAGGATTCTAGTGCAAGTGGTTTACGAGAAATCGTATTTTGAAAAGTTTCCACCCCGACAATTGTTTGTGCCATTCAACCTGCTTAGTTGCTAGGTAAGATGTTGCTATATTTGTTTGCATTGTGTTTTCTGTTCATTGATTGCATTGCGACTTTCTGGTCAGTTAGTTTGTGACAGTTCAAGCAATAAGTCGTGAGTAGAAAATGGGGTTTGCTAACAAAGAAAAAGCTGACATGCTCATGGTGTATGGAGAGTGTAGGAAGAATGCAAGTTCGTTCCTGTACGGTGTATGCGGAAACGTATCCCTATAGACGTCAACCATCTCGGCGAATATTTATCAACCTCTTCAACCAATTCCGTGAAAGTGGTACTGCAACGCCTAGAAAACGTAACAGAAACAAACAAGTGACTGGAGAAGAGGCAGAAATTAATGTTTTGGCTGCCGTTGGAGTAGATCCGCAAATTTGTTCCCGCACAATCGCACGTGGAAGTGGCATAAGTCAGGCAAGTGTACTGCGCATTCTCCATCGACATAGGTTCCATCACTATCACATCTCTCTCCAGCAACAGCTGTATGGAAACGATTTTGAGAATCGTGGTAACTTTTGTACATGGGCATTAAGACATGATACTCTAGATTCATCATGTATCTTGTTTAGTGATGAGGCAACATTTACTAATCATGGCCAGGTAAACCGCAGAAACATGCACTATTGTTCTGTTGACAATCCCAGTTGGCTTCGTCAGGTGGATCGTCAGCATCCATGGAGTTTAAACGTGTGGTGTGGGATAGAGAACCATCAGCTCATAGGCTCTTTGTTCATAGAAGGAACAATGAACCCGCACAAGTATCGCAGCCTCCTGACAGACCATCTGCCACAGATGCTAGAAGACGTTCCTTTGCAGACTAGGAGGAACCTGTGGTACCAACATGATGGCTGTCCAGCCCATAGTGCACGAAGTACTACAGCTTGTCTTAACGGATTGTTTCCAAATCGTTGGATTAGACGAAGAGGACCTGTACCTTGGCCAGCCCGTTCAACGGATCTGACCCCTTTAGACCTTTTTTCTGTGGGGAAGGCTGAAAGACACTGTCTACAAGGATGTACCAACTACACCAGACGACATAAACGACGTATTACGATACCTGCTCGAAATTTCCGCTGAAATGCTAGAACGTATGCAGTAGTCCTTCCATAGCAGACTGGAAGTGTGCATTGAAGCTGCCGGTGGTTATTTTGAACACAACCTTTGAAGGGCTATGTTCTGTTTACTTGTAAGAATCCACAGAAGTATTGTAATTCCCTTTTGTTTTTCTTTAGTTGGTGCTACCACATGTACAAGTGTCAGTGGGTATAAGTTTCAAAATAAGATTTCTCGTAAACCGCTTGCACTAGAATCCTGCAACAAAGACCATTGAAATTCTAATTTACCCTACCTTTATTCTGTTGATGTAACTAGGCATTGTTCCATTTAAAAATTGTATGTTTGCTCAAAAAATACACTTTCTCAGCATTATTAAAATATGTTTATAGGCTAAATGTACGAGCCCCTGACTACCAATCAATGCTGTGAAAACTGCACATCAATAGCACTTTCCATTTCCGAAATATTTGCGGTGCAAGTTTTAGGTGATTCGCCCTGTATAAAATATGCATAATGGATAGGGATTAATAATTATGTTTTGCGCAGTGTACATATAAAGTTGGTGCTATTCTCTTTTGTATGTTTTGTAAGTTATAACAACCATATGTAAATATTTCTCTTTGTAACATAATACCACACAATATTTATACTGGGAATACAGGCTAATGCGCATTCATTCTTAATATCTGTTAATAAAGAAAACTTTTATATATATAGGCTCTAAACATCTCTTCAGTGTTATTCAATCCATGCCATCTGAATAAAGATAAATGAGAACGTAATAATGGGTTTTAAATTAATAAACAAGAAAGAAATACATTTTAATACCGTGTGCAGTATTAAACCACTGGAAGTTTCCGCAGGAAACTTTGACCGAAGAGCACAGCAAGCAGATAAACAAAAGAGTACTGGGTTTCTTACGGGTTTTACCTTATCCTGAGAAGACAAATGTAGGGTAACTAAGCTACAGGGACCTCGGGCCCATTTGAGCACTGTTTCGTGCATTCACCGCCCGGTTAAAGGACGTTAAACTTCAAGCCCCTCCCCAACCCTAAAAAAATCAAAACTCTACCTTTCTTGTCACCGTTAGCAATAATTACTAGCCTACGAGGATGGGGAAGACATGGAATGGAAATTCCATATGTGCACTTCTACAGTCGCTAGTGAGGCTGCACACGAATTTCCTGTGAACGCTTCCGTAGCTGATGATATCGGACAAATATGAATATGTAGGGTGAGAAACATCTCTAAGTAAGAGAAACGCTGGAGAATTGAACTAGGAGCAAGGGCTTCCTGTTCTTGAAATTTGTCAAGATGGTAGTCGATGAGTTGTAATCACTCGAGCCTGAGTGGTCATAATGGAAGAGCTCTCAAGGAAGATACACACTTGGCTTGACACGCTGAAGGGGCTAAAACGGGAGCGCGTGTGAATGAGGTCACTAGCCTGCTGTATATTGTTTGTATTCACTCACTTTAATGCGGGTTGTGGACAAAAATAGTCGCGACATGCACCCACGCTTCGAGGTTTACGAGCCCAGGAGAAAATATAGTAGCATCCTGTTCCGGATGCGGTTTCTTTTGTTACCGATTAACACCTTGTTTCAACTATACTTCCAAGAAGGAAGCAGCGCTGGTTCCCAAAGCTTCCCAGCTGTCACCCTCCCCCATCACGTAAGTTTTACGATTCGCATGCACCCTCTAATTATTACAAATATTTATTCCGATAAACGCCTATATTCGAAAATAACGTAAAACTATGGATATGAACACTCACACGACATTTTCTGATCAATATTAATTTACATGTGTGTGGGTTATATTACATCATTCATTCAAAAAGCCATTCTTCAATTCATATTACGCTATTTATGGTAATTTTTACCTAGACATTATTTAAATTAAGCCACGTGTGCTCATAACATGCAATATGCGGAACGGCATGTACTCACATCTTTAACCCTGGTTACGAGTTCTTGTGGTGCAAGGGGAAATGAAGAATCGTAACCATCAAACATGCTCGTCGGATGATGTGTGGATACACAACAAGGAATATTTTGATAGCGGCTAACTACGAAAAAAAATCAAGACAAATTGTGTGCTTTAATGGTCTCCCTATTTTTTCTGCAGTAAGTTTTTGTCCTTTGCTTATGATTTCCAAATTATTCAAAATTATACACAGCTATTCACAGAAAATTGTAGTTATATCTTTAATTTGTTACATTAATATCTCTAGCATATTATATTGTAATCAAGATCGTTAAATCAATTCTGAGAAAATAATAAATAAACCATGATTTGTTCCCGTAATAGTATATTATGATACAAGTGTTAAAAGCAGAGTTTTATTTCGCAATCCTACGAGGAAAATGAAACGACTTTTAACACGTGTGGCATATACTGTTTTTTTTTAGATAGCTCTGGAATTTGTAAAATATCAATAAAACAAGCTTATATTGATTCCTGAAACTAAGATAAATACATTTAGAACAAGTTAAACTCAGTGTGTAGCGAGATTCTTGAAACAAGAGAAATGACGTTAAAAACGAGATCAACTCTCGTGTGCAGCGAGATGTCAGATATTTTGTTAATTCTCTAGCAGTAATTTTCAGTGAAATTATTTTCAACGTGTTTTGCCTTACACCAGGCAATGAAGCGATTAAATGCTATATCATATGGCTTTCTGGATTTTTTGGGGGTAAGTACTTCTAGTGTTATTCTTTCTGCTGCTGCTGTGATTTCACCTGGGTCTTCCACTTCAGTCCCTTCTGAATTCATAATTGCCGCCATTTATCTTTATGTAACTTATACTAGATAAAATTATAACATTTAGATCAAAGAAAGCAGAAGGCCGCCAATATAACGTATAGATTAACTCCACAACGAATAAATAATTGAAGTGTGACGATTTGTATTGTGAATAGATAATACGATCGCCACGAGAAATTAATCATGTAAAAAGACATAATAAAAGTAAAACCTAATTAAACCAAGTCGAGTTTATTAAACATGTGCAAATACAAAGGGTAATTGCTGTATGTTTGGACTTGAGCCAAAGTTGGTCATAGTGGAGTGGAAAAAAAAACATGTATCGCATTAGTGCGATAAGTAAAGCTTTTAGTTCGTGTGCCCTATGTTAAAAGTTCTACTTTTAGGCCATGCTCTCTAAAAATATAATTTAAGGTGGAGGAATTTTCTTGAAAATCTTCGCGTGGCATGCTTAATAACTCACTCAAGTATGACATTCGGTATTTATCACGCTTTTTGTTTGAGTTATGTTGTTCTCTCTCCCTCCTCTCTGTCTCTTTCTCAGAATCCTTTTATAAAAAGGAGGTTTTTGGTTCAGTGGATTTCATAACGTTTATTTCCAATGAAATATGTGTATCGAATATTCCTATACCTTCTACAAGTATGTTGCAGAGAAATTAACCAATTTTAAAGAAAACTGCAGTTATATGACTAAAACAAGAATGTAAACTGCAACGTGTGTACATAATGGCACTTAAACGGTTATTGTCAGCATGGAATCGCTGCCTCATATTTAGTTGTGGCTTGAAGGCTCTCTCCTCACTCACACGCGCGCGCGCGCGCACACACACACACACACACACACACACACACACACACACACACACTTTTCTTCAACCAAACTAGATGTGAGGCAGAGATTCAATGCTGACAATAACGCGTTTAAGTGCGATTATGTATATACGTTGCAGTTTACATTCTTGTTTTAGTCATATATCTGCAGTTTTCTTTTAAAACTAGTTAATTTCTCTGCAACAAACTTATAGAGGGTACAGGAAAATTCGATACACAGATTTCACTGGAAATAAGCGTTTTGAGGTTCACGGAATCAAAATAATCATTTTTAGAAAAGGATTCGCTGTTCAAAATATATTAGTTTGATTTGCTTGATTGCATTTGACAGCAGGTGTAATAATAAAGGGAGCAGTACAGCATTCCATATACTTCACAATCAACAATTTGAAGAAAGAAAGAAGAAAGAAACAAAAAGGGGGAAACATTCGGCAGGGCTTGAACTTGGAATGTAGTATTGCTGGCGTGGAAATCTTCATACTTTACCACTGAGCCACGCATGTGCACTTCTTGGCAGTCTACCAAATGCTTACATATACCATTGAGGTGGTATCAATGGCGCACTGGGTCAAATTTATGTTGGCTTATCGCACAAAATCATGCACTCTGGGGTCATAAGTCTTCTAACTCCAAATGTTCCCCCAACACCCCTCTATAATCCGTTAAAGTTAATCGGTCGAATTCTGAACCATTTACTGACGAAAAAACTTGTACCAAAATTGTTACTAATAACATTTTATTATCATTCGTTTATAAAATAATATGTTTCTTTCTTTCTCTGAGCGTGTTTATGGCCTCCCCTGTAAATCCTTCTCACTACACTCCAGTTTGGGAACCACTGCAATAGATGCATCCTGTGGAAAGAATGCAGTTCTATGAATATTTATTTTGGAGGATTCAACTTTTCAGCAATATTCATAAACTCAGGCGGTAAAGTCTGTGGCCCGCATTCGGGAGGTCCCGGGTTCAAATCCGTGGGTCGACCAATCTGTCTGAGGTTTCTTCGTGGTTTTCCTCAGTCGCAAAGGTAAATACCGGATTGGATATTTAATACCACGACCCAAAGTTCCATCTTAAGTCTAAAACAATAGTAAAATGAAAAATAAGTGGTAATAGCGAATGCTATGCCATCTATCTACAGACAATGTAAGCAGTTAGACTGGACGGCACCCTAATGCCATCTGCACGGCATGAAGCAGGGGTTACAGGGATGAGACATTGAAGGCTAACTGTCCGCCTTTCTGTGTGAGGGCGGCGGTTAGACTGGACGGCACCCTAATGCCATCTGCACAGCATGAAGTAGGGGTTACAGGGATGAGACCTAGAAGGCTAACTGTCCACCACATATCCTTCTAAGAGTTATCCACCAACAGATCCGTCGCGATACGACCAGGTAGTTACAGCGACGTAAATTAAAATAGAATAAAAAAATATTCATAAAATTTTTATTTAATCTACCTTAAAACTAAATTGCAGCAACAATCCATTGTATTTCAGATATTTGATATGTGTAACAATTAGAAACAATTATACATAAATAAATAAAAACCTAGAGATATTTGAAGGCATACTTGACATGAGACAAAATCAGTAGACATTTGCACCCAGTTCCCACAGGTAGTTCGCAGAACCAATTATTAACATTGGCTAAAGTTCATGCATAGTTCAGTGTCTACACTGAATGCGAATGAGTTTCCTCACCATTTCATTTTGTTACGACTAATACAGAAGAATAGTGTTTGCAATGCATGCAATAGAAGTTGTTAAAATGCATATAACCACCTACTGAAGATGCTCTGCTAGAGGAAAATGAATGTGCAAGATAAGAGTACGGAAAAATTTCATTTAGTAATTTGGTATTTTCTATTTTGGTTTTAATGAGATGTTTTAGAAAGAACATATTTTCAAAAGTAAAGTCAACATTATAGAATCAAAAGTAAATCCCTGATAAGGCTTGGAGTTTTAGAGGTCATTTCGATACATACCACCAGTTTGTCAACTATATTTGAGGAATCTGCATGCATCCACCTTATCCAGTTTTCTCTGTTTTAATAAACATTAGAAAACTTGCAGACTGCTATATTAAAATCCGTATATTTAGTGGATGATTTGGTCACAGGTGGGGGGTGTAATTAAGTAATGAAGCGCAGAATAGGTTTAAAATTATACTTTTATATTTTTAGTACTTTTCAGAAAAAAGAAAACAGCGGAAATCGAGAAATGAAACATTGAATGTTAGCTTTCTTAAGTTTATGTAAATAAATTAAGTGCAATCTAACTTGAACATATTTCAAATTTTGTTTTAAATAGCAATCGAGAAAGTAATGTAAATTCGAAAATCTTACACTGATGGTTGCTGCACAGGACACTTAAGACAGAAATACAAATAGCTGTGATTAAACGCAAAGAATTAAAAGTTTTCGTGCTTTATGTATATAATAGCTTTGTATTTAATTGGTTCTTTTCTTAACCGCCAGCATTTGCGTAAAACAGGCAGTTGTCCTAGATATCAATGTTTCTAAAATATTCTTGTTTCTTTTTCAGGTGAGTATATTCTGGGACTATTCGAGCAGTTTCATCTATTATAACCTTCTTAGGGTAAGTTAAAACGTGAATGGTCACATACTCCTTTAATTAATGTTTGTGGCAAATTAAGATTATCGTCGTCAAGAGTGTTGTAGATCCGAACCCTTATTGAATGCAGATATCTGCAGATCGTGCTGTAAATATATCTGGTCTGCGCAAAATAATGTCCACCCATGCCGTTGTTCAAGTGTGACTTTCATGCCGTACGAGGGAAGGCAAACTGCGTTCTGTGTTGGATCTTCGTCGACTTTCGATTTTGGGGCACCTGAGTTGCCACCCACGAGGTGTATTTAGAGTATCTTTCGTTTCAGTATTTTGTTTTTATTTATTTTTTATTATAGCTGGCTAAATATCAATTACTCTTGAATTCTACTTCCATATACGGTGTTGATTTGTAGCAACATAAGAGCATATCATTTCCAATACTGTGCGTATCATCAAATTAGTTATTAACTAATATAATTTCGTAAATATTTGTGATGAATTAATTGCATTAGCTTAAAACACTTATTTCGGACACTGGTTACAAAGACATGCGCAGTAGCCCAAAGCGTAACTTCGCTGATAGTTCTTCTCTACCAACATACATAGTTTTATTAGTGCTGCGGAATTTTACAGAAAAAATACCAGTATGATTAAAAAGTGTAGGAAAATGCATATTAGATATCAGGAAGAAAGGAATTCCTCTCCAGAAGCAAATGTTTGTTTTTAAACAGCAACTAAATGTCCACTCTAGTTTGTAAATATTAAAGCATTTGAGCGTATGCCAATATTAGCCAAATGCAGCCCAATCAGTTTTAGTGAACAGCTTACATGTGTTGTATAATATTGAATTACACATTTTTAATGCCACCATTATATTGGTCAGTCCCAAATCTCTGAATGGCAAAGAAAGCGTTTTCTCGTAATTTTGTGTTTTTTTTGGGGGGGACACACTGAGTTTATGCTCATTACACACTACTCTTAAGTAACATAGCATTTTGTTATAAATAATACATTAAAAATGCAACAATGCGTATATATGTCCCGTTAATTCTAGAGAATGATAGCGCACAACTCACGCACCCACGAACCACAGCATGCAACTTAGACGAGAACCCAATTTAGGGTACCTGGTTCTCCAAGGTACAACACGCTTTTAAATGGGTTTAAACATGTTTCGGGTAACCTGAATCTGACAGCTCTGGCCGGCGATCTGTAATAGGGTTACTGAATTAGATGAGTCTTGCCCGTGTAGCATGGTTCTCTCTCCCTCCTGCCTACAGTAGATACACCAGTATCGCATTCCAGCAACAAATTTGATATCGAGGTTTTATTGGAAGTACATGTTTTGAAGTTCAATTAACCCCCCAAAAGTGCTGGTATGTGTCTGTCCGTCCGTTAACAGAAAAAAGTAAATAAATAAATAAAAAAACGAAAAGACGGACAAATACAAAAGTTCATATTTGAAACGACTACGTTTAAGCCATTGTTTTCAAAAACGTTCTATAAATTCCGATTAAAATGTAATGTGTTTTAGATATTAATGTGATAAATTAAATGCGTGTCTTGAATTTTCTGTAAATAACCTGTGAAGTCATTTTATACTAATGAATTGTGAATAATTTTATATAACTGGGGTATCATAAGAGATAGACAAAAATATAGAGCTCATTAAAGCACGTGCTTTGCGACAAAGATTTGTTGCTTAGCGTTGAAAATTTGCGAAATATTCCAAGTTGTTTGTTTAATCCTTCCCAGGTAGGACGAATATGCTTGGAAGTTTGCGATTTTTCTTTTCTTTCCATCTTTCCTGGGTAGAGAAGGTTGCGTGAGTGTTAACATCAGAGTTTTATGTTAGAAATGCGTTACATAAAGAATTGTAAAATGCATAGGTACTTATATACCCAACCGCTAACGAAAGAGACCTTGAGGTATGGAATCTTGTGGACCTTCATTTAAAATTTAAGCAAACATGTACAAAACATAAATTAAAGGAAAGTTTTCTAACTTTATTATATTTATTAAGTGCTTTGGGATGCATACATCAATAATTTTATTTGCCAATATATAAATTTAGACCTCCAATTCGCTGCAGATCATTGTCGGGCTTGTTCTCATCACTTTTTCTCGCTCTGTAAGAGATGATCCGCTGTTTCATATACGGTTTAGATTATGTTTAAGGGAAGGGGCGTATAGGCTGCATAGGCCGGGTGTGTTTGAAAGAATTCGAAACTCACTGCAGAGACGAGTGCAGTATTGCCTCCGGGTGCAAGGACGACACTTTGAATACCTCCTTTAACAGGAAGAGTGTACAGTATTAATAACATGTAACATACTAAGTAGAATTGTATTCCGCGTTAGGTTCAGCAATGAGTGAACTGTTAGGCAATTTGAAATGGCAAATAAACGAAAATTCTACTTTTCAAATTCATTTGTACTTATCTAATTGGACGATGTTTCTTAATGAAGTCACGGGCGGCTCAGAACCACCCCTTCGCAATAATAAATCTCGCACACGTTTGTTTGCGGACCAATGTTGACTGGATCTTTTTACTTTCTCTACTACGTATAGTAAGTAGGGGAAGTATTGTATTCCATCCAAAATTTCGATACTGAGATTTCACCGGAAATATATGTTTTGAGGCCCCCTGAATCCCAAAAGAAAAGCATTTTTGGAAACCTCCGTGTGTGTGTGTCTGTCTGTGTGTCTGTCTGTGAACAGCATAACTCAGAAGCGAACGTCAGATAAACACCAAACTTGGTATTTAGGTTCAGTATCTTTTAGAGATCCGACACGAAGGTTTTCAAGAAAATCCCCCACCCCAGTTTACCCTTTACATGGAACATTTTTCGAAAATTTTAATTTTCTCATAAACGGCTCCAACGATTTTGATTAAAATATCATACATTTAAGATACTTTCATGACAAACAAATGCATATCTCGAATTTTCTGGGAATGTCTCCAAAAGTATTCTTCATTGTGAACAACTTTTGCATAACTGGTAAACCATAAGAGATAGACAAACTTTTGCTACACAAAAAATGTAGATCACGTTAAAATACACAATTTATGTCATATACAGTTTTGTTGTTGAGTGAACCATTTTCGAGATTTTGCTTGTTATTCCCTTAAATTTTCCAATAGTTGTTTCTCGCGGTTGCATGGAAAAAGTGTAGTAGTTTAAAATCAGCATATAGCGTCCAATTCTTAAACATTTGACAATCGCTATATACTTTTCTCAAATGGAAATTCGTTATTCATTTTTTTTTGGTCCTGGTAATGCAAAGAGAATGAAACACCCCACATAGCAACCAGCTCTTAAAATATTTGATTATCGCTTAAAACCTACCATATTCCCCTTGCATCTATAAGAAAATTAGCAATAAGATTAACATCTCGATATCTCGATTAATATGAAACATATGGAGAATAAACGTTTGTAAAAATAGTTTGTACAAGAGTAGAGAAAGTCATGTGAGTGTAACACATCAGATTTTTTGCTTTTCTTATTCGTATACTTTCAACCGTTTCCGTTTGCGCTATTATGATACAGTATATATAAACACGGTGACCGGCGACCACTGCACATAATCAGTAGTAACCATACCACGTGCACTGATGACAGTTGAAAATAGGTGCAATTTTCAAAAAAATTATACAGTTAATAAAACGAAAAATCTGGAAAAAAGCCAGAACACGTTAACTGCGACAACGCTAGTTGTTTCTGCTGTTGACAGACACACGCACACGCACACGCGGGCGGATGTTTTTCTGTTGCGATACTTTCAGTGACTCTCTACCAATGACAAACTCACACATATCTGTATAATTATTATAATATTCATATAAAGCTATTCTTCTAATCAGGTTAAGTTACTCATATACTTATTACTTAGCAATGATTTCAAATTAAGTAAGCAGTGCTTATTTACAACAAGCAGAAACAGTATTCAAATAGGCAACAAACTCTTGTGAAAAAGAAAAGTAAGAATAGTGGATCGCTATATGTTGACTTTAAAATTTCACACTCTTTCCATGACATCACGAGGAACAACTGGAGGGTGGCCACTTCAAAAGAATGAACCATTGAAAAATTCAAACCGTTAACAACAAATATATCAGAAATGGTTGATGACACAAAAACTTATTTGAAAGAAATTGTACTTTTAGTGAGATTTGCATTTTTTGTGAAGTAACTTTTTTCTGTCTCTTATGGTTTACCAGTTATACAAAATGAATTCCGAATGAAGTGAACTTCACAGGCTAGTCCTAGAAAATTCAGTATATACCTTTTATTATCATGTGAATATTTTAAACACATGGAATTTTAATTAAAATCGTTACAACAGTTCTTGAAAAAAAGGAAATTTTTTTCAATATAAAGAATAGTGTGGGATAGGGACTTTTTTTTTAAATCTTTGTGTCGCACCCTTGGAAGATCTGAAATTGAATAAGCTTGGTATTTAACCCTCTTTTCATTTTTAGTTACGCTGCTCGCAGACGGACGAACGGACGGACAGAGGGATAACATACAGATAGACAGACATACGCGCGCGCGCGCCTGCGTATCTATCTCTAAAACGAATGTTTTTGGAGTTCGGAGATCCCAAAAAGTGTAATTCCGGTGAATGTATTTTTTTTAATGGAATACAACACTCTACTTTATTTCTTAACGATAATACACTTTTCCGCTGCAAATCGTAATAAATGTGTTTTAAATTACTTTCATAGCAGGTTCTTATAAATGTTAATATGTAATAAATAAATAATAATAACGTGCTACAGCTAATAGATTGCTTCACTATTTGTAATGCACTACATAAAACAGCTGCACGGCTGTGGATACTGTGCACAAAAATTACAGTAATTTACGTCAATTATATCTTCATTTTACAAAGCATATTTTTCATATTGTATGGCCTAATAAAGCCAATTTATTATTTTGGTGGAGCTGAATGTATAAATAATTCTGTGAGGACGATGGCCGAAATTTAGGAAACAAAACAGTTATTTTTAAAACGAAATTAAACTTGTAGAAGTTTTTGACAAGTTTCCCTCAGGCTCTTTTGAAATCTTCGTGTCACTGTAATGTTTCGCATGTAGGAGCCCAGTGTTTGGGTTTGGATTCCAAACGGGACATCGAATGGTGCTTTATTTCTGGAATAGGTGACATTGCCGCTTTCCGTACCCACTTGATGCTGCATTCCAGGCAGTAACTGTCCAATCAATTCAAATGACAGAGGTGACAACGGTTCTAAATAGTCGGATGTTCTGCCAAGTATTGCAATAAGTTGTGTGTGTGTGTGTGTGTGTGTTGGAGGGGGGGACCTTTCCTGGTGCTCATCTAAACTGAAATGTCTTTTATAACTCTGCGTTTTTCCAGTCTTATACCCTACATTTTGACATACAGGCTTCACTCTCACTGGTATTGCTAGAGAATTAGAGATACCCGCCAGGGCCCTAAATCTAGAAATACATCTCATTTGCAACAGCCATACAGATTACTTTACATGATTCTACAGATTATTTATAGGAGAAAGAGATGTGTTTTAAATACGTTATTCCACATTATCGAATTTAATATATGCAATACTGTCTTGTATGCAGCACCACGATAGAGGTTTTCCACACCATTGGATGCGGCGGTGTCAGTCAAGGCCGTCTCTGTCTACATTGAGACGGCCTTGGGTCAGTAAAAAGGTAAGGTGCAGGAATTCTTCAGACTGCTACATTTGGAGATACTGGATCTTTATAAATAGGAATAGGAGTAGATTAGCTACGGAGGGGGACTTATCATCTCGACCTACAAGATCTTTTGTGCCGAAGCCTCTGACGGGGTGCCCCTGGGAGGGGGGAGAGGTGAGAGGAGACAGAGGGCGGCCGGACTAGGAGGCACGACAGGGCAGAGGGCAGGGTTCCTATCTTTTACAGATTGCAACTCCCCTGATGGTAGCTGGTGCAACCGGCTCCCCTCCCCCCTGCGGGCGTGCACATCCCTCGGGGGACACGGAACTCGGATACCACCCCCATTCCGGGGGACGAAGGTTTGCATAGAGCACCCATTCCCCTGCCATGCAATCCGAGACTCCCGCCGACACTTTCAACTCTGAAACAAACCAACAGATGAGAGGTGAAGTGAAATGAGAATGGAGGTGAACTGGAGGGACAGGACATTTGGGGGATGTAATGAACCTTCCCAGCATTCGCCTAGCGACCCGGCGAAACCTCGAGAAAATTCATGGGTCAGGAGAGTCAGCGCGGGAATCGAACCCACGAGCTCCTGAATGCGGGCCACAGAACCATCGGTATCTTTGTAAATAACTTCGTGACATCTATCGTTGCCAAATAATTCTGATTTTGGATAACTTGACACACGTGGCAATCGTGAAATTTTATTATATGGACGAGCTGATTATTAAATAACGCACACTCAAGCACACCCACATTTACACACCAGGCCGAGGATATGCCGCGAATCCTTGGTTAAATAAGAATGAAACCTAGATCCTTCGCACGAAAGGCAGGTGCTTTTACCGACTGCACTACGGGGCCAATTTGGAAATTAAATGTCGAGGTTGATGTATTATAAGAGAAATACAGACTTGCAGAAACATAGGTAGCAGAGCCACTGTTTATGTGAATATTTAACTTAAAGGATAAAGTCATGTGAGTGTATTACACCATTTTTTAAAATCTCTTACTTCCTGAAAAATCGATGTTCATCGATTCAACAAATTGCACGAGTTTCGTTTTCATATTTTGGAATTTTAAACTACCTCTGCTGTTATGGTTGAGAATTTTAAGTTTCTTAAACCTCACCTACCTCCCCTCCCCTCCCCTCTTCTCTCTCTCTCTCTCTCTCTTTTTCATGTAAACTGTAGGATTTTTGTTAACTACCTTTTAAAAATCATCAAAGAAACATTGAAAACTTCCTCTTTCAGGCCTAAGAAAAATTTAAAACAAATTAGGCTGACAAAATACAGAAATTGAACTTTTTTTTCTCCTAAACATTGGGTTCTCGATACGTAAACATCGTTCCTTTTTATGTGTTCATATAAATGCAGACACGGCTGATAAGCAGAGAGAGAAAAAAAAGGAAAATCTGTTTTAGAGCGCACTGTGACAAAACTCTGTTAGAAGACTAGTAGTGGTTGTCACAAAAGCAATTTACAATTTTCGTGTTTTGTTTTGTTATTTAGCGAGAACATTGTACGCCTGGCGAGATGACTGGAAGTTATCAAACACCACGCGATGGCCTGCTTATGAAGGTTTTGAAGTTTTTCCATTAATACCCCTCCCCTTTCGTTACTGCAGGATGCCAGCTTATCGAGCGAGTGGGATGCTTATAGCTGTCTCTTGTTAGGGGTCTATCACCTGCATTGCAGGTTGCCGACATCCCTGATCATCTTCCTGTCGCTACAGGTGGCTTCTCTTTGCTCTTTCCTTCTCTTCTCTCCTATCCTCTCCTCTCTTCCCTACTGTTCTCAAAGAAAACATCTGCTACTTTAAATCTATTGCTGTTAAATTTTAAATACGCATGAAAGCACACACACAACAAATGTAACCAATTTTTGAATGAAGAGGAATTATCTAAAGCAATATAAGTTCCTGAAGCTAATACAGAGACTTTTACTTTGTCTACTACTTACTTATAGTAAGTATTATACCAAAACAAATTCAATACCGAGATTGCACCAGAATCACACGTTTTGAGACTCCCAGAATCCCCCCCAAAAAATCTTTAGGAAGGTCCTTGTGTGTATGTGTGTCTGTGAACAGCATAACTCAAAAACGAAAAGTCGGTTACATATCTAACTTTGTATTTAAGTTCAGGCATTTTTCAAGGATGCGACACGAAGATTTTCAAGAAAATCCCCCATCCCAAACTACATTTACATAGAAAATTTTGGTTTTTCAAAACTAGTTTAACGATTTTGATTAAAATACCGTATCTTTATGATATTTTTATGACGAATGAAAACGTATGTCTGAATGTTCTGGGAATAGCCTCTGAACTCCTCTTCATTCTGAATAAATTTTGCATAATTAGTAAATCGCAAGAGAGAGACAAAATCTTACTGCACAAAAAATGAAGACCCCGTGAAAGCCCACAATTTGTGCAAATTCTTTTTTGTGGAGTTTAACCTTTCCGAGATATTTCTTGTTATCGTTTTGAATTTTCAAATACTTATACTTCTCTCCAATGGGAAGTCGTGATTCTTTCTTCTCGTGGTCATAAAAAGAGCAAGGAACTTCAAAGCCATCACATAGCGACACGCTGTTTAAAAATCTGACTATCGCTTTACCTACTACTCGCATATCGTACAACGAAATGTTTAAATGTGAATTGAAAGCTTATCTGGATTTAGAAGAAATAGAATAATAGGATTTTGTATAGGAATAGTTTGTAGAATAGTCAGTAGAAAAAGTAATGCGAATGCAACGACACAAGCTTTTTTCATGAAATTATGAGAAATTATTTTTCTCTTCATAGGCAATATTTTAGCTGTAATGGGTTATATAATACCTGAAAACAATCTGATGTGGTACAATCACAACTTATTCGCACACACTAATACGTTAATGTATTATAGCATTCATTAAAAGTTGATTCCTCAATTCACATTATGTTATTCACGATAGAGTTTTATCTAGAAGATATTTCAAATTAGGCAAAAAGAAGTCCATGGGGAAACAAGTTGTAATATATGTCGGAAGCACGGAGGAGTAAATTCCGAGGTCATAGTAACAAACCCTTGCGACGGAGCAAGTGTGCTGCGTTGTTCCTGCGGCAAATGTTTGCAGCCCTGTCTCAGGTAGGAGACCTCAGGATCATTCTTGGAAGAGCATTCAGAACAATGATACTGTACCCTGCGTCCCGTTTCCCTGCTTTTCGAAGGAATTGTAAATTGCTGAATGATCTCCCCGATGCTCTCCGAATATTAGAGACCACGAGACCGATTTATTGCTTCCTGCGGGAACAACAGAACATACCTGTAGATTACCGAGAAATGCCCCAATCGCAATTGCAAACATATTTGGTAAAATACACACCTTAAGCAAGTCAGTTAGCAAGTGATCTCGTAAATGATGCTTTTCCCGCAGAAGAAAAGAAATATAGGCGCAATCGTCAAGCTAGATAGCCCCGCGGTAACGTGCGAGAGTCGCGTTTGAGGTGTCCAGGATTAAATTCCTGTCGACTGCCACTCTGACCTTAGGTTTTACATGGTTTTTCCCTCGTCGGTAGGCGAATGCTGGGGTGGTTTTTCATCTAGCACGACTTACCTTCCATCATTTCCCTCTCATCTTTCAGATGTGTTTTTAGGTTTCGTGGCGTATGACGGTGCCGGACAGATGGCGTGGATGCTTGCTCAAAGGAAAGAGAGAGGGCTGCTTGGTGGACGGGTCGTTCATCTGGGCAGCTCTGGGACAGGTCTTCGAGCCTGGAACTATTAGGGACTTCAGCGCGTCTCTGTGGCCACTATCCCCCTGTGGTTCCTTCACTTCATTCCTTACTCCTGGGGGGTGATCGCCACAATATATCTCTCATAGGTTGCAATGCGCGAGCTGTCTCTCTTCGTTGTATACCTATACCCTGTACCTTGAATTTTCTGGAAATAGCCTTCATTCCGGAGAAATTTTGAATAATTTTGTGTACCTGGTAAGCCATAAGAGATACATAGAGACAAGAAACTTACTACACAAGAAGTAGGCTCTGTAAAACACACAGTTTATTTAAAATAACTTTTTTGTGACATTGGCCATTTACGAGATATCCGTTATTATTGGTTTGAATTTTCAATACTTTGTCATCTTTTTAAAGTACTGTCACTATTCAGTTATTTCTGTCCATGTCATGGAAAGAGTGTGGAATTTCTAGGCCAGTATATAGCGACCCGGTTTTAAACATCTGACTATCGGTTTGATTTCCTTCATACCCTTTGTACTTCCAACGAAATGTGGAATGAAACTATTTCTGTGTTTATCTCAATTAACATGAAGTAGATAGAAAAAATAAGCTTTCTAAGAATGGTTTGCACAAGCTATACAAAATAAACAGTAGTAAGTAGGGAAGATCATGTGGATGTAACACATTAGATTTTCCTAAATTTCTTTCAAATTTCCAATATACTCCTTTGAAAGTAAACGAAGAGAAATAAAGAGCCGTATCTCGATTTCAATTTTATATTTTTGATTTTTATACTTTTTATAATTTAATACCTACATGTGCGAGTTTTATAAAATTAAAGTGTACATGCGCTATTATTTTTTGCGGAAAATGTTTTAATTTTACACAAAATTTAATCGCTTATTGTAATGAAACATATTGGATAAACGGCATGGAAAATTTAAAAGTTTAAGATTTTCATCTCTTGAGGCATTTCACATGACTGAATTTTTGTATTTTGAAAATTATTTTCCTGGAAAATTCGATACTTAGTATCATGAATATTATTTTTATTATAAATATTTAAGCAAATTTATAAATTGGTTGCACTTGGTATAAGTGAGCAATTACAGTACGATTAAAATGTTCGCCTTGTAAAACTTCAAAAGATGCCTGATTTGAAATATAACATTTAGTATTAATTAAACCTTTTATTTTTGAGGTAGTTATTCTCTCTCTCTCTCTCTCTCTCTCTCTCTCTTACACATACGTGCGGATAATTTTCTAAGCTTACACCTTTATTTATTTATTCGGTGTACCTGGTGCATTTTCAGTGAAATATCGATATCGAACTTTTTGAGTTTAATGTACCATTTTTGTATCTTACGTGCCCGTGTTACAGTGAAAGTCTGATAGAAAAAATCTGATGTGTTACACTCACATGACTTTCTCTACTCTTGTACAAACTATTTTTACAAACGCTTATTCTCCATATGCTTCATGTTAATCGAGATATCGAGATGTCAATCTTATTGGTAATTTTCTTGTAGATGCAAGGAAAATATGGTAGCTTTTAAGCGATAGTCAAATATTTTAACGCTGGTTGCTATGTGACGCATTCCATTCTCTTTGCATGTCCAGGACATAAAAACATGAATAACGAATTTGAGAAAAAGTATGTATTGGAAAATTTAAGGAAATAACAAGCAATATCTCGAAAACGGTTCACTCAACAAAAGAAATGTATATGACATAAGTTGTGTATTTTAACGCAATCTACATTTTTTGTGTAGTAAAATTTTGTCTATCTCTGATGGTTTACCAGTTATGCAAAAGTCGTTCACAATGAAGAATACTTTTGGAGACATTCCCAGAAAATTCGAGATATACATTTCATTTGTCATGACATTACCCTAAACATATGACATTTTCATCAAAATCGTTAGAGCCATTTTTGAGAAAATTAAAATTTTCGAAAATCTTCCATGTAAAGGGTAGTCTGGGGTGGGGGGATTTTCTTGAAAACCTTCGTGTCGCATCTCTGAAAGATACTGAACCTAAATACCAAGTTTGGTGCTTATCCGATTGTTCGTTTTTGAGTTATGCTGTTCACAGACACACACACAGACACACACACACACACACACACACACACACACACAGACACACACACGGACATGTTTCCAAAAATGCTTTTTTTGGATTCAGGAGGTCTCAAAACGTGTATTTCCGGTGAAATCTCGGTATCGAATTTTTGGGTGGAATGCAATACTTCCCCTACTTACTATACGTAGTAGAGAAAGTAAAAAATCTCTGTAGACGCGCCTTTTACAGATTTTTGCAGAGGGGTCCCAAAATTTATGGATCCGGTACTTTTTTGCCAGGTTACTCTTGATGTGATAATTTGCAGACAAAAATAACATTTGTGTAACTAAGTGTAGGTCGCTATGAAATTTCGTATCCAGATGTTCATTTATTAACGGAATGCACGCCACAACCTCCTAGGCTATGTGAGAGCGGTCACACAGGCGTTGCAAATACTAAGTTTCTGCGTATAAACACACCAAATGAACACAGCAGCATGTTTACAGTGGACTTGTCTGTCACTTGAGACAGCGGTGGAGTGATGATGAGCTGCACGAGATCGTATTGATCACTAGAACTTCCGGTGACAAACATCAAAGCTAAATGTTCAGCTATTTTCACGAAATGGTGGCTCCGCACGTTTATCCTTTCTAAGTATTCATTTTCTCTTTAATATTACAGCTTCACACAGGTATGATCTTAATGTTTGTACCACACTGCAAGAGGTAATCAGTGGTACCACTGGTCAGACAATATACGGCAAAACATCAGCAGGAAGCATTAGTATAAATCAGTAGGTATTGTTTCGGAATTTCATTGTAACTTTCCAAAAATCGATAAAATCCCCTTCCTTGCTGGTTTATCAGTGCTGCGCGGTATTCAGATGGTAGTGTTATATTATATATTTTCATTTCGTAACTACAAAAATATATGGATTGAGGCTAGGAATTAATTTAGAGTTACCTTCAACGTTCAAAATATTTACTAGGGTAATTTTATAAGAGCAAAGCGCTTGAGAGAATAATATTCGGAAAACGAAAATTAAATCACTAACATAACTCCAATGCTATTAATTGGTTTCAGAAAGCCTAGTGTTCTCTTATTAAGTGTTTTGTTGACAGTGAAGTCTTATGGAACAGTGTAAAAATACTAGTGCAGGTGTTTTAAAGTAAGCCATAGTTTTTTAATCATTAAATATACTTTACATAGGTAGAGCATCATCTTCTAAAGGAGGCAGCTGCAAGCATACGTGCTTCATAATTCTCTCTAAACTCTGTTTCAAAATATTGTGGTTTTCTTGTCGTTGGTGATTAACTAGTGATGCAACACCCCGATTGTTCCAAAGGTTACTGCATGGCCACTACACCCATGCCTAGGCGCAGTAATGGAGTAGCATGTGATCCACAGGTATTCCACTTTCACCCTCCATGTTCACTTAGGTGAAATTTCCGAGATTGTTGTTAACTTGATAACAAGATAACTTGAAGCTATTTTCCATCAAGTAGCTCCTCAATTGGTCCACAAGAAACGAGGCTCCCCGTACCATACCTTCCATTAGAAGAAAGTCTTACGACTGTACCAGGAATCCAAACCGGTACCCTCCCACCGCAGCATTATGGGAACGAATGACTTCGCCATAATACTATACATTTGATATGTTTGTCCATAAAATCACCAACAGTTCAAATCCAGCAAATAAGAACAATAAAGCAATGTGACACTAGACAAAATACAGGTATACGGGTTCTGCCCAATTTGCCAAATTCCTTCCACAATGTCATAGGTATATATTAGGTTGTCTCATAAGTAATGTCAACTTTTTTAATTGGGTTTATATCCTACGTATGTAAGCTTTTATTTTTATCAATACTTTTTATATGGTGCTATGATTATTGTTCCGTATTGTTAATATGTTGGCAGTCAGCAGTTGGTAATACATTTTAAAATAGAGTCTGAGGTTAGAGTCCTTCTGAAGTACTACTGAAACAAGTTAATAAAGCTGCTGCCGCGGCTCTGAGGTTATGTAAAGTTGAGATGAAGGTGTCGTTGGTGAGCGAGTAGTACAACCATGGCTCCAGCGTTTCAATAATGGAGACGAAAACATTAAAGATTTAGAACGTTCTGGAATATTGAGAATACAGCCAGTATTTTGGAAGAAAATCCACAAACAAGCACTCGGAGGTTGTCACAAGAACTTGGTGCTTCAAAAGATACCATACATTACCATATTAATACAGTTAAAATCGTTAGAAGCTGTAAATTTGTACCACATGAATTAACACCTTATCAGCTCAACGTAGAGCGGATATTTGTCATCAGCTTATCACTAAGCCCTAGAATGATAGATTTATCAGGAGAATTGTTGCATGTGATGAAAAGTGGCTGCATTACCGCAACCCTGACACCTCGAAACAGTAGCTCGATACCCGTCAGCCTTCAAACGTTGTTAAAAAATCGTTTTGGCCTGATGGAATTTTGAAGGTGTGATTCACTGGGAATTTGTTCCAAATGGACGTGCGGTCGATGCAGATCTTTATTCTCAATAACTGGAACGAGTTCATAAAGTTTTTTGAGGCAGAGGTACCCGGCATTAGTTAATAGAAACAGGGTTCTTTTGCAGCAGGATAATGCGAGACCTCATACAGATCAAAGAACAATGGACAAAATTCAGGAACTGGAAGGAATCGAACGCTACCACATCCAGCATATATCCCTGATCTTGCGCCATCAGGTTACCATCTGGTTAGATCCATGGCCCATTTCCTACGTGGAAGAAATTTTGAAAACATTGAACAGTTGAAATGGGTATCAACGAATTCTTCGCATTAAAATCCAGAAACTGCGACCGTTGCGGGATAGCAAATCTGGCTGTAAGGTAACTCGGGACTATATAATCTAATGGTATTTTCTTTGAAGATTAGAATCATTTCCTGTAACAACACATTTGAAATAAAGTTTTGCTTAAAAACCGATATTACTTATGAGGCATCATCTATATAATTAAAGGGAATCTTAATGTTTACTTATGGTAATTGCTTCCTTTCTCAAATCTGCTTTGCTGTTTCATATGTACATTGATTTAACTATTCTACACTATTTAACTATTCTAACACTGATTTAATTATTCTATTTAATTATTCATATCGGCGACTTATACTTTGGAAATAATTCCTGCGTCGACAACTTTGGGGTTTTAACGTTATGTTTTTAATTCCTTTAACTTTGAAGCACCTACACGTTTACCTTGATAGATTTTGGAATTATTCTAATTTAAGAGAAATTCTTAAATCCCAACCAGAATACATAAAGTAAATCAGCGCGTTGAGCACTCGACCAGAGGCAGTTCTCAAAACTTTGCTCCCAAATGAAAACAGCACAAGAAATGACCAGAAAATTTTGTTCAGTAACAAGTAATATTATTCTGTAACCATTGTATAAACAGCGTTGTGCCCTCTAGGATTTGTGTGCTCTAAAGTTCCACCATTACCTTAATGGTTTCATGTAACCAGTTTATAGCCAGGCAAATCTGGTCCCGATTCCAACCAGAAGTGCTGTAGAAGACAAAAGTAAACGTTATGTCATTTCAATTCAATGTTAGAAACTATACGCTCTTAAAATGATCACAAGGGGCAAACATGAATTATGTTAATACACGAACACTGTGAACAGATGCTGTACGGACTATAAACTGTCCTACGTGTTTGAAGGTATGCCGTATGCAGTAGCTACAGTTTGGTTTAAACAAGAAGCGAAGCCAAAGTCCTGGAGCGGATTGTTTTCAGGCAATCTCTCCTCCACTGCTGGTCTAGTCAGTGAGGTGTGTTCGATTCCTCGCCAATTTTTTTTCTTCTTCTTTTGCGTTTTGTTTTTAAATAAATCCTCTTTAGTACCAATGAGGTTCAAAATATCAGCATTTGTTCTTTTATGAGGAATATTCGGAAGACGTTTCCTTAGTCAGACCTTCAAGAATGTAACCAAGAGATAAAAACTGACGTGGACGAAAAAGTAATCATCTATTTTTCTGTATTGCCCTCACCGACATACCCCATCGTTTATAAGGTGGGCGAATCTAATGAGGTAAACTACATGTTCTGCATAGATCATTGTGCATACGACCGCTTCAACGTGCACATTGGAGTTGAACTGCTGCCCTAGCCATGTCTCCTTCCAAGCAGAGAAATGGAAGTCTTTGGACGCCTGGTCCGAACAGTAAAGAAGCTGGTCCAGACGGTCAGATGGTTGATCGCTGCTGCCGTATGGAGTATTGTTGTCATCCGGATGTTAGAAGGCCGCTTTTCTTCCTCCGAATGGAACTTTTCGGTTCCAGTTGCGTTTATGATGGCAACCCTTGCTTGCTCTTTTCGGCCGGACACGCCATTCTGATCTTCCTCTCTTTACCAGAGAACTGTCCTTGTGAGACTTACATTGTGAAGGTCATACGTAACAGTACAAAAGAAGGATGTCTGAAGGTGTATCAACAAACTTATTAACCCAACTCGTCTACGTCAGAGAGCAAATAAAACTGTGTAAGGTTACTTTACGACTACATCTATTTTTCAGTTTTCTTTATGTTATTTTTTATTTATTTATATATTTTTTACTTGACGCACCTCTTCCTATACTGTCAAACTTTAATAATCTGATCACAATGAAAAATAAACTTATATATGGAGTGTTGAAACTTTTTGTAACCGCACTTCACAGTTTATTAGACTAGGTAGCGTAGTTTTAAGTTTAGTTTGATTCGCTGTTGGAAACAAAACTCTCCCAACGTCGCGCGTGTTGCGGATAGACGTGTACTTCCCCTCCCTAACTTGCATATAAAATGGCATATAGCTGGAATAAAATAGCCGAAACCGCTTACTTATCGAATAAAGCGGAATTGTGCCGCTTGTTCTTTTATTTGTTTAAATGCCCTCGCACATTATATTTCTTTTTCTGTTGGTTTATCAAATGTGTTTTGTCATTTCTTGCTTGCTTTGGCACGACTCCACACAGTGATGACGTGAATTGTTGAGGAGTGAGAGGGGGTATCTTCTATTGTCGTCATTCTGGCGCCGGGGGAGAGGGGTTCGTGATCGTACATTTTCCCATTTTATGTTCCATGTGTATTTTTAGCGTACTTTGAATTACGCTCTCTACACATATAACCTTTCTCTCCCCCTCTCTCTCGGCTGATGACATCAAAGTTGGTGGCAAACCACTAACTCCATTCTCACTTCATGTTGCTTTAACTAACGCTGAGCTTGTTCTGTTTTGTTACTGTTTACATTTACTCGCTCTTTAAACAGGGCGGTTTCCTAACACACAATAATGTTCCTGTTTCGATTATTATTGCATTTCACTACCGCTCTTATTAAAGATGCTGATAATAAAACTATGCTGATTCTATTATTATAATGATATCTTTTATAATTTCCTTTTAGAACAAATAAGTTATATGTTTGTTACTGTAATTTACAAAACATCTGATCTGTAACAATCACTCGGCTTTCTCTTTTTATTATTTCACGCATATTCCTAATACTATTAATATAAAACTGATTCTTCTATCTACTCTACGTTAATCATAGCAAATGTTTAGCTAGATATAGGCTCAAACTATATAATACTGTTTGGTTTTATTTAAGGTGTAAAAATAACACTCAGCTCATTACATTACAATATAATTATAATTTTTGTTGTTAGTAATGAGTTTATGGGAAAGATAGAAAAGTTTCGCTTTTTCAAATTTTAAATATATGGATCGCCAAATAAACTGCGTAGGAAACCTTTAACGTATAACATATATTATTTTGGAAGTGAATAATACTAGGAAGAATATTATTTTATTCGTGTATTCAATGAGCTCTGCATTTTTTTCAGCTTTTTATTTAAGCTCCACGCTTAAATAAAATTCAATGAGGAGTACTTCACAGAATATTCCGGGAAACTTCAAGATATACATTTTGTTGTGGCTGTGTGTTAAACGTAATAGTTTTAATCAAAATCGTTTCTGCCATTTTTGGAACATAAAAACAATTTATTCTTGTATAAATGGTTGTATGGGATGGGAAGAATTTAATGAAAATCCTCACTTCGTGACCTTAAAAGGTGCATGATATTTGATATTTATGGAATTTTTCGTTTGAGTTATTCTGCGGGAACATTGATCTTAAACAAGTATTTAAAAAAAAAATCAGTGAAGCTCACAACATGAAATTTCCAATGAATGTATGCTGCAATATTTCCTTTAACTTAGGTACTGAATTGGTACAGAAAATATTAGTGCACTCTTCAAGTATAATCGCATCGAATTTTGTAAACGAGAAAAATTCTCAGAAAATTTGTATTGAACTCAAAACATGTACCAAAATATGTAACATCTGTATAAACTTTACTTAATCTAGCCTCATTTCACTTTTTTCCTGATATAGGTAAACTAACTTACTGCAATGGATTTAAATTTTCTTTAAGTGACAAAAGAAATAAATAAATAAAATCAATATTCTTAGAAATTTTAACTTTTCATTAAATTCATGTGAAAATTTAATAAATTCACCTAAAACATCAATCATTTGTGAGGTATCTCCAATTTGTTATTCTATGCTGCATTGCACTCCACCCTTAGAAGGAATTAAAGTATGTAAATCTAAATAGTACCTTGTATGGGAATGTGTGCCTACCTACCTAGAAGGCCCGAGTTGCCTGGAAGACTTCCTCTTCTTTTTCTTCTTCGGGTTCTACATTGTCTCATAATACAAATGTGAAGCAACCCAGAGCAAACTCCAGGCTCACTTAAGCATCATTCCTAACATTTCGTTCGTTGTCTCTGTAGACCTGAGAGGTTGAAAGGGACATTGAACGCTTCAAAAAGTACAATTTGCAAAGTGCGAAGTGCTTTCAGGACAGTTGATTGCACATGCTTGCTAACGAAGTCATTTATTCAAAACTCGTAGAACTTGCAGCTCTATTCTCCTAATTGCATTATGTGTGGATATTCTCCTCTTTCTCCCCATTTCTCACTCTTCTCACTGTCCCTTTCTCTTTATTTTCCGTCTCTCTCACTCTATCCCCTCATTCGCCCTCACCCATTCAATGCGGATATTCTTCTCCGCCTCACATTTTCTCACTGCCTGTTCCTCTCTCTTTTGTACCTCTCTTATCTCACTTTCTTCCTCCATTTCCATCTTTCGAGTTGCCTCTCATTAGCCTCTCAACTTCCCCCTCTTTCTTCCTCTCTATGTGCAACTCACATGCCACATGAGTTGCACAGAGAGAGAGAGAGAGAGAGAGAGAGAAAGAGAGAGAGACACCGATAATAAAACGGCTATCTGGGGCGTCAATAAAAATAAAAATGTAAGTAAGAGGTTTAGCAGTACATAAGCACATGCCTCTTCCTTAAGCTCGTTGCACAATTAGAACTATACTGTTTTCCATTGCAAACCTTTACTATACGAATAATTAGGAAAGAAACATTTGTATAATTTTAAATGTTCATCCTATCGATAATATTATGCTTATAAACCTTTCTAGATAACATTAAAGAAGCTGAATAATAAGTGAGGTATTTCTACATTTGAGTTTGCGACGATACAAGCACCCACCCCCATTAGGAAGGTAGTTAAGATGCCACACAGCTTATTTTTAAATGAGACTTAAGGTGCGTTATAGGTACATACAAAGTTTCATGGTTATCGGTTTGCACATATTTGTGTGAGAAGATAATACGCCCACGCACACACACTGATGCACACCTTTTTGTTTTAAAAATGTTATCTTTACTTTCTCACTACTGCTTACCTATAAGTGGGGGAAGTACGTATTCCGCCCAAAATTCGATACGAGATTTCACCGGAAAAATACGTTATAAGACTCCCTGAATGTGTGTGTCTCTGTGAACAGCATAACTCAAATACGAAAAATTCGGTTCAATACGAAAATTGGTGTTTAAGTTCAGCGTCTTCTAAGAATGCAATCGAAGATTTTCTGGAAAATCTCTCCACCCCAAGCTCTCCTTTGCCCTCTACCCTTTGATTTTCTAAAATGTGGTTCTAACGATTTTGATTAAAATGCCTAGGTATGTTTAGGATACTTCAATGACAAATAAAATGTATATCCTGAGTTTTCTATGAATAGCCTGCGAAGTCCGCTTTATGTTGAAATACTTTTGCATAATTCGTAAATTTACTACACAAAAGATGATGTCATCAAAGCACACAACTTCTACCATATACATTTTTACTTTCTCTACTACATATAGTAAGTAGGGGAAGTATTGTATTCCACCCAAAAATTCGATACCGAGATTTCACCGGAAATACATGTTTTGAGACCCCCTGAATCCAAAAAAAGCATTTTTGGAAACATGTCCGTGTGTGTGTGTCTGTGTGTCTGTGAACAGCATAACTCAGAAACGAACAGTCGGATAAACACCAAACTTGGTATTTAGGTTCAGTATCTTCCAGAGATGCGACACGAAGGTTTTCAACAAAATACCCCCACCACAAAGTACCCTTTACATGGAAGATTTTTCGAAAATTTTAATTTTCTCAAAAATGGCTCTAACGATTTTGATTAAAATAGCATATGTTAAAGATATTTTTATGACAAATAAAATGTATATCATGAATTTCCTGGGAATGTCTCCAAAACTATTCTTTATTGTGAACGACTTTTGCATAACTCGTAAACCATAAGAGATAGACAAACTTTTACTACACAAAAAATGTAGATCGCGTTAAAATACACAATTTATGTCATATACATTTTTTTTGTTGAGTGAACCATTTTAGAGATATTACTTGTTATTCCCTTAAATTTTTCAATACTTATTTTCTCAAATGGGAATTCGTTATTCATTTTTTTGTCTTGGATATGCAAAGAGTATTAATCTGTGGGAAAGGGAATGGTGCTGTACCTAGCAACCAGCTATTAAGAGATATGTATGTGCTTAAAGGCTACTGTATTTCGATACTGCCCTTGTAAATATATATTCCCCTTACATCTACAAGAAAATTAGCAATAAGATAGAGTCTGCAAATGTTTATCTCGATTAACATGAAGTAGATGGAGAGTAAGCGTTTGTAAAAATAGTTTGTACAAGAGTAGAGAAAGTCATGTGAGTGTAACACATCAGAATTTTTCTAGAATTACCATTTCCAGATATTCTTGATTATTGGTTTGAATTTTCAAATATTTTATAGTTTTCTCAACTGAAATCAGCATTTATTTATTGAGTGGGATGACTCGGGTGATAACGTCCGTGACCCGCATTTGGGAAGTCCCTGGTTCAAATCCCGTGGGGCGATCACTTTAACTGGGGTTTTTCGTGGTTTCCCTTAGTCGCCAAGGTAAATACCGGATTGGATATTTAATACGATCACGACCCACAGTTCCGCCTTAAGTGTAAAACAAAATGAAAAAGATGGTAACAGCGAATGCTCTGTCATCTATCGACAGATAATGAAAGCAGGTAGACTGGACTGAATCCTTATGCCATCTGCCCGTCACATATAGAAGTAGGTACACAGTTGCCTAGCACTGACGTAGCAAGATGGTGTGGTACAGAAATGAGACCTTAGAAGGCTAACTGTCCGCCACACACCGATACAAGAGGTATCTCTTAACATATCCGTCGCGTTATGACTATATAGTTAAAGCGATGTAAAATAAATAGAATTAAAAAAATCTGATGTGTTACACTCACAGGACTTTCTCCACTCGTGTACAAACTATTTTTACAAACGCTTATTCTCCACATGCTTCATGTTAATCGAGATGTTAATCTTATTGCTAATTTTCTTGTATATGCAAGGGGAATTGCTAGGCTTTAAGCAATAGTCAAATATTTTAAAACGTGATTGCTATGTGGAGTATTCCATTCTCTTTGCATTACCAGGACAAAAAAATAATAACGAATTTGAGAAAAAGTATAAGTATTGGAAAATTTAAGGGAATAACAACCAATATCTCGAAAATAGTTTACTAAAAAAATGTTTATGACATAAATTGTGTATTTTAACGCGATCTACATTTTTTGTGTAGTAAAATTTTGTCTATCTCTTATGTTTACCAGTTACGCAAAAGTCGTTCACAATGAAGAATACTTTTAGAGACATTCCCAGAAAATTCGAGATATAGATTTCATTTGTCATGAAAATATCTTAAACAAATGATATGTTAATCAAAATCGTTAGAGCTATTTTTGAGAAAATTAAATTTTTCGAAACATTTTCAATGTAAAGGGTAATCTGGGATGGGGGGATTTTCTTGAAAACCTTCGTGTTGTATCTCTGGAAGATACTGAACCTAAATACCAAGTTTGGTGTTTATCCGACTGTTCGTTTCTGAGTTATGCTGTTCACAGACACACACACACACACACACACACACACACACACACGGACATGTTTCCAAAAATGCTTTTTTTGGATTCAAGGGGTCTCAAAACTTATATTTCCGGTGAAATCTCGTTATCGAATTTTTGGGTGGAATACAATACTTCCCCTACTTACTATACGTAGTAGAGAAAGTAAAACTATGCTTAGCTTCTTTGCTTGCTTTTGTTTACGCAAAGAGGACGGAATGTCAAAGTTATCACATAGCAACCGGCTTTGAAAATATTTGACAATCGCTTTAGCTTATTTATTCTTCTTATACCTTTAACTAAATGATGTAATGAAAGTTTATGTATTAACAAGTAGATAGAAGGCTAGGCTTTTGTAAGAATAGTTTGTAGAAGTAGGAATAGTTTGGCAAGAAATCAGAACAATTTATTATATTGGAAATATAGAATGAAATTGAAAAATTCAATGTTGATCTTCGGCATGGAAGACGGAAGAACCGTGGTTCAAATCCCGGCTATCGTATTGAATTTTTCAATCTGATAAATTTCGCGGCATGTGTGGAGCAACAATGTATTACATCGTTATAGGTTGAATTGTGTTGTTAAAGGAAGTCTTACTCAAAGATATTCTCTCGTATCTTACCGTATATTTACACTTCATTAGGTTGACAACAAGGCTACCATTGTACATTCTGAGGGTTCTACGCTAGTGGTGACGTAACAACAGTCGTGGGGTGCAGCAATATTCTCCCCCTCTGGAATCGATATTCAAACCCCGAGTCCCGGATTGTGCGTCGACTATGTAATTTGCTGCTCTTATTTGACACTTCCTCTTGTTTAGTCTCCAAGAAAATCCTAAGGTTTCTTGGATTCAAGTACATGTTGTCTTGCTGCATTACTTGCGTAAGAGACTCAGAAGCTAGTTTATGTTGTTGGTTAAGCACTCTCATTTGCCGTTTTTCTTTCTTCCCAAGCCACTTTCTCTGTTGGGCGATTCGTCAGAAAGCAAAAACTTGTCGGTAGATCACAAGAGAGTTACTTCATGTGTTATTACAGCAAGTTAATTTGTTTTATTCCAAACACCGGAACCCTGGTATGTAAAGACAGCGGTAGATGCCGCATACCATACCTATCGAAAATAGCCAAAAATCACTCCGTTGTTAAACTTCAGTAAGAGTGAGCGCCGACAAGCCGAAACAACAACAATTTTACTTTAAGAATATGGTGTGTAACAGTCATACAGATTTCTTTACCTTACCAGTTCACAAGAATCCCTTATAACGATTAGGTACTTTTCAACCACTTTGCATTATTCACGATAAATCGGTGCAATAGTTTCAAATTAAGCAATATGGAATAAGTTACTTCATGGTAGAAGCAACAATCATCTGCATATACCACATCTCGACTTTTGTGTAAAAGAGCTGGTGAGAGGGAGGGAGGGAGAGAGAGAGAGAGAGGAACGTACTAAATTTAAATTCTTGCCTGAAAAAAGCTTAAATGTACAGCAACATATTTCCCTATGTAGAATTGAGAAAGATTAGGTCTTACTTAAACTTATACAATTCAGCGTGCATAAAAAGAACTTCACAGTTCTTTGGTATAAAGATTTGCTTTTAAAGGTTTAGTTAATTAAATGATATCCTTGGAGCCATTTTTAGGAAATAAAAACAGGAACAAATAGAATCTTGTAAAGGTTTGTTTGGGTGGGAAGATTTTTGGGAAAAGCCCCACCTCTTATCCTTAAACGTTGCTGACTTAAGTATGAAGTTTCTAAACTATCAGAGTGTTTGTTTTTACTTTCTCTACTACCTACTTACAGTAAGCAGAGGAACAATTATATTCCACCCAAAAATATAATTTCGGGATTTTACCGGAAACACATGCTTAGTATGAGACTCTCTGAAGAAATAAAAAAGAAGCTTTTTAGAAACAGGTCCTGTGTTTGTCTGTCTGTGTGTGAGTGTGTCTGCCTGTGTGTGTGTGTGTGTGTGTGTGTGTGTGTGTGCGCGCGCGCGCGCGCGCGCGCGTGAATTATGAACAGCATAATTAAAAAAAAACGAAAAGTTCTATAAGTACTAAGCTTGGTATTTAAATTCAGTACCTTCCAAAGAAGCGCAAGAAGAAGACTAGCCCTCCAACCCAAACAACCCTTTACATGGAAAGAGGTTAGTTATTTTTCATTTTATCAAAAGTGACTGTAACGAGTTTAATTGAAATATCACATTTAATATATTTACATTACAAGTGAAATGTATACCTTGAATTTTCTGTAAATAATTTGTGAAGCCCTCTTCATTCAGAACGAATTTTGTTCAATTTTGTAAAACGCTAAATAATAAGAAATAGACAAAAACGCACTACACAAAAATTGTTTAAAACACTCAATTTATTTCAATTAACCTTTTCTGCAGCATCAGCCATTTCCGAGATATCCATTATTATTGGTTTGAATTTTTCAAAACTTTCGTTACTTAAAGCGACATCGCTATTCAGTTGTTTTTCGCCATGTAATGGAAACGGTATGGAATTTCAAAGCCAGCATGTATCTTTAAGACATCTAACACTTCCCTCGGTTTCCTCTATCTCCCTTCTGCCTTCAACGAAATGTGTAATGAAACTATTTCTGCAAACACTTAATTCGATTAACGTGAATTAGATAGAAAAATAAGTTTTCGTTAGAATAGTTCGTTGAGGCTATATAAAAGTTAAGGATAGTGGGAAGAGAAAGCTATGTGAATGTAATACATCATAATTTTGTTAGTTATGCTGTGACCCCCTACCCTTCCTTCTCTCTTTTACAAACACGCACGCAAATGAAATGTATATATTAAATTTTCTAGGAATAGCCTGTAAACTGCTGTTTATTCTGAATGACTTTTGTATAATTGATAAGTGAACAGTCAAAATCTTACTGCAATATATATATATATATATATATATATATATATATATCTTGTTAAGCACATGATTTATGTCAAATATTTTTTTGTGGAGTTAACCATTTACGAGTTATTCCCTGTTATTGGTTTTTATTTTTTCTCGTGGCCATCATTAGTATCCTACAACGAAATGTGTAAATGTGAATTGTAAGCTTACCTGGATTAACAAGAAGTAGATAGAACAATAAGCTTTTGTAAGAATACGTTGTAAAAGAGTGAGTAGTGAAAATCGTATGAATGCAACACATCGGATTTTTTTTACTTTCTCTACTATGTACCTAGTACGTAGAAATGTAATTACTAATTAAATTCTACTAAAATATTCGTCGAGATTTAACCGGAAATGTTTTGAGGCCTACTGAATCCAAAACAAAGCATTTTTAGGAAAAAGGTCCGTGTAACAGCATAACTCAAAAAAGAAAATTCGATAAATAAGAAACTTGGTGTTTAAGTTCAGTATCTTCCTAAGATGCGCCACGAAGATTTTTAAGAAAACCTTCTATTCCAAACTACCCGTTACTTAGATACTTTTTCGAATTTTGTTATTTTCTCAAAATTTGCTGTAACGATTTTTACTGCAATACCATAGATTTAAGATATTGCGTGATAAATATTAAAAATGGATAAATAAAGCCATCACAGCCTTCTCCAAATGTGATAACTGTTTTTTAAACGTTTCCGGAAGATGGCGAAAGTGATCGATTTGGACTGGCTCTTCTTAATGGTTATTTATTTTATTAGAATAGTTTGTTTCTTCTAATGTTTACATACTTTTATTTCATAATGGTCTAATTAAATCCCCTGTAGATTTATTTTATCCAGATTAACTTCATCATTCGTAAAACTATTGGTAAAACCTAAACGTGTAGTGAGTAATTTTATTGCAGATAATTCTTAGTAATGTCAGATTTTCTGAAAAAAATTGATATCAAGTGGGATATTTCGATTTGTTGTACTTAATGTGCCATTCTAATTTCATTACCAAACGAAAAAACTTTTATGAACAGAATTTTCATTTCGCTATGTAGTCACAGATTAGTTTGTCGCCAAGTGAATATAGAAACATTTCGACTACCGCGTATTAAGTACGCCTCAGTCATATAGCGTACGGCTTTCATTTCAATTACTTCAGTCTGTTCTGAATTATAAATAGATAATACGCATATGCCTTTGCATTTATATTTTCTTTGTGCCACAAGAGACGAATCCTTCTGATTTTAGTTGAAGGTGTTCCAAACCTCTTTGGCAGGCTTCTCTGCGCCGTCTCATTTAATTGCTTTTTGTGTTACATGTTGAAATTAAAACCTCTCTTTTTGGTGAAAAACTAGAAGCCTGGCACTGCTACTTTCGGCAGGAAATTATTTTTTTTCAGATGAATACGAGAGGATGAGGCATGCTGGATAGCATGATTCATGACTAGAAATCCTATAATTCCCTGTGGGAGGCTGAAAGGCAGCAAGTGATCCGGGAAACAATACTGTTTATGATGCTGCAAGAGGATTACTTATGTCTATAATGGTCGTTAATTTAGCGCTTCAACTCCTGCAGAGAGCGCCGGTTCAATCCCATACGGCGCCACTGTTCGTCAGCAACGTTCGCCTTTACCCCCTCCTCCCATGAGTCGCCAAACATTGTTTCTATGGTGGAGGTAAACTGAGAAAACAACTTAAAAAATAGCTTGTGAAATATCAACACCACCTAGAAGACAAGGCCTGAGCAATGAAACAAACTGGCAGACAGAAGTGGCAGCCTAGTCTGTAAATTCGTAGTTATTTACCTATCTACGTATCAAATAATGGCAATTTATAAAATATTTATGACAAGGAAAAACATAACTCGCATGTCCGCAGGCCAGGAATAGCAAAGAGCAGCCTTCCACGGAAAATAATAATAATAATAATAATAATAATAATAATAATAATAATAATAATAAAAATCCGTTCTTTCCTCAGTCCATAGCATGGGCAATCTCATTGTGACATTCATTTTATGATGCCAGACTCTTATTTTATGCAAAGTATGGTAGGCTATGATACATGCCTAACAATATAAAGACGTTTGGTATTAAACAGTTTTCCGTAACGACCCATTAGACGACATTGCAATATTTAACTAACCTAAAATACCTCTTGATAATTAGGTACCTAGGTATATGGAGAGTAAGAAAATTTTATAAAAGTAAGGTTCGGGCTCCTGAGACTTCTTGCATTGTTTATTATGAAAAAATAATTGTTTTACAAAAAATAGCTCTCTATAACTTCCCATAAGGTGCTAATGAAATATTTACTTACTATTAGCCTAAAGAGTCACTTCGTGATAGTTGCACCAGATGAAGTAATGAATCGAAGATAGGTTAGGTTACAGGACTGCCAAGCTTATTTGCCAATGTTATTACCTATGCAACAAAAAGCAGTTTTACACGAAACAATTCTTTGCAGCTACTCGTAAGGTATTAGTGATATATCTGTTTATTTTATTTAACCTAAAGAGCCATTCTGTGGTAGTTATCCAGAGAGTAATAAGACTATGCAACAATTAGCTAAATTATATTATACGGCTTGCCAATGTCATTATGACACACAAAACAGTTTTGATGAGACGAAATACATCTCAATAACTATAATAGTGCTTCAAACCTGAAGTCATTATATAATAGTTATACAGATATTAAGAAGATTATGGATCCATGGAAAGAGGTCTTGCGGCTGCTAACTTTATTTGTTAAGGTTACGAAAACATAAACAGTAGCAGGAATTATTAACAAATAAATATAATTGTTGTTTATCAAGTTCTCTCTTCTGATGGCCCCGATCCATCTCCTTTCCTCTTCTTCGTATGTTGGAAATTTGAACACAGACGGTTTGTTTCGTCGATTTTAACAATTTTTCCCGGCAGTTAGGAGCACACCATTTTAGTACCATACCTAGATCGCATTTACACTTATGTACAACACATGTATTAAATGTTACTCTGAAAGATTTTTTTTTAAATGGACGCTCTTTAACTCTTTATGTCCCATTCTATATTGGACAAGAAAACCGGTAATTTTGCTCAGAGGCCTCTTTGTCAGGCTTCAAGTTCTTTTACGTTCCGTAAATCTACGACACGGGACCACCGGCTTTACTTCCCTTCCGAAGGAAGCCATGCTAAGGATTTTTACGCCCGAAAAAATTCATCGCCCTCCGTCGGGTTTGAACCCGCGACCAGGGGCCAGCATGGTAATCACTACACCACGGAGGACGACTCTGAAAGGTGTACTTGTTATATAATATTAAATAAAAATCTGATGTGTTACATTCTCATGGCTTTATTCACCCTCTTTCATATATTTCTATAGAGCTTCTACAAAGTATTCTTGCAAAAGCTTATTCCTCTATAGAATTCATATTAATTGAGATAAGCAGTTGCATAAATAGTTTCATTACACATTTCGTTATAGTTACAAAGAAGATGGCGATAGTCAAACGTTTAAAAACTTGTCACTATTTACTGGTCCTGAAATTCCATAACCTTTTCATATGTTCGCGAGAAACTGAGTGCTAGCAGTAATTCAAAAGTTTTAATAAATAAATTGTGTTTTAAAGATGTATGCATTTTTTGTGTAGTAAATTTTTGTCTGTGTTATAGTTTACCAGTTACCTATACAAAATTTCCTTCCGAATGAAGCGGACTTCATTGGCTATTTTTCGAAAATTCAAGCTATAAATTTCAAGATCTTAAATATATGGCATTTTAACGAAAATTTTAGAGTGATTTTTGAGAAAATAAACATTTTCGAAAAATTTTCAATGTAAAGGGTAGTCGCATGTTTGGAAGATACTGAAATAAAATGTTTGGTATCTATCAGATTTTTAATTATTGGTTTATGTTGTCCATAGACAGACACACACACGTTTTTCTAAAAAGTAAGATGTGTTGCATTCATACGACTTTCGCTACTCATTCTTCTAGAAACTATTGTTACAAAAGTTAATTCTTCCACCTACTTTTTGCAATTTCAGACAAACTTTTATTACACATTCACACATTTCGTTGTAAGTAGAAGGGAAATACTATTACAATCAAATATTTTAAAATCGGGTCCTTATGTGATGACTTTGAAATTCCGTTCTGTTTGCATAACCTATGGGAAAAAAGGAATAGCGACTTAGCATTCGAAAAAGGTATAAGCACTTGACAATTTAAACCAATAGTAAAGAATATATCGGAAATTCTTAATACAAAATAAATAAATAAACAAATAAATAAATAATGTGTTTAAGTGAGCTCTACATTTTTTGTATAATAAGCTTTTGCATCTCTCATGGTTAAAGTTATTAAAAAGTAATTCAAAATCAAGAGTACTTCACAGCTATTTCTAGAAAATTTAAGATATACTTTTTCTCATGAAAATAGCTTAAATGTGTGATATTTTAATCAAAATCATTAGGTATAGCCATTTTTGAAAAAATAAAAATTTTCGAAAAATCTTCCATGTAAAGAGTAGTCTGAGTTGGGGGAATATTCCTGAAAATCTTGTGTCACATCTTTGAAAGATACTGAACCTAAACACCAAGTTTGGTATTTATCCGACTTTTCGTTTTTGAGTTATGCTGTTCACAGACACACACGCGGACCTTTTTCTAAAAATGCTTCTTTACTTTCTCTGCTACGTATAATTGGTAGGGGAAGTATTGCATTCCACTTAAAAATTCGATACCGAGATTTCACCGGAAATGCATGTTTTGAGGCCCTCTGAATTACAAAAGAAAGCCTCCCCACTCTAGACTACCCTTTACTTGGAACATTTTTCGAAAATTTTGATTTTCTGAAAAATGGCTCTAACGAATTTGGTTAAAATATCAACTATTTAAGATATTTTTATGACAAATAAAATGTATATCTTAAATTTTCTGGGAATGTTCCCAAAAGTCGTCTTCATTCTGAATGGCTTTTTCACAACTGGAAAACCGTAAGAGATAGACAAAATGTTTCTGCCAAAAAAAATGTAGATCTCCTTAAAATATACAATTTATATCGTATTCATTTTTTTTGTGGAGTGAACCATTTCCGAGGTATTACTTGTTATTGCTTCAATTTTCCAATACCTATTCTTTTTCTCCTTTTTCTAAAATGGGAATTCGTTATTAGTTTTTTTTTATATCCTGGATATGCAAGGAAAATGGAATGCTCCACATAGCAACCAGCTCTTAAAAGATTTGACTATCGCTTAAAGCCCACCATATTTCCCTTGCACCTACAAGAAAATTAGCAAATATGGTTTCTGCAAATGTTTATCTCGATTAACATGAAGTAGATGGAGAATAAATGTTTGTAAAAACAGTTTGTACAAAAGTAGAGAAAGTCATGTGAGTGTAACACATCAGAATTTTTGGGTTCAGGGGGCTCAAAACATGCATTTCCTGTGACATCTCGGTATCGAATTTTTGGGTGGAATGCAATACTTCCCCTACTTACTATACGTAGTAGAGAAAGTAAAAATGTGTCCAGAATGTCGTTAGTTTCCAAAAAATATTTATTGATTAATGCTCAAGTACATGTTCATGAAGCTTTTTGTTAGTGCACTTCGACGTGGCGTTCCTGGCATTCCATATCCCCACACATATCTAATATTTAAAATAAAGTTCTGCGATTAAACAAAGAAAAAGCTGTTAAATGATTTAGATTCTCATGTATGTACCTTTGCATTTGGAAATTATATGAAAAATGTCAGATCACTCACTATAATTTTCACTTAATTATAATTTAGATATACGTGATCCTAGCAGGACATTATACTGGTCTAAATAGCAAATATTGCGTAGAAACAATCTTGTTGTAACTCTATTGAGGCAAATTTAATCAAACTCATTTCATTCCAATTTCTTCTAGACCTGCAACACTCTAGAGCCTTTTGAAACAATAGCATTTTGATTCCTTCTGATCGGGGTTGGCAATGATGTATAATATCATGTCCCAGCAGTTTTGTTAATGTAAGGTGATATTTGAAGTGTTTGCTCAATCTAATATGCCAACATTACGAATACGACGTAACACTCATTCCGGCTATTAATATAAGATATTTTGGTTTCTCTCCTATGCAGTCCATTCATTCTCTGTTGAATCATTCAAAACTAATAGAAACATACTGCAGATTAGAAGTCCAAACACAGATTCATTTTTGGATACCCATTGAAACTTCAAAAACCCACAATTTCAGATCTATTCATTTGAAATTTTAACACAGCAATCATGGTTTAATGTACATGTAGACCAAACTTCATGAATATTTTTATATCAGTTCCAGGTTCAGAGATATTATAGTGTGATATATATATAATATTATATATAATGTGTGTGTTTTTTTAAAAACAATTGCAATTACTATATTAAAAATTCATATTATATAATTAAACTCTTTAATAATATATTAATAAATTGTAGGGATGAAATTTTAATTATCCTACTAGTTTGGGAGAAAATAAATGTTGTACTTCAATTTTTTGCTTACAAATTTACACAATATGAATATTATTGCTTAATAACTTCACAACTAAGCATGCTAACAAATCTTATCATTTTGCTATCCTGTTATTTAAGGCAGTATACAACATTTCATTGATTTACAGCGAAAAGTTCATCCTTCTTCTGTAAAGGATTACCGTCCTCTTTGGAGGACTTACATCCCCAAGGACTTAGAAGCCAATGCCTTGGGCCAGTCTGTCGAGGAGCAAGCAAACTCTGGATCATAGTGTACCCAGGATGGGTGATCAGTCCAATGCCTGGTACGACGGTGAGGAAGAAGGAAGTGGAATGTAGTGATGTAAGGGACAAGAGGAAAATTCGCGGATCAAATTACCCAGTCCCAGCGTTCGCCTAGCGACCTAGGAAATCCACAAAAAAACCTTCGATCAGATTGGTCGATCCCGGGGTTTTAAATCCGGGTCACAGACGTTACCGCCTGAGCCATCCTGCTTGGTGAAAAGTTCATCCTGTGGAACAATCTGAAAATAAGAATATACTACAAATGAAAACGAGCATAATGAGAATACGAGAAGAGGTGCTACGGTGGGCAAGGGTTGAAGGTATTCGAGAGTGCTGTAAGAACAATTTAGCGTACATCGTAGATGGTAGCACTGTATATGCGTATTCCCAAGATGACACACGGCCGCCATCTTGCTCAATTTCTGCGCCAGTTTGCCCCTATCTATCTTACTAGCAGCGTAAACTCCTTGTGTTTCTAGGAAATAAGGCCCAGACTATGTAATACTGCCTAAATGAAATATGCATTGGAATTTAAAACTTTTTATGAATCCTCACTTAGATATTTTACCCTAAAATTCTTAATGCACTCAGCAAGATTAAGTTTCCATTTAGACATTAGTAATATGCAAAGAAAATACTAAGATCGAGAGATATTAATTCAATGACCGACCTGTACCGTGACACACCAGGAACTTCGATCAGGAGGGAAACTTAACATGGGCCGCAACGCCATTAAGAGAAAGGGGCAGTACAAAGTATTTGACTATACATGAGTAGTTATAACAATACAATGTAGGTCTAGTAAAATATAACTTTAACATTTTTAGTTGGACATGTTATGTTTCATTTCTTCTTCTTTATTCCACACTGCTGCATTCACATCTCTAAAATTATCAATGATTGTTGCGCAGAAATGGTACTCGACAAAGAAAAACTGAGCCCAGTTTTTGATTTAGTGGCTACAATTTTGAGAAAAATTCTATTTTTGCTGGCTTAACTAATACTTCATTTTCTTGCCACATAGACTGAGAATATCAGGTTTTATAACAGCGCATAATTTCTTTAATGCCTCCATGTAGATGCTGAATATCATTGGTATGGTGCTTCTTTATTGCACACGCAATGATATTCACGACGAATATGCGTTTTCAATACGGATGGATCGAGAATCATCATTTATGCGAAGTAAACTATAGGAGGGGCCACATGTGGCCCACAAATCGCTCTTTGGATGTCCCTACATTAGGGTGTAGTACCTGCTTCTGAGAAACGTTTTGGCTCCCGACTTGGGACCTCGTAAAGTGAGTACATAAAACATTTCACCTAGTAAATTGTCGCTACCGGGGTTCAAATTGGAGTCATCTGTTGATAGAGCATGGGTCATTAAACCATTGTGACGTAGTCGCATGACAAAAATAACATTAGCGAGGTTGGGAACGCTTTCCAATAAACTCTCCCAAAGGCAGGTGCTATTTGCGTAGGCTTCAGGGATTTCAGTAAACAGGCAAACATAGTCTGTGTTGTCACCGCGTTCACGAGCAGCTGGGACTGGGGTTCGCTTCCCGCGACTGCAATCGGAAGAGTACTCCATGCCTCAATGTAAGAGATGCAGGTGGATAGAAACACACGATCATCTCTGCACACAAATTCTAACCTCTCTCATCACTGATTTGTTATCCAGCGATAACGTGTGAGTGAGGCTCGCATTTGGGAGCTCCGCGGTTCAAATCCAGCCATGGCTATCCTCCTTGACTGAGGGTTTTTCCAAAATTTCCTCAGTCCTCAAAACTGGCAACAAATGCCAGGGTATGTTTCCTTTCCAAAATTTCTTTCCCAAATGTCATTTCATTGCATGATAAGCTGTGTCCACCGCCTGAGATGCCGTACGTAGTAAGAAGGGACGTTAAACATACTAAAAAAACTGATCTGTTGCGTTTCTGAAGATCCTGTGCTACCATATCTCCCCCTTACAAGCACCTTAAACCAATGTATATTTAGGACATACTTCTTGCTTCTGAGAACACATCGAAACGTACCCTTTTTTGTCTTATTAATGTTCCAATACGCTCAATTTTGTACATGAAATCACTAAACTCATATAGGTTCGAAGTTGGGGACAGCGTAGAGGAAAAATCACAAAATATGGTATACTATTTAAAGATTTTATTATGACACGATTTAAGATCATTAGATATTTCAAACTATTGTTTGTAGATAAAACTAAATTTTTCTACAGATTATATTTGTATATGTAATGACAATTCTATTAAAATAATTAAGCACGTTATTCTGGAAAAGAAGATCCTACACCTTTAGAAATGTCTCATAATAAGGAACATTTCAGGAAATTATGATATAAATGCTTTATTTTTAAATGTGGCTTCGAAAAGCTATAAGCATTTCCATCTTCGTTGCACATATCATGACACAATCTTTTACTCTTTCTTGTACTGTTTTCTTGAACATTTTATTCCTTTCAGGAACTACAATCTTTTGTATTTTCTGTGCCATTCGGTTCCATCACTTTCGCTCCTTTGTTTCACGTGACATTTTTAAACTATAAATATGTTTATACTTGTAATTATGACTATATGCTTCAGATTGATTTGCCAAGAATTAAAGAATGCCCTTTATTTAAATTGTTTCATTTGTATAGTCCCCTTTAACTTCTTTTATCATAAAAAATACCCTTTCATATACGTAATCTGAAGTGTTCCAAATTCCGGAACTTCATGTTACATTTCAGTTATATGTTAAGAAAGAAAACACCAAGCCACGCTTTAACGGTGCATACAGCTAATGACACAATTCATTTACTTTATGTATCACAAAATTAAGAATCACATCAATGGACTCGAACACTCGACACCACTATTAATACGTATCTTGCAGCATTTAAAAAAAGTGGAACCTAGAGAAATTTACCACCAATCACTCTGAAGAGGAGTCCAGCCTTGATAGTATAATGCTACAAAGCAGAACTAATTTAACTGGTGTTAAATAAAATACTCCATTCAAAATATCTGGAGACACTGCAGGTAATTATCTTGTATTTCCAAACTTTTTCTCAATTCCTTTCCAAACTTCTCCATTTATACATGTTGTACAGGCGATCCATATAATAACTTGACTGCTTGCCAAACATATGTGCAATGAGCTTGTCTATGTACTGAAAGAAGAACCGACAATCCTAAGCGTGACTACAACCTACAAGAAGTTAAGGGCTTAACCTTTGGATGGCATGAGGTATGTAGGGTAGCTTTTTCGGTTTGAAATTGGTGGAATGAAAGCATGAAGTTTTATTCTGTAGTTCTAGCTGACTGGTAAGGTTGTTCATTCAGTGAACGCATGACGGGAGCTACGGAGGGAGTAGAAGAGCAGCTCCATGACAGTATCTTACTGGGTTTACTGGAGAGCAAAGTGAAAGAAAATGAAGTAACAGGTCCTGCGTGTTGCTTTCCTCTCCTGCTTTTGGCTGCGTGAATTTGCCCTCAAGATTCCGGAACTGCATAGTAACTCCCCCACTGCTGTTTATCAGGACCCAGGGATGTTTCAGCTTTAATATTGTCTCAGGTGGGCTATTTTTACCAGGCTGCATGCGCGCCATGCAGGGTACCCAGTGATGCCTGAACTGGCGGTACGGGTTGTAATCCCCAAAAGACTAAATTTCATTTCAGTGTATGAACCGGAAACCAAAATTAGTTAAATGGACAAGCAGGTAGTTAGAATACTCATAGATTTAGGACATTGGGGGTTGACAGAATAAATGACTGCACTTTCTGCTATATAACTCATCTGCTAACCCAAATCTGACAAGAATTGCTACATATATTAGCAGTGAAGAGACGTCGGAAAAGTACTCCAGTTTATTAGTACAGCCGCGCAACAATGCTGTAATGATATTCAGTTTAACAGCATTTTGTTCAAATGAAAGTTAAGCGAAGAAATCGTTCTCAAGACGTAAATACAAACGATAGAAGTGCTTAACACTTAAACTTACCATATAAACACACTTTTACGATTGTGTTTCTGTGCTATTATGTGGCAATAAAGCTCAAAGTAACATCAGCAGTACGGCTCTTCCGGTTTCATTCGTTCAAACATTGAAAATAAACATAACAAGGGTGTTTCGATATTGTAGCAAACAACCGTAGAATTTTACAGGGCACCTGTTTCACCCTCCACGTATGAAAGAGATGAGACCCCATGAAGCAGTGTCACTGAGAAGAGACGGTTCACAGAGAGATGAATCATAGTTCTATATTCTGTGCCCGTCATAGCCTAGCAGCCAGAGGATCTCACAGGCAGAGCATTAGAGGGATTAACGTTCGTAAAAATGTTATGAATCAGCATCATGGTTTTCTAATGAACTAATTAGTAATAATGTTATTTATGGTACAAACTCTTGAGTCTTTTTTTTCATCATGCAACCAAATAAATGTCTATTATTTAATTCGAAACTATTTAGGAACAAATATTTGTCACGTCTAACGTAAATAGGGTAGATGATTCACTTTTTATATGATATATTTACTTTCTCTACTACGTATAGTAAGTAGGGAAAGTATGTATTCCACACAAAAATTCTATATCGAGATTTCACGGGAAATGCATATTTTGAGGCCCCCTGAATACAATACAAGCATTTTTTAGAAAAGGTCTGTGTGTGTGTCTGTGAACAGCATAACTCAAAAATGAAAAGTCGGATAAACACCAAACTTGGTATTTAGGTTCAGACCTTCCAAAGATAAATCTCCCGGCCCAGACTACTCTCTACATGGAAGATTTTTCGAAATTTTTATTTTATAAAAATGGCTCTAACGATTTTGATTAAAATATCAAAGATATTTACATTATACATAAAATGTATATCTTGAATATTCTGGGAATAGCCTGTGAAGTCCACTTCATTCAGAAGAAATTTTGTATAATCTTGTATAGCTGGTAAAGGTTAAGCGATAGACGAAAACGTACTATAGAAACAATGTAGATCTCTTTAAAACATACGATTTATTTCAAATAAGCTTTTTGTGGCATAAACCATTTCTGAGGTATCCGTTATTAAAGGTTGTTCATTTCTTGGTCATTCTCTTGAGTTCTGTCAAAACGCAGTTGTTTCTCGCGATTGCATGGAAACAATATGGAATTTTAAAGCCAACAAATAGCGCCCTGTTTTTAAACATTTGACTGTCGCTGTTCTCTTTGTATCTATAACGAAGTGTGTAATACAGCTATTTTTGCAAAGGTTTATTTGGTTTAAAATGTAGTAGACAGAAAAATAAGCTTTAGTAAGAATAGTTTGTATATCCAGTAATAAGCGATAGAGGGTGGAGAAAGTGATGTGAATGTAACACATCAGATTTTTGTTGTTGTTACCTCAGAATTGGTGTGTGTGTGTGAGTGGAGTGGAGTTTAAGGGTAGAATTGGTAATGGGTAAAGAAAGTTGTGCGGATGTTATGTATATGAGCACTATCTCTCAACAAGGTAATGAAATGAACATATCAGCAGTTTATTATCCTGCAGAATGAATGTAAAACATGCCAGTAACACCTTTTCCGGTCCGATTTGTGACCAAGTGAAAATTTCGCTATTTAATGATATGTAGGGCCATTGTCCAGAGAGAATTGACACTGATCCGGATACTACACGTTACATATTTTCTATTGATGTTGTTGGGAGACGAAGCATTTGCACGATGTCGATTTATATTCCTTAACAAACATTTGAAAATATATTTAACTTCACAATACTCGTTAGCATAATAGCGAGCTTCCCATCTGCCGAAGAGGACTGCTCTGTGAACATGTGGATCACCACGAGCAAGCGTTTGGACATGAGGAAGTGTGTCACAGCTGACACTTTCTGCGGATCAGAGTCTCAAGTCCACATAAACATCTGATGGCGATAAAAAAAAATGGCATGGCCTTCAAAAGAAAAGGAAGAAAAACTCATTATCCAAGCATTTGGTTCTGTAGACTACTTAATACCATCATCGCAGTTTTAGTTACATGAACCAAGAAGGGATATTACTGATGATTCTATATTTATTAATTGATACCAAATTAATAAGATCTATTATTTTATTAAATATATTAAAACAAGTACGGAGAAAGTCAATTGTAATCAGTTTCGACCTGATAGTAAGATATATTCTATATACTTCAACTCTGGTATAAATTATGAAATGCGAAAAACTAAGTCCCTAAAATTATAGGGATTCAGTATTCCATTAAATGCTCGCAGAACTGGCGGTGTAGTACGAGTATGAGCATTTCGAGTCAATTACAAATTCGAGATTGAGATAATATAGGCATCTGCAATAAGGAAACTAGTACAAAAGCCTCTTTTGTAAGAAACCAAACAGAATATAATCTGTAAAAGCATATGTCTATGTCTTCAAATAAAATAACATTTAAATGAACATTGTGAACGTAAATCTGATCTGTAGTATTCAGAATGTTTCCAGATATTGTATTCTAAATAGCAAAATTCAAGACAGTTGGTGGTTTCTTTCAACTAATAAAGAACATAAATGACTCTATGGCCTATACAACGTGTACATGCTGACAAGTTCGTAGAGGAGTTGAAAACATGTTTGAATACAGAAATGAAAATGCAATGCCTCAAGATATTTTGTTATAAAGTGTTCTTATTTAATACAGGAAGATCTTCAATGGATAATGAGCTCATATAGAATACAACTACATTTGTTAATGACAAGTATTAGCTCTGCTTTGCCTGGTTCTACTTATACATTGCGGCTTGTGCTTTCGTAATTGGTGGTAGATTTATGCACTCCCACTTTTGAAATGCTGTTAGATACGTACATATTCATAGCAGTGTCAAGCGCTTGTATTAAATATGATTCTTAATTCTGGTGATGCATGTAGGAGCTTGATTGTACCATGAATCGTGTGCATTTTTATCATGGGTATTTCATTTTCTTGCATTACAAACATCTAAATGTAATTTAGCGAAGTTCATAATAATTCATATTTAATATCGGGCGAGATGGATCCGCGGTAACTTGTAAGGTTCGCATTCTGGAGCTCCCGGAATCGTTTCCCGTCGGGTCGGTCACTTTGACCATGGGTTTTTTACGTGGTTTCCCCGGGTCGCTAAGCGAATGCTGGGATGGTTCCCCTTCTACCATGAATTGTCCATCAGTTCCTGTCCTCATCATTTCCTTTCATCTGTATCACCCATCTGTTTCAGGGCTGTAGGACCGGGCTAGGCGGTTGCTGTGTTGCGATAGGAACGGTGGAATTTGTGTTGTGAAAGTATGTTTCCTTGACTGCTGGTGGCCCTCCTGGGAGTGTCTCGTATACATCCGGGACCTCCAGTTTGCGGGTGGCTAATGCAGGGGTAGTCGGCTTCAGGACTGGTGTCATATTGAAATCGTACATCGTCGTTCTGATCTCGTCGCCCTTCGAGCCTCCCCTTCATCCATTCCTACCAAGAGTCACGTTGGAAGCACATAGGGTCCACTATGTGCGGTGCGGTACTGTGCTGTGCTCCAGTTACTGGAGGCCCCTCTCTGACTACTCCTAACTCATATTCCTAATATAAAAGTATTCTTTAATTTTTTGCAAGTTATCTATATCTAAATGGATACGAGTTTAGAGACATTTACATTTAAAAAATGTCACATGAATTAATAAAGGAATGAAAGTGATGGGACACAGGAAAAGGCTAGAATTACAGTTCATGAAAATAAAATTGTATTTAAAAAGCAAACCCTCAACAAGAAGGTTTATAATTGTTATTCATAAGTATTCAAACACTACACAAATTTTTTCTGTACAGTACATTCTGTTTCTTTAGCTTACAGAATAAGTTTGGGGATTTATTTCCATCTTTTGTTAAAGCCTGACTCCTATTGACATTACAGACACTATACATGTGCGTAACATTCCTGATATAAATTCCGAGAGTCCAAATCCACTAGACTTTCTCTTTTTGACGTCCTTTACCTTCTCACAACCGGTAATTCATTTAAGGTACCTGGGTTATGCAGAATTAAGTAATAAAAGTTTGAGGTGTAATTGGATAGGACGTCTCTTCCAAACTTTTCCTGTTTACACACGGCTGTCTTAGAGGTTGGCGCTGTCCTATTCAGAGTAAATCTTGGAGCGAATCATACAATAGCCACTTCCGCCGGACTTCCGTTCTTGTGGACAATTCTGAGAAGTTTAAGAAGTTCAGCTATTTTCTTTCTGGAATATACTCAACATGATTTTGTTAATACAAACAGGTATAGTTAACCCTGGCATTTGGAATATATCGGGTGGAAGGGGTGTATAATTATACCTGGAAGAGAAAATTGGTGAGTGGCTTGAAATAGTGTATGAACATTGTTTCTTCGTAGATTTTTAGAAAAAAGATTTGGAAAAAATCTGGTGTGTAAACATTCATATGGTTTTCTTTACCCTTACCCTTTCCAGGTATCCGTTGTCTGTTATACTATTCTACAAAAAGTAATTCTTCTATACAATTTTTCCTTAAGCACAATAAAAATGTTTGCCGACAAATACATAGGTTTAAATTAGGTAGAACGGAGGACTTGGTTACCTGCACCATTCCGCATCAGCAATCTTCGGTTGTTGTTTGTGCTGAGCTCGCGTAACATAGGGGGAGAATCCCTTATTTTCAACGTCCATAAATGGTGATCAGTCTAGGGAATCTCATGTATGCAACAACGAATATACTCTCAGAAACTGCAACTGCTACGAAATAAATATGTCATATTTGCGTCTTTCTCTAGAATTACAGCTTCACATAGTTCCTTAACAAGGAAAAGCGTTGCTTCTATTCACGCTACATTATCCACAAGAAGTTTTTGGCTGCAAATAATTGTAAATTAAGCAATACGGACTTAGTTACATGCAAATTCGGAAAATAGTAAATCAGTTTTTGAACCCTTGCGGAGAGAAAGGAAGAATTCACCTAAGATGCATTATAGATGCTGCATGACTGTTCAACCTGGAAAACAACGAACATTTCGAGCTAATTATAAAGAAAATGTTATTTGGCATAAATTTTAAATTTCATTGAGCTCTAAATTTTGGTGTAGTAGTAATATTTTGTCCATATTTTTAGCTTACCAGTTATACCAACTCATACAAAATTCATTCAGAATGAACAAGGTTTCACACAGGATATTAGCAGAAAATTCAAGATTCAAATTTGTTATTAGTCATGCAAATATAGGTATTAAACATACAATATTTTAATAAAAATTGTAATAGCCATTAAAAACCTAAAATTTTTACATGTACTTAAAGGGTATTCGCGTATGTGTATTCTTGGAAGACGTTGGACTTTAATAGCCAATTCGTTATTTATCAGATCTTTGTTTTTGAGTTATACGGTTCACAGCACACACCTTGACCTTTTTCTAAACATGTTTTAGATTTTAAAACGTGCATTCCCGCGTGAAATTACTAAATATTAAAGTTTTGGTTGGAATGCAATACCTCATTCGCCTACCATAGGCACGTGATAGAAAAGGTAAAACTGGTGTGACACAAATTTATGTTTATATTTCCGTGAATTCTACATTCTTTCCTGCAGCAAATATTTTCCTATTTATTCAAGTATGAAAAGATCTTCACAGGTTATACAGAGAAAATGCAGGATATAAATCTTATTACTCCTGCGATACCTGAAACATATGATACTTTAAGGGAATTGCGTGAAAATCTTGGGCGCCTATCTTAAATATACAATTTGGTGCTTTACCGATTTCATTTTAGAATGAAGCTGTTCGCCCCCCCCCTCTCTCTCTCTCACACATACAGAGAGAGAGAGGGGGGGGAAGACAGAGAGCTCCCTATAGGAAGGTTAGAAAATAATCACAATTTTAACAGCCCCTCTCAAGCTAGTAATCAAATGCGGGGCATCTGAATTTAGAGGTTAGTACGCTAACCACTATGACATAGACGCTGCATATGAGCAATAGGAAAAATCCATTTTAAGTTGAGATACAACTTTAAAAAGTACATGGTCTAAAAATAAACTAGAGAGACTCGGCTTCAGGTTTTGCAAAGAATAGCTGACCCCCGCAGGCTTCTGTGGCAGCGAGAACTGGTTGGTTAATGACGGTTCTAAACAAAAACTAAAGCCGATGTAACAGGAAATAAGGCATGGTTAGATTAATCAAACTGCCGGAAATGTGCTTTACCAAGCTTTTACAAAGAAAATAATATAAATTACGTTTATAGAGTTATTAAAACAAGACATTGCTTTACAGCAAAGACAGGTCACATTTTGTGTATGTGTATCATTATCTATGCCAAAGCAACAGCTCACCATTGCTAAAGAAAAACTCTTAATCAAGAAATATGGGCTTGACGTCATCGCCACAAAGCATTCAGCTTGTATAACTCCCTTTTTATGGCATAGAATTCCTATAATGTTCTCTTTTGTGTTCTTCAGCAGTCCGAAAATGAGAAAAGTTGTTGGAATTAAACAATAAAAGTAGTAATTGCTGCATGTTGCGTGTAAAGATACACTAAGAATAAGAACAAAACTCCTATACCTAAACTAAACTATCAAACCAAAAGTTAATAATAATGAAGGAAATAGAACCTTATCTCCGTTGGCGTTATTGCATCAACTGCAGAGATTCTTTCACTTTGTCCGTATCACTTTCTCTCTCTGTGCAACTAATGCATCTTGAGAAGTTTTCAAAGCCGATAATAAGATGACTTTTTCTGAGATATAAGTAACGATGAAACATAATTTGTAAAATATATTTGTAATTGTTTCATTTATATGCCGTCTTTACCTTTTACATTCATATCGACGGCTTTGATCCTTGAAATAGCTGTAGCGTTCATTAATTGACCACTTCTTAACTTTTATTACACATTTGGTTTATTACTTTCTTGTTATTACATACTCTATGGAGGGTAGGGAATAGGGTATAGGGGTATAGGTTTCATAACGGAGGGGGACATCTCACGCACTATGATCTACGTGACATTTATTAAGGCTACAGCCCGCAGGCAGACAGGCCATAGAGACGCGCGGAAGTCCCTAAGAGTTCCTGTCTCGAAGACCCTTCCACTACTGCAGCTGCCCGGAGTGGGCGATGAACGACCCGTCCATCCAAGCAGCGCTCCAGTGTCACGGGGAATACTCTTTCTTGAGCAAGCATCCGCGCCATCTGTCGGGCATCCCACACACCACAAAGCCTGGAAGCAAACCTGAAATATGAGAAGTAAACGGAATGAAAGGGAAATGAGGGAAAGTAAATGGTGGTAGATGAGAAACTACTGACAGAGGAAGTACGAAAAACCCAAGATCGGAATGCGGTCGGCTGGAATCGAGCCTGAGCCCTCCCAAATTCGAGCCGCGCACGTTACCGCGGAGTCAACTCGCTCGGTGAGAGTAGGGAATAATCCCAGTTAAAGAAAAACTATGACCAAAAAGTTATGCAAGTACGTACCTATATTTTATGCTCATACTATTTTATACGTCCTGAGTCGTGGCGTAGTGGGCTGGAATATGACGATTCGATTCCCAGCCACGGAATGCATGTGGGTTCGGCCCCACCAACGTTGGATCAGAGTTTTTGGCCCATGTATAGGTCTGGTGCCCATTCAGCATCGTGACCATTTCAGGCGCTACGATAGGTAGTGATCTGTAGCTCACGAAAGTCATCGTTCCGGCTGGGGAAAGCATGATGACCAATGATCTTCCCGCATCGGCTGGATGATCGTCCACCTCTGCCTTACATGATCTCGTCAGCCGGGTTGGTAGGCCAAGGCCCACAAGGGCTGTAGTGGCATAGATTTGACGTTAACTGTTTTGCATGACAACCAAAAAACCACAATAAGAGTATTGCAGCACATCAAAGTTAACTGAATAATGTTAACGAGAAATTGACGTGACTGCTTCAATAATTATATACATTAAAAATAATTATATACACTAAAATTTGTTTAAACGAGAAAATCCTACTTTTACTTTCTACTTTTTTGTTTACTTTTCGATTTTAGATTTACTTTACTACACTGAGTTCAGTGGACCGTAAGTGGTAGCACTTACCCATAATAGGTAGAGGAAGTATGCAATTCCATGTAAAAAGAATGATTTAGAGATTTCAGCGGATGTACAGGTTTTGAGATCTCAATGAGCAAAAAGAAAATTTTCAGAAGAGATTTGCATGTTTTGTGTGTGAGTGTGTGTGTGTGTGTGTGTGTGTGTGTGTGTGTAAACAGCATTAACTAAAAAACTAAAAGTCGGATAAATAAAATTTCTCATTTGTCAGACACTGTTTAGGCATTCCGGGTAAAAATTTTTAAGAAAATTCATTAAACCAAATTTACCTTTATGTGGAAAAAGTGTTTGTTAGTTTTTCATTTTCTGATAAAAGAAATCTATGGCGATTTTGATTAACATAGTATATGTTTAATATATTTGCATGACGAATTCCTTTCATACTAATTTAATTTCATATAATGGTAATTATTATAGAATATAGATAAACTCACCTCCGGAAAAATGTAAAGTTCATTAAAATACACACTGTAACAAGTTTTCGTAACTATTGCGAGTTTCAAATATTCTATGTTGCAGGTTTGCACTGTGCCAAGTACTACGTCTTCTGACTGGCATGTTTGAAAGTTGGCGATTCTTCATTTTTCTTTACGTTGCAAGAGCTTGTTACCATGACTAAACATTAGAATGCTATTCCCTCATGTTCTATGCAACTTTATTGCTTAATTTGAAATCACTCCTAGATAAAATGCGTCATGAATAACATAACTTGTATTGCAGAATCACTTTTTAAATGAATGCTATAATGCATGACGAATATACACGAATTTGTCATGGATATAGAAAGCCGTGTGAATGTTCGCACAAGAGGTTTTGAATTTTTGTTAGATTATAAACCTTACTTTGAAGAAAGTAATTAGAGCACCACATTGTCTATTCTCTAAGTAGGATCTTGCTATACCTATGCCAAGTTTCAAAGCAATCTTTTCAGTTGTTCTTGAGTGAAAAGCCAACATACACACATGTAATACTTTAAAGCGATGTTTTTAGTTTCAGGGTGGTCCATTAATACCAATTATTTATTAAAAACTGAAAATCGCCAGAAAAGCTTTACTACAGTAACAATGTACCAAAAGGGAGCAAATGAAAATAAATACGCCTCATTACAAGTTTTCCTTTAAATTATGTATTCTATTAACCACAGTAACAGATTATTTTTGACACATTACAACAGCTGTAGAGCAATAGTGCGACTCTTTGCCTAATGGCTTGATCAGCAGATTTTGTTTAATAGTGTAAACGGTCGTTCTTCCCACTACATACGGCACCACTGGCATGAAATTAAATGATATTTAGCAAAGGAGTTTTGCAAAGGAAACATTTCAGGCCTAAGTTTAGAGTACCTCCTCGGCATTTACCAAGTTAAGAGGGCTAAGGAAAACTGTAGAAAACCTGTCAGAAGGGTATTTAAACCACAGACCTCCCGTTCACGAGTCCGTGAACGACTTCGGCCGTCCGTGTCGGTATCAGCAGACCGTATTATTGATAACATAAAATTCAAACTGTAGGTCTAAAGGATTTCTCGAACGAAATTAGTGCACTGAACGGGGCAAAAAACTGAAGTGTTACAATCACACGGTTTTCTTTGCCTATCAGAATTTAATTTCATATTATTCAAATTAGTTGTAAAAAGATTTTTTTTCATGGCAGATGTTTACCAAAGTGGTTTCAATACATATTGTATGTATGTAGATACACAGAAGTACAAGGAAAGTTAGTAAGGCAGTCTAATGTTAACAAGTTCGCTATATGTAAGCTGGACTTGGTATTTTGAACAGTGTTTGCATAGCCTGGTGAGAAACGAAAGAATGGACATTAGATTTCAAAAGTGTAGGTTGAAGTACTGAAAGTTTCGACCAACAGCAGGAAATACCTCGTAAATGGCTAAAGCTACAAGAAAAGTGATTTAATAAGAAGTTGAAAGTCTACATTTCCTCTGAGGCAAGTTTTCGTCTATTTTGGTTTCATAGTTATATAAAACTGAATCAGAATAAGAGGATCTTCATTGTCTTTTCACAGAAAATGCAGGATAAACCTTTAATTTCTAATGTCAAGATGACAAACGTGGTATTTAATAAAAATCGTTAGCCTTTTTTGAGAAAATCAAAAATAACGAAAAATTGTCCATGTAAAGGATGCTTTGTTAGAGTATCAAACTACTACAAAATAATATAAAGTGATGTAGGTATATTCGACAAGTGCAGCACTCAATATTTTTCAGAAACATATACATTAGGTATATTCTATGCTTTTATTCAGTCTGTATTTTCAAACATTCCATAAAGAACTGCATCAAAATGTCCAGACAAGATATACGATAATTAAGCTTACGTATTATTATTATTATTATTATTATTATTATTATTGATTAATCCTTTAAGAATGCTGAATTCAAATACCAGTTTGGTATTTATGAGAGTTTTCAATTTTGACTTATGCTGCTCTCTCTCCCCTGCCTCTCTCACTATCACACAAACATACAATATACATGGACCTTTATATAAAAATATTTTTATTGATTTCAGTGGACCTCAAAAAGTGTATTTCCGATGACATCTCGGTATCAAATTTTTGGAGGAATACCATGCGTCCTTCAACTACATGCTATAGGTAGCTGATAGAGAATGCAAAGGCTTGCAGCTATTATTTTAGATGCAAATTTTGTTATTAAATAGAGAATTTATGGTTTTCTTTGATATTACTCAACTGTACCTAAATATGTACATGACTTTGAATACCTCTCCTTTAATCTATTTCCAAAATTCCAAATCGAAATTAATTTAGAGAAGTTATCGTTATGAAAGCTGCAGTCGCAATCTTTCATTTTCACATTTGGGTTTTGTTTGCTGCATTCCCTTGATCGTTAAGAACTAAAGTCGTCTGGATAGCACTATATTCATTTTGCAAACCTCCTATCAATGAAGCAACGCTGTACGTTTTGTTAGCACCATCGCCGCTCTCTTTCCCCGTCTGCAGAGAACTTCAGTGGAGCATGTGCTTCTGTAATTTGCAAATTATTTTGTTCTCTTGAGCTTCAAAACTAGAGCGTTTTGAACCATTTGTTTCCCTCTCGAGTTTTTAACCGAGAGCATTAAGCTTAAGTTTTAGCATTTTGGTTGGCCTTCAGAGGATGACCCTAAGCGTGTTGTGTTCGTGGGTTTTATCTGCCTCTCTTTCGGGTAGCACGACATCAATGGAAACATTCCTCGGGCGACACATTTTTCACTCATACATGATGGTTAGCAAATTGTTTATTAAACAACCGACCGATGAATTCCAAAAAATGCATAGTTTATAACCAACATAAGTATTGATTTACCCAGCGAGATGGCTCCGAGGTAACCTGTAAGGGTCGCATTCGGGAGGTCCCGGGTTTGATTCCCTTCGGGCAGGTCACACTCTGACCACGGTTTTTTCGTGGTCTCACGGATCGGTAGGCGAATGTTGGGGTGGTTGTTCTTCTACCAAGATTTTCCTGTGCATATTTCCTTTAATATGTTTCATCTCATCAGTTTCAGGGTTGTAGGACCAGACGACGGCGGTATGTGTGTTGCGGCAGGACGGTGGAATTTGCACTATGGAAAAATTTCTCCTTGGCGCTTTGCTGGACTGCCGAGAGTCCATTCCCGGGAACCGCAGGTGGCTAAGGCAGGGCTATTCGGCGTCAGGATCGGTGTCATTAAGGACCTTGTCCTTGCTAGCGCACATCGTCGTTCGGATTTGATCTCCCTTCGGCTCTCCCCTTCCTCGCAGAGGTCACCTTGGAAGCACAAAGAGTCCACTATGCCTACTTGTGGTGTTGTGCTCACTGGAAGCACCTCCGTCTGACTACTTCTAATTCCTAACACACTGATTGTATACATCTATCTTAAAATGAAGTAGTTTTGTAGGGGTACTTGTATGAACTTTGTTGTTTATACGTGAAGCGGTTTCCAAATTATTTTTAAACAAAATTTCAAGGATTTCCTAAAAATGCTCCTTACAATGCAATTTTTACTTTCTCTATTACGTAATCGTATAGTAAGTAGGGGAAGTATTGCATTCCACTCAAAACTTCGACACCGAGATTTCACTGGAAATATATGTTTTGAGACCCCTGAATCCAAATAAAGCATTTTTGGAAACATGTCCGTGTGTGTGCCTGTCTATGTGTCTGTGTACACCATCACTCAAAAACGAAAAGTTGGATAAATACCAAACTTGGCATTTGGGTTCAATATCTTCCAAAGATGTGACACGAAGATTTTCAACAAAATCCCCACCCCAAATTACCCTTTACATGAAACATTTTTCGAAGTTTTTGATTTTCTAAAAAATAAAAGGTATATTTTGAATTTTAGGGGAATAGCCTATGAAGTCCTCTTAATTCGAAGGAATTTTGTATAATCTTGTATAACTGGTAATTTTACTGATATTTTAAATAAATTGTGTTTTTTTTTAAAGAGATCTACATTTTTGTGTAGTACGTTTTCGTCTATTGCTTACCAATTATAAAGATTATACAAAATTCCCTCAGAACGAAGAGGACTTCATAGCCTATTCCCCAGAAATTCAAGATATATATATATTATTTTCCATGTAAATATCTTTAATATATGGTATTTTAATCAAAATCTTTAGAGCCATGTTTTAGAAAATAAAAAATTTCGAAAAATGTTCCATGCAAAGGATAGTTTGGGTTGGGGGAGTTTGTTGACAATCTTTGTGCCGCATCTTTGGAAGATATTGAACCTAAATACCGAGCTTGATATTTATCCGATTTTTAGTTTTTGAGTTATGCTGTTCACAGATTATTGGGATTGAGGGCGTCTCAAAACACGTATTTCCGGTGAAATCTCGGTATTGATTGTTTGGATAGAATGCATTACTTCCCCTGCTTACTATACGTAGTAGAGAAAGTAAAAAAGCAGTAATCTAACATTTTGGATTTTTGCTGTTGTGCTCATTATATTTTAAAAACGAATAAAACTATATTATATCATAAAAATCTTATGTGTAACATTCACATGACTTTCTTTACCCTCCATCGTTTATTAGTGGATATACAAACCATTCTTACGAAAGCTTAATTTTCTGTCTACTTCATTTTAATCGAGATAAACCTTTGCAGAAATAGCTCCACTACACATTTCGTTATAGATACTAAGGGAATACGATTGGATGTTTAAGAACTGGAGGCTATACGCTGGCCTTAAAATTCTAAACTCTTCCCATGAAATCGAAGAAACAATTGAATATCGGCAGTACTTTAAGAACTGGAGGCTATACGCTGGCCTTAAAATTCAAAAGTCTTCCCATGAAATCGCAAGAAACAAATGAATATCGGCAGGACTTTAAAGGAATGCAAGGTGTTGAACAATTCGAATAATTATTAATGTATATCTCGGAAATGGCTTATGCCATAAAAAGTTATTTGAAGCAAATTGTGTACCTATTTTAAAGAGATCTGCATTTTTGCTTTATCTACACCCGAAAATTGGATATCGAGATTCCACGGAAAAGACACTTTTGAGGTTACCTGAATAATAAAATAGTCATTTTTAGAAAAAGGTGGTGTGTGTGTGTGTGTGTGTGTGTGTTTGTGCACGTGTGTCTGTGACCAGCATAACTCAAAACAAAAATTCGGTTGAATACTAAACTTAGTATTTATGTTCCGTACATTTCAAAGATGCGACACGAAGATTTTTAAGAAAATCCCCCAACCCCAAATTAATCTTTATATGCAAACATTTTTCGAAATTTTTTATTTTCTCAAAAATGGCTGTAACAATTTTTATTAAAATAACATACATTAAAGATATTTACATGAGAAATACAGTTTTTATCCTTAATTTTCTGGGTATAGCTGTGAAGTCTTCTTCATTCGGAAGGAATTTTATAAAACCTTGTATAACAGGTAAACGTTAAGCGATAAACGGAAACATACTGCACAAAAAATTGTAGATCTCTATAAAATATGCACTTTATTCGAAGTAACTTTATTATTTCATAAGCAATTTAGAGGATACTGTTATTAATGGTTCCAGTTCTTCAATACATTGTTATTCTTTTAAAGTACTTTCGATATTCAATTGTTTCTCGCGATTGCATAAACAGTGTAGACTTTTAAGGCCAGCATATAGCATCCAGTTCTTAAACATTTGACTATCATTCCATTTGTATCTATAACGAACTGTGTCATGTAGCTATTTCTACAAAAAAATTTCTCAAAATGAAGTACACAGAAACAAATCTGATGTTATGCATTCATATGACTTTCTCTACCCTCTATTTTTTATTGGTGGGTACACAAACTATTCTTAATAAAACTTATTTTTCTATCTGCTGCATTCTAATCCAAATGAACCTTTTCAGAAATAACTACATTACACATTTCGTTATAGATACAGAGGGAACAGCATTAGTCAAATGCTTAAGAACTGGACCCTATATGCTGACGTTAAAATTCCATACTGTTTCCATGCAATCGCGAAAGCAACTGAATGTTCAAAGGACTTTAAAGAATGACCAGGTAATGAACTATTCGAACCATTAATAACGGATATATTGGAAATGGCTGATGCTACAAAATGTCACTTGAAAAAAATTGTGTGTTTTAAAGCGATCTACTCTTTTGTGTAGTACGTTTTCGTCTGTCGCTTAACGTTTACCAGTTATACAAGATTGTACGAAATTCCTTCTGAATGAGGATTTCACAGGCTATTTCCAGAAAATTCAAGATAAACATTTTATGTATCTGTGTTTAATATGTGGTATTTTAATCAAAATCAAAGCAATTTATGAGAAAATAAACATTTTCAAAAAATGTTCCATGGAAAGTGTAGTTTGAGGTAGGGGGATTTTCTTGAAATATCTCGTGTTGCAGTATCTTTGGAACATACTGAACTTAAATACCAAGTTTGGTATTATTACGACTTTTCGTTTTTGAGTTATACTGTTCACAGATATACACACACATACGAACATTTTTCTAAAAATGTTTTTTTAAGGATTAGGGGACCTCAAAACATGTATTTCCTTTGAAATCTCTATATAGAATTTTATGCACGTGGTAGGGTATTACTATTACTGGTTAATTTTAACTGTTGGACTTTCACATTTGGACCTTCCCTAACACAAGATGTACCATGAAACCAATAATTTTTTGGTGGAAAAATATATATTTTTTTATTAATATTGCATAAAGTGTGTGTAGTTTCACAGATTCACAACTTGTCTTAAAGGAAGACGTTCCAAGTGGAAGTTAGCTGTCTGTCGTGCTCCATTATTAGAGGAAGTATAGGCCACTGTTGCCTTTTCAGATCCCGTGCCAAAGTGCCCGTTGTTCCAATTAAACGGTCTCGAACACCTTGGTCCTCTCTCTGAAAAAAACAAAAGTAGGAGTGCTGAGTCTGTTATGTAATTAATAAAAATAAACATCATCATAAAGTTTTGTGTGGACATTTTGATGCAGCAATTTATGGGATGTTTGAGAATACTGTGTGAACAAAAGTATAGAATATAATGCATATGCTTTTGAAGAACCATGAATGCTGCATTTTTTGAATATATATCACATAATACTTTTCATGTATTTTGAAGTATTTCTATCCTCAGATGTACAGGGTTTAAAACTACATTCTTCCCAAATGGCAACCGATTTTTATGTCTTACATTCCTGAATTCTGCATTCTATAGCTTATTTTACGTTATTTTTAATTATCCCTGAATTTATGTAGGGAATATAATTTTAAAATAATAGAAAAGGTTACGTAGAGCTGCAGTACTGACATTAAAGAAAGCCTATTAATAAACCCATCTTATGCAGAATATAGCGGTTCCCCTTTGCAGGCCCCCACTACGTTGATGATAATGGATGCTGTGTTAGGTACCTGTAGATCGTTTTGATACCCGTACTCTCGTGACGTATCTCGACGTTCTCGTAGACTGGAATCTGATGCTCGTATATCTGTATTCTTGTGCGTGTGTTAGTATGTTGTAATTATTATTTTATAATTGTGCCACGGCTGCTGTATTGGTGTCGGAGAGCACTTGTATCTTGTTGGGGTTGGGTATGGAAAAGGTTAAAATACTTTACATGTATTTGTTAATTATTTCACATGTAAATATTGACAATTCACTATCACCTCTGTTATGTTAAAAAAAGTATAACTAGTAGACTTTAAATACGTCATTTTAGCGTCTATTCAGAGACGAATTTATACATTACCTTCCTGCTCGAACACTGACAACTTCTGTTTGCGTCCCTTCCAACCGCTCTTCTTAACGTAGGTACGTATTTGAATTATAGGCATGTATTAATGTACCTGATTGGTGCTACTGTCCAATAACATTTATGTTTTACACACGCACACACACACACACACACACACACTCTCACACACACACACACATACTACGTAATAAAAAGTATCCGGACACCTGGCTGAAAATGACGTACAAGTTCGTGGCGCCCTCCATCGGTAATGCTGGAAGTCAATATGGTGTTGGCCCACCCTTAGCCTTGATGACAGCGTTCACACACGCAGGCATACTTTCAATCAGGTGCTGGAAGGTTTCTTGGGGAATGGCAGCCCATTCTTCACGGAGTGCGGAACTGAGGAGAGGTATCGATGTAGATCGGAGGCCTGGCACGAAGTCGCCGTTCCAAAACATCCCAAAGGTGTTCTATAGGATTCAAGCCAGGACTCTGTGCAGGCCAGTCCATTACAGGGGTATTATTGTTGTGTAACCACTCCGCCACAGCCCGTGCAGCATGAACAGGTACTCGATTGTGTTAAAAGATGTAATCGCCATCCCCGAATTGCTCTTCAACAGTGGGAAGCAAGAAGGTGCTAAAAATATCAACGTAGGTCTGCGCTGTGATCGTGCCACGCAAAACAACAAGGGGTGCAAGCCCCCTCCAGGAAAAACACGACCACACCATAACACCACCACCTCCGAATTTCACTGTTGGCACTACACACGCTGGCAGATGACGTTCATCGGGAATTCGCCATACCCACACACCGCCATCGGATCACCACATTGTGTATCGTGATTCGTCACTCCACACAACGTTTTGCCACTGTTCAATCGTGTAATGTTGACGCTCCTTACACCAAGAGAGGCGTCGTTTGGCATTTTCCTGCGTGATGTTTGGCTTATGAGCAGCCGCTCGACCATGGAATCCAAGGTTTCTCATCTCACGCCTAACTGTCATAGTACTTGGAGTGGATCCTGATGCATTTTGGAATTCCTGTGGGATGGTTTGGATAGATGTCTGCCTATTACACTTTACGACCCTCTTCAAATGTCGGCGGTCTCTGTCAGTCAACATACGAGGTTGACCTGTACGCTTTTGTGCTGTACATGCTTCCACTTCACTATAACATCAGAAACAGTGGACCTAGGGATGTTTAGGAGTGTGGAAATCTCGCGTACAGACTTCTGACACAAGTGACACCCAATCACCTGACCACGTTCCACGGAGCGTCCCATTCTGCTGTTTCACGATGTCTAATGACTACTGAGGTCGCGGATAATGAGTACCAGGCAGTAGGTGGCAGCAGAATGCACCTAAGATGAAAAACGTATGTTTGTGGGGGTGTCCGAATACCTTTGATTACATAGTTCATATATGTTTACAGACTTCCATCTTCTTAATTATGACTCCAAAGTTCGTTACATACTTACGTAGATACTACTGCATTTCTCGTAATTTTATATTGCTGGTTATATAGCTAACAATGGCCTTTCCCCCTCGTATTATATTTTATATGTTATAACGTTATATACTTGTTCTATACCATGTGTACATTATGAATATGTGTGTTTTAACATCCTCTTAATTATTATACGTGCAATATTAGCAAAGAAAATACATAACACGTAAAACTTAGAACAAAAAAATATTAAATGAAGAAATTATCATTGTGTTGATGCTGAGAAGCTATGAATTAGATATCTTATTACATTAATGAGTTATTGTATTAGTTTGTCCGTGGCTAGTACTGTATGCTGCTTCAAGAACCAAAGCATCCATTTCAAATATTCAAAAATAAGTAAGGCTTGCCATTCAAGAAATATTTGTGTTTTGATACACTCGTATATGCTTGTAGATGTAATCCCCCCTTCCCGAAATTTGTGCACTAATACACGTAAAACATGTTTTAAAATATTGTATATTAAATGCTGAAATAATTATGTAATTTTAGTTACTGACACTCACATTGCTAGCCGCGAAAAGCACTTCAGAGGGGTTTTGAAACTTTCTGAATTCATCACGAGCGAAGACAGTTGCGCAATAATAAACATTCTGCAACGTCATAATCACGTGTTTTCTAGCCAATCAACAGTAACCTGTTTCATGTATTTGTGTAAACTTGCTTGCTGCTTAATAGCGAAATTTGATAATTTCGAAGTGTAAAATTTGACTCCATAGTGCGGACACCCTCGGGATTCTGACTCTGAAGGAGAATTATGCAACGAAGCATAAGGTAAGATACCTATTATGTAGTGCATTAGCGTTTAACAACAAACTAATGTGTTGCCTGTTCATGCCAAACCGCCACGTGCTTGCGACCATTTCTCTTGCAACTGTGTGCGCGGCAATTGTCATTTCTCTCGCCTTCGTTGTTGACCCGGTTATAATTATTGAACCCATTACAGGTTGTTTTCCTTGTTGTAAAGAATTATCGGTCCTAAGTTATAGATCCCTTGTGAGCTTATTTATCTTCTGCCAACAAAGGCTTGTAGGAAGAAGTTCGCACATATCTGATTCTCACATTGCTCAACATCTGCTTAAATTTTTGAATTGTTTCCAGTACAACGAAGAAGTTGGAACAGGAGAAAGAAGAGCAAAATACATAAGATTTCTAATGATATGGCATTGCTAGCAGAATAAGAAACTATCCTCAGGAACTTGATAAGGGTGAGAGTAGAGGACGAAGATAATATGTAAAGAAGACACGCTATTGTTATTGGTAAAGCATATACTACATGTGCAAGAATTCTATTCTTGCTAGTTTACTGCTGAATGCAGTTTTAAAACGTATGATTTACCTATTACATTTATAAACATATTTACTTTTTATACTACCTACCTATAGTAAGTAGGGGAAGTATTGTATTCCACACATAAATCCGAGGACGAGATATCACCAGAAACGTATGTTTTGAGATCCGCTGAAACCCCACAAAAATTAAGAAAAAAGTCCGCGCGCGCGCGCGTGTGTGTAGTTGTCCTCCATATTCTGGGGCTACCATGCTAACCTCTAGTTCCCGAAGTCGCGGCAGAGGGCGCTGGATTTTTTCGGGTATAAAAATCCTTCGGAAGGGAAGTAAAACCGGTGGTCCCGTATCGTAGATTTACTGTACTATAAAAACCTTAAGTCTGACTAAGAGGCCTCTGAGCAAAATTTCCGATCTTACACGCCTAATATAGAATGGGACGCTAAGGACCATAGTAGTTAAAAAGCGTTCATAAATAAAACTCAATTTGTGTGTGTGTGTGTGTGTGTGTGTGTGTGTGTGTGTGTGTGTGTGTGTGTGTGTGTGTGAGAACAGCATGACTCTCATATGTTAAAAAATCCAAACTTGGTATTTAAGTTCAGCACCTTCCAAGTATGCGACCCGAAGGTTTAAACAAAAGTCTTTACCCACCCAAACCCACCCCAAACTACGCTTTACGCAGATTTTGATTTTCTTAAAAATTATTAACGATTTTGATTAAAATACCACGTGGTTAATATGTTTTCATGAGAAATGAAAGGTATATCTTGAATGTTCTAGGAATAGTCCCTGAAGTCCTCTTCATTCTGAATGACTTGCACAACTGGTAAACCGCAAGAGGTAGACAAAACCTTATTACTTAAAAAAAACACAAAAAAAAAACATAGATCTCGTTAAAGCACACAATTTATGTCAAATATTTTTTGTGCCATTAAGCATTTCGAGATATTCCTTGTTCTTAGTTTTCATTTTAAAATTCTCTCAAATGGGAAGTCGTTAATCTTCTCTCTCTCTCTCTCTCTCTCTCTCTCTCTCTCGGCCATGCAAAGAGAACGGAATTTCAAAGCGTTACGTAAAGACGCGCCCTTAAAAGATTTGACTATCGCTTAGTAGGCTCTAGTGTACAACATTAGTGTATTCTAGTATCTATTTCCTATAAGGAAATATGCAATGAAACAACTTCTGCAAATATTTATCTCGATTAACATGAAGCAGATAGAAGAATAAGCGTTATAAGAATATTTTGTACAAGAGTGAGTAGAGAAAGCCATGTGAGTGTAAAAAATCAAATGTTTTCTCCATTGTGTACATATTTCCTTATTGACTTTAAAAAAAACACGTGCAGAAACGCTGTAATACTTCCCGACGACGCCACAATGCGGGTACATCAAGTTGAGCAACCGAAACAAAATATTTATATAGTTTCTTGGCAAAAGTAGGCCTTGCAGCAGTATCGTGTTTATTTTCCTTTACTGAAGAAGCAGATGCTATGTTTCTGGGACATGGACTTCACTCTATGCAGGTCAGAGATTTTGCACTGAACCACTGCCTATATCTCGCACTCAGCATTAGATTTCAACAACAGACTGGAGGCTCCACTAATGTGCACGTTGTGCGTGTGTGTGTGTGTGTGTGTGTGTGTGTGCGCGCGCGCGCGCGCCTGTAGCTCGTGAGCAATCGCACTGTTATTATCCTGCACCTCTTTTCCACTTTCAGTTTTTGTTTAACCACAAAGTAGTTTCGTGAAGTTTGTAAATGTTTCCTGTAATAGTTCATTTCAGTCGGAGAGGACCTTAGAACAGGCTTTGCATTCAATATATTTTATAGTCCGGTTTTATTTGTTTGCTCAGTTTCTCTACCCCTTACATAATGCAGACGAAGAACTGCACTTGGTCCAAAACTTCAGTTTCAATATTTCACTGGAAACGATAATTTCAGGTCTCTGAATTGGCGAAAAAAATAAAAGATGAAGGTCCGTGTGCGTATGCTTCAGCCTGTAAACAGCGCACTTAAAAACGAAACACATATCATATTATGTACAAAAATAAAACTTGTGTTGAGTATTATGTTGACTAGTTTACAGTGACGTTTATCTGTGGGTTGATATTAGTTTTAGTTATTGCATTAGTCCCACTCACACATTCACATTCATATATACCTACAAACTCGAGGGAGGATGACTAATTCTGGCTAAACAAAAATGTCCACCCTCCAGGAATCTGGATTTGGAGGTTAGCATGCTAACCACCAGGCCACAGAGGCAGACAAGGAATGTCTCTCGCCCCAAAAGACCTTTTATATGGGAAATATTTATTATATTCTTGTTGAAAAAAACAGCTCATACGATTTTGATATGTGAAATTGAGATGTTAGCATGACATATAAGTTGTATATCCTGAATGTTTTGTAAACAAGCTGCTAGGTTCCTTTCATTCAATGAGTTTCATTTAACTGAAGAATCAGGAGACGTAAAAGAGCTTTCTGCAAGGAAAATACACATCTCGTTAAAATACACAGTTTGTAAATTAAGTTTTGAGACATTAACCATTTCCGAAATATTTGCCGTTACTCCCTTGAGTTTTGCTGCATTTTAACAAATTCGCTTTAAAATGTTAAACGGTAGTTCTTTCTCCGTGTTTCCTTGAACTATTTCATGGAGGGTTTTTACTTAACAGCTCTAAAAGAGCACTGAAATAAACAGGACGCCTTTTCGAAATTCGCCCAAGTCCCTTTTTCTTCTTTTACTTTCTCTACTACGTGTAGTAAGTAGGGGAAGTATTGCATTCCACCCAAAAATTCGATACGGAGATTTCACCGGAAATACATGTTTTGAGATCTCCTGAATCCAAAAAAAGCATTTTTGGAAACATGTCCGTGTGTGTGTGTGTGTGTGTGTGTGTGTGTGTGTGTCTGTGTGTCTGTGAACAGCATAACTCCAAAACGAACAGTCGGATAAACACCAAACTTGGTATTTAGGTTCAGTGTCTTCCAGAGATGCGACACGAAGGTTTTCAAGAAAATCCCTCCACCCCAGACTACGCTTTACATGGAACATTTTTCGAAAATTTTAATTTTCTCAAAAATGGCTCTAGCGATTTTGATGAAAATATCATATGTTTAAGATAATGTCATGAGAAATGAAATGTATATCTTGAATTTCCTGGGAATGTCTCCAAAAGTATTCTTCATTGTGAACGACTTTTGCATAACTGGTAAACCATAAGAGATAGACAAAAGTTAACTACACAAAAATGTAGATCGCGTTAAAATACACAACTTATGTCATATACATTTCTTTTGTTGAGTGAACCGTTTTCGAGATATTGCTTGTTATTTGCTTAAATTTTCCAAAACTTATACTTTTTCTCAAATTCGTTATTCATTTTTACTTTCTCTACTACGTATAGTAAGTAGGGGAAGTATTGCATTCCACCCAAAAATTCGATACCGAGATTTCACCGGAAATACATGTTTTGAGACCTCCTGAATCCAAAAAAAGCATTTTTGGAAACATGTCCGTGTGTGTGTCTGTGTGTGTGTCTGTGTGTGTGTCTGTGTGTGTGTGTGTCTGTGAACAGCATAACTCAAAAACTAACAGTCGGATAAACACCAAACTAGGTATTTACGTTCAGTATCTTCCAGAGATGCGACACGAAGATTTTCAAGAAAATCCCCCCACCCCAGACTACCCTTTACATGGAACATTTTTCGAAAATTTTAATTTTCTCAAAAATGGCTCTAACGATTTTGATGAAAATATCATATGTTTAAGATAATGTCATGAGAAATGAAATGTATATCTCGAAATTTCTGGGAATGTCTCCAAAAGTATTCTTCATTATGAACGACTTTTGCATAACTGGTAAACCATAAGAGATAGATAAAATTTTACTACACAAAAAATGTAGATCGCGTTAAAATACACAACTTATATCATATACATTTTTTTTGTTGAGTGAACCGTTTTCGAGATATTGCTTGTTATTTCCTTAAATTTTCCAATACTTATACTTTTTCTCAAATTCGTTATTCATTTTATTTATGTCCTGGACATGCAAAGAGAATGGAATGCGCCACATAGCAACCAGCGTTAAAATATTTGACTATCGCTTAAAAGCTACCATATTTCCCTTGCATCTACAAGAAAATTACCAATAAGATTGACATCTCGATATCTCGATTAACATGAAGCATATGGAGAATAGGCGTTTGTAAAAATAGTGTGTACAAGAGTAGAGAAAGTCATGTGAGTGTAACACATCAGATTTTTTTATGTCCTGGACATGCAAAGAGAATGGAATGCGCCACATAGCAACCAGTGTTAAAATATTTGACTATCGCTTAAAACCTACTATATTCCCCTTGCATCTACAAGAAAATTATCAATAAGATTGACATCTCGATATCTCGATTAACATGAAGCATATGGAGAATAAGCGTTTGTAAAAATAGTTTGTACAAGAGTAGAGAAAGTCATGTGAGTGTTAACACATCATATTTTTAAAATAATTGTCTGAAAAATTGAATTGATTTCAAATGCTTGCCATTTGTTGCTATTGACATTACGTTGTCATTCACTTGTGATTTTGTTTGTTAGTTGCTTAATTCTCTTAGTGCTTATTTTCTTAATAATTTCATACCTCTCGTTTATACTAGCGCCGCTTGCCTATTTATACAATTGGAAATGAATTCGCGATCAATCATTTGTTGGTTGTTCTCCAACAAATCCATAGCTGTTTTCGATGAATTGCAATTTTATTCACATGTTTGTCATCCCTGACAAAATAGGGGGTACAATGAACTGAAATGCCTAAAGGTGTCGTGGAACGTGTATTACCTGAAAAGAAGTATTCATAACTTATACAAAAGGTTATATTCACCCCACTGGAAGACAAGGCGGTCCCATTTTGAGGAAGCTTATGTGCAGCTAACGGATTCACAAATATTAATCAGTCGTACGCCTCTTCGTCCGGTTCAAACTATTGTTCAGGAACACTTCTCTTTTGATAATATTAGTCAGAGAATGCTCTGTGCTGTAGGATGGTTGCCAGTGTGTTTCCATGCCAAATCCCGGATTGACTATGGCCTCATCATTAAAAAACAAAAAAAAAAAAAAAAAAAAAAAAGACAGGCCTTGGGCGATGGCAAGTCGAAGAGCCTCATGACTTCGCCGGAAACTTTTTGTACGGTTGTGGATTTTTTCCCCCTCTAGGGACAATTCACACGTTTCATTAATGACCTAGCATTTACGACCTTTACACTTCTAGAGACACGAAATCAGACATAGGACATCGGTTTGATACGCTCGGTTGAGGTAATTTGTGAACCAGTAAGGGTGCTAATTTATTAACAGCCTAGGAGCCTGTACAATAATGAAAACTAAGTTATACGTCAAATTATGTCTAATGTGCATGTACAATGTAATTTGTTATAGTGGTTTGTGTGCTTATGTAGTTGTGATATGACCGGCGAGTTCAAGGGACTTAAATAAATTTAAATAAAATAAAATAAAATTGACCATCCGTGAGATTAATTCTGAGATAATAAATGTGAGACTTCACAGTTAAGTACCTGATCATTTTCATTTAGCGGTTTCTCATAGTTCGATACTCGAAATTCTCAGTAAACACTTTTGTGTGTGCGTATATATATTGGTGCTCTGTATCTAACACTAAATAGGAACTTGGTGGATCTTTGGACATGAACTCGGACCATCGGCACAATATCAACATGACAACAACTACTCTGCAATCAGTAACATAGGGGACCTCCTAACGACTTCCTTGGAAAAGGGATTAGGGGACCAATTGACCATCAGTACAATATCCTTAAGGTAAAAGTCCAAATAAAAGCTCAGCCAGGTAGCCTGATCCAACCACATTTCGAAACCAGAGTCGCAGCGCAAGAGTCAAAACGTATTTGGAGCTTGATTTCCAATGCCTTAGGGAAGCCATACATTCCGTTTTGCTTGGAACAGTCCCCATTTTGAATACTGTGTTCCGAAAACCGGGGCTCTAAATATTCCGATATCCATAGAATAAACTAAAAAGAGCACAAGCTTAACATTTTCGAACGCTTGCTTGAACTGCGTAATGCTCATTTCTATATTCTATGTGCAGAGACGAACGACTACAGAATGGCGGTAAAATCAGTTTCTTCTTACAAAATATAGCATTTACTTAGTTTTTATAGATTTTTGTTTACACAAACATTATGTAAGCAAAATTGTTAAAAGTGTTCGCCTCAATAGGCACATTTCATGCTACGGCTTACAATACGAAACAATACGGTTTTATTTTAATTAATGATATGAAATCCATGTTCATTGGACATTCTCAGTTCATCTAACTTTTTGACAATATGGAAAACATCATATTCTTTTAGCCCCCCATAGACTAATTTCACAAGAGCTTAGCGGATAATCCATACTCCCTTGGCGTCGAATCCTTTTTATGAATGCGTCATCCAGAAAGTTGCAAACCAAAGTTGGGGCGGAGCTCCATCTTGTTGCAAAATTAATTACTGAAGAATTGTTTTCCTGTTCAGGTCGTGTAAATCTCCACAGCGTTTCTGAATAAGCTAATGAAGTAATTGTTTATCGCAAAAAAAAATAGGGTCCTGTTAATTCTGTACTGAAAAGTATTCCCCGACAACCACTGACGAATACAGCCATTTTCCTCTGGGAGGAATATCAAGCTTAACGGGGGGAGGGAAAGTTATAGGCTTCAAGTTTTAATGATACCGCATTAAGAAAAATAACAAAGGTACTAACATTTTAAAATTTTCCTTACTCTCTAATATTTAATTAAATTATGTGTAAGTACTAAGTAGGTATAGACTAAGTTAATTATGTTAATGAATAAAATTATGCGAATCAATAAAATAATAGTATTGCATGCAATAACTTACATTTACAACAAAACTAATGCGTCGAGACTTTTTATAGCATATCTGTTGATGACATCATCAATGAAAGAATCTGTTGACACCTTCACACAAGCTTGAAGCGTATCCTGTTTCTTAATTTTGCCATAACCCTATTGTGCTGAAGGACCTTTCTACACTGCCAGTGGAAACGAGAATGCAAAGTACACATTCAGCGAGTGTCCTTAGTGCTTCATAGCCGATGCCGCCCCTTAAGATAAAAGATGGAACATCCTAAGACGAATCTTCTGATTTATCACGAGCAACATACTTAAGTCTGCAATAACAGCGCCAACATTTTAAAATCATAACACCAAGCACAACATTTTTACAATCGTTATCACTAAATACTTGAAATGTTTTTAAACGCTCAAAATATGCACTTAGTTCTATCATGTTTATTGCCTTATCATTGAACCGTTGCTCAATTTCATTAATCATACTTTTCGCAAATTTCCTTACATTTTTCATAGTTTGTTTGTCTTCCGTGAATACCACACCTTTAACTTCTGTTGCGTCCACTTGTATTTTTTGTCTAGCATTTCATTTTCCGCACTATGGTCATCGCAATCGCAAAGACGGTCGGCGTATCTTAAATGTTCCAGAGTTCCTGAAACAAGTACAGGGTGTTGTAAAATTTTCAGTGATTGCTTTTGCAAAACTTTACTTAAGTTTGAGACTGCATTTAATTTGTCGTCCACCTACAATTCATCACTTCTAACAAGGTTCCTCCGTCAAACTTGCTGTCTGCACCGTCCTTGTGTGTATATGTTCACATGCCATCATAATGGACTTGTAGCATAAGAATGGAGCACGAACCGTGCGATAGGTGTTCAACCAGTGGATGTCAACAACTTCGGATGTTTTTAAAACAGGGTTGTTCTAAAGCTCACTGAATTTCATGTTTAGGAGAAGCATGAAAAAGTTTATAGGTAAATGTCCTTAACAATATGTAATGTGCGTTTTATTATGGGGCGTTTATTTTTACAGTTGGTGGCAGCAGTCTACAAATCATGTGCTCTGTCTGCAGTGAAAGTATGGCAACTCGTTTTCTCTGATAACCGATCGCGGACCCAAGTGATAGAATCATTAAAATTAGCAGCACCATCGAAAGAGCACGATACTAATTTGTTGTAAGAAAGCTTTCGTTTCTTTAGTTCACTATCAATTGCTGTAAATATAGGTTCAGCTGTAGTACTCTTCAGTTCAACCAGACATAAAAACCTTTCCTTCACTTCAAAAGACGGAGACGGCGAACATAACGAACTATCAAAGACAGTTTTTTTTGGTTACAAACATTTTGTAGATTCGTCTGCCAACAAGGAAAAGTATTTATCATGTAGAGCGTTTGATCTTGATTCTCTAGAAGTTCACCAGTGCAATTTAATAATTCTGAAGCAGTATATTTGCTAACAAATTTGCTAACATATATAATTTAACCCACATTCCAAGATTAATATAGCTTTTTAGTACCTACTATCTTAGGCATTAGAGGTTCATATTTTGTTGTGTGGGGGATTTCTCCTTTACTAAGGAAATAGGTACATTTTGGAATCAAAGAAGACACTGCTTGGCGATTTAAGCTTTTTCAGTTTCATTTTGTTTAAGTATCTGCGATGAACTGGAGCGTTTAATCCCGGTAATTTACAAATTTCAAGTGCAACGTCTTTGGCATGTTTTTCTGGCTTGGGGTGCTTTTCTAGTTTACCCATGCTTCCAGTAGCTTTTCTAAACTTAGTGAAAGGTGCAGAAATGAACACCCTCCCTGCTTTTTATAGAGCACCAATATCATTTTAAATGCATTTCACATAATTTGCAAAAAGCTCCACCCCGATCGCGTTCAAAGTACAACCGATAATTGTACCTACACTCCTATTTTTGCTGGTACTTAATCTCGCGTTCAACACTTAGTTTAGCACGACGACTTAAGGATGGGCCAGAAATACTACACTTTTCGTTTGAAGACCTACAGGTGATTCAGTGAGCAATTCACCATCACATTCACTAGCAATGAATAGACTCTCGTCTATGTCTTCTGCAATACGCTGTCTTTTATTAGAAAAGAAAGCAAATAAAATTTGTTCTTTCGATATTGTGAGGCAGTATTTTTAACAACTAAATGATATCAGTCTAATTATATAATATATAAATAATAGCAGCCCGCCTTAAAGCAATATGTGTATAAATAATATATAAAGTGTATGTAACAGTCAATGCATTATGTTTATATTGTTATGTACATGTATAATAATGTTATGTGGATGTATTAAGTAATTTAACAATATAGGAGCTGTGAGAATAGAAGCCGAAAATTGCTAACAATGAGGTAATAATGAGGTAACCTTGAGACAACAATAAGTTAAAAAGTTTAATAATGCTACTAATAATTCTTGGAACAATAATGTAATATTTAAAACAGTTTATAAATAGCCAATCAACAAATAGAAAAAAAGCTTAAGTTAAATAAAAGTATTCTATTGGAGAAGGATTAGCCAATCAGATACTTGATTTAATGAAATTTGCAAATTCAAGCGGCATACGCTAGAAGATAGCGTACCCAACCAGACGCTATTCGATTGGACGCTCGATCGGTATGGACGTGTTCAATGTGTGAAACATGAAAATTCATTACAGCGAGAATAATATAATTTTTACGTGTTAAAGAGTATTTAACAATCTCACAGCTCTACAGTATGATATATCAGTGAAGTGTTATTTAATCGTGTGAAAGATTAATAAAAAAAAGGAATGAAGTAAAAATAATAATTTGTGTAAGCCTTCATTCTTTAGCTACACCACCGCTGCTAAGAGATACATGTTCTACAAATTACTACTGACGCAGCTGAGGCATACATATATAATATTTAAATAAACATTAAAATATAAAGTTGATTTTTAAAACGTCGGGGCGAAGGCCACCGGACACTTTGTATCGTACGTGGGGCTGCAACCACCTCAAGTTTGGTGTCCAAAGTGTGGTGCAAATAACGTAAAGATATTCTACTTCAAATGTGTTTCAGTACAACACTTCTTTTTATAAGACGAATTGATGAAGACCGCACATTGCATAAACACATCACCCTGCCATTGTAAGCTGTTGACTGACTAACCGTTAAAATAGCTCTGCGGCACTCATTGTTGCTTTAGAAGGAGGTATGATCTGATTGGAAGCCAAGTAAACACAAACCATAATTAAAATCCTTAACTACTGTTACCTCTTTTTTACGGCAATATTCACTGTTGTTTTTAATAGAAAAGGAATAAATAATAATAATAATAATAATAATAATAATAATAATAATAATAATAATAGGCAACACACGGTATTTATTTCGGCAATTAACGTTTATATAACAAAGGGCAGAAAAAGACAACATAAAACTGCGGGGATTCAATAAAAAAGATGTGAATCGTACAGAGTATTTTTCAAATTGAAGATACTTTTAACACATTTAAAAAGGCATTCTGCCAAAGGTCCGGTCTCTGCTTATTACATACACCAGCTCAGAGGATAACTTAAATGAATACATTATTTTGACTTTTAATGTTATATACATTCAGAAAAGATGAATTTCTCGGGAGGAATTTTTAATTTCCCCCCTCCGTGCCACCCCTGAATTCATCACTGCCGACAATAATGCCAGTAACTTTGAGTTTTTTGTCCATTCTCTCACGGGGATTTGTGTCGGACCAATAGACAAAATTATGGCGATTAATACATCCATTTAGTTTAAAAATTGCCTTATCTGTCCATAAAATTGAGTGTGAAAGGTTTTTTACCGAATTAAACCAAAACTAGTCATCTCTTCTTAATAATTCTCTGGGGAAATTTACTTCAGAGCTAAACTAGTATATTGATCTCAAAATGTCAATCGTGAATAATATAAGGTGAATCAATGATACGAGCAATATTAAAACCTTTAATAATTAGCTCATTGGTTACTTTGAAACCAGACATTTGCTATAAAGGTGTGTGTGTGTGTGTGTGTGTGTGTGTGTGTGTGTGTGTGTACGTGCGCGCGCGCGCAGTGGCCCTAAAAGTAAAAGCGGAAAAATGAGGTTTTAATAATTAAGCTTATGTCTATTTTTCCCAATGTCGACCGAGCGAGGTGGCGCCGCATTCGGGAGGTCCCGGGTTCGAACCCCGCAATCCCCCACTCTAACCGGCAGTCGTTCTCCGTGATCTAGGGGTACTATTTGAGTACAATTTGAGCCTAATTATAGGTTCCAATTTTAAAAAGTTAAATTTATCCTAAAATGATTACCATAACGTCCTCCAAACAAAACACGACTAATGACATTTACTTTCTTCCATAATATCAAGCAACTTTTATTAAAGACATTTCTTTCTGCAACACATAGTTTTGGAGATATTGTACAGTCTCAACTTAAATGGACCACCCCCTATAATCGGAAGCTAAGGACCGTAGTAGTTAAAGAGCGTCCATAAATAAAACTCAATTTAATTTTCCTGAGGCGACAGGCGAATGCTGGGGTGGTTCATCTTCTATCAGTACTCTTCTTCCCTCATTTCCTGCACCCGTCATCTTCGTTGTCATCTGTTTCAGTTAGGTTTTGCCTCCGGGGCATTCGGTGCTTGTGGGTGGGCCCGGACGGTGTCGATCTGGAAACATTAGGGATCCCGTCCGCACCTTTACCTTTTTCCCGATGTTGACATTTCAGAACCGGTTCTTATAAGAGAGAAAATGGTGGAATGAGGAGGGAGAATAGTTGTCTTTCGCGAAAGCCACCAACACAAAAGGTCGCACTGAACTGAAACCTCATCCCCGCAGCTGATCACCTGCCGCTCTTCGACGCAAAACTAGTGTAAGTTTAGGAGTTTTTCCTCCTCTTTTTCGTTTGAGTGGACCTCGGAACATTACATCCTGAAGGCGGCATCATTTCGTTGCACGCATTTTTTCATCCCTATATGTTTTCCATTACACGACGTAACATGTCGACAACTGTAGCATTTGAGGGCAAATTGTTTCTTTGAGGTTTTTTTTATTAGATGTTACCTGGAGCTAGATTTCCGATCAGTAAATTTTTCACACATCCCATGCTGTCAGATTTGGAAATGTCTCCATATAGTCAAGGATTCAGACCACAGCTGCTATAGATGCTTTCCAGACTATTATATGCATTCACCATACCGGATCATTGCGAACGATATTGTAATAAAGTTTAAATACCTATTCTGAGAAAATTAAAGGTATGAATAGCAAACATTTTCACCTTTCCAACAGTTCACTGCAAACAAATGCTATAGAATGAAGAATCGATTGTAATCGTGATAATTAAAATATCCGAAAGCAACCGAAAAGAGACGAATCTGAAAATGTCCGTTTCGTTGACTTGGCGTATATAACGTACACAAGAGTGATTCAGAATGCTTACTGCACCCTTCTAAGGGTCGTAGAGAGGACGTTTAGATGAACTTTCTATGAAGAACCCATGACCGGATACTTACTACTTCGATACTACATGAATGATAAGATAAAATATAAAAGGTTCAAATTTTCCGCTTTACTATGTCACTATAAGAGTTGTTCGATGTGGTGACCCTGAAGTTCGTTGCAAACAATGTACTTACCCCTGAAGGATGTTTTCACACCCATGCTCAAAGCATTGGTGTGTATGAATCGTTTCTGCTGCAGCCACAACTTGACACAACCTTGGTTTTCCTTCTATTACACAGGAGTCTCTTCATGTGGCCCTATACGGAAAGGTCAAGAGGAGTTAGATTCTCGGTAGTGGTAGCCAATGGATTGGTCCACTGCTACCTTGTCCCCGTATTTTTGATTCAGATGTCGGACGTTATGTGAAAAAGGAAATGTTTGAACCACGAATACTAACGAATATGCAGTGGCACATCGTCCAAGAACTGCGCCAATACTTCTTGCAGCAAAGTCAAATACCTCGGACCAGTTAGGCGATCCGGAAGAAGGTGCGGCCCAATCAGATGACCATACATGATGCAAAACGTTTCCTGAAATTCATTAGAATGTGTGGGCACCAGGATTTTCATCGCAAATGTTGCTGTTCACCTTTCCTGGTGAAATGCGCTTCGGCCGCAAGAAGAAGAAGCCGAGGAAACCCGGTAACGTAGACACTCACCGGTGTAGAAACCATGAACGGTAATTCACATGTGGTACAAAAGCTGCCTTTACCCAAGATACGCCTCATCCCAAGTGATCAAACCCAGCGCTGAAGCCCATGACGTAATCCTGTTGCCTACGCCAGGAGCGTGGTGACTGAATACTGCAAGTGATTTAAACGCTTAAAGAGCTTAATGGCGAGGACAATATAATGTAAATTCCGATTTGAAATGCATTTGTGATGTGTAATTAAATGCTAAAGGTAACAAATGAATGCCTTGCAGCGCTAAAGATCTAAAATATTACCTATCCTTGTTAAGTATAAAACTATGAACTTTGTCTGCGCTTAATGCAAAGATTTACTACATAGGTAATACATGCTTTTTAAATCTTACTGCTAATCTATATTATTCACCTAAGTATGAATAGGTAGTTCAGTAATTAAGCATTAAATATACCGCTGTAATTAAAATACGAATTATGTTTTATCTGGTACGAGGCAGAAAATTTATTTTACAATTGTCGAATATTTCTTATATCTTTCCTTTCTTACCAACATCCCGTTTCTTTATGTTCATAAGTTATCCTAGTAAATATCCTAAATTTTGTCAATACTGCCATTTTTGGAAGCTTCTTCAGAAACAAATTCAGAACTTTTTCTTAATCTTTTTATTTTACTATTATTTTTCTTGCGCCATTTTCTCCATAAAACTTTACAAACAGTTTTCAATCTTTCTTAATTGCATCACTCATTCTTCAGGCTCCAATCCTCCATAGGACACATGCTACAACCATGAAGGCATTGTATAAAAATGGGCGTTAATCTGTATGCATAACCACCAATACTAGGATACTTATCATCATGAAGCCTAGCATACATGCTTGTCGGTCTTCTTCAGAGACATATCTTCCTGAGCTCTATCTGTAGAAGTGGTGCTATCATTACTGTCATTGTTATCTATTAGTTCTGTATTTTTGGACTTAGCTGCAGGTAGATTTATGTGTAAAATGCGTGCTTCTTGCATATTCATTAGGAATCTTGTCAACAGTATTTGTGTGGTTTGAATAATACTTTTTACTTTCTCTACTACGTATAGTAAGTAGGGTAACTATTGTATTTCACCCAAAAGTTCGATACCGAGATTTCACTGGAAATAAATGTTTTGAGACCCCCTGAATCCAAAAAAAAAAGCGTTTTAGGAAACATGTCCGTCTGTGTGTCTGTGAACAGCATAACTCAGAAACGAACAGTCGGATAAACACCAAACTTGGTATTTAGGTTCAGTATCTTCCAGAGATGCGACACGAGGTTTTCAAGAAAATCCACCCACCCTAGATTACCTTTACATGGAACATTCTTCGAAAATTTTAATTTTCTCAAAAATGGCTCAAACGATTTTGATTAAAATATATGTTTAAGATATTTTCATGACAAATAAAATGTATATCTTGAATTTTCTGGGAATGTCTCCAAAAGTATTCTTCATTGTGAACAACTTTTGCATAACTGGTAAACCATAAGAGATAGACAAAATTTTACTACACAAAAAATGTAGATCGCGTTAAAATACACAATTTATGTCATATACATTTTTTGTTGAGTGAACCATTTTCAAGATATTGCTTGTTATTCCCTTAAATTTTTCAATACTTATTTTCTCAAATGGGAATTCGTTATTCATTTTTTTGTCTTGGAGTATTAATCTGTGGGAAAGGGAATGGTGCTGCACCTAGCAAGCAGCTATTAAGAGATATGTAAGTGCTTAAAGGCTACAGTATTTCTATATTGCCCTGTAAATATATATTCCCCTTACATCTACAAGAATATTAGCAATAAGATAGAGTCTGCAAATGTTTATCTCGATTAACATGAAGTAGATGGAGAATAAGCGTTTGAAAAAATAGTTTGTACAAGAGTAGAGAAAGTCATGTGAGTGTAAAACATCCGATTTTTTTAGTTCTATTTACACCCCCCGCTTTAACTACATTGGTCTAATCGGCGGCCTTTTCTTTGGAACTTATTGCTAATGGCAATGGTGTTAACTCATATTCTCTTGTCGTTGAATTTCTTGTACTTTTTTGGGTTTTAATCATTATATCACATATACATTCACACTCTCATTCATACTTCCAGACTCTGGAGAGGATAGGGAATAATCTTGGCTAGAGAAAAATTCCCACCCCCAGCCGAGAATCGAACCCGGGACCCTTCGCACAGCAGGCAGGTGCTCTACCGTCTGAGCTACTGGGCCAGCCAATAAACCTTTTTTTCCTTCCCAAGATGATCATTCTTATTCTATAGATGCATTTAAGATTGAAGGGTGGTCATGTAAACCTCTTCGAGTGCGAAATTTCTAAAAATGTCATTTTTTAAAATTAACCTTCATTTAGGTGATTTGTCAGCAGGTAGGCAGCATTAAATTTGGAAATCATGTTGTCATGAAGAATCATGAAATATTTGCACGAAATGATGACATCTTTCTGAAACGGAAGCAATGTATTCATTTAAGTGCAGCGCAAAGTTTAAAATAAATCAAGAGTCTGATTCAGCATCTCATGGTGTTCTTCTAACAGCATTCCACAAGGCTTTTGGAAGGCAGTATCTCAGTTGCTTGTCATAATGTGAAAGTATTACTTTTTTTGTGACTAGGGCGAGAGATGGGAAGGAAGTTCGGGAAAGGTGGGCGAGATTCCGCATGAGCACCCTCGATAATATGTACCCATGCTGCGGTAGTGCTGCTGCTCGTTGGCAGGAAAAGAATGACGGAAACACTAGGTAATTGCCATGGCCGAGGCCCTGGCAGGAACCTGGTAAATAGGAAAGACTTCGGGGAGCAAACGGTTTTATTGAAAAGATAAACTGCGCACCGAAGTGCTTATAGTGGCCTCTAAACAGGTCACTGTGTCAATGACCCGGCACCATGGTGGCTCGTAAGCCCGCCAAGGAAGGCTATATTGTGAGAGTGAGGTCTGAAGCTGCTCGGCCCTTTCGCCCGCGTTGGCGGGTGAGAGCATGGAGTTCTGGCGAGATGTCCTGCGGTGTGGACGCAGAGGGAGTGGCGGCGGAGGTGTGGAGTGAGGTGCCTGATCTGCCCTGGCATTGATGGTGTGGCCGATGTCGTTGGAGCTGTGTGATGATTCTGTATGTGTTGGTATTGCGATGTGAGACTTGGTTGACTTCGATCCTCCGAAATTTTCTGTGAATGGACTCAATAGCGTCGAGGGAAGTGAGCTGTGTGAAGCTGCCCGGAGATTGGCGAGATGCATGACGGATGAGCTTCGTGTTTGCGCTCCAAGGCCCAAAGTCGCGGAGAAATTGATGACATCAGGAAGTTAAGGTGAGGAGTGAGAGCTTGAAGATCTACGATGTCGATTCTATTAGATCGGTGTGCCCTTCAGGTGAAGTCAGTTCTGGTGGTGTAGGCTGAGTATCTCTGAGCAACGATGAAGCCGGAAGAGTGATCTGATGTGTCGGTGTTACCTGGTTGATCGCTGGAACCGATGATGCCATGGTGGACGCTAGAGTTGCTTGATGGCGCTGGTGATTCCTGGGGTAGAGCGAGCACGCCACTTGGCCCGTGAAGTGGCGCTGTAACGCCGACGACGGGCCAGGTCACGTCCGGTACAATTGGCGGTGATGGAGGGTGCACCACAGTAGTGTCTGGATGCAGCCGGTAGCCGTGTGACCGAAACTGCAATAGCGCCGGCAATGCGAGTGGCGGGTGCAGCGGCATTCCTCTATTCGGTGGGCCTATCCAAATAGATTCGCCCGGTAAGGAGTTCTGCAGTGTAGTGCGCCCGGTCGAAGAAGGTCAGGCGCACTAGTGGAGTAGGTCCTCTAACAGAAGTGATCCTTGAGACACGCACGAGCAACGGCCAGAACGGCTGAGCGGTCTTCAGGATCATCGCCTGCGGAAGAAGACGGTGAACCCCACAAACCACAGCGCTAAAGGCCCGTAGCGGTCCATGGGGTGCGGCGGCGTGGCAGCCACCTGGGCGAAGCTGTGGTGAGTTGTGGCCGTATGAGGCTCGGCAGCATTTGTCGAGTCCGGACGGCAAGAGGAGGTGCGATGCTGACTGAGGTGGCTAGTGCTGGTGGCAGCGGAGTTGTGATGCCGATAGCGGCAGCTCGCGGCCCAGAAGGAGGAGCTGCGTTGACGGCTGGAGCGTCCTGTGGTGGTGTGGTGTCGATTGCGGTAGAGCAAGGGTGGCGAAAACGCCTTCCTTCCGCGAGTCACCAAATATGCAATACGCACTGCATCACTCAGTAGCATGTGAAAATCAAACGGACGGTTGCAGAGAGGGAACGTGCGCCTGCGAGTCAAAATAACTCGTGAGTCACGTTTTCGCCACCTCTGCGGTAGAGAGTGGTGCTAGAGGAGGAGGTGTGGAGCAACTATGGTAGTGCGGTGCAAGCTGGGGTGATGAGTGGTGCTGGCGGAGGAAGAGTGGTGCCGACTGGAGTGGCATCCGGAGTGCCCCGTGGCGTTGCGGAGTCGAAAGCGCCGGCGGAGGTTGGAGCTTCATCAGCCGCGGCCACCGAGTCAGCGTCGGTAGAGGCGAGGCGATGTCCCTTCTTCTTGTCCATGCAGAGGTGATGTTGACACTTCGGAGTCCAAGAGCAGAATGTTACTTAAAGTCCGCGAATACTACTTATATAAAACTCACCGATAAAAAGCAGCTCCACATACCGCCTCTGTATTATTTCATGGGAAATAATAACTTCGAAATGGAAAGTAGGCTAAAATCAATCAATCTGTTCCCGTATTTCAATTCTGAAGCTTTAGAAATTTAAATAATAAAATAATTTACCTTTAGCTTTGAGTACGTTCTTCAAAGGCAGTTTCAATGGCTTAGCTTTAGAACTTTTGCACATTATTGCTCCTCAAAGTGTAAGGAACACACTTTGCTGGTAGCCGGCATGCAGCATTCCAAGGCTTGAAGGTATCTTCATTTTGTGGAAAGCTGTAGAATGAAATTATCATATCATCATCAAATACTATCAAAGGCCGCCAAGGCACATCTCTGCCTGGCTGCACTAAAATGTTAGGCTTATATCAATTCAATAACCTGAACACCCAAAATTTAATTTCTAAAATATTATATCTGTTGCCATTGCGCTGCTGACACATGTCAATAGGCTATGGTGCACTGTTCACGCAGCGCCGCAGTGGTCGGAGGAAACATCACCCTGCTCGCCAATTCTGTCCCTAAAGTTAGCTAATAACACAACCTTATAGTACACTAATCTTAGCCTGTACCCTCTAGTGGTCGTTGGGGACCATGTCCATGTTTGCATCCGCCAACATCCGAATCTGCTCGCCCTTCGAGTCCCTTCCTCATCCCTTCCTTCCATGGGTAACAGTAGGAGCAAAAAGGGCCGTTGTGGCTTACTTACGGTGGTCTGTTCCTCCGTTCTTCCGTACCTTTACCCTCTAGCGGTGGTACGAGTGAAGCAGCTGCTCACGAAGAATACGCCAGAAGCTACTCTGAGACAAGTTCATATTATGTGCAGTATTGCGGGTACTTCTCAGTTCGATGATAGACCGCCTCTTCAACGTCGAGAGTGCGACATGTCCATGGAGCAACAAGTCGGCCCTGTTTACTTTGAAGTTAGCTGTTCCTGATAAGCTTTGCTCTAAACTGGCAAAAATGGTATGTGACGGAGTGATACGATGCTGAGAACGCTCTGTATACAGACGTTAAGCAACTCTACCGTTATGTTCAGCTTCGCCATAAATTAACAATATATCACGTTCTCCGTAAACGTGTATTTAACTATAATGTATTGTGTTCCGTAACGACTGAATAGTACGAAGTTCCAAGTATACCACATTGAATAGCGGATTGTCTGTAGCAACGACTGAATAGTGATGTGTAGTTAGAATTATTTCACAATGCTATTAGCGGACGTTAGAAATAGCACACAGGCCAATCTGGGTTGCCTACCGTGAAACGGGAGATTTGAAATTATGTCAACCGTGTAGTACCGAAACGGAACGTTTATTTTCCGACATAAGTTAATTATCAAAACTTAATCTACTGCGTTCTCATACAACACCTAGAACTGTGTAATAGGAATTCTGGGTCATACAGTATAATTGTATATACCCTCTCTTGATTTAGTCATCATAGAATCTTTAAATTTAATAGCTAGTTGAACATTGTTTTACATTGATACACTGATTTATTCTGTGAAAATTTGGATTATAATGGACAAATTTTGAGAGATTAAATTTGAATTCTATTTATTTAAGTACATAAATTACACCTTCATAAGCAAAACAGGTCTTTTTTCTTAGAGAAAATATTTTACCCAAATCTAACTAAAATAATGTCTTTGGAAACCTCGTAAGTTATTTATAGGTCTGTGGTGACTTTAACGTTAAGACGATAAAGTGTCCCAGTGTATATCCCTTTCGCTGTTAGGTACAGTTGAAGACCAGAAGAGTGCTACCGCTAGTTGAGGGGCCAGGGGAGTTTATCTGTCATGTAGGCAGCTTGTTTACTGTCGTGTGCCTTGTTTGCCAAACGTAGCAGAATTTCGTTGCACCAGGTGGAATCGAGACAAGTTTACCTGTTTGCGTTGATACTTAGTTTATTGCTGTATAATTTCAGTCCCCTCTCAGAGCCCCGAATGGTGTATGTGATTGCATCAAGAGAGAAGGAATGTTTTTGCAGCGTAATCCTTTTGCTACCATTCTTGTCATCTGTGGATTGTACATACTTCATGTAATCAGCGAACTCGGCCGAATCGAAATTATCAGATTTTTTATGCTGAATGCTCCGCGCGATTTGAACCGCATGCTTACAGTATTTAATGTTGACATGGCGTATTTCACATCGTGTTTGTCGTACTCTGCATTCACAGAAAGGCAGCTAGAGTCATGTTAACACTCTGTAAAGTGAGCAGTCTTATCGGAAACATAGCATGAGCAATACATAAAATATAATTAAAACGGCCACTTAATACTGTATTTAGCGAAATCTAAAACCTTATCCATATCTAAAAGAAAAGCCAAAAAGTGGGACCAAAATCATAAACGTAAGTTACTCAGAGAACATCTCAATCATAAAAAAGACACATTGGGAGAAGGGAAGATAAAAGGCGTTGTGAGCACAAGCAGCCTATCACAATAATTATTGCACTCGGAGTAAAATACACGAAAAAAATAAATAAAATAAATGCATAAGCAGCCATAACAGCACAATCGACTGGTTTTATTATGATATATGTTTGGCCTAATAAGGTAAATTGCAACGAAACGGATATTGTTTTAGGCGTTGTTCAAAGTTTACAAAAATCGTGAGAAAATCGTTCGCACCCATATTGACGAAACTTCCGTGTGGTCTGCGAAGACTTAAACCGTGAATGTAAAAACGCCTCTTCTTGATGCCTGCTAAGAAAAGTTTTACTGTGAACAAGAGACGGTCATCAAGTAGGTAAACACACATTGTCCTCGCGTAGATGAGCCGCGAGATGGAGACTTTGCCTTAACACTCCGTCTTTCACATTATTAATAAACACCTTCTTGCCATACAGGACGATTAAAAAAACTTGCGCATAAACTAAAGAAGTTTATAGTGGCATGGAGATACAATAACTTTAGCAAAGCAACATATGGTCTAAGAAGTAATCCCGAGTCCGGGCTTGCTAAGGAACTGTTTTTTTTTTTATTTTAATCAATGTATTTTGTACACACTTAGATTAAGTAACGATCATTTTTACTCAACAATTTTATTCTACAAAAGCTGTTGAAATTGTCGATCACTAGAGACAACACAAGTATAGAATATTCTGGCACACTCTACCATGTGCATATGCATCTCACGAAATTCGTTAGACGCTGCAACCTGGCGTTAAGTGTTTCTTGGTGGAGAACCGATATCACGTACACGAGGCTTTTGATATGCCTCCACGAGAAGAAGTAAAGCGACCAAATCAGGGGAGCTATTTAGTCATGCAATTGGACCTTCCCTTACGATCCAGCGCCCGGAATATGTACGTCACGTAGGTACTTCAAGAGTAAAGTGTGCAGGTGCTCCTTTTAATTGCATCCACATCTGACGATATATCGTCTAACAGTTCTGGAAGAACTAACAGGAAGGCATTGTACCTTACTTCATTCAAACGTGATGGCAGGAGGTACGATCCTACCACGTGATCACCGATAATAGCGGCCCAATTGTTCACTGAAAACATTATGTTGGTAGTGGTATTCGAATACAGCTTAGCGATTGTGCCCCGCCCATATATCACTATTAAGATAGTTAAAGATCCGTCACTGGTGAACTGTGCCTCATCTGTGAACAACAGTTGCATAGAAAGTTGGACTCCTTCTCACAACGGCCAATAGTCCATTCATAAAATTGCTTGTCGTGGGAAATCATCCGCACTCAAATTATGAACTATTTGTGGATGATAGGGTGCAGCTGGTTGTCATGCAAGACACGCCTTGAGGAGGTTCCCATGGTTTGAACGATGACACGTGAACTGGTAGATGGCTGTCCTTCATGTGTGAAAGCACCTCCTTTCGTGGCCAGCCCATATAGTTCACTGGACTTAAGGAGTTTCCCAGTTTGGAAACGTTAGAGGCTGTGACAGACGTCTATTAGGACATTGGGCTCTGCACAGGCGTTGAGCTTCGTGTGCTTACCATCGACTCTGAAATGTATGTCTGAAGTTTTGAAAACGCGTTGTGTAGCATTTAATGAATATAGCAAACAGCAGTTACCTATAAATGCCGAGTGTAACACTACATTTACAGTTCCACAATGCAAACAATCCACTCGTCCCAGAGCGCACAAATAACAAGTAGATGTACGCAAATACGGAATGTATCTTTACGGTATGGCAACAGATTGAACCTGAGCATCAATCGGACGCAGTGTCTCATTGCAATCTTGTTCCTGACATTCCCAAGCTTGCACCGACTCCGGATTACTTGGATTACTTCCTAGACCATACGTTACTTTTCTGAAGTCGTTATGACTCGTCTATATGTTCCTTAAGTAAGTGCGCAAACTTTTGAATCAGCCTGTAGATACAGAGTGTTACAGCTGTACCTGAGCGGCTGGACTGAACAGTTGAAAATTATTAGGTGTATCATATTGCAATTATGATTACGTTAACGTCGGTGCCTCGACACTGCTTGTATCCTTACGTTTAAGCATGACCATCGCCTTAACACATTTCTTCCACCACAAGGAGAGACCACAATTAGGGTCACTGATTTCGTTCAAATTTTGGAAGGTTGATCTACGTCACATAAACGAATATGTGGCCGAGCATTTGCAATATTTGGTATTTTTTTAACAATTAAACAACTGTTTACATTTAACAGACTGCATAGCTTTTGGTGGTGCAGTTGGTTGAGCGCTTGGTTCTGTGTCCAATGTTGCAGGTTCGACTAAGAACAAAAAAAATAAAAACCTAACTTAAAAGAAAACAAACCTCTCCTATAAGGAATCGATATTCATAAAATTAAAGATAAGAATAAAGAAAATACAGGGCGTACGTAATATAATAAATAATTTAAAACCAAAGGATTCATATGTACTTTACAAAATAACTTAATAGTATCAAGGACCATGACATTTAAGTGTCAAATTTGACAGCCTCATGTCAGGAGATTTACAGGTATGTAAAGTCTGCGGGACAGAATTCCCCCACATTGCCAGCATCGTTAAATACACCTAACATTTACCAATAATTGAAGTAGATAGTATCTTTACGTTATTTGCACCACGCTTTGGGCGTCAATTTGAAGTTGGTTGTTGCTTCACGTATGGAAAGCCAATTTGAAGTAGGAGTTGTATTGTTGTATGAAGGATTTGTATTATAGTTCAGCTGTTGGGGAGCCGAACTTGAAGTAGTTGCAACTGCACGTATGGTACCCGGTAGCCTTCGTCCCAAATGTTTAAAAAATATTAACTTTGTAATTTGACTGTTTCTTTAAAAATTATATATTTATGTTTGCCTCGGCTGCGTCAGTATTATTGTTAGAGACATGGATTTCTTTGCAAGGCGTAGTGCGGCTGAAGAATGTAGGCTTACACAGATTATAATTTTTAATTCACTCCTTTTTATTAATTTTTGACACAATTTAAATAACACTTCACTGATATAGAGAGCTGTGAGATTCTTTTATTAATTACTTGCACTTTTTAACACAAACTATTTTCGTCTCACACGAATACGTATTAAATTTCTCGAGGACATATCTCGTGTCCGGTTAGGAACACTGTCTACAACCAACGCGTCCAGTTATGAGCGCCGTCTACAAGCAACTGACTTGATTTCTACCGCCTAAAATTTGTAAATTTCTGTATTTCAAGTCTCTGATTGGCTATTCCTAATCCAATAGAATACTTTTATTTAACTTAAGCTGTTTTCTGGTTGTTGATTGGCTATTTTATAAACTGTCACAAAATCACATTATTGTTGCTCCAAGAATGACTAGTAGCATTATTACACTTTCTTACTCATTATTGCCTCAAGGTTACCTCATTGTTAGCTACTTTTAACCTATTATTCTCACAGCTCCTACATTATTAAATTACGTAATACATTCAGATAACATTGTTACAAGTATACAATAATATAAACATATACAATGACTGTAATATACACTTTTATATATTGTTACATATACATATTGCTTTAAGCGGGCTGTTATTAAATTTATATATTATATAATTTGAATACTGCCTCATAATTCATGCATACTTGTCGGCAGTTTGCATATGAATATCCGTAGCATCACTGTTCTACTGGTTAGGCTGCCTGACCTCCATGCGAACGCCCCAGGTTTTGTTTTATACTCTTATCGGTTCTTGTAAATAAGATGTACCGTAAAACGTTTACTGTCATCCTATGCTATAGTAGGCCAATTCGTTATTTTGCTTTTTCTATTGTTTGAGTGTCTAAGAAAGTCATAATGATATCTCATCGGAAAATATACATTTGGACGTTCAGACCTTTTAGAAGAATTTGTGTTTGAAAGAGAGAGAACCGCATAACGCAAAAGCGAAAAGAAAAGAAAAGAAAGAAAAAAAACCGAAAGTGAAATGATATCGCTTTGAATACTTTAGCCAGACTATGTTTAAGTATACTAGGGGAAAATTTGTAATAAAATACACATCAAAATTATAACCTTTGACTTGGAAACACGTTCGTTATGTTTTATTTTCTCCAAAAGACTACAACGATCTTGATATTGAGATGCAGGCTTTATGTATAAAACGTGTGCTGAACTTCCTAGGAATAGCCTTCCTCATTGCATTTTCTACAACTTGGAGACCATAACATACAATACTTCTGAAGAAAAACTTAAAAACTCATTATAACATACAATTTCTGTTAAATAACCTTTTTTTGTAGCGTTATAGTGATTAATTTTAAGTGAATAGAAAAACAATTTGTATAAATCGTAGAAAACAATTTACTACTCAAACATAATAATTTTCCCAATTTTCCCTGTGATTTTTGGGATATAATGAAAAACGTATTGATTAAATTCGGGCATCCTACGCTGCACCCTGTACCTACTTCGCTCTCTAGCCTGCGGAGTTGGTGACTTCATGTGCAGGTAGGTAAGCACTAGCTTACAAATTAAGTCGTCGTCATCATTACCACCAATATAATCATGATCATGAACTTGATCATCTTCGGGGATAAAGACCCGAAAGGTTGTACATCTTTTCTTTGGCCTGCCAATGTTTCTCTCGGTATAGATTTTTAATTTAGTAGCAATTTTGGGATGCCGTAATCTTCTAATCTATTCACGTTCTCTCAGATAATTCTGTATTAGTGTGTCTTCTCAATTAATATAAAATGGCGGTTCCTTTTTGATCTCGTCATGTTTGTTTTTATGTAATAAGGTATGTTCGTCGACGCTCCTTAGGAATCTCATTTCTGAGGCTTTATTTTTCCTTCTTCTCTTTTACGAAGTTAAAATTAAATTAAATTGAGATTTATTTATGGACGCTCTTTAACTACTATGGTTCTTAGCGTCTCATTCCATATTGGGCGTGAAAGAGCGGTAAATTTGCTCAGAGGCCTCTTTATCAGGCTTGAGGTTCTTTTATGTGCCGTAAATCTACGACACGGGACCACCGGCTTTACTTCCCTTCCGAAGGAAGCCATGCTACGTATTTTTAGGCCCGAAAAAATCCATCGCCCTCCGCCCGGGTTTAAACCCGCGACCTTGGGAACTAGAGGCTAGCACGGTAGCACTAGTCCACGGAGGACGACAAAAGGGTGGCTGATGACAACGGCACGTGGTGTTCCCAAGCGGTCACCCATCCAAGTACTGAGCACGCCCAATGCTGCTTAACTTCGGTGATCGGACGAGAACCGCTGTTTTCAGCATTGGCAATTTTATGAAGTGTCCAACATTCTGAATATGGCCACTGCCGTTGCTTATAAAATTTTAATTTAGTAACTTTCTTAGCAGTTTTAAGGTTTCTTTTTATTGTATCGCACGCATAATTGAGTTTGTAGATCTTATTTTATTGCATCATCATTTTTGCTTTCTCTACCGCGTACATAATAGGCAGAGAAGGTATTGCATTCCACCCAAAAATTTCATATCGAGATTTCACCGGAAATGCATGTTTTGAGGAACCCTGAATCCAAAAAAAACATACATGTGAACAGCATAATTTAAAAACGAGAACTCGGATAAACAACAAACTTGGTATTAAGATTCAGTATCTTCTAAAGATACGACACGAAAATTTTCAAGAAAATATCCCCACCCCAACAACCCTTTACATGGAACATTTTTCGAAATCTTTATTTTCTAAAAAATGGCTCTAATGACTTTGATTGACTTATCAGATAAATTTAATGACCTTTACATGACAAATGAAATTACATATTGAATTTTCTGGGATAGCCTTTGAAGTCCTCTTCATTCTGAAGGAATTTTGTATAACCTTGTATAACTAGTAACGGTTAAGACATAGATGAAAACGCACTACACAAAAAATGTAGATCTCTTTAAAGTATACAATTTATTTGAAATAATTTTTGTGGCACAAGCCATTTCCGAGATATCTGTTATTAATGTTTCAAATTGTTCATTACTTGGTCATTCTTTAAAGTCCTTGCAACATTTCGTTGTTTCTCGCGATTGCATGGAAACAGAATGGGATTTTAAGGCAGCGTATAGCGTCTGGTTCTTAAACATTTGACCCATCGCTGTTCTCTTTGTATCTACCTACGAAATGAGTAATGTAGCTATTTCTACAAAGGTTAATTTGGATTAAAATGAAGTAGATAAAAAGTAATCTTTAGTAAAAATAGTTTGTAAACGGACTAACAAGCGATAAAAGGTAGAGAAAATAATGTGAATGTAACATCAGATTTTTAATATACGAAACATTGCAGTCTAGGTAGTTGAAATTATTCTATTATTAAAACAAAAATGTTTCCATTTCTAGGGTCCTTTACAATTAGAACAAAAATCATTCTAGAAGGAAAAGTAATAGAACAAATAAAATGATCCCCTGTTCAACCTCCTTAGCAGAAGTCATTTTTCCTATAAATTTGGATGGTCTAGAAGATTTTAGTGCATTTTTCTGTGCTGGAAAGGTGGCATGGGACATTCTGGAATTTAATGCCTGTTGTATAATAGAGGCCGTCATGCGGTGCGCAACCTTCACTGATTTACTGGAAAGTGTAAATAGTCACACACACTCACACACACACACACACACACACACACACACACACACACACACACACACACACACACACACACACCATCTCTTATAAAACGGCTATAATTATTTGTAAATGAAGCAAATAGTTTTTCAATAAGACGAGTTTTTTTACGAATGCTTTCTTATTCTCAACCTTTGGGTCATGTGTAAGAAGGATGAAACCATTAAAGCTGTTCTTGAATACTCCTGTAAAACGCTTATGGTTACTTGATGACGGTACACATGTTGATAAGTCGTATCTATGGATATCATTATATTACTGTTTTTCAATCATTGAATTAATCAGACAAAAACGCACCTTAAAAACAAAGCTCGCAAGGTAAGAGCCCATGGCTCTTACGAATCTTCGCGGAATATCAATTATACAGAAACTATAAGAGTTATTGACAGTTCATCGGAAAACGGATTTTTGTTTTCAAATTTTTATTTATTCATATTTAAGGTCACCTCACCTGAAAGTTGTAGTACTGAAGTGCTGGAAGAAATCAGTTTGGCGCGACAAGTGCACATCTGGCGATAATGTTCTGTCACAGCTCTCCCGCAACAATGCCATTCCAATGGTGTATTAATAACCACGGTGCGCGCTAGTCTGCGTGGGTTGATTCATATATAGATATGCTGCAAGTGGAGAAGGGATAGATTTAACATCTTTTGAATGTTGCACTAGTGCCCAGGGGCGCCGAAACCTGGGGGATGAGGCACTTTCAGCCTCCCAGATATTCAAGAGGGTGTGCTGAGCCCCCTGAACTGTTCTGTTTTAGTTTTATGTTCTGTTATTTGTTTTTTAGTGCGCTGAAACAAACCACAGAGTAAATACATGTATACTCTCTGATGCAAACAGGATAATAAAGTTTTGGGAATACGATTATCTCGTTTCCTTCACATCAATCCACCAGTGTGGCATGGACGCACATAATGTATACGCCTACACATAATATATTAATCCTAATTGTGAACTGTGAAAACTATATCATCCCAAATAATAACATTAATTGTAATTTCAACCTTTGATCATTAAGTAATGCCTAAATATTTTTTGAAAAGACCTAATATTTTGAGTTATCCTACAGAATATATTAAGCATAATGTATTTTGACAGATAATTATAATAATAGTTTTCTAGTTGAAATTCTCAGCTATTAAGCCCTACATTGTAGGAACTAGCTTCATAGGTAGAAAATGGATTCAAGTGCCTTGTCGTTTAAAATTTGGTACAAAATGGCTTTAGTTTCTCTAACCTGTGGTAGTAGAGGAAGTATTGTATTCGATATTTTTGATATAGAGATATTTAAAAATTTCGATATAGAGATTCACCGGAACATCATAGTATTTTGAGGTCCACTTAACTCCTCGAAAGATAGACAAAAGCCTATTGCACAAAATACGTAGATCTTGTTAAAACACACAGTTTAAGCCAACCTTTTTTTGTGATCTAAACCATTTTGTAGATATTCGCTGCTGTTGGTTTGAATTTTCAAGTACTGTACATATAATTTTTTTTAAATGCTAAGTGAACATTGGTTTGCTTCTCGTGCAAAGAGTGAAATTTGAAACTTACGTAGCGTATAGTGACCAGCTTTTTAAATATTTGACTATCGTTTTACCCTCCTGCATCCCTGTTCTACCTATAATGAAATGTGTGTAATGAAACCATTTCTACAAGCGTTTTTCTCGACTAACATCAAGTAGCTAGAAAAATAAGCTTTTAAGATTAGTTTGCAGAAGAGAGATAAAAATTAACGACGTTGGATACAGAAAATCATATTAATGTAGCACATTTTATATTTTTCAAAATATTTTGAGTATCAGCCCCTGAATGGAACAGTGGTCACCCATAATTGTGAGGAAATTAAGAGCGATACTATAAATTGACGTTGATTCTATTGCAACAAACAGGCTAGTCAGACCTTTGTACCACGTTACTGATAACATTTCAGCTCTCGTTAACAGCTACTGTAAATATAACAAACAGAAACATATTACTTATGTCCATCTCCAATGGTACACCTATATGTACGTATAAGGAGGTTATTCGGGTTTCGGGCAGTAGGAGCGCACCCCGCATTGGGGGACTGAGGCGGCACCGGCGAGAAAGAGAATCTCCTAGCAACAACAATACATTTCTTCCATCTGCGTATGAAATTCCCGTGGTCCCCACAAGATCCACAGAATCACTTTGATTGAGGTGACTTTTGAGGCCAGAATTATCAATACTGGGTTACGGTGCTCTCATAGCCCCGATTTGACGCCCTGTGATTTTTACTTTCTCTACTCGTATAATAAGTATTAGATTCCACCCAAAAATTTGATGTCCAGATTTCACCGGAAATATACGTTTTGAGGCCCTCTGAACCCAAAAAAGAAAAAGGTCTGTGAATGTGTGTTTATGTGAACAGCATAACTCAAAAACGAAAAGTCGGATAGTTACCAAAGTTGTTATTTAAATTAAGTAGCTTCAAAAGATGCAACATGAAGATTTTCAATAAAATCTCACATCCCAAACTACCCTTTACGTTTAATATGTTTCGAAAATTTTCATTTTATAAAAATGGCTCTAACGATTTTGATTAAAATATTATATTTACATGTAAACTAAAATCTATATCTTGAATTTTCTGGGAATAGTCTATGAAGTCGTCTTCATTCGGAAGGAATTTTGTATATCTTGTATAACTGGTAAACGTTAAACGATATACGAAAATGTACTACACAAAGATGTATAGGTATCTCTCTAAAACATACAGTTTATTTCAAATAACTTTTCTGTGACAACCTATTTTTGAGATATCCGTTATTAATGGTTCGATACTTTGTCATTCTTTGAAAGTGGTGTCGATTTTCAGTAGTTTCTTGCGATTGCATGGAAACTGTATGGAATTTTAAGGCCAGCGTATAGCGTCCAGTTCTTAAACAATTGATTGTCGCTGTTCTCTTTGTATCTATAAAAATGTGTAATGCAGTTATTTCTGCAAACGTTTATTTGGTTTAAAATAAAGTAGATAGGAAACTAAACTTTAGTAAGAAATTAAGAATAGTTTGTATACCCATTAATAAACGATAGAGGGTAGAGAAAGCCATGTGAATGTAACACCTTTGATATTTATTTATGGGGAAAGCTAAAAAAGGAACACCTGTATATGAACAATCTGCACACAATAGAGGGGTAAAACACAAGAGAATTTACTAGAATCATATCTGTGGAGCTTAGGGGTTTTCACGGGAATTTCACACGCAGATGCCGGATATGTGATGTTCTTGAAAATACAATGAATGGGATACTTTTCCATTGGTCTTTTCGAGTACAATTGTTCATTTAAATGCGTATTTAATAGGGCTTAATTTTACATTGCACATAATTAAGCATTTTTTTTGTAGCGTTTGTTGTGTAAATATTCATAAAAATCTGATGTGTTACACTCACATGACTTTCTCTACTCTTGTACAAACTATTTTTACAAAGGCTTATTCTCCATCTACTTCATGTTAATCGAGATAAACATTTGCAGACTCTATCTTATTGCTAATTTTCTTGTAGATGTAAGGGGAAAATATATTTAGAAGGGCAATATAGAAAAACAGTAGCTTTTAAGCACATACATATCTCTTAATAGCTGGTTGTTAGGTGCAGCACCATTCCCTTTGCCACAGATTATAACTCTTTGCATATCCAAGACAAAAAAATCTGATGTGTTGTACTCACATGACTTTCTCTACTCTTGTACAAACTATTTTTACAAACGCTTATTCTCCATATGCTTCATGTTAATCGATATATCGAGATGTTAATCTTATTGCTAATTTTCTTGTAGATGCAAGGGGAATTGCTAGGCTTTAAGCGTTTAAGAGCTGGTTGCTATGTGGAATATTCCATTATCTTTGTATTACCAGGACAAAAAAAATCTGATGTGTTACACTCACATGACTTTCTCTACTCTTGTACAATCTGATTTTACAAACGCTTATTCTCCATATGCTTCACGTTAATCGAGATATCGAGATGTCAATCTTATTGGTAATATTCATGTAGATGCAAGGGGAATATGGTAGGTTTTAAGCGATAGTCAAATATTTTAACGCTGGTTGCTATGTGGCGCATTCCATTCTCTTTGCATGTCCAGGACAAAAAAAATGAATAACGAATTTGAGAAAAAGTATAAGTATTGGAAAATTTAAGAAAATAACAAGCAATATCTCGAAAACGGTTCACTCTACAAAAGAAATGTATATGACATAAGTTGTGTATTTTAACGCGATCTACATTTTTTGTGTAGTAACATTTTGTCTATCTCTTATGGTTTAACAGTTATGCAAAAGTCGTTCACAGTGAAGAATACTTTTGGAGACATACCCAGAAAATTCGAGATATACATTTCATTTCACATGACATTATCTTAAACATATGATATTTTCATCAAAATCGTTTGAGCCATTTTTGAGAAAATTAAAATTTTCGAAAAATCTTCCATGTAAAGGGTAGTCTGGGGTGGGGGGATTTTCTTGAAAACCTTCGTGTCGCATCTCTGGAAGATACTGAACCTAAATACCAAGTTTGGTGCTTATCCGACTGTTCGTTTTTGAGTTATGCTGTTCACAGACACACAGACACACACACACACATACACACACACACACACACACAGACACACACACGGACATGTTTCCAAAAATGCTTTTTTTGGATTCAGGAGGTCTCAAAACATGTATTTCCGGTGAAATCTCGGTATCGAATTTTTGGGTGGAATGCAATACTTCCCCTACTTACTATACGTAGTAGAGAAAGTAAAAATGAATAACGAATTTGAGAAAAAGTATAAGCATTGGAAAATTTAAGGCAATAACAAGCAATATCTCGAAAATGGTTCACTCAACAACAAAAATGTATATGACATAAATTGTGTATTTTAACGCGATCTACATTTTTTGTGTAGTAAAACTTTGTCTATCTCTTATGGTTTACCAGTTATACAAAAGTCGTTCACAATGAAGAACACTTTTGGAGACATTCCCAGAAAATTCGAGATATACATTTCATTTGCCATGAAAATATCTTAAACATATGATATTTTAATCAAAATCGTTAGAGCCATTTTTGAGAAAATTAAAATTTTCGAAAAATGTTCCATGTAAAGGGTAGTCTGGGGTGGAGGGATTTTCTTGAAAACCTTCGTGTCGCATCCTTGGAAGATACTGAACCCAAATACCAAGTTTGGTGTTTATCCGACTGTTCGTTTCTGAGTTATGCTGTACACAGACAGATAGACAGACAGACAGACAGACAGACACACACACACACACACACACACACACACGGACATGTTTCCAAAAATGCTTTTTTTGGATTCAGGGGGTCTCAAAACATATATTTCCGGTGAAATCTCGGTATCGAATTTTTGGGTGGAATACAATACTTCCCCTACTTACTATACGTAGTAGAGAAAGTAAAAATGAATAACGAATTCCCATTTTAGAAAATAAGTATTGAAAAATTTAAGGGAATAACAAGCAATATCTCGTAAATGGTTCACTCAACAAAAAAATGTATATGACATAAATTGTGTATTTATGGTCGATGAATTTTTTTCGGGCGTAAAAAAGCACCTTAGCATGGCTTCCTTCGGAAGGGAAGTAAAGCCGGTGGTCCCGTGTCGTAGATTTACGGCACGTTAGAGGACCTCAAGGCTGATAAAGAGGCCTGTGAGCAAAATTTCCAGTCTTTCACGCTTAATATAGAATGGGAGTTAAGAGCCATAGTAGTTAAAGGGCTTGCATGAATAAAACTCAATTTTAATTTGAAGCTTTCAGTAAAACTAAAGCAGAATGTGTGCTTTAAGCAATTCATAGCTTTACCATACACAACAATAAGTCATTTTATTTAAGCATTTATCAGAAGAGAGTAAGTATTAATGTGTGTTGTTTTATCTAAATCTACAATGAACAAAAACATTTAAGGTGGATTTCCACATAGCTTACCGTGTTCCGTGTTCATGCATTTGTAGCGAGCGATATTTTAACTGTGAGTGCTAGATCAGTTTATTAGCCATATCATTGGTTAAAACATTATCTACAGTCCCTGAATGTGACCATATTTCCAAAATGTACCAATTCTATAACTTTCTAAAGGTCTATAGGAGGCAATATATTTCTATCAGGCTTTATTTTGTGTTAGGAGGTGGATTTCCAAGTTCTTGGATTTCCAGACGCCAAACTATTCTCTTACTGATCAATCACAACAACAGCTTCCTTTATCCAGAAAATGGTGAGAATTACAAGTAAATTGTTAATTATATTGCACCTGGGGAGGGGACCAACAGTGGAGAAATTGCTCATTACAATACATTTTCACCTAAATGAATGAGCGAGAAAAGAAAAAGAAGACCTTAAAGTTAAATAACTGCTTAAAATAGCTATTATACCGTGCTTAAAGATCACAAATGCTAAAGATAACTCTGAAAATTGAAATTACCGGCTTTGAAAGGAGTTGTAATTGCCTCAGCATTACAATTTTTGTACTTCCCAAGCGACACCATGAAATGATGTAAAATTTATTACACCCTTGAACTTTCTTATATCCACAATGTTTATACTGCACATTTACTTTGTATGTTACAACATAAATAACTGCATTGCGCACCAGGTTCAGTTCTTCCTTTGAAAAGATCACAAATTTCAAACGGACAGCATTCAAATGCCCATTACTATTATTAATAAAACGACGTCATAGTAACAGTGGCTAGCTAGCAGGTGGAAAGGATATCTTTAAATAGCAGTGACATCTTATATAGCTCCCACCACATCCTTATTAACTCGAGCAATCTGTGTTCTAAGTGGTGCCATTTAAAATTGCATCTCTATGCATCAGAGCAAGTCAGTCGCCTACTCCCAACTTTTGTTGTCCCATAGAGACCTTATAATATATCAACCAGATAAGACCATCTGCTTTACTTCGGTACAGTGATTTTGGATTCACACCAGCTTTATGGGAGAGGGGGTTGCGTGGAGGGAAAAGGGAATATTTAAAGATATCATTGATCGATGTTTGTAAAGATTATCATTTGTACATTGCGCATTTGTTACAGGACAGCAGCTTTCAAGAACAACTGATCACGGCTGACTTTCTTATGCACTTCACTGAATACTCCATGTTTAGCGGACATTCTGATTTAGCAAATAAAATGGCAAGAAAGGATAAAGTCCAACCAATCATGACTGTCCATCATTGTGATTCGCTTCTCAAGCGTTTAACCGTACCGAATGAATGTACGCCCTAAGACAAGAGAGGGCAACAGTAGGAGTGCTATTCGGAAAACATAAGAAGCATTCACTGATTCACAAACTAGGTTCCTCTTGAAAATGTGTATTATTCTGGGCTTGTGCTCTGATGGGTAAGCACCATATCTGGTAGTTATAATTATTTAGGCTCAAATTCTCGCAATATTGCATTTTTGGGGCGAGGATATAAATTATTTAATATATGGAGATGATATGTATATTAACGCAGAATATTGAATGATAAGGCACTACACCCGTGTCTTACACAACTGATATATGTTAATCTGTCATTTTGATTTGGGTTTCATATAAAAATGGTATTATTATTTATTTTAAAAGCAAAGAGAAATACTTCAGTTTTTGTATATGAGCATAAATGCCTTAGATCCAAATAAGCCTTCGCAACCGAGCGGGATGGCCCACGTTCTGGAGGTCTTGCGTTCGATTCCCGTGGCCGACCTTCCTGACTCATGGGCTTTTTTCGGGGGTTTCCCCGGGTCGCCAGGCGAATGCTGCGAAAGATCATTACATCCCCCGAATTTGCTGTCCCTCCATTTCATTCCATTATTTATTTCATTCATCCTTCACCCCGTTTGGTTTGTTTCAGGGTTGGAAGTACCGGCAATGGAGTTTCGGTGCAGTGTGACAGGGAGAAAGAATGCTCTATGTGAACCTTCTCCGTCCTTCGAACTTCGTCTGGTTGCCGGGATATAAGGACCGCCCCCGGTGGGGGCATTGGACCCCATGTGGGGCGGGATCCCCGGTCTGACTGTCCGTCTACCGGGGCATTTATATCTGGAAATTTTAGGGACCCTGCCACTGCTATGCAGTCACTTCTGGTTACGGCCGTCAGGTGTCTCCCTTTACCTCACCCTTCCTCTTAGGGGCGTCGGTACAATGTCCGGGCTCCCTAGATCAGTGCCGAATCCCGCTTCTGATTGCTAGCGGATGAGAATCCGCTTTTCATCCAATTCCAAGCCTTCGCAATTGTTAGCATTGCCTTTTTATATAAATAACAAAGGAGGACTTATCGTGAGAACTCTAACCTCGGTAGTGTTCTACTTTTTAAATACTTGCATATAAACCTCTCAGCTATCGGCGCACATTAAACTGGGATGACTGGTGATAAAATGAAGCAAGACTCGCGCACAGACATACCAGTGTGAATCAAACGTTGACCCGTTCGAAGCTTAAGAAAAATGTACGCTTCGAAAATAGTCCTACGAACAACTTTTCAATAGTATTAAAATGCCATGAATAGTGATATAAACTGTTTTAATAACCTTCACACCGGATCAATTAGAACCTCTCCCCCACACTCCTTTCTTCAAAAATGCCCCTTATGTTAAGCTGCGATTGCTGACCATTGCTCTACTTACAGGTTAGATTTAAATTACCTAATAGGTTGAAATAATTATTTTTTGTGATTGTTATATGTTGTTTCAGTCGTAAAGTAATCTGATTAAATCCCATTCTACTATTTATTTTCTATAAATAAATATATCCATCAAATCAAAACGTAGTGAGATTCCTGTTGATAAGAAAAGAAAAGAAAAACTTTCATCACCTCTTCGAATAAGCGTATATCTATTTTAAAACATTCTTGTAAATAGTTTACATTTTCTTCCCTTACGAAATAATTTATCTTATCTTAATTTTGAGGTTAGGATCCTGAGATTTAGTGTGCCGGTATTAATAATAATATGTATTTAAACATCATTATTTCTATTGGAAGTGAATGTAAGTGTTATATCGCTGTATTAATAATGCATAATTTGTAACATTTCGTTCGTGCATTAACCAACGAAAACTTAAACTTCTCTAGGATATATGTATCTTGGCATTATGTAGAATAATCTTAATGCCAGTTTTCTCTTTCGCTCTCTCTCTCTCTCTCTCTCTCTCTCTCTCTCTCTGTGCTTTCTTTATTTTCGATTTATAGAACGTTCAAGTTCACTTTTAACGCTTTTCGATTGTTTTCTTATTGCTAGCACTTCCCGACCTCGTGAACTAATGGAGAATACAAAGGAAGAGAGTCGTTGCTTCCTAAAACAAGGAGTTCGGAGAAAAGAAGGAAAGAAAACAGACACAGACCTTGACCTGGTGAAGAACTTTGGCTTGGTATTCTGGTTACTATCCCATTCTCGTTTCTTCCGAATGCTTTCACGGCACAGGGAAGTGCGAATTACAGGTTCGAATTCCGCCTCGAGAAGGGTGTGTGCGAGCGTGTAAAAGACATCGACTACACCTAACAAGAAAAATCTGATGTGTTACATTCACATGGCTCTACGTACTACCGTATATTTGTGTATAACTTCTACAAACTATTGTTACAAAAGCTTACCTTTACATCTACTTCAAGTTATCGAGATGAACGTTACAGAAATAGTTTCATTATGCATTTCGTTAAGGTACAAGGGGGTGGAGGAAATCGAATCTACATTCAGATGTTTAAAAGCAGAACCTGTAAGCTCTCCTGGAAACTTCATACTCTTTCCATGACATCGCGAGAAATAAGAAAGCACTTTAGAAAATTACAAACTTTTGAAAAATTCCAACCAATAATAGTGGATATCTCGGAAATAACCGATGGAACAAAAGGTTATTTGAAATAAATTGTTTTAAAGAGATATACATTTTTTGGCGTAGTACCTACGTCTTTGTCAATCCTTAAGGTTTACTAGTTATACCCAATTGTACATAATTACTACTGCATGAAGGGGACTTCATAGACTATTCCCAAAAAAATTCAACGTATATTTAATTTTTATTTATGTAAATACCTTAAGTATATGGCATTTTAATCAAAATCGTTTTAATTTTTTTTGAGAAAATTGAAAAGAAAGTAACATGTAAAGGATAGTTTGGGATGGAGCGATTATCTTGAAAACCTTCGTGTCATATCTTTGGAAGATCTTCCTTAACTTAAATACCAAGTTTGGTATTTGTTCGTCATTTCGTTTTTTAATTATGCTGCTCTCTTTCTCTGTCTCGTACACACCCATGGACCTTTTTCTGAAAAGTTTTTTTTGTTTCGGAGCCTCAAAACATACATTTCCGGTGGAATCTCGGTATCGAATTTGTTTATGGAATACAATACTTCCTCTACCTAATAGTACGGGTAGAGAAAGTAAAAAACTGAACAAGGAAATAATAAATAAGAAATACAGAAAGAAAAATACTGAGTTAATTATAAAACAAATGCTTTAGTGATGGGTTATGGAATGGTTTTAACTTTATGAAACTGAAATTCTCGTATTTTCGACACTTATTATTTTATTAAACTAATCTATTCTCTTTTTCAAATTAATTTAAGGAGTTCCAACTAACACTTGTCTCTGTTCCAGGTTTCAGCCTTTAAAATACATGAATTATAAAACACACTCGGGTTACAAGATCCTTCAAATTGGATGACTTTTTAAACTGTATCTATAGCTACTTGCATCATCCTAAAACCAAAGTTAAAATAACATTTACTATGTATAATAATTACATTCCTGAGCAGTAAATCACAACGTTCCTAAGTTGCCCCGCTCTAGCTCTGATCTTCATTGGACAGCAAACGAAAATGAATTTAATATTCTGACTAGACTGGTTAGATGTAGTGCTAAACAACCATTGCTTCAGTTTGACGTTTTGAATGCTTTCACATTTTTGATTCACTTTTTATTTCTCTGCTACTTACCTATAGTAAGTAGAAGAAGTTTGCATTCCATACAAAACTTTGATGTCGAGATTTCACAGAAAATACGCGTTTTGAGGTCTTGGATCCAAATAAAAACATTTTTAGGAAGAGGTCCGCGCGCGCGTGTGCATGTGTGTCTGTGTACAGATAACTCAAACGAAAAATAGCTTAAATAACAAACTTGGTTTTTAAGTTGAGCGTCTTCCAAGGATGCGACATGAAGATTTTCAAAAAAATCCCTCGACCCCCAAACTACCCTTTACATGGAAAATTTCGTTATTTTTTTAGAAATAGTTCTAGCGATACATTTTTAAAATAGTTGCATGATAAATAAAACGTATATGTTTAATTTTCAGGGAATAGCCTGTGAAATTCTCTTAGTTAAGAATGAATTTTGTACAACTTGTAAACCGTAAGAGATAATAATAAAAAAAAACTCACTGCACAAACAATGTAGATCTCTTTATAACACAAAATGTATGTCAAATATTCTTTGTGTGGCTTTAACGATTTCTGAGATATTCTTTATTATTGTTTTTAATTGTGAAATTATAAACTTTACAACTGCTAAGTCGTTAGTTAATTTCTTTTCGTAGTCATACAAAGAGAACGGTATTTCGGAATCATCACATAACGACCCACTTAGATTTGCCTCGCTTAAGCCTACTTAAATTAAACTGGATTTTATTTATGGACGCTCTTTAACTGCTGCGATCCTTAGCGTCCCATTCAATATTGGGCGTGTAAGACAGGTAATTTTGCTCAGAGGCCTCTTTATCCGGCTTGAGGCTCTTTTACGTGCCGTAAATCCATCGCCCTCCGGGGTTTGAACCCGCGACCTCGGGAGTTAGAGGCTAGCATGGTAACCACTACACCACGGAGGACGACTTTAAGCCTACTTTATTCTCCTTGTACCTAAAAGAAATGTGCAATTAAACCAGCGGTGTGAATATAAACACATAAGGTTTTTGTATATACCTTTTAACATCGGCGGTTTTGACTTTAGAAGCAATCGCTTGGTGCTACCACATATATGCTGGGTTTTTACATTAGATTTATACTTAATTCCTTTGAAAGAATCTCCATTTCATACTCTGCGAAAGGCAGGGAATGATTTACAGAGCCCAACAGGGAATCTAACTCGGAGTCTCTGGTCTGACCCCTCGACCGCAGAAACAGTTCATTTCGTTTTTGTTTGACTGTTAATAGGTATTCATATTTCTAAATTGCCTTATGTATTGCTTATGGTGGTAGTCGATTTTGGGCAAAAAATTGCATTTGTTGCTTGTCTACCTGTACTTGTTTAAATAATTCCAAAGGAATTGTTCATAAACATATTAGTTTATTAAAATAATTTCAACTAAACAAATTTTAACACATTTAAAATTATCTCTAAATTAGATTTTCTGACAAGTAGTTACCCCCCCCCAAAAAAAAACAAACAAACTTTCCTTCAAGCCTTCATTTATAAGTTATAACCCAAGCGATTTTTCTTTTCTTATTAAGCTCATAATTGCAACTAATACACTAAAGTACCGCCGTCGTTTCTAATGCGCCTCATATGCCTATGGCCTTCGGGGGATACCTCATCCACCAAGCGATGACTGGACCCATTTCTGAGGTGGAGGTACCCAGTGGGCGGAGTCCGTTGCCTCCGATGTTAGGATCATGCTGAGGATGGCGGTGGAATGAGAGGACCTACAGCTTTTCCGTGGACTCCGAAATACTCTGGGCCTTGGGGATATGAACAAGTCAGAGATGACGGCGTGGATAGGGCTTATTTAAAATGCTCAGACCAGAGCCGGGAACCGAACCCCGGACCCTCGTACGAGAGCCGGAAACAAAACCATTGCGCTACCCCGGCACACCAAAATATTATTATTATTATTATTATTATTATTATTAATCAGTGAGATTGTAATATTCACCTATAATTCCAGTAAAATTATTTAAATGGATTATATTAAAACTGTAAACAAATAAATTGTGTGGCAATTTGAATATTTACAGTATTCAAGTATTGAAGTATTTTGAGTTGCAAGGTTGTTTTTTGCACCAAATTTAGGTGTAAATATTAGCTACAGTTTATTTTGAAAACACTAAGAGTATTTTAAAGTGGTTTTTCTGTAGTTGATGTTTATTTTAATTCTTGTTATGAATCTTTTCTCTGAAACTGATTAGACCACAAGATTGAAATTGTCGTTGCCTCATAGTTACATATTATACGACTTAAATTTTTCCGCTTCCTGCTTTCATTATTAACGTTATTAATGCTGCCCTTATATTAAACATTTTGCAAAAATGACAATATTTAAAACATTATTTTATAAATAGTGGACATAATGGTCCCTAAACTTGTTTCTTTGCTGACATGAAAAAAGCAATCGTTCTGTTCCTGACACCTCTTTAGAAAACATAGGTTGAAAATACGAAATTTAGCATGACAGGATTAGTGTAGTTTTTGCCTTTAAAATATTGGGTATCTAATAAATCCTACCCATGCATTTTAGTTTTAACTATAGAATGTAGATAAATATTGCTTTTAAATCTGCTACTGCATAATGCCAATAAGAGCTGCTTTATCCTTGTATATGCGATAATCAATTTGGGAATCGCTACACATACAGCGCTAAATGTTATATGAAACAGAATCTCCATTTGTTTTCTATCTCCGATGCTCAAATATGGCTCGATCTTTATATACCGCTGCTGAAGAGGCATAAACCTTTACAATTTCAAAGCCTTTCCTTTCTTCCTACTTCTTCCTCGTTTACTAGAGCTTCAGAAAGTTCTTTCGGAGCGACATTTGCTGTTTTCCCTCGCATTTTAAGACAGTTACCTATTAAAAGATACGAAGGAAAAAAGTTTTGGAAATTATTTATCTTTGATGTTTCTATTTATCAGTACATGAATTAGAACTAGAGAAAGGGAGGCTATATATAATAGTTTTTCCTCAAGAACTAAAAGAGCAACAAGAAATATGTCCAACATTTCCCTCTGTAATGTTCATCTAAGTGAAAAGAACTTTATAAATTAATATTTATTTGTACGCAGATGATTTTTTTTAAAATTTTTTTTACGTGTAGAGCATTCTTGGGTGGGTATTCTAATGAAGATTTATGTGTACTGCTCTTTACATGTTTAACATCCGATATAAATTTCAAAAGCATTTGTGAATAGAGTTGTAAAATTAAATGTCGCACCTATGACCAGCTTAAACTTAATTTTTGCATGTCTGAAGTGTTTCCTCTCATTTATTTTAAGTTTGGGTTCAGTCGTCCAAGTTTGCCGGCTTTAAGTTTATTTTGCTGAAACCAAAATAAAGCGGGCGGGCGGGCAGGCAGGCATTTGACGTGAAAACAAAAGACTGGACGGTGAGACGGCAGTATTGAGATGTATTGGCCCGCTGCGGTCCCCAGCGCTGATCGTCATACTGCTCATACCGAATCCCTGGCAAGGAAACAACAGAGTGGCCAGTTGTCGTCTGGACGGCCAACACATTGGTGCATGCTAACGACGAGCAAGGGGTGTAAGGGCGCAGTGCCGCGTCGCGTGAAACCACGAGTGCTTTGTGTGTATGTGTATTTGTATGTGTGTTCTCTTTGTTTTCTCTAAGAGTGGTGAAGAACAGTGCTCTCCCTTCGCTAGGGTTTGCGCTGTTAAGTTTACGCCGAAACATCTGGAAGTGAGTGAATTAAATTTTGATGAAGGTTTCGACAGTGAATAAGATGTCAAAGTTTGTATGCGCCGTCTATTTTGAGTCCTACTGCGTCAGCATTTGTTGTTCATGCGCGGTAAATGGAGTGTAGAGTTGAAAAAAAGATTGAACGAGAAGGAACAGCCCATAGGAATCCTTATTCTCCATCCGGTGTTGGCAAGAATCCTTAAACGCATCGATGCCTTTCTTGAAAGTTCGAAATTTTTCATACGGATGTTTTCTGATTCGGTTGAGGAATCTTGAATTTTAACAAGTTTCGGATAGAAAGCAAGGTGTCGCAAATAAAATCCTTCCGTGTATCTTCATCTCTCCTTATAGCACGGTGGTAAGATGTCCTTGTCATAAAGGGACCTGGTTCACTTCCCGACCGGGGCGTGGATCTTTCAGTAATGGTAAAACTTCTCGTGAACGTAAGGCTAGGTGCATGTGATGTCACTTCATTCCCAAACTGCGCAAAGCAGTGGCGAGCTACTGTGATATCATTATGCTGTTTACGCCATTGGGTGAGTCAAGGTTGTCAGCCCTATGGGAATAGTACCTGTCATTGAGCAGAACATTATCCTGTTGTTCCTGGATTGGATATAGATATCCACATTGGCTGAAGGTAGCCAGGTTTCACGAAGACGAAGGCAATTTGTAATCTGTGGTTTTAAATGTTGAAATTGTTCTCAAAGACAACTTTACATCTATTTTTTTTCAACCTTAAAGTATCAAAATGTTCACCTCCGCAGGACGACCAGGACGCTTCTGATCCTTGGTGCTTCGCCTTCCCGTGTTAAACTTCTGATTACAATTGAACACAGCTTTCCGTGATAAGTAGTTGTCACCATATACGGGACGCATTTCGCGATGTACTTCTTCTATGGACAGTCCCTTTTTCCTCCCAAAAAAACCGCACAACCGCACGATGTTCTTCTCGTGTACACTCCTGCAGCACACCCGCCATCTTCTTCTGGCTGCCACTGACTGATCAGGTGCCTACGTGAAGTCGTACACCCGCTACGACAAGCATACATATGCTGCTATCTGCTGGCAAAATACACAGTGGAATTTAAATACGTTATACGTAATCTGATGCTTGCGACTTATTTATTGACTCACCCTCGTAAAACGGAGTACACTATATCTGAAGAACGCCGAGGAGCAACTAGAAAGAAAAATAGTAAGCATGTACGAGGAACTACCTTTTCGAAGGTAGTGAACTTAGTGCAGATTTCCAAAAGAATCTCAGAATTATCTTGTAGTCTTCACAAGCATCATCCACCTTCATAACTGCGGATAGACTCTGCCTTAGAAATCCAGGTGTAGTTACCACTGGACATTTTACGCAGTAGTTCTTGAGGACTACTAATTGATGGGGAAACTGATGGCGTAAATATTTTTAGCTTCGTATGCAAGGAATCTATTGTAGAAAATGTCGCGTGAAGTTGGTTTCAATGAATACTTTGGTGGAAACGTCGGAGATTGTAGCGGTTAATAAAGTCACTTATTTCAAAGCAAAACGTTTCCACTCCTCCGTACCGGTGCATCTATAAGCGTAGGGCCAACTAGACCGCAGAATTATTTTCAGATATGTTAATTTCGGGTTTTGTTACTGATCCCACCACCATAATAATTTACCATTCAATACTTAAAGCACAACTCGAGAAAATAACCAAGCGTATCGGTCATTGTTATATCCCTATCCTTCTCTCTCTATCTCTCTCACACACACAGTATTACTCGACAAATCGACCAAGCGTACCGCAATGAATACGTAGCACTGCACTATCACATTTCCAATAAGAGTGGAATAATAAACGTTGTTAGTGTTATGCATACATTCCGTTATGCCAGGTTGGTTTTTCAAGTAGTACCTACCTCATAGCTTCACACAAGGTAATTACAACGTGATTCATATAAAATGTTCACTTATTAAACCCGTGTCGTTACTGTTTAGTGGTAGTAGACAAATCTGTAAATACTTGCTGAATGCTATTTAACAAACTGACCGGGAGAACCGAGAGTATGTATAACCTGGCAATGTTAACTATGCTCCTCTTGGAAATGCAATCGTAGTAAACATTTCCAGTATTACACATACTTTCCGATTCGCTTGATAGTTTTGCTGAACAATCCTACATATATGAGAGAAAATGATTGGGATATGGCAACGACCGGTTTGTTGAGTAATATTTCTGGGAGAATTCCTTACAACAATCTCCTCCTTCGTGTAGGCATATTCCTACCCAGCTCCATTTTGTTTGATATTATCTCCGAATCAATAATATCGTTTCGGTGATGGCTTTCTCTGAACCTTATTTGAACATTTAGCTGTTCATGGCTAATTTTGGTTCAATCTTTAGGATAACCTTCAAGAAATAAAATATCTGGTGGCGCCGGACAAAGAATAACTGGTTTGTTGTTGCATATAGTGTTTTGGTTGGACAGAGTGGCTGACATCCTAAATATACTTGATATACAAATGAAGCTTGGATATCTGAGTTTCCAAGATTCACGAATTTGATATATACGGTTTTCACAAAACGTTAATATAACAGAGAAGTTTAGAGTTTTGATGTGCAGTTTCGGAAAGTAGGATAACGAGCCAGTCGATTATTTGATCAGAATGATTTCAACCGGACATGAACAAATTTGATGAGTAACTGGGTGATATTGAACTCTCAGGATTGTTTTTCATCAGATGCCGATTCCGGTCGCATATCACATGAATATTTCAACCTGATCTAAAGTTTCTTTGTTGATCGAATAATTTTAATTGGCCTTTCCTTCCCAGATCACCTAATTTCACACCACCATTGTCTTTGTGTTTCTGAAAATCAGCGAACTCATTAGAAATTTGAAGAGAAATATTGTAACTGAAAACAACAACATTGACCAGGAGATGCTGCGACGAATTGCCAGAAATGCGAAGGATAGGTATACAGATGTGTCTACAGCAAGGAGATTATCTTAAACATTTACTATATTTGGAAGTCATTTTCCCTAAATGTTGAAAATTAGGACGTATCGTCATGTTTGTACTATCACAAAACAGTAATAACCAGCCTTGTAATCCAATACCTCAAGTTATTTGTACTACAGTATATGAAACGATTTCTCTCCTACCTGTTGAGCCATAAATACGGGCAAGTAACTGAAACCAATAGATTCAAATTTATTGGTTCCTAAGATTACAAGCCTACTAATAAACAAGTTCTAAAAACCAGCGCTTTTATATTAAACACAATGCACCTTAGCTGCTTCAGTTTTTCCCCTCATTCCACATCTCTTCGGTCACATGTGGTCACATCATAGTTCCTTTGTTTGATATGCGTGAGTGATATCCGCAAGATGACCTTAGTTGCGTAGTTACACTCTTATACTTTCATATTTTATAGATGATCCTAATTACATAGTCATAATCTGAAGGCGAGCTTTAATATTATTACACTGAAATATTGAATTTGGCAGGTATCTGGTTATCCAAGCGAAACCATAAAAATCCAAGAGTCCACTCACAGTATTAAGCACGAACGAAATATGGAGAAATATAAAGTATGAATGTTTTTCCCCAAGTATTATTAAATATAGCTGCCCCCATCTTTTGCGTTCTCCACACTTCTAAATGCATACATTTCCTTGTTTAGGATCAAGGATATGGAACTTAAGGTAAACCCTAGCTTTACTAATGAGGTTTCAAACAACTGCATTCAGAACATTTGCTTTCCTTTGTATCTGCCACGCGTTTCTGTTAGATAAGTTACGTTTTTTTAGGTAAGATACATCATCAAAGTTAGGAACTGTGTGGTACACGGCTATACGTCCCATTTAATGTCAGCTGTACGATTTCTAGTACTCGTAAGGGGGTTTCCCTTGTTTCGTCTGGATATGCCTCAATGGATTGGGGGTTTTCCATTCCCGGAGTACATACCAGTCAATATGGTCGAGAGACTGGTCCCTTTCGTGTTCATGGAACAGTTGCAGCGGAAGTTTGTAGCTGTGAAACATCGTTATGAATGTTTTGTGGTGTTCCTCAAAGGGCTCGGAGATATCTTGAGTTTTGGAATGTTTCCTGTGATCTCAGCTCGGGAAACGTAACCAGAAAGTAACGATATATTACCGTCTAGGTTGACAAAATCATACGTTTTAAACCGAGTTCTCTCAAGTTTGACAGCAGCTACAGATAGTGATATATAATAGTGTGAACGATAATTTCCGTTTTCTGTCGAATTTTTGGAGAAAAAATGAAGCGCGAGTTCTCGCAGATAAATTTGTAATGATATCAGAACTGTAGAATCATTGAGATTTCGAAGACTACAATGTGGGAAGAGCTTTTGAAGTGGTTCAAAGGGTTAGTGTTTGGATAGTTTTGTTCGCTGAATGGAGGGGCCTATGTACAGTAAGTCATTAGTTAGTTTGAATGTTTATAAAACATTTGAGATGTAATTTTATCTTTCCTACTTTCCTTGTACATTTAAGTATGAAAAACGGGGAAATTTCTTTTTTCAGTAATAGTAGTTACTTGAAATGATATAAGCTGCTTTTGATAACTAGAAAAATGAATGCATTTTGAGAATATTCGTTATTTAGAAACGTTTATTTCCATTACAAATATTAATTAGTGTAACTCTTGATGAAAAATAATCTCTGTATACGTAGAACTTTCTTAGGTAACTTCTTTCAAAAGCTGTCATAATATTCAGAATAACTGAAATCTTTATAACCATAGGATACAGTAGCATTTTAACACATTTACACATAATTCGTTTCTTTTATCAGTCAGTGAATAAACTTTTAAAAAACATGATCTCAATTAACGCATGTCAGAATCTGTAAAATAAATAAATAATAAACATAAGCAAATATAATTTTAAAAATCTGATGTGTTGCACTCGCATGACTTTATCTACTCTTGTACAAACTATTTTTACAAACGCTTATTCCCCATCTACTTCACGTTAATCGAGATAAACATTTGCAGAAACTATCTTATTGCTAATTTTCTTGTTGGTGCAAGGGGAATGGCAGGCTTTAAGCGATAGTCAAATCCTTTAAGAACTGGTTGCTATGTGGAGCATTTCATTCTCCTTGCATGTCCAGGACATCAAAAAAAAAAATCCCATTTGAGAAAAAGTATAAGTATTGGAAAATTCAAACAAATAACTAGGACTATCTCGCAAATGGTTCACTCGACAAAAAGTGTATATGACATAAATTCTGTGTTTTAACGAGATCTAAATTTTTTGTGTAGTAAACTTTTATCTATCTCTTACGGTTTACCAGTTATGCAAAAGTCATTCAGAATGAAGAAGACTTTTGGGGTAATTCCCCAGAAAATTCATTATCTACGTTTCATTTGCCATGAAAATATCTTAAACATATGATATTTTAATCAAAATCGTTAGAGCCATTTTTTAGAAAATAAATATTTTCGAAGAATGTTCCACGTTTGGTATTTATTCGACTTTTCGTTTTTAAGTTATGCTGTTCACAGACATACGGAACGTTTTCTAAAGGTGCTTTTTTGGATTCAGGGGGGCTTCAAAACAATGTATTTCCGGCGAAATCTTGTATCGAACTTTTGTGTGGAATACAATACTTCCGCTACTTACTATACGTAGTAGAGAAAGTAAAAATCACTGTACAATTTTCGACCTTTGAGTGTTTGACTATTACAACCTTTTTGAAGCGGTATTTTATATACGCTTTACTGGAGTTGCTGATGGAATTTTTAACGTGCAGTCGTTTTTCGGCGGATTATTATTTTAACAAATGTTCTTTCACCTACATTAAGACAGTTTAATATATTGCATGCTGTTACCGATGGTGATGAAAATTCCTTTGAATTTTGCTTCCGCTCGTCAGATAAATAACTATAGACACTGTTGCAGCGAAACGATGACATGTTCATGAGCCAAAACTCCCCTATTATGGATGTTTAATCCAGGACTGAAAGAGTTTTAAAACTCGTGATGTGGTACCTACCTCGTAGATCAAAAGTGCGAATGAGAATTAGTTTATCTGAAGATATCCTTTAAATTATTCTCAAGGGAAATGCAATTTATCTAATGATTTTAATGCAGTTTAAAATCAAACATTCTCTATCATGATTGTAATTGCGGAATTGCTGGTACTTTAAGAACATTACTGCTGTTCTTGAGAACATAGCAATTGCCGCTATGAAATTAAATAGTAGCTGGTTGCTTCAAAATGTTAAATTATGGAGCTAAATTACGAGCCATAGTTGGGACTTACATCATAGCAAGCGCAGTTTAATGATGGAATCGTTTTTGAAGCAATCCTACGTAACGACGAAGCAGCCACGCTTTTTTAGTGATTCTTTACTGCAAGTCATGTGGATAACTGCTAATTCTAGTGGATGTTCCTTAGTTCTGTTCCCTTGGCTAAGACAATTTGCCCTCATTATATTCAGATTACGCCTGCATGCAGTTTATTTGTATGTAATGAAGATCTAGATTCGAAAATGCTGAAAGTAGCTTCTTGGAAGAACCCTATAAAAGCACAACAATGCTTGAACAAGTTGCTTTCCTTCTAGACTTGTAATCTTAGCTATCTTCATCATAATTATCATTTGTGCCATTTATTGACTTATTTCAAACTATCAACAGATTGCAATGACTCCGTCAGCGAAGTGGCGGGCGCCCTACATGTCTTGAGACTCATTAATTAGATTCTTTTTAGGAGGTTGATCCTTGTCCATTAATGCTGCCTACATTTGATATTAGAACATTCAGATTACATTCATTAAGATATTATCTAACTCTAGTTCTCTCTTTCCATTTTTTTTCTGTCTCATGTATGCGTACATTGCAGGAAAGCCATATATTATGTTATTTGTGTTTCTTAAAGGGTCCTTTTTCTGTTCAAAACTCTATACTTTTGCAGCTGTATGTTTTCCACAAAATTTTGAGCTGCTCAACAATTGTTTATTGCTTATTTCCTTTGAAGGATTCTGGATTTTCTTTGTATTTAGAAATTACAAGATTGTATTTCTTATATTATTCAGATAATGGGCTGTTTAAGCATATCTTCTCTATTTCACGAGTGTTTTATCTTGCGTGGCCTAAATTCGCCTCTACATGGTAGGTAAAGAAATGAGAATTCGTTCCCAAACAAGTTTATGTGAAGAAATTGTGTAAACGCACCTAAGGGAGCGATAAAGTAGGCAGCAAGTGCACAAGTGTGGGTGTATTATAGTACAGTGCAAGAGATGTTTAAGTGTTCCCACTGAATGAATCCAAATGTGAATATGATTCCTGAACGTGCTGGCTATGTGCCTTAGTTTGAATCCAGTGTTGTGTACATCATACAAAGGAAGAATGGCTTGTTAAACATTAAGAAGAGTGGAGCAACATATTATGCGGAACATCATCCAGTGGATGATGGGAGATTTTGTTGAGGCAGCGGCCGACACGTTGCCGAGACGGTGATGTAGGTCTGCTGATGGGAATGTCAGGCAATCTGACCTGGAAACAGATTTGGGAGAGGTGAGTGGTCATTTTGATGGCTCGTCTTGTTAGAAGTGAATTGTTTTAACTTGAAGCTCGTGTGTTTGTGAGGTGGCAGTTCAGCGAATGATTAATCTATAGTAATTATGGCGCCTCTGTTGAATTAAAAAATAACATTCATTTGTGCCTGAATAATAAATAACAATACCTATACCTGTTTGAAGGGTATAGGTGCCATTCTTCGTGTCTTCAAATAATCTTGAAGATAACCCTAAGCATTACGAATATTATTTTTCTATCATAGTTTTGTAGAAAGATGTTTTAGGAGGAGGTGAGGTTTGGCAGCCGGATACCGGGGAGATTCGGAAGGCGGATGCAATTACATTACTGCATTTTGAGAATAAGATTTAACTTCGGATTCAATTCCACGGGGTATTTTTTCATACATTAACAGGAACCTTTTAATGTATAATAAAAACAATGGAAATCAAAATACTTCTTTTCACTTTAAAATGAACACATGAAAAAGGCATTTAAAACATTTAGTTAGTCAGCTAAAGTAAAAATCAAATACGTACACTATTTTTAACTGCCAGACATGGAATAAAAAAAATTAACATCTTTAGTTATACATTTTACGAAAACAAATAAAAGCAAAATGCATATTTTATTTGGAAAGTTACGGAAATATATTAAATTAAAATAAATTATTGCATTTAAAAATTAAATGGAAATGACAAACAATTAATCTACTTTATATTTATGTCAACATATATTAAAAAGAAATCGATAAGGACAGAGTGTACAGTATTAATAACGTCGTCCGAAGCGGCGATACCACAACTGTTTTGATCGTTCCCTTTCCAACGATAGAATTCGCCTTCAGTGCCTATATGCAGCTTCTTAACTCTAGCAAAAATTACAACCTATATAAAACAAGTTACATTGCGTTATCACTAGTAAGAAAGTCAGGATAGCAAACGCTTGTTTTAATCGTTCCGCAGTTTAATTATGGTGCGCCGAAAAATGCACAAAACTAATTTATTTCTATTGAAAGAAGTGCTAAAACATTAAATGGTTGTTTCAATTTGTCATCCCTCTCTGTATGTAGAATCACATCCTAAATGGGGAAGACAGCTATATCCCTTCCAGCATGCACGTAAAACTAGCAGTCTGCAGCTTGAATTACCTAAATTTCATTCATTCATTATCTGTTTACCCTCCTCTTATGTAGGACTTACACCCCCCTGGACTTACAGGCGTGTGCCTGGGATCAGAGGCCCGTCGAGGAGCAGACACTCATGGATCAGGCAGAACAGCCAGGATGGGGGATCAGCCCGATGCCTGATATGGGATGAAGGAAGTAGATGAAACGAAATGTTGGTGAAATGGATGAAAGGAATGGTGATGATGGAGCAGTTGGTGGAATGAATGGCGGGGGAAACCGGAGAACCCGGAGAAAACCCGCCCAGACGCCGCTTCGTCCACCACAAATCCCACATGCAGGTCCCTGGGATTGAACCCGGGCCGCCTCGGTGGAAGGCGAGCGGTCTAACCACTCGGCCACGGCGCCGCCCTACCTAAATTTCATATAATAAAAAAATCTGGAATAAAATACTAATGTTTATAGATTTCATATACGTAAATATATTTGAACTAATGATCTTATTTAAACAAAATCATCAATTTGCATTAAAACTTGCAGCTATTTTTAAGCAAGAAGTGAAATGTCTTTTAAACCCTTTGTTTTCAAAGTTGTTAAAGACAGCCCTGAACTATTGCGTTTTGCATTCACTTAGAATTTAGAGCTAATAGGAAAAAATTAAGCGAACATTTACATAGTACTAAATATTTCTAAAATATTATGTGATACATTCGCATGACTTTCTCTACTCACTCTTCTAAAACTATTCTTACAAGAGCTTATTCTACATACTTCTTGATAATCGAGGTAAACTTTCATTGCGCATTTGCACATTCGTTGTAAGAAAGATACTGTAGGCTAAAGCGATGGTCAGGTTTTTTTGGTATGGCTTTGAAATTCCTTGCTCTGTGTATGACCACGAGGAAAAAAAGAAAAAAAGAAAAACAAATTGTGACTTCTAGTTGAGAAAAATGTAAGTATATGTTCAACTAACGGGATGGCTCAAGCGGTAACCTCTGTGGCCCGCATTCGGAACATCCGGTTTCAAATCCCGTGGGCCAACCAAACTGATTGGGTTTTTCTGTAGTTTCCCTCAGTCATCAAGATAAATACTAGATTGGATTATTATTAATACCACGACCCAAAGTTCCACCTTAGGTCTAATACAATAACAAAATTAAAATAGATGGCAAAGACAATTCCTCTGCCATCTATTCACAGATAATAATAGGTTTGTTCCAACACGATTCAGAATCGATTCCGAATTATCTGAGTGTGCGCAGTAGCTAAGTGGCGTTCCAACACGACAGAGAATCAGTTCAGAACCAATTCTGAATTCCAGTTTGCTGTTCCAACGTATTTGGGAACTAGTTCGGAACGAGTGAAATCGGTTCGGGATGAAGAGTAGGAACTGAAAATTCCAGACATGCGCAAATTGTATGGTCTACAGCGCATACTCAGTCAATTCAGAATCGATTCTAATCGCTTGGAACAAACCTGACAGAGAGTATAGAAAAAGTGACATACTCTCTGTATTCAGTAGAAAATAAAGTTTAATATGTAATTTATTCCTCCATGCGTGTTTATTTCTCAATACGGAATAGCAAAGGTGTTTGGTAAGCAGTTGCTCGCTGTTGAGTAGTATGGCGACATACTTGAGGAAAAGAACAAACGTCTAACAAAGCCAGGGAGCAAAACAGCGTTCAAAGATAACAATAATGAGTGATTTAGAAGGTGACAGTGATCTTTTTAATGATGCATCGACTTCCGAAGAAGAGGATTATTTCCATTTAAACATTATTCCGTTATTTTGGGACCTTTACCCCCTTTTGCCACCTTTATACCATTTCCCCCCAACCATGCCCATAATCCCCTTTTTTCTTTTAAGTTTCATTCCAATTTATTCTTTAACTTTCAATTAACATCTCCTCAGCTTGCTGTGTACGTGCGAATAGTAAGTCTACCTCTTTCAGTAAACGCCGCGCGGGAATTGAAAGTACACCCGCAACAATGGAAAATAATTGTGTGTTCGACGAAAACCTCTTTCTCTCACTTTACTGCTATAAAGTAGCCCGCAATAATGCAATTGACAATGAGTGATTCTATCCCACCAGAATCAGTAGCCTGCTGTTCGTGAATGTGAGTTTGTTGCTGTGAGAGACGTCATCTGTTTACGTGGGGACGACAATAACCTCAACTGCGCAGTTCCGAGAATTATTAAGACTGGGCTATAATTCACAAAACAATTATATATAAAGAAATAAAAATTTCAGCCCAATTGAATGGATAGTTTAGAAAATAGCAATTTCAGTTGTGCATCCCCTAAAATAAACCAGCACCTTATTGTGCCTTTTTCACCTTATTTGAGCACCTTTTCCCTTCCTTTTTGCATCTGAAATTTGCAACTAAAAATCCTAACCCTGATCATAAGCATACATTGGTACCATGTAGTTTTGTATTATTTGCATTACGTTCGGAATAGAATTTATGTGGGGTGTCATTGTCTCAGAGTATTGGAGTTTTAAATTAAACATTGTGTTTAGAAGCTTCTGTAGCAGGAAACCTAATGTTAAATTGGAATTGTGTTAAATTATTTTTTCCGGGTTCTGGTTTAAATATAATATCTATATATTACAATTGTTATTCGCAATAACTCAGTATCAATGGCTTCAAGCCGATAAACGAACGCGATTTATTTTTGCTCGAATATTAGGACTGGAATCAGTATGAAAGAAACGCTTACGATGTACGTACATCGGCGGAGTTTGATTTCATTCATCAACGCTGTAAACGTAGATATTTGATCGTCTTCTGATTGAACCGTGCAACGAAGAAGGCCGTGACAGAACGCGAACGGTTCAAGTAGTGTTCCAACCACACAAAATTCCGAATTAGTTCTGTGAGCGTACCGGACTGGCGCATGTGCATTAGCATGTGTTGGAATTAGTTCGGAACCCGTTCAGAACCGTATGTTGGAACAAACCTAATGAAAGCAGATAACCCGGACGGTCCAAATACCATCTGCCCGGCACGTGTAGAAGCAGAGATACAGTTGCCTGGCACATAAGTTGACACTAATCGAAGCTGCAATCTACCCGTCGAGTATAGAAACAAAGGTACAGCTGCCTAGCATTAAGGCCTTTGTGGACGCATGGCGAAGCAAGATGGCATTGTATGTAGGGATGAGACCTAGAAGGCTAACTGTCCTTCACGCCGAGCCATGAGGTGTCCGTGTTAAATCTGTCATAATATGACCACGTAGCTAAAGCGACATAAAATGAATAGAGAAAAATTATGTATTTGAAAATTCAGACAAATAACAAGGAATATTTCGGAAATAGTTAACTCCAAAAAAATTGTATTTGACACAAATTGTTTTCTTTAACGAGATCTACATTTTTTGTGTAGTAAGATTTTGCCTATCTCTTGCAGTTTACCAATTATACAAAAATCATTCAGAATGAATGCATTCACAGGCTATTCCCCAAAAATTCAAGATAAATATTTTATTTGTCATGCAAATATCTCAATTAAGTGGTATTTTAATAAAAATCGATAGAGCCATGGTTTTAGAAAATGAAAGATAAAAAATGTTTTCTGTAAAGGGGAATTTGGGATGAGGGTTTTTTTTCTCCTGAAAATCTGTGTCGAATTTTTGGAAGGTACTGAACTCAAATACAAGCTGGGTGTTTATCGGACTTTTAGTTTTTGAGTTATGCTGTTCATAGACACACCCCAGACACAAGGCGAGCGGACCTAGTTTTAAATATGCTTTTTTGGGAGGGTGGGGATTCAGGGATTCTCCAAATGTTATTTTCGGTGAAATTTCTACTTACTACAGGTAAGTAGTAGAGAAAGTAAAAATACACAAACCAAATGTTGTGGTGACTCAGTTGCAACAAAAGGACCGAGAAAAGAACAATCGCCAGATAGTAATCCAAATAATACAGTGATTTTAGATGCGCTTTCATATTGTAATAAAAACGAAATCAGCATGTTCATCTGTAAATAATGAGAAAGTATTTTGTTTTATGTGAATCAGTGTTTTAGTATTTGCTCGGCTGTAATAGTGGCTGTTATAAAAGTGTGCTGTCTCTCGCTCAGCCTTGGAAGGATTATTATCTCTTAAGTTCCAAATTGTCCCATGCCGCTATGTTCGGCTTATTCCAACTATTCTTCGCCGCCAACTTTTCAACATATTGTATCTCTCGGTTTATTTATCTATGCTTAAATGTTACTCTGTTTTATTAAATGCATTTTCCAAACTAAATCAGCATATTAATCATTTTATTATATATTTCCTTCGCTAGAGTAGAAGACAGAGCATCATGACACTAATTGCTAGCAGATAAATAGACAAATAGGTAAACGAATAATTAATGAAGGGGCTAATTATGAATTTTGCATGAAAAAATGTGATGTGATACATTCAAATTACTTTCTCTACCCACTATTGTTTATCGTACATAAGTGTTATGAAAATTGTAATGAAAGCTTATTTTTCTATGTACTTCATATTAATCGAGATAAACTTCGTGATATAGTTTCATTACACATTTCGTTGAAGTTACAAGAAGAATAGAGGAAAACGGGTTTGATAGATGTTTAAAAGTGACACTATATGCTAGGCTTGAAATTCCATACTCTTTCCATGATATCGCGAGAAACAACTGAATAGTGACAACTCTTTGAAAAATGACAAGACTGTTGAAAAATTCAAACCAATAATAACGGATATCTCGAAAATTGATGATACCACAAAAGTCATTTAAAATAAATTGTATATTTTGAACAGATGTAGATTTTTTGTGTAGTAAGTTTTGTCTATCTACCAGTTATATAAAATCATACAAAATTCCTTACGAATGAAAAAGACTTCACAGCAATTCCCAGAAATACATTTTATTTGTCATATAAATATTGTTATACACCGGGATGAGGCCAAAAGGTTTGCAGCTAAAATGTTAAATTTAGTTACCCCGACATAAACATTGGGGGACGTAGACTCAGAGGCACACAAAGAGATACCAGGAACTTGCTGCACAAAACTAAAGCGGCTGTGAGATATTTATAAATAATACATATGAATTCACATTTAACTCTGGTTTATTATAAAGTTACCTTGGTACTGCTACATGGTTCCCAAAAGGTTACAGACAAACACTGGGGGAGATGCCCCACCTACACACAGTCTACGCACGCTACATACAACCACACACTCTCAAGATATACACTAGACTGACGCTACTCACAGACCCCCGCTATCAGACAAAGACGCTCTTCCCTCAACTTGCCTTTACCCCCCATGACTAGGAATTGGAGGGAAGTATGCCGCGCCGGACAAGAATTCAAAGTTACAAACGAAATAATTAGTTCAGCAATATCATTATACACAGCAATAATGTGTCCGACGCGACAATGCACACACATACGCTACAATATATCTTAAATATATGGTATTTTAATAAAAGTTGTTAGAAATATATATATATATATATATATATATATATTGAAAAAGTTTCTTGAACATATTCGTGTTGTATCTTTGAAATATTCTGAGCATAAATACCAAATTTGGTATGTATCCGGGTTTTCCTTTTTTAGCTATGCGCGCGCGCGCGCGCGCACGCGCACACACACACACACACACACACACACACACACACAGTCGCACTCATGGACCTATATTTACTCATGCTTTTTTCAATTTAAGGGGCTTCAAAACATGTATTTCCGGTGAAATCTCGATAATGGTTCTGAAATGGTTCCGGGAAGCAAAACTCAGGATTTCCGTTAAACTACAGGAACACTTCAAACACAAATCACTCACGTTTCGCTCGCTTTAATAAACGGAAACGACATCCTCAATATCTTCCTCTCTCTCCTTTTTTTCTGCCTCTCCCTCTCTATCTCTTATTTTCTCGATATCTTCTCTTCTCTCTATTTCTCGATTTATCATCCTACCTCTGTGTACTTGTTTCTTTCACGTCCAATCTCCCCTCTCTCGCCTTCTTTCTATACAGCCTCCACGTTCAAAGTGTTCAAAACTGACATAAATAACGAGTTTTTTTCTAAGATGTTACTAAAAATTAAAACTACTTTTGATAACACCCAAAGTTGTCTGTTCCTTACGGTTGTGTCATTTACCTTCGTAATCAGGTAACGATAATAAAAGACCCAGAGTTTTAATGTACAGAATTAACCGGTTTAACGGGTGAATGACAAAACGAAAAATATATGTCATTCATTCTGTCGAAGCTATGTAAATAGCGAAATTAGTCAGAGAATAATTAATAAACAAATTTCCGTGATGTAACGTGTTCACAAAATTCAACAAGGGAAATATTACAACCTTTTGATTTAGTGCCACATCATAATCGCTCCTTTTGGGAACTAAATTATTAAGCTGTCATTATCTACACCAATGTAATAAAGAGGGCAATTTTGTATGTGCGTGTGCGTGCGCGTGTGCGTGTGTGTGTAGCTTTCATGTTACTAAATAACTATGGGATCAAAGAAAAGGTACAAAGGTTTAAGATTTCACCTACTTTGATTAACTAACAGATTGTTCGGATCATTTCTAGCGATGATGTTTCACCACCAAAGGTACTTACAGGTTATGCAGCATTTCCAGGACTTGGAAGGCTGTCGGGGGAAGTTACGGAAGTCAGACGCTCCGCCGAGGCTTTCCATTCTTTTGCGTGAGTTTCGGGGGATTTTTCTCCTTATTAGAAATAGCGGGACTATACGAAATTGCAATTATAAGCAGTAAAGGGGAGGATTCACATACAAATCTTCTAGATCATTGTACCATAATTACATAAAGAACGGGAGGAGGCAAATGAAATTAATTAACAAGTCAAAAACTTAAAAAGCTACCCGTGCAATTTCGGTTGTCAGCCAGTACACTATATAGTGAAAAGGCACGAAAAACACGTGTACATGTACGATCATACAAAGAGAACTTTTAAACATGCGATTTTCGACTTCAGTGATCCATTGTGCACGTTAGCATCTTTTATTCATCCAACATCGAATCTAACCAGAAGAAGTTTTAGTGAAGATTTGTTATATTCAGTTGTTTTCTAATGAAATTAATCGATTCAAAAAAAATCTGATGTGTTACACTCACATGACTTTCTCTACTCTTGTACAAACTATTTTTACAAACGCTTATTCTCCATCTACTTCATGTTAATCGAGATAAACATTTGCAGACTCTATCTTATTGCTAATTTTCTTGAAGATGTAAGGGGTAAATATATTTACAAGGACAATATAGAAAAACAGTAGCCTTTAAGCACATACATGTCTCTTAATAGCTGGTTGCTAGGTGCAGCACCATTCCCTTTGCCACAAATTAATACTCTTTGCATATCGAAGGCAAAAAAATGAATAACGAATTCCCATTTGAGAAAATAAGTATTGAAAAATTTAAGGGAATAACAAGCAATATCTCGAAAATGGTTCACTCAACAAAAAAAATGTATATGACATAAATTGTGTATTTTAATGCGATCTACATTTTTGTGTAGTAAAATTTTGTCTATCTCTTATGGTTTACCAGTTATGCAAAAGTCGTTCACAATGAAGAATACTTTTGGAGACATTCCCAGGAAATTCAAGATATACATTTTATTTGTCATACAAATATCTTAAACATATGATATTTTAATCAAAATCGTTAGAGCCATTTTTGAGAAAATTAAAATTTTCGAAAAATCTTCCATGTAAAGGGTAATCTGGGGTGGGGGGATTTTCTTGAAAACCTTCGTGTCGCATCCTTGGAAGATACTGAACCTAAATACCAAGTTTGGTGTTTTTCCGACTGTTCGTTTCTGAGTTATGCTGTTCACAGACAGACACACACACACACACACACACACACACACACACACACACACACACACACACACACACACACACACGGACATGTTTCCAAAAATGCTTTTTTTGGATTCAGGGTGTCTGAAAACATGTATTTCCGGTGAAATCTCGGTATCGAATTTTTGGGTGGAATACAATACTTCCCCTACTTACTATACGTAGTAGAGAAAGTAATAAATAAAAAAGAAAAACAATCTAATCCTTAATTCTATCTCCACCGGTACAACAAAAGCAATTTTGACTTAGTTTGTCAGCTAACCATTGTCACGAAAATATTAGCTTGCTTCCTCTTCCGTTCTTACCTTCCTGTGTATTTCAGCTGTACAGTCACGCTGGGCCATTATTCAGTTTGTCAGTAACGCTAATCGCAATGCAGATGTTTCTCTCTGACGTAAATATTTCGTTCGGGGATGGAATATGCAATAAGAATTCAAACAGGCCTGCGCCCGTACTAGTCATTTATCTTTAGTTCCCATTTAGGTTATGAATAAACTGTTTTTAGGTAGCAAATCTTACGGTCAGTTTTAAGTTATTGCAGTTTTGGATGACGCAGATTAGCAGTTTGCAAGCTGATGCTGTTTAGGAAGTTCTCCCGGAATCTATCTCAATACATATTTATATTCAAAATATGTGTTCCATTCACTTAACTTTCTCTACCCACTATCGTTTATTTTTACATAGCTGCTATAGATTATTCTTGTAAAACTTTATTTTTCTATCTACTTCTACCTTTGCAGAAATAATTTCATTACAAATTTCGTTGTAGGTACAGGGGAACAAAGCAAGCTGAATCCATAGTCAAACGTTTCAAAGGCGGTGCGCCATTGCTGGCCTTAAATTTACATACTGTTTCCATGACATCACGAGAATCAACTGAATAGCGACAACAATTTAAAATAGCAAAGTATTGCAATTTTCAAACCAATAATAATGCATATCTCGAAAATACTTGATGTCACAAAAATATATATTGGAAATAAACTTTGGAAATTAAACTTTGTGTAGTGTGCTTTCGTCTCCCTTAACGTTTACGAGTTATACAAAATAATACAAAATTCCTTCCCAATGAAGAGGACTTCAAAGGTTATTCGCAGAAAATTCAATATATGTGCCTTATTTGCCATGTATCTTAAATATAGGACACTTTAATAAAAATCGTTGTAGCCATTTTTGGGAAAATAAAAAAAATGTCTAATAATATTCCATATAAAGAGTAGTTTGGAGTGGGGTATTTTCTTAAAAATCTTCGTGTCGCATCCTTGAAACACGCAGAACTTAAATGCCAAGTTCAGTACTTATCCGACTTTTCTTTTTGAGTTATACGGTTCTCACACACACACACACACACACACACACACACACACACACACACACACACACACACACACAGACACACACATTTTTCTAAAAAATTCCCTTTTTGGACTCAATGGGCCCCAACTTGTATTTCCGGTGATATCTTGAAAACGAATTTTTGGGTGAAATACAATACCTTCTCTATTGGTATGTGGAAGAGAAACTAAAAACGCGAATGTGTAGCTCTGCATTTTAAGTGATGATTCTGAAGATCCTCATTTACGGTTCTCATTAAAGAGGTAAGTTCTTTGGAAAGTTTTCTCTTCTAGATATTGTGGAATATAACAGACACATGAACTGTTGCCAATTGAGGTATTAAAGTGCTGTCTAAACTCCAGATCCTGGATAGAATTCGCCATAATTTGATTGAAATCAACCATAGCCGATGTTTCCTAATAAAGGTTAAAGCAATGTCAGCCAAATCAATGCTGTGGTGACACGCTTCTCAGTGGTGGCAGAGAGATAGGAATTCAATGGGATGTACAGGGGAGACGAGACAAGGCAAAGGGAAGGCCTACTGACGAATGGGGAATTCATGTTCTACTTTGATTTTAAAAATTACGCAGCTAGCCTTCTCTCCCTATGCATGCCTTATGTCACACAGGCTCTCCTACGTCAATTCAGTTGGCTGAATCTGGACTAGTGACTAGTTAGTTTGTTATTTTGTTTGTAATTTTGTTAATTAAAATCGGAATTGGATTTGAATTTGACGTAGGGTTAATCACATGTGCTATGTACAGGTAATGTAGGTTAATAACGGCACCCCACTATCTTTTGTGGGGAACCCAACCTGATGCTGTGATTCGCCACCTAAGGCTTGTCAAAAGAGAGAGAGAGAGAAAAAAAATATATGAAAACAAACCAAAGAATACATTGGATTGGCAACGGAGGGGACTCGGCACAGGTTATGTTGTACCCCACAAGGAGGCGTCCCTGGGAGGAAGGATGAGGCGAGAGGAGACACCGGGCGGCCGGATCCAGGAGTGACGGTGCAGGAATGGCAGGGTCCATGGTTTCAGATGGACAGTCAGACCAGGGACCCCCACCCTATACAAAGGGGTCCAATGCCTCTCAAGGGGGTTCGGATACCCCCGGCAGCCAGCAGAGAGAATCACAAAGAGTATCGTTTTCTCTTCCCACACTGCGTCGAAACACCATCGCCGACACTTCCAACCCTAAAGGAAACCAACGGATGAATGATGAAGTGAAATGAGAATGGAGATGAAATCCTTCCCAGCATTCGCCTGGTGACTCGAAAAAACCTCCGAAAAAACCCATAGGTCGGGAAGGTCGGCCGCGGGAATCGAACCCACGACCTCCCGAATACGGGCCACAGACGAAACCGCCTGAGACATCCCGTTCGGTAAAGAACACATCGCGTTATAAATGTTATTTAACTTACGATGCACAGAACTGTCATATTTAACTAAGATAAATAAACAAACAGTCAAACATGGATGAAACTATGTCTACATTTTTATGTTTTAAAATGTCAGTAGGAAATCTCTTTACCCCCTCAGCATAATTAAAACGCAAAAAGGTTTGTCAACTTTTAAATGAGATATATGAAAATAAAATTGTAACAATTGGATTCAAGAACGCAAATAAAGTAATAAACTAACCTGCATATACATTAAATGAATAATGATCATGATCCTTCGTATGTTGTAATATGAAAACCTTTTTCCCCCCATATACCTACATTTGTTACATTTAACTCATTAACGACTGGGCGATTGCTATAAACGGGGTATTTAACATCAACTACTGGTTACCGTTTTTAAAGAATGGTTGTAGGAAATACAAATCATAAACTTCGAAATAATGGGTTTATTTTGGATTTATAGTTTATTTATAGTAATCCTACTAGACATTTTGATTTTATTATTAGAGTTAGAAGTGATGAACTTTCGAGAAATTAATTTATGCAGAGAAAATCAAAACTCGAATGAGATTTAGTTAAATACTATTTCATGATTGAAACGAAGTCCTATATAAAAATTAGAACAAATGCATTATTTCAACGTAATAAATATTAATTGTAATCTAAACTCTAACACACCACTGCAACTCAATCGATTTCAATCGCCTTTTTTGTTGTTAAAACAGATAGTAATATTGTTATCCACAATATTACCATTAGAATCATTACAGTTAGATTTTCTTTTTCGTTGGTTATGGATTTTATACAATGTAATGTAAGTGATAATCACAAAACGATAAACTGTTGCTGAAAAACGATACACTTGAATGTTTAAAATTCCATGTTTTCTTCCTTCTTATTGGTGTAAAGTAGTATTAGGTATAATTAACTGGAATATCTACTATGCATACGTTTTCTGAAAACGCCTTATTGTTAGCAAAATTTTCAAAGCATGAATATTTAAAACGATGCAGTAATTGTTCCAAGTCATTTTGATCTACATATAAGTTTGTTACATCGCATCATTGTCATGTTACTACTCACCATAGGAAACAATCAGACTTTAAACGCTAACACTGATGAGTTCAGCTCTTTCACTTTTCGTGTTTTACTTTCTGTGCCAATTATCATAGGTGGAAGAGAGAATATTGTATACACTCATAAGTTCAAGACTTCCCAAAGACACACACCATCTGAAACCAGGAAAAATACAGTTTTAGAAACAAGTACGTGTATGTGTGTATGGGGAAGTGGGAGAGAGAGACAGAGAGAGAAAGACAAAAAGCTAAAAAGGAAAAGTCAGAATCCCAGAATCCCATAAGATTAAACATGAGATTGCAACATGATTTTCCAAAAAAAAAAAAAAAATCCCCTCCCCTCATGCTTTTATATGAAAGTGCTTCGTTATTCTTTTCTTTTGTTTTGGAAGGGCTCTAGCGATTTTGATTAAAATATCCTGTTCATTGACATGACTAAAATGTCTATTTTAAATGTTCTATAAATAGGTTTTCGAAGTCTTCTTGATTCTAACTGAATTTAATATAATTCTCTACAACTAGGAAACCATAAGATAGAGAGATAACTCGCTCAGTAAATATATAAGGCTCATTAAATATAATTTGTGCCAAATAATATTTTAATACCTTTAGCAGTCTTCGGAACATTCCGTGCTGTATATTTAAACCTTCAAAACCATTCCACCAATGTAACGTATAAACATGGGCCTATTTGTTTGTCTCAAGAGCTCATGGTCGCAGGATAATGCAAGCAGTCGCGACGCCTCCCAAGTAAAAAATCCATCTTTTTGACAGTTGAAGCGATGCTGTTTTCAGCTGACTGTCATATGCACATTTTACATGTAACCATGGAGGAATAAAATATACAAGCCCATGTAGTCTTATTCGAAATCGTTTCAAGTCAAACTTATAGATAGAAAGAAGAAGTTACTTTTTCTACCACTATTTAGTATGTAGGTAGAGGAAGAATTGCATTCCACCCAAAAATTGCATGTCGAGATTTCACTGAAAATACAGTTTTGAGGCTCTCTGAATAAATAAAAAAGGCATTTTTAGAGAAAGGTCCCTTGCGCGCGCGCGCGCGTGTGTGTGTGTGTGTGTGTGTGTGTGTGTGTGTGTGTGTGTGTGTGTGTGGATCCGTCTGTAAACAACATAACTCAAAAACAAAACTCTGACAAATATCAAACTTGGCATTTAAATCTTCCAAAGATTTTCAAGAAAAGCCTCCATTCTAGATTCCCCTTGTATACAACAATTTTCGATATTTTTGATTTTCTCAAAAATGGCTCTAGCGCTTTCGATTAAAATGCAACATATTTAAGAGATTTAATGGCAAATAAAACGCATATCTTGAATTTTCTGGGAATAGCCTATGACGTCCTCTTCATTTGGAAGGAATTTTATATAATTTTGCATAATGGGTACCCCATAAGGGATAGATAAAGCTTACTGCACAAAAAATGTGGACCTCTTTAAAAAAACAATTTATTTTAAATAACATCTCTTCCGAGATGTCCGTTATGTTTGGTTTACATTTCTCAATATTTTGCCAATTTTTGAAGGAATCATCGTTCGGTTGTTTCTCGCGCAGTCATGTAAGAGGAATTTCAAGGCCAGCGTATAGCGACCCGCTTTTGGACATGCAACTACGATTCGGGTTCTTGTTTCTCCCTTGCATCCGGACCATTCGACTTGATTAATGCTGAGGATAAGCGGCACAAAGGGCTCTAAGAGCTTACGTGCAGGCCTCTAAAGAGAGGCCACTCAGAGTTCATCACCACCATCACCCTTACACCAGCAAGGAAATGAATAAATGAATAATAAAATAATTTCTATAAAGATTATCTGGATTAACATGAAATAGATTGAAAAATAAGTTTTCTTAAGAACACGGTGCCATCAGACAAAGCGGCAACGCTGTTTCGCGGCATTGGGTCGCGGTCGTGTTACGCTTCCCTCTCGTGGCTCCAGTTCCCGCTATTGCGCCGCTTCCCTCATACATCAAAGTCCACTACATGGTCATAAAGTCGGTGTTTGGTGTGCTGTGAGGGCGGCTAGAATAATTGGTGCTAGTTTCTTTCACGAAACAATTAATACTGCGCGGTACCAAGCCTTAATTTTGGAGCAGTTTTTCCCTCAGTTGACAGATGAGCGAAAGCACTGCGTATTTCAACAAGACGGGCTACAGCTCGGACCTCTTTGGATACAATTGCTGACTCTTTGCTAATGGAGTGATCAGGGACCCGCTCGCGATTGCGATTTGTACTTTTGGGTAATTTAAAAGACAATATGTATAACCAAGATCCCCAAACACTACAAGAACTGCAAAATAATATATGGGAAGAAATAACCAACTTCTCAAGAAGAGCTACCATATGTGAATCATAATCTGTTAAGACGCTGCAATGCTTGTCTGAGCACAAGGAGAACCTTTCCAACATTATATATGAAAAGTTAAGCAACGTAAGGGACATTCAATATTGAAATTTGCGAAATAATAATGGCACTAGTTGGTCTTGTCCGTTTGCCCTATTTGTTTCGATGCATATGACGGTTCGCGCGGGGATGAAGTATAGGCAGGCGAGTGGCGCTCGCCCGCGACCCAAGTGCCGCTAGCAGCGTTAACCGCTTAATCTGATGACTCTGTAATATGTAGAAGCTGCACAAAATTGAGCAATAATGGGTCAAGAATTTTATGCGAATCTAACGCATCCAACATTTTAAACTGCTGTCACTATTCAGTGGTTTCTCGCGATGTCATGGAAAGAGTATGGAATTTCAAGGTCAGTATACAGCGACCCGTCTTTAAACATCTGACAATCGATTCTGTTTCCTCCATCCCCCTTGTATCTACAACAAATGTGTAATGAAATCATTTCTGCAGTTACTTATCTCGCTTAATATGGAGTAATTATAAAAATTCTGATCTACTGCACTCGCATAACTTTCTCTGCCCACTCCTCTACAAACTATTCTTACAAAGGCTTATTCTTCCATCTACTTCTTGCTAACCGAGATAAACCTTGCACACATTTACATATTTCGTTTAGGTATAAGAAGGATACACTTGGCTAAAGCGATAGTCAGATTCTTAAAAACCGAATCGCTTTGTGATAGCTTTCAAATTCCCTACTCCTTGCAAGATCACGAGAAAAAACGAATAGCGACTTAGCACTTAAAAAATGTATAGGTATTTGAAAATTCCAACCAATAACAATGTGTCAGAAATGTGTCGTTAATGCCATAAATACTTTTATTTTACATACATTTTGTGCTTTAACGAGATCTACTTTTTCGTATAGTAAGATTTTTTCTATCTCTTGCAGTTTACAAATTATGTAAAAGTCACTCAGGAGGAGTAGGCAGAAAACATGAGATATACATTTCATTTGTCATGCATATATCTTAAACATGAAATTTTAATAAAAATCTCTTGGACCATTTTTGAGAAAATAAAAAATAATGAACATTTTTTCACGTAAAGAGTAGTTTAGGATGGGGGGTTTTCTTGAAAATCTTGGCATACAGACACACCCAACATACATACAGACCTTTTTCTAAAATTTATTTTTTGGATTCAGGGAATACGAGTGTATTTCCAACGAAATCTCGGTATCGAATTTTTGTATGGAATGCAGTACTTCCCATACTTACTAAGTACATGGTAGAGAAAGTAACAAGCCACATAAAAATAAACAATAGTGGGTACAGAAAGCCATGTGAAAGTAACATCAGATTTTTAACAAATAGTAAATGATACCTATGAAATTTAAGTGGGCAGAGAACTTATGTGAATGTACCATATCAGATTTGAAAGGTTCTTGCCAATAATATACTGTTTAAAATTGAAATAAATAACATTTTGTATGCCTTTTCGTATTAGACACCAAAATATGTTTTGTTTCATGAAATTCACTTTTTCTTTCTGACTTTATTCCACGTGTTTACTGAAGATCAGAGAAATATATTAAATTTTAGCAGAATCCAAATTCACCCACCTCGTTAGTGTGTTGAGTAGCGTGTCCCCCTAGTTATTTGCAACACAGTTGGTGTGAATTGTCAGGATAGCTTTTTCTAGTTTTTTTCTCTCTCCATGTCCTGAAAACACATATATCGGTTAACTGTCAGCTTTTCGGACCCCGGGGTTATTTGAACACTCATTAATCACCCGGATTTAATTTAGGTCTCTGCAGAATTGAGATGTTATCAGTGCACTAATAATAGCGTGATATAGTAGACCTTAACTTTAAACCCTGCCTTGTATATTCTTCCCTCTCCACCTTCTTTACTTCTAGGGCTTCTAGGCATTTATGTCAATATTGTTTTGTAATCTGATATGTTTTCTACTTCGAACCTTTTTCTCATTCGCCAATCCTTCCAGTGCATATCTATCAAGCAGCTGTTTCTCATATTTCAAATGCTTCCAGTATTTTTACCCCACATGCGTCACAATGTCCAAATTCTCGCACTGTAGAATGCACACTGCACAAGACACTTTACTAGTAGCATCCTTAGTTCTTTCCTTAACGGTCCACAGAATAAGTTTCTTTTGTATTAAAATCTTTCTTTGCCATTGATAACACCCGTTTGATTTTAAGACCACGTTTCTTATTATTATTATTTATGCTATATCCCAAGTATTTAAAGCTGTCCGCCTGCTGCATTACCGCATCTGGGGCAGGTTTGCCAAGTTTGATATAACTACGAAGACGGAAAGTTACATGTAAAGGAAGACCATGTACGCAGAGCATTAAATTTCAAGTACATTCGTTTTGTAACGAAATAATGCGGTGTCATTGGTAAAATGTTACTGTTATTTTGGGACACAAATTAAAAACATCTTATGTGTTAGATTCATATGACTCTTTCTACCCTCTATTATTTATAACTGAATAAGCTTATTTTTTCTATCTACTTCATTTTAAACGAAATAAACTTTTTGCAGAAATAGCTTAATTACACATTTCGTTATTCAGGGTGTTCGGAAATTCTCCTTACAAACTTTTAGAGCTTGTAGAGGGGACTGAATAGATCAAGTTTTAAACAAGAGCCCATGTCCGGAAACGTATCGTTTCCGTGCTACAACTGAAAACAGGTGTTCAAAGTGACTACGTAATATTCATATAATTTTAAAATAGTAATATAAATTCCTAGAATAATAGTGAAAAGTAATCCTTGTGTAGCTTGATTATAATTATTTTCTAATAATCCATGTCTTCATGCAATATTAATTCCAGAAGCTAAAAGTACAGTTGTATTTTGCTTAAGTAGTTAGGTGCGACTCAGTACATCACTTTTCTTGCACTTCAACTCATTAGGCAATAGTACTAAAGAAAATAAACAGGAAACTTGATGCATTTTCACAAACACTTTTGTTTACAGTTAAACTTCATTTGTTTTTGACTTCTTCACAAGATGGTTACCATTGTGATTCACTACAACCCATTATGAAATAATACCTAAGAAACAAAAAGTAAATTTAATCATGTTCCACAAATACTGTTGTTTACAGTTAAACGGAACAATCTACATTTCTCTTCGTCACGGGTTGTTTGACATTCTGATCCGCTAACAACTCCGGTTCGATGTGAGGACCACTAAAGTTATTGCACACATTGTACTTACGAATGATTTCGGTAAAGTCTCTCCATCACTCCTGGTACTGTGCAATTTGTTGTGCAGCGACCACAATTCGTGCCAAAAGTCTTCCTCTGATTCTACAGGATCTGACTCCACAGCTCAAACCAGGGTAGAGAGGTAGGGTAAAGGTCAAATGACATCAGCTACTCGTCTGACGTAAACACCGACTAGCCGGTTGCATATCACGTAAACCGACTTGGAATTGTTATGTCAGAGAAGTGGTACGTTTCCAGACATGGGTTCCTATTCAAAACATGATGTATTCAGTAACCTCTACAAGTCCTAAAAGTTGTAAGGGGAATTCCCGAATATCCTGTAACTGCAAAGGGAATAGTAATAGTCAAATGTTTAAGAACTGAACGCTATATACTGGCTTTAGATGTGCACATTGATTCCATTGCAATCGCGAGAAACAACTGAATATCGAAAGGACTCGAAAAGAATGACAAAAGTATTCAACAATTCAAACCATTAATAACGGATACCTCGTTTTTTTTTAATAAATTGTGAGTTTTAAAGAGATCTACTTTTCTTGTACGTTTTCGTCTATCGCTTAACATTTACCAGTTATCCAAGAATAAACAAAATTCCCTCCGAATGAAGTGAATTTGACAGATTATTCCCAAAAAATTAAAGCTATACATTTTATTCGTCTTCTAAATATCTCAAACATATGGTATTTTAATAATAATCGTTAACGCTTTTTCTAAGAGAATAAAAAAATTCGAAAAATGTACCATATAAGAGTTAGTTTGCGGTGGGAAGATTTTCTCTTCATGTCGCATCTTTGGAAGATACTGAACTTAGGTAAATACCAAGTTTGGTATTTAATCGATTTTTCGTTTTGAGTTATGCCGCTCACGGACACAGACACACATACACACACATTTTTTAATTTTTTTTATACAGGGAGCCTCAAAGCATGTACTTCTGGTGAAACCCCAGTATCGAATTTTTGGGTGAAGTGCAATACTACTTCTACTTACTATAGACAAACAGTAGGGAAAGTAACAGTGCTACAATTTAAGCAAGCTTTATCTATGTACTGCCTGAATTTTGTACCCACTTCAGTCGAATTTAACACACGTCAAGTGTTCAAAAATGCCAACTCCTTAAGTTAAAAGTCTCCTTAAGTGATCCCGATTTCCATCAAGTTTTAAATGCACCGAATACTTTTTATTTTTTCCACCACATAAATAGTAAGGAGGAAAAAGCATTGCATTCCGCACAAAAGTTCGACATGAGATTTCACCGGAAATACGCGTTTTGAGAACCCCTGAATCCAAACAAACATTTTTCGAAAAAAGTCCGCGTGCGGGAATGTGTCATCTGTGTGCCTTTATATGTGTCTGAACAGCATAACTCAAAAACCAAAATCCCGACAAATACCAAAGTTGATATTTAAATTCAGTTACTTCCAAAGAAGCGACAGTAAGGTTTCCAAGAAAATGCCCATTCCTAACTCTCCCTTACATGGAACAATTTTCGAAATGTAATATTTTTTGAAAAATGGATCTAACCGTTTTGATTAAAGTAGCATATATTAACGATATTTACATGAAAAAATAAAATGTATACTTTGAATTTTATGGGAATAGTGTGTGAAGTGCTCTTCATTCGGAAGAAATTTTTATAATCTTGTATAACTGGTAAACGTTAAATTATAGATGACAACATACCAAAGAAGGAATGCAGATCTATTTAAACCACAAAATTTATTTGAAATAACTTTTTTGTGTATCAGCCATTTCCTAGACATACATTATTAATGGTTCGAATTGTTCAACACTTTGTCATTGTTTGCCACTACATTTAGTTGTTCTCGCGATTGGAGTATGGAAAGAGTATGGAGTTATAGGACCAGGTATTGAATCCATATTGCAAACATTTGACTAACTCTGTTCCCTTCTTATCTACATATAACGAAAAGTGTGATGCAGCTATTTCTCTCCATTAAAATGAAGTAGATAAAAAATCAAATTTTCATAAGAATAATTTGTATACCGTTAATAGACGATAGAGGTTAGAGACAGCCATGTGAATGTAACTCGTCAGATTTTTATAAATACAACATTTTACCTCCGGACGGACATAAACTTATGTCTACCGAGCACAAACTCCCCCTTCGTGTTTGCATTGCGCCAGTATCTTGCGCGGGTAGAGGTGGACGTGCCACTTGTGCCTGAGCCACGGATGATGTAATTGAATGGGTGCTTGCCTAAAACGGGCTAAACATCTATTCAGAAAATAAGTTGCATGATTCGATCCAATGCAGAAACTGCAATACATCCCCTCCGAGTTCCACACTGTGTGAAGACATAGGACAGAATAGGGCTAGAAGCTGAGAGGGACTTAGCACCTCGACCTACGCACATCTTTTGTATTTAGGCCCTGACTGGGCGAGGGAGGAAACAGGGCGGCCGGACCAGGAGGCACGTCAAACAGGGGGCAGGGTCCCTACCATTTACAGATTTGAACTCCCCGGGGGGTGGCTGGTGCAGCCGGCTCCCCCTGTGGGTTCAGACATCCCCTGGGGGGGGCGGGACGCGATACTGCCCGCAGTCCGGGGGACGACAGATTACTCAGAGCATCCTTTTTCGCTGCCATGCACACGCCGACACTTGCAACCCTGAAAGAAGCGAAGCAGATGAAAGGTGAAGTGAAATGAGAATGGAGATGAAATGGACGGAGGAAATTCGGGGTATGTAATGATCCTTCCCAGCACTCACCTGGCGACCCGGGGAAACCCCGACAAAAACTCATGGGGCCAGGAAGGTCGGCCACGAGAAACGAAGCCACGACCTCCCGAATGTGGGTCATAGACGTTGCCGCTTGAGCCATCCCGCTCGGTGTGTGAACAGATATAAAGCTTATAATTGTATGACAGTTTGTCTAAAACATCATTTTGTATTGTTATAGTAAACTAAGGCACTCTGACAGGAGATGGCGTAACTGTATAAGATGTAGTGTTATTTTATTCTTATGTATACTGGAATTTAATGGTGGTTTGCTTATTGACAGGTTGACTCTTCTCTGTTCAGATAAAATGATGGTTGGCCCGTTTTTGCGAGCTCTATTTACCGACTCTCCATGTTGGTGAAGGATGACATTATGAGGGTTTCACAATCCTGCCGCACTGGCAAAAACACTTTGGCATACTCATTCTTCCTTGGATATTGGAACCTTTGCTCCAGCGATTCCAACTCAATCCGAATAGCTCTCCTTCGAAAACTATCCAAAATTCCGCTTAGTGTTGTCAGAAATACCACGAGTGCTAAGAGTCCGTCCACAGCGGAGGAGGAAGTGGAAACTCTTCCCGACAGTTAATCTAATACGTAAGTACTTTGGTTCAGCGAACGCACCTAAACATACTTCATATCTCAACTGTCAACGAGAAATTGTCTACAGTTTTCCTATTGTTTTCTTCTCCTCCTAATTTATCCTCTGCACCTTTGCGGCAAGTCTGTTTGCGTGATATAAAGTCATATTGCAATTCAACAGTAGTTTCTGGCCTCGGAGGCATGTAGACAAAACGGAAGCGTATGGCGATTTTTCAAATACAGACTCTTAAACATGAAACGCTCAGGTGACCTCTTACAGCACTACCGTTCGAGTTTAATTATGACGATTGTAGTGCGGACCTCAGCTGCATTGTGCCTCGTTTATTACGCCGCCAATTTTGTTCTGTGGGTAGCAGGAAATTACGTTGAAAACGTTTACAATCGGCTTTGTGGTTCAGATGTTTAGGGCGTTGGCTCAGTAACCCAATCCCTTATCTCTCCATGCTTGATAGATCTAAGTTTGTAACGCAATGGAAGCTTCAGTTGTGCGCAAACTTTGGCGATATTATCGTATGAAACTCTCGATAGTTCACAAACGAATAATCGCGAGGGAATATGTCAAAGGAAGTTATTCACTACTTGCAATTTACCTATTATCTAGTGTCTTTTTCTCAAAACAAGTTTAGGTGTACTCTAATCTGAAATTCGACTTAATCGACAGTCGTAAATTTGAGATTTTGCTTTAGAGAGAGGAAATGTTGCAGTATTATACAGAATGTTCGCGAATTCTCGCACTAACTCGCCAGGATACTATTCTATGGACAAATTAGAGACAAAATGATTATGGAGCGTGTGTAATATTGTGTAGGTTATTGCCGTGAAAGGTTAACCTTATAATACCCCACATCACATCATGGTTTATGGCTACGCACTTACAAACCTCCTGCTAACACTCACGCGGATTGACCCAGCTACTGGGTTCCTTGCGTTGGAGTTAATTTAGATAAGGGAGGGGAGGAACAGTGGTAAGTTGACCTTCAGCTAGACAGTCGGGCCAGCCCGCAAGGACGTAAACTGCAGCAGACTTACAAGTGGCGCTAAATTATGTTGTAATATAACACATTTTCATTGGTTAACTTTTTACGATTTTATCTTGAGAAGTATTACACCTAGAACACGACGTACCATAAGCTTTATCTCCAATTTGTTCGTGACAAAAGATATTGGAGCGTTAGTGCGCGAATTTCTGGACAATCTGTAAAAAATGGACCTAAATGATAGTATTAAATAAAAATTACTAAATAATAACTAAATAATAACCTTATACTATTACCAACTTCTTTGGGAAACGTGTTTTTGTAACTTAACTTATTTAGAACACGACGTACCATAAGCTTTATCTCCAATTTGTTCGTGACAAAAGATATTGGAGCGTTAGTGCGCGAATTTCTGGACAATCTGTAAAAAGTGGACCTAAATGATAGTATTAAATAAAAATTACTAAAAATAACTAAATAATAACCTTATACTATTACCAACTTCTTTGGGAAACGTGTTTTTGTAAGTTAACTTATTTAGAACACGACGTACCATAAGCTTTATCTCCAATTTGTTCGTGACAAAAGATATTGGAGCGTTAGTGCGCGAATTTCTGGACAATCTGTAAAAAATGGACCTAAATGATAGTATTAAATAAAAATTACTAAAAATAACTAAATAATAACCTTATACTATTACCAACTTCTTTGGGAAACGTGTTTTTGTAAGTTAACTTATTTAGAACACGACGTACCATAAGCTTTATCTCCAATTTGTTCGTGACAAAAGATATTGGAGCGTTAGTGCGCGATTTTCTGGACAATCTGTAAAAAATGGACCTAAATAATAGTATTAAATAAAAATTACTAAATAATAACCTTATACTATTACCAACTTCTTTGGGAAACATTCGTGTTTTTCTAAGTTAACTTATTTTTAACAAGATGTATTTTTATCTAATTGTTTACCAAACAAGTAATATTTCTAGTCATTTTAGCACATATGGATTCAGTTTCAGACAGCATTAATATAGGCCTATATCTACACGTGATTTCACAATTTTAGTTCCACTGATTTTCACGAATGTCGTTGTTTACTTGACAAGGATTTCACATTCCTTGGTTTTAAATTCTTAGACTTGGGTTCAAACGTATCAACATATTATTTTACGAGCTAGTTAACAGAACAGTCAAAAGCCAGCAGATCGCAAGTAATTAGTAGACTGCACTTTTTCGATAACATTAGGATTCAATAACGCCAATGAAGACAGGCGAAAGCTTATAAAAACAGTTCCGCAGGAGGAACTCATCAAATTTGATGAAGATAACCATTTTCTATGCAAATGGATGTCCGACGAAGTACATTTTCACCCAGGCGGTTTCGTGATTAAACAAAATTTTCGCTACTGGTACTCAGAAAATCCTCAACAACTACACGAGAGGTCTTCACAGTCAGAAGATAACAGTGTGGTGTGCAATTTCTTCATAAAGGGTTATTGGCCCCTATTTTGTTGACGATGAAGAAGGGCGAACAACAACAGTGACTTCTAATCGATATGCCCTTATGCTTGAAACTTTTCTCACCCCAAAACTTACAAGATTTCTCTTGGAGGAGCTAACATGGTTTCAGCAAGACGGCGCTGCAGCACATAGCTAGAATTTCTAGGGGCTGTGCATCATATATTCAGGAAGCACACAATTTCTAAATACAGGGATATTGCTTGGCCTTCTAAATCCCCAGATATATCTATGTGCGACTACTTCTATGAGGATATCTGAAGGGCAGGGTATATTCTCCTCGACTATAAAAGCTTGAAGAACTAAAGGAAGGAATTCGAGAGAAATTACTGTTATTCCTGTTGAAGTTCTACAACATTCATTTCAGGATGCATAGGAGACTAGCGGAGTATCATCGCAGAAATGAAGGCCATTTGAAGAACAATCTTCAAAAAATAAAATAATGATCTTTATAATATAAAATGGCATACTGTTGACATTCATTTTCTATATTTGTTATTTTTCATATTTAATATTTAGCAGGAATTGCTTTACAGTTTAAAATTTTCCTTTCATTAAAACACTCTATAGTTACACAAAATTGATGATGTTATGACTAGACCTACTAAACTAAGATGACCTTATTTTTAAAACAAGAAAACTGGATATTTTAGCATTTGTCTCAATGAAAAAAGATTAAAATAGGATGCTAAAATGTTTTTATCAAAAACATAATATTAATAATATGGTATAAAAATAAATAAATGCTTGTAACTTAAATGATGTAGTATTGAATTTACTCCAGCCAAGAAATCCTTTAGAACTATTAGTAGAGCATACATTAATAGTATGCTGATGAATGGATCGTTTTTGCTAAGTCCTTTCTGTCACACAGCATTTTGTAAAAGTTTATACAAGTGTGATTAAATTTCACCTTATTAATCAACATAGCTTTTAATATTTGCTGAAGAGCAAACCATTCACGTATAAACACTCGCTCAATAGGGGCGTTAATTGCAGGTAAACAAAGAAGAAATTCCAATGTTTTACGAAAGCTGGAATAAGGCTCACTGTTCACAATAAAAGTGAAATATTTTCTACCCAACAGTCGCTGGGTGATGTTCTTAGGGCTTCCATTTCCCCAATATTTTCGGTGTTATGTATTGTTTAATATACATATACTAATCTTACAGAATGGTATATATTATAAATGAAAGAGCCACTTCGCGAATGAAATATTCAGTCTTTCGAATATTCTTCCGCTGGGGTATCCGCCTCAAGTGTTACATAACTGTAGTTCCCAAATCTCAGTGGGTGCAATCTATTTATTTAAATATTCAGTTGCGGTTTAATAAAATAAACTACATGAGTTTTTAATCCATTTAACACAGAAATTACTTCAACAACTGTAATTTTTTACCCTCTACTCTTTGAACTGCAGAACAAAAACGTGATGCTTGCTTGTGAAGAAAGTATAGCCATGCTTCTGATAAAAAAATTAATTTGATAACAAATACATTTATTTTGAAATTCAAAATATGATTTCAAGAGGAACAAACATAGAAGACGTTCGACTGCATGGAGTAAAGCAAGCCACTTTGTTTTGCTACACCCTAAAAACTTGTTTGTACTTCTGGTCTACAAATTCACTGAATTCTTTGACTTTCAACCCTTACAGTATTCAGATATAAATAAGAATATATTATTATAGAAACAATGCCTACAATATCAATAGGTAGGACATCAGCAGCCATTTGGATAGTATTGAGAATAATATGAGCAGAACACCCAACCCGAGGTAGCTTATGCCCTAAATTTCCTTTCAGTTTTGTGAAGACCTTGACGCCCTTTCTGACCTCCAAAATTGCAGTCCGTGTTATTTACACAATGAGCGATTGCTTTTTCTTTTAAGTTATTATTTTTCAACATTCACTTAAAAATATAGCTATGGTTTCTGAAGATGCTCCAGACAAAGATTTAAGATCCAACATTTTATCTTGAGTCCCCCGATTAGGATTAAAGTACCTAACAAGCAACGGAAACATTTTTACTCGTTATGGTTTGATGCATCCGTCATTATTGAAATAAAACCAGCTTTCTATAAATCAGATTGTAGTTCAGAAGTAGCAAATGGAGTTTAAACAATTAGTACAATTTCCTTGACTTTACCACGACCGCACGTAAATTTTGGTTCAAAAGAAGTTCAGCAGTACATACATTCCATGGATCTGAAAGATTGGTTGTGCTTGGCAATATGATAACCGAAGGCTCCTTCAACAATTGCTGATTTCATATCTTTTTCACTATAACTTTCACTTTTTCAAAAATCTGATGTGTTGCACTCACATGACTTTCTCTACTCTTGTACAAACTATTTTTACAAACGCTTATTCTCCGTATGCTTCGTGTTAATCGAGATGTCAATCTTATTGCTAATTTTCTTGTAGATGCAAGGGGAATATGGTAGGTTATAAGCGATAGTCAAATATTTTAAGCGCTGGTTGCTATGTGGCGCATTCCATTCTCTTTGCATGTCCAGGACATAAAAAATGAATAACAATTTCAGAAAAAGTATAAGTATTGGAAAATTTAAGGGAATAACAAGCAATATCTCGAAAATGGTTCACTCACCAAAACAAATGTATATGACATAAATTGTGTATTTTAACGCGATCTAAATTTTTTGTGTAGTAAACTTTTGTCTAAGTATCTCTTATGGTTTACCGGTTATGCAAAAGTCGTTCACAATGAATAATTTTGGAGACATTCCCAGAAAATTCGAGATATACATTTCATTTGTCATGAAAATATCTTAAACATATGATATTTTAAACAAAATCGTTAGAACCATTTTTGAGGAAATTAAAATTTTCGAAAAATGTTCCATGTAAAGGATAATCTGGGGTGGGGGGATTTTCTTGAAAACCTTCGTGTCGCATGCCTGGAAGATACTGAACCTAAATACCAAGTTTGGTGCTTATCCCACTGTTCGTTTCTGAGTTATGCTGTTCACAGACACACATACAGACAGACACACACACACACACACACACACACACACACACACACACACACACACACACACGGACATGTTTCTAAAAATGCTTTTTTTGGATTCAGGGTGTCTCAAAAGATGTATTTCCGGTGAAATCTCGGTATCGAATTTTTGGGTGGAATAGAATACTTCCCCTACTTACTATACGTACAGTAGAAAAAGTAAAAATTAGTCCTACTGTGCTATAAGTTGCACTTCGCGCACCATTCTTTTATGTTTTTCAGTTTATGTTGCGTTATATTCGACACCCCTCCCCATGGCTATACTGAAAGTAAATGCACACTTATTGCTTCGAACATCTCAGTCAGATTTTTTTAATGTACAGATATTATTTCTGTCAGTCATTATTAAAAACACACTCCCTTTTCGGCGGTGACACATTTCAAGCGTTGTAGCACTCGCAGTTTAAAAGTACCCACATTGTACATTGCTCAGAACACAATACTGTCTTCCACCATAGTTACAAGTGTAATGAATTTCTTTCGTCTGAAGCGTATGCGTCTGCAGTTTTCAATAATGTTGGCGGTATCTTACAGAGCAGAGTTTAATGATGCTGTCACTTGCCAGAATCATATCAGCACCGCCGGTATGCCAGAATTTCATCTCGCAGGAGTTCATTTACATGCTAGTAAATTTACTGACAAGAGGCTGTCGCTTTTAAGCACACTTAAAAACAATCGGTCTGGGCCAGGTTTGAACCCGCAACCTCATAGAACAGAGTGTTTAAGATTAGCTAATTGGCACATTGTTGCAGCTGTATACCGATAATATGAACTTTTTTTTTTAATGAAACTGATACTGACCACTAAAAGGTAGTATCACGGAGGGGTCCCCGGAACCGGAGCAGAGCTCCGCAAGTAGGCCAGTCAGCCCTTTTTGCTTCCAACGTGACCCCTGGGAAGGAAGGATGAGGGGAGGGACCAGAAGGGTGACCAGATCTGGATGTCGACGGGCGCATCCATACCGACGGTCCCGGCCCACAAGCCACCAACCCCCAAGGCCCCCCGGGGCGGAGCCCCACGCTGAAGAGAGACCTAACTGACGTACGCCAGGGAAGAAACTTTTTACAGAGCGCAAGACACCGCTCAGCCGCAATCTGCCGAACATCGTCGCCTGGTCCTTCAACCCTGAAACAGATTATAATGAAGATCATGGGTACAGGAAATGAGAGGAAGGAAAGTTGTGGTAGAGGATGAACTACCCCAGCATTTGCCTGGCGACCCGGGGAAACCACGAAAAACCCACGGATCAGAGTGAGCGATCGCCGGGGATCGATCCCGGGACCTCCCGAATGCGGGCCACAGAAACAAACGCCTGAGCCATCCCGCTCGGTGATACTGACCTCTATTGTTAATTGCCACAAAAAAGGGACATTTTTGGCGTCCCGGTTTAGCTTTTAAAAAAATCTGGACAGAGGGTAAGAAAAGGAATAACCCGGCTAATATGGGACGTCTGGTCACCTTATACTTTACGTAATAGGTTATAATAACAATAAAAGCATCTGTAGGCCTCGCTAAGAGTGAGTTTGTATCATGGCCTATTAAACACAATAAATTATACTAAATTATACTAAATTATGCTAGCTGTGTAAGTGGGCCTTCCCGCCTACTCTGAAAAAGTCTCAATAATTCCTGATTTATCTAGTAACTTTCAAGCCTGATTTCCATGCATTTGCGATAAAAACATAGTGTCTCCCACTAGACTTGTAGAATAGTCTAGAACAAGAAGTACTTAGGAGTTTCGTTCCTTCATTTGAATTGTGTTTCAAATCTGTCCAGTTTTGTGTATCTGTATCAAGTCTGTATCAAGAACTACATATTGATAACACGAGTTGTCTGATAATTTAAATTCACAGCATCTTAAACAATAAAACAGCTGTTTCTTTATACTCTCGGGTTAAAATAGCTGTATCTACTGACCTTCCTGGATATATCAAAATGCCGCTTCTCACCTTATAAAACTGCCTCACATATTGGATCATGAGGTCATTGTAAACTTCGCCAACCTGAATCAAAAGGCATGAAGAGCCAAATATTTGCGGTTCGAGTTCCGGCCTTGGAGCTGAATTTTTAAAGTTTGATTCAGCTTTCCAACTTAGTACCTACCTAGTGTGAAAGAAAAATTATCAATTTTTAAGGAATCTGATAAAAGATCTAACGTGCTACATTCACATGGCTTTCTCTTCCCAAGTCATTTAATTCTATGATTCTATTCCTGTAAATTCTTATTTCTCTATTTGCTTCATGTTAATCGAGATAACGTTTACTTAAATAATTTCATTACGCATATCATGGTCTGTACAAAGAGGCTGAAGCAATAGTCAAAACTTTAAAAAGCAGATCCTATATCCTGACTTTGAAATTGCACATTCTTTGCCTGACATCACAAAAGCACATCACACTTCAAAAGCGAATATCTCAAACAGCAGCAAAAAAAAAAACTTTGGCATAAATTGTGTGTTAACGAGATGGCACATTTTTTGTGTATTAAGTTTTTGTCTACCCCTAATGGTTTGCCAGTAATACAAAATTTATTTGGAATGAAGAGGACTTCACAGACATTTCATAGAAAGTTCCAGATATGCACTTTTAGTAGTCACGCACATATATAAAGCATATGGTATGTTAACAAAAATCGCGTCATTTTTTGAGAAAATAATAAAAAAAATAAAACTTTTCCACTTAAGAGGTAGTTTGGGGCGGAGGAATTTTCTTGAAAAACTTCAGTCCTTTTTAGTAGATACTAAATTTAAATACCAAGTTTGGTATTTATACCTACGACTTTTCGTTTTTAAGTTATGCATTTCACATACACACCCACATACTCATGCACGCACACATAGGTCATTTTTGTATGATTTTTATTTAGATTTAGAGGACCTCAGAACATATTTGCGGTAAAATCTCGATATCGCAACTTTGCGTGAAATGCCATGCTTTGCCATATTAGTTAAAGTAATTTTTTGTGAGTAATTTTAGAATATATATAAACGCGAATGATGGTGAGTAGAGAAAATCGTGTGAATATAACACAGAAGAACTTTTTTACAGTATATTATTAGAAGGTGTTGTGTAGATTTTCAACACACCTGCTGGTAGAATGTATTCTTGCGACTCTGTGACTAGGTATTGCAATTCAGCCAGGAATTAATAGAGCCATATGATGTGAGATGTGAACCTATATTCGCTGCTAATATTCCAGAACGTGGCAGATCTATAAAAACCGACACTTGGCTCATCATCATTTAAGTGTTGCTGCAAATCTGAAATGTGTTTGTATTCTTTGATGGAAGTGCTCATACTGCAGGGGGGAATTCACAAGCCTGCCAACACTAACAAACACCTCGTATCTTTCACTGGCGTATTTATGCGAAGAGAGCGCGCAGAATGTTGCGGTCTACGGCTAGGTCAGGGTTTTATTTTCATTTGTGCCAACCTTTAAACATTTGTTGCGATAAGAAACGTTGATGATAATGGTAAAACTGCAATGATAATTTTATTGGAACCCGAAGCAGTTGTAACAAATTCACACAAGTTAAAATTGCTCAGTTTTCGAAATATACATTTTTTGTTGTTTTTTTTTTTGTCTTACAGAGTGTGGAAATATACCTAGGTACATAGAAAATGGATTGTTAAAATTCTATAGAAAAGGTTACCAACTGCTCCTAGGGATATTTCAGTTGCAACACTGCAAGTCTCTTTTAATGTATGATAGACGATATCTCGGAGTAACTGAAACTGGCTTGGAAGTTTACCAGATTACCTATGAATCAAATGAGCGAAGTTAAATGCTCGTCTCGCTAGCTCAAATCAGTGTTAGTGCGGAAAACTGAAGAATCGTGGTTCTAGTCTCTCTCTAACAATACATTTTTCAAATCTATTTTAACATTCCAGCTGGTATAGATTACATTGGAATAGCTGTGTACTATATATTTTATAAACTTCACGTAACCTTAAAAGATATAACGTGGAGGTGAATGCACTGCACTCGTTTATACCAAAACTTGAGATAAATCTATATGCAATACATGTTGACTGAAATAAGACCTGGAAATCCATCAAAGCGCCCTCAAAGACGTTAATCTGAGAAGATATGAAATTGCCGTGACTCCTTTTGGCACCTGCAGGAAAGAACAAAAATAAAAAGGCAATTTGCTGACGTCATTTGCCACAGCCGGCGACCTTTTACAAGATTATTCGGCTGCGGAGATGAGAATTATATCGATCTAAGCCAATGACATGTGAGCCATTAACAAATCGTGATATTTGTAAACGGTGATTTCATAAGCTTTTAAATACTTAGTGTTTTAACGCTGGGTTACCAGAATAAAACGGAGGGGTTAACATATGGGAGAAGTATTCTTTTTGAAGGAGGAGGAGCGAAGATGATAAAGAGTAGCTAAAAGGGAAACAAAAATTAGAAAATACAATATATGAAAGTAAAACAGAGGGCGAAAAATAGAGTAAAAATCTGATGTGATACGTTAACATGACATTCTTTATCCTCTATCGTTTATTAGTGGGCACACAAATTATTCTTTCTGAAGCTTATTTCTCTATCTACTACATTTTAATCCAAATAAACCTTTGCCTAAATAGCTATATTGCACATTTCGTTATGGATGCAAAGGAAACACCGACAGTCAAGTGTTTTAGAACTGGATGCTATATGCTGGCCTTAAAATTCCATACTGTTTCCATGCAGTCGCGAGAAACAACTGAATGTTGAAAGGACTTAGAATGACCAAGAAATGAACAATTTGAACTCTTAATAACGGATATCTCAGAAACGGCTTATGCCACAAAAAAACTTGCTTTAAATAAATTGTGTGTTTTAAAGAGATCTTCATTTTTTGTGTAGTACGTTTTCGTCTATCGCTTAACGTTTACCAGTTACCTATACAAGATTATACAAAATTCCCTCCAATGCAGAGGATTTCATAGGCTATTCCCCAAAAATTCAGGACATACATTTTGTAATGTAAATATCTTTAATATGTTGTATTTTAATCAAAATCGTTACAGCCATTTTCTAAAAAATGAAAAATGTCTAAAAATGTTCCATGTAAAGGATAGTTTTTGGTGGGGGATTTTGTTGGAAATCTTTGTGTCGCATCTTTGGAAGATATCGAACCTAAATACCAAGTTTGGCGTTCATCTGACTTTTCGTTTTGAGTTATTCTGCTCACAGACATAGAAAGACAGACACACACATACACACGGACATGTTTACAAAAATGATTTATTTGGATTCAGGGAGCCTCAAAACATGTATTTCCGATGAAATCTCTGCATCAATTTTTTTTTTCAGATGGAATGCAATACTTCCTCTTCTTACTATACGTAGTAGGGAAAGTAAAAATGTGAAAAAGATGTCTAAATTCACACTCAGTGAGCAAATATTTATTGATATTATTCATTTAGTGTGGTATGATAGGAAACAATTGCGACTATCTACAAAGCACAGTCTTGCATTATACTTTCTACACGCAACACTTATTTGTCCTTTTGTCCTAGCTGCCCATCTTTTCTGTGCAGCTTCAACAACAGTCAATTCCAAAGGTATCTCACCAGAGGATGAAAAGAAAGCTATGCCCTAACTGTCATCGTCTTCAATATCGCATTCCGCGTCAGGTTTGGGCAGTAATGCCAATGATACCATTTTTTCTGATCTTGATATGAAGTTTTTCTGAAAATGTTAATTTTAAAACATACATTTATGATTCTAAAGGACTGTAAATAAATCATAACGGTAATAAATGCCCATTTTCTACATATATTGTGAACAGAAAGAATTTGAGATTATCTACATCTTCTTCCGAGATCTTGGCAATGTATCTCCAGAGATACACTGTTTTATAAGATTAACATAATTAATATATGCTTATAAAAGCAACGTACAAATGTATGACATGAAAGAATAAACATTCAAATGCAATTCCACAATTTATATAAGCATTTCCAGGCAGATTTATTATATATATATATATATATATATATATACTTACCTGGGAAGCACATGGTTGATGTATCTGAGCAGCCATTTTGATATCTTGTTAGGCCATATTCTTAAGACTCGCATACAGATGGGCAGCGAATTTTAGACAGTAGATTAGAGTGTCATCTAGTCAAGGATTATGCTCACTACCAGTTACGGTGCATTTTCCATGGTGGGAAATTCAAAAGTATACGTATCTTATAGGATACATTGCCAGTTTAAGGATTAAAATGACATGCTTATTTCACTTTAATTACGTCATATTGCTTTCGACCAATATACAGATGGGCAACTTAAATTTTACTGCCCATCGTGACCAACCTACAGCTACGATTTTATCCTTTTGTTTTTATCACTTTCTTAGCTTTTATCCTGTAAACATTTCCAGAAAATAACTAATTTGTAGTAGCTGGAACTAGTTCTGCTTGAACGATATGTTTTCAATAAATGTACGTTTTAAAATGCTGAATTGTATTATATCATTAATTAAAACTGATTTTGCTTTCCTTTAAAAATTCTTTGTATTTATTACTGTAGTAGACCTTAGACGTTTACATTGACTGCTTTTCCTTTTTAGGTTAGGTACACTCTCATTTCCACAGTTTGTATTAACTCGACACCGCAATGCTTTCTTTTTAATCAACAGAATTTCTAGTTAGAATAAATATACTTTATTTGATAATAATAGCTATCACTTTATTACATTTCATTCGTGAAATAGTCTAATTAAATTCGAATTGACTTTTGACTTTTTCTATACAAATGTATGGATGACTTCGTCTTGAGAGATTAACATAGACATTTCTCTAATTAGGTTACACAGCAACTCCTCATCTTTCATGCACAGGTACATTTTTTAAAACATAGATGTTCTTTTGAAGGAAACTTCTGAAGCATTGCTGTTACTGGATAATGTTTAAAGCTTGAAATGATATGGAATGGTTTTGGCCATTCATGGTTCTCTCCTTCTAAATAACACGATCATACTGATACAAGTATTTAGACCATTTTATATGCTATTGATTATGAAATATTTATTTTATATGAAAATTTAGGCGCTCTTTGTTAATTAAGCAGCTCACTAACGGCTGCTTAAATCTTAGGTCTAAAAGAGGGAGGGCAAAGTTAGTTGACTCATTTCAGGCTGTTTTGAAATCGGTTAAACGTTAAGATAGCTTATTTAGATCATCCATAAACCTAAGAATTTTTGGCAGTTATTTCCCAAAAGATTTATTAAATTTCAGAGCAAAAAAGTATTTTCCCCCCTTGTTTAACGTTGGTTCAACATTTCAGATCACACCACGATAGTTGTCTACATTATTCAGTGTGTACCAGATAACCTTAATTGCATAGTCGCTTTCCTCTATGCTCTGCTTGAGTAGCTTCCCACCGGATAGCTCATTGCAAGTAATTTGGTGCTATTGAATTATTCGGAAGGTGGACTTTTGCGATTGCTGTTCTGTCAATACATGCATGTAGTGTAAACCTCCTTATTTGCGCAATCACCTTTCTCTACCATCTAGTTTACGACTATTTCTTTTACTCGTCGGTTGGAATTTTGGATCGTCGAGCTGAATATCCAATCTGGTATTAGCTGGCGAGTGAGGGATGTCAGGAAAAACTTCCATTTATATTAGCTAGTGGACTCAATTTGAACCCGCGACCTCTTGAAATAGAAGCACAGACGCTACCGCCTGCGCCATTTCGTCGATAACGGGGTTTTCAGCTTATTTTTTGTTTGCTTCAAGCGTATGGGACACTATAAATATTAACATATTAATTAACGCCATTGCTGGACAGTTATTGGAAATCAACTGTTCTATTTGCAGCAAACTCTCATTATCAATGAAGCATACGCACAGATGGATAGATTTAAATGTTGGATGTGTACGTTTCTATCCTAAAAAGTTAATATAAATGTACAAATGTTAACACAAAATTGAGAGAGGCAGATGAACTTTACAAACAAGCTTAAAACTTTAGAAACAAAATGTTGTAGAGTTTACAAGTGCTTGTTTCGTAATCGAATGGTTATTTTCTACACTTTTAAAATGTATTTGTAAAGCATGCAGTAACATTAATCCTAATTTCACACCTGTATGAACATTAGGAGAGATTTTAAACAGATCCTTTAGATACGAAATTACTACTGCGAAATACTGGTCATTATTACATTCGGTTCCGTGGTATAGTGGTTACCATGCTTAGCCTCTAGTTTCTCGAGGTCGCGGGTTCAAACCTGGCGGAGGGCGATGGATTTTTTTCGGGCGTAAAAATCCTTAGCATGGCTTCCTTCGGAAGGGAAGTATAGCCGGTGGTCCCGTGCCGTAGATTTACGACACGTTAAAGAACCTCACGCCTGTTAAAGAGGCCTTTGAGCAAAATTGCCGGCCTTTCACCCCCAATATAGAATGGGACGCTAAGTAACACAGCAGTTAAAGAGCGTCCATAAATAAAACTCAATTTTTTATCACATTCAGTTTGCAATATAGAAAAGGACTGAAAACAGCAACCAAGTGTTAGCTTGCACCCCATGGGAACAGTATCATGCAAAAGAAAACATGCACCGAGGTTCCAAGACTTCGGTATGCAGAAGCGTGCGCAGAGTAATTAATGCCGCTAACAAAATAACGTTTACATAAGGTGGCAATTATTGACTGCCGATCTGATATTTGAATATTGCGCCTTTGCGCTTACAGCAATAAAATCTATAAAATTACAGGTCATCAGAATCATGAATGTACTGCAATGTTCTTAATATTTACATCTTAAAACCTTCTTTAATGTAACAGCTTTATACAGTGCCTTTTATATGAAAACACATGTCTTAAATAATTTCACAGGACGGTTGCGGGATTATGACCTCGATCCATAGCAATAGTTAAACAAAACAAGATAGAAATGAATATTTTAAAATAAATTATGCGTCTTATACATGCCATGTACATGGAGAATAGAAAATTTCCCAATGCGCAATGCCGCGACACACATGATAGGTATCTAAAAAGAATTCAAGGTTTCCGCTTCCGGTATAAGGAGATGTATTACTACCTCCGGTTAAGGTTTCGATTAGATGCTAACTGGAAATCATGTCCTTCGGTTGACAGCTAGCCGGAAGTTATTCCTAGCTAACACAAATTCTACTTTTAGCTCTAGAATCAGCAGTAGCTATTATTCAATCCTACGTTTTTGCAGTTTTAAGAACGCTTTATTCGGGCGATGTGCACATATTATAGATATTAATCATTTTAATATTCTTTATTACAGGTATGAAAAATAGAATAGCAAAAGGTATAATTAAACCAGTTACACCACCTAATTTAAATATATTCTTAAACAGGGGTATACAAGAATTAATATAAGTAAGCTTTAACATGGATTATCGATTACATAACAAACTCCGAAACTAGCCGCTACCTTGGGCAGCGGTTAGGGTATTAGCTTGGAGGTAACCATACAAAAATGGTGTACTTTCGGCCTTGCTTGATAGTCGATAGTGATTCCAAAACGAAATAATAATACTACTACTACTGCTACTGCTACTGCTACTGCTACTGCTGCTGCTGCTGCTGCTGCTACTGCTACTGCTACTGCTGCTACTACTACTACTACTACTACTACTACTACTACTACTACCACCACTACTACCACCACTACCACCACCACCCCACCAACCCACCAACCCACCAACCCACCAACCACCCACCACCCACCACCCACCACCACCACCACCACCACCACCACCAATAGTTGATTCATCCATAGACACGATACCTACATATTTCAGGCTTAGTCTCAATGAATCTACTATGTTTACAATTGCAATTTGCTTCCTTTTGAACATTGAAGTTACAATAATTGAAGTTGTTTCATGTTAGTGCTATTTACAGTGAATTGTTTCCTATTTAAAGAAGATTGCTGATATAATTTCTAAAAATCTATACATAAGACATCCTACAATACCATTTGCATATTTATAATGTAACATTTAGTAAAACATACAGTTGTCATATTTCAATAATTCTATATAACAAGTTCCAACATTTTTCAAAATGTTAAATGAGTTGTCTTGTATAGTTTTTATGTGTTCCGGTTGCTTTGATGTAGGGATCTTTATCCTTTGCACTCTTGTGGTAAAACCTGTATGATAATTATTAATACCCCTAATGTTAAATTAATTTAATCTTTGTTTAATGCACTGATATCTTCGTTCATCTAATTTAACAATATAACCTTTGTGTATATTGACACTACTATTAAGATGCGTCGATTTTTAAATGTTTCATTTACAGAGTAGCAACGTTTTAGAATATATATGTACATCTCAGGCATTTATTCTGAATTATTAGACCTGTTCATATTTGTGAACAAATTTGATCCCATAAGTGAATGCAATATACTATAGTACACTGATTTTAGCAGATCCTTTTCCAGATGGTTTGCTAATTTCCGTAACAAATATAATCACGAGCTTAACTTCTTGCAAAGAATATCTGTATGTTCATTATAGGTTTTCATACAGGTAAATTCCTAGAAAGTTAGTGCTATTTACCTGCTCAATAACTGAACCATTATATACTATTTTACGTGCATTTTCTTGTTGCTTAGATCTACTTAGTTGTATCAATATTAAGTATTGAATTAATATTTATATAACAGGAGGAAAGTCAAAATAATTAGACTTCGAGAGTATAATTTCCAGGGTTGGGATAAGGAGGAATTTCAAAAAGTTTTAAGATTGTATAAACTTGCACTGGTTGCTTTATTTTCTATTACATTTCTGCTGCGTAATACCTTCAGCATTATTCTTAGACATAGCTTCCTAATCGTTTTATTTTCGTTTTCTTTTTTTAATGTACATGGAAATAATACTTGCTTAAATATAATGCAATCGATACTAACCCAATATTTGCAATAGCGCCAATATTTGCAGGCAACTTTTGCAAAACTGGGTGAGTTTTAAGTCCACAGACAGACTTCAGGGGCATTCCTGACTGGAAATGGAGCAAAAAAGTTCACATCGCCTTCTGTCCGGAAGTGCATAGCTTCCACGGCAGATGGCACTGACGACATTTTCTCATAACTTGCAGTGTGCGTTTTGTGCGGTTTTGTGTGATTCATTCCAGGAAGAAGCCGAGATGGTGTTCGTGTGTGGCCAAGGAGATGGAAACGGTCCAGAGGCAGCACGATATACCGAGCCACGTACCTGACAGCGCCACCTACATCACACATTTGGAGCCACTTTTGGCGTTTCTGTAGGCATGGGTCCTTTGAGACAGACTAACCCTCAATGCGGCCGCGGACTGTGCGTACACCAGATGTAGAGGGACATGTTCTCATGATATTGAGAGCAACCCTGGTACAAGCTCCAAGGAATTGGTCCGCCAACGTGGTGTAAGCCAAAGGACGGTTATCTGTATCCTACATGACAACCTCTATTATCCCTATCACCTCGAACGTGTTCAGGGATTATCACCGGCGATTTTTCCTCCACAGAAAAGATTCTGTCGCTGGTTTGTGCAACAAACCATCACCATTATGGGATTTCTGTCTTCAGTCCTCTTCACCAATGAAGTGACCTTTAATAGAGATGGCATCATTAACCTTTATAATCGTCATGTGTGGGCTACAGAAAATCCTCTGGGAATGGTTGAAGCGTCTAATCAGCAGCAGTTCAGCATCACTATTTGGGCACGATTATTGGCGACCGCCTACTTGACCGTTCTTCCACAACGCCTCAACGGAGAAACCTATCTAGACTTCCTGCAAACACTCTGCCTCCATTGCTGGAGAATGTAGCTTTGGCAATATGACAGACAACGTGGCTGCAGCACGATGGAGCGCATTAATGTTCGCCGGCATCTCAAAAACATATTCTCCAGACGTTGGATAGGACGTGGAGACCCTGTTGCATGTGCTGCTCGATTACTGGACTTAAACCCCCTGGAGTTTTATTTATGGGAGCATCTGAAAAGAATTATGTACGGTGAACCTCTTCCTGATGTTCAGACCCTTCAACAGTCTTTCCACGTAGCCTGTGACGACATTCGGACACAGCTACGGAACATACGAACGAGTGAGGTAATCTATAATGGGACGTGTGAACGCGTGCCCATGTACCTACTGTGGTGCCAGCGTTCTTTGTTTGATGTCCTTCAGCGTCATCTACCGTAGCAACTATGCATTTCCGGACACAAGGTGATGTGAACTTTTGTGCTCATTTCCAGTCAGGAATCACCCCCTGTACTTTGTCGGTGGACTTCAAACTCATCCTGTATACCAACAGAGAAACTTTAACCATATTCCAACACTATGTTCATACTAACCTACAGGAAGTCGAAAGCCGAAATCACCCAACATATTTCCTAACTAATATACACGAGTATATTAACGGAAAAATTCTACGTAATATAGGGGTTTCATTAATTGTTGTTTGATGTGGGAGTTGTCTTCAAAGGTAAGCATTTATTACTAACTTCAGTATTTTTACACTAACCTACACAGAGCGTCTTAACCTCAATAATTTAATATTCTGAAACGTTTTAATCTAGCAAAGCCGTACATTGTTCCTTTGAACCGATGCCGAGAATGAAATGCTGAGACATTCTTTATGTAATACGAATAAGATCTCTGGGGGGGGGGGATCCAGATGAGCGATGAGGAAATTGGAAAATTTAGGTTAACAAAAACTGCAACTGGCTTTACTTTCTTTCAAACTTATGGTCTGTGATGACTTCTATTAGGATAACAACCTCGCATGATCTTTTTTTTTTCATTCAACATACTTGCCGATACTGTTTAATGAAATACATCTGCGCAGATTTAATTATAGCGGAGTAAGATATATGGTTAATATTTCCGCACTACAAAACACCTGGAAAAAATAAAATAAGTACGACATCTGCACATCAGGTATAGCATTTCATTCCTCGTCTACTCAGTTTCGAATGTTTTAACAGTAACATTCATAAAATACATTTAGTGTATACATGCATTAGAATCAAGAGACTCCAGCCTTCTCTGTCGCAGTGAAAGCTTACATACGTGTTCCTATAAATGCCAAACCTATTTTTCCATGAACCTAAATAAACTACATTGAGTGAAACTCCATATACTCCGAAATACCCTAACCTATTTTTAAACTACGTTACACATATATCTATCCTATTTTACACTTACTCCAAGAACTACGTTAACGACAGATCATTATTTTTAAATATACCGAAACGCGCCTAACGCATTCCAAACTAACGCATAACCTTACATATGTAACGTAACGTATAGAAACGAGCTAGACTTTGTGTATCTAAAATGCATTTGCACTTTCCAAAAGTTTAAAAATGCAACTAATTGGTCAGCATTAAAACTTACACAATAACAAAAACAATAAATTTTACAAATTGTTATGGCTAGGAACATTTTATTGTGACTTAGATTATGAATTGGTGATTGGTAAAACATAATATGAGCTTTTAAAGTTGAAAAAATACCTCTCAAAACTAATGAGATAGATCATAATGGAAATGCGCTGTGCACTACAGATATATCATTGTGACCTAAATGCTCTAAAGCAGATATGGAGCCAGTCCTGTTTGCAAAACACAGCATATCGTTAAGAACAGCAGTGTAAACGAACTGTATGAAATACTTTTGAAAAGCAATCCAGAAAACATGGAGAAATCTTGCGAACGTGTGCATATGTCAGTTAATGAAGGGACGAGGTATGTGAGTCACGAAACAATGGGAGATACGTCATTTGAAAAACATTTCTACCGTAGTGCAATCAACGACCAATACCAAAGGATGATAAAGAGACCTAGAGGGTGCAAGCATTCTGTTTGTCTTTCTTTCTACAAACCGAATTAATACACCTTCTAAAGCGTTAAAATAAACCAGTCTTTTTCCCAGAGTGTTTAATTCCTACAACCAAACTATTACAAAGTCTTTTAATCAAACCAGTCCCATGACATCGTTACTTTCTTACAGTGCTGCAAGAAAACTAGAAAGAAAAAAGTAAAACAACTGAAAAGGTAAAATAGATATTTTTAAGCCCCAAAACTTTAAAACAGGTGTCAATTGTCAAATTAGACATTTTAAGCACCACAAAAACCCTTCCTTAGATTTATATTTTATATGAAATATGAAGATGTTTAACTAGCTTTAGTTTATTCGTACACATAAAAATACGCATTTAGCCTAAAATCTGAGGTATAATTATTACACATGAGAGCATTACACGAGGTGTGTTACAATATACCTACATGCTGCGTCTGATTTACTATGTCAGTTTTACCTATATGTGGTGATATGGTGGCATATTAATTTTATTGTCATTACCAGATGCACTAATGTGCTGTATTATTGCTACCGGACGTAGCATTATTGGGTCTCTTAGGTATATTTCGGCTTAACGATCTCTCCTTTCGGTGTGGATCACACCAAAAGGAGAGATCTGTTTGAAATTATTTGGTGTCTGGCTTTGGCTAGACACGGTTAGTGGGACCAAGTTAGCGTCACTCGAGAGTAAGTGGTCGTTGGAACCAGTCGTGTGTGGCCGGTCTACGGTCTGGTGCATCTCCCTCCATCCTGTTTCCTTTGTTAACTATGTGGAGAAGCCAAACGTTTCTGTGAATAAATCCCAGGTAATGTGTGCTATGTGATCTTTCAATGTAATATAAAACCCTACGCCTTCCCCTTAAATTTACATACCAAGGTCCCGGTCTTTTGCTGCTAGCGAGTTGCGCCTCCCCCACGTGCGTGTTGGGGTGACCTAAATTAATTATTTTCTGGTAACCTTTTCGGCCTTCACTTCTATGTAAAACGAAGCTGAATAAAACTATAAATAATAATAGCTATATACATACAAAATACGTAAGAGTGCATTTATATAAAAATAACAAACATTCGAAAAACATTATTGGCTATCTAAACTATGAGGCGATACGCGTATACATGTGCGAACACGATCATGCTCATTCCCGTAACCTAAGTCACCGCTAAAACCCTATCCGAATCAGTAGACGTTGATCAGGTGCTTGTATTGGCTCATCAAGTTTCTCTCATATATACCTACCTTCAGAATGGTGAAAATCACTTACTAGAGAGAGCTAACTCTGCAAGTTATCTTAAAATTGTGCTCTACATCATGTAAACTTGTTACATACCTACACGTAGGGCGTATAAATATGTTTATACATGAAAACGTTATGCGGCATTAAATTACATAAAGAAACAAACATACACAAATTGTTCAACACGGGAGATCGAACCCCGGTTTCCAGCATAACAAGCAGAGATGTTAATCCCTGCTTGTACTATATAAGCTACCTTGATGTAGGCTACTTATTCCACTAATGCCAAACATTACTGTCGTATTTAAAGCACAATACGAGCACTCGATCTGACCGGAGAGCAATACCCCGGGCGTTACAGGGCAAGCGGAAAGAAAACACGGGTGCGAGCAAGAATGCATCGAGAGAGATCGGAAAATTTGAGCGCAGAAACCGGTTTAGATCGCTCTTTTCCAGTCCTGTAGATAGTAAGATTGCGTTTTACAAAATAGAGGTGGAGGTGGTGCAATGCGAATTAAGGCTTTCATCGATTTTTGCATTTTAAAAGTTAACGGAAAATTATATTTTATTTCATAGATTGGCACGTGCACACTTATCTCATTAACCATGTTAAAATTAATGTTGCTTGCACTGTCTGTGGACCTTTCCAACTGTGGGAGTGGAGGTAAACCAAGAGAATTTAAATGTCTGAACCTGAAGCGTCTGCAAGCGTGCATAAAATCACAGAGTTAGCGGATAAAAATATTATATGGTAAATGTGGTAATAAAGTTTACTCTATACACCAGAGCTTCTACAATGGAGCCACGGCTGAAAATCGTGTCTAATTTCAAATATTAAAATCATTGTTGGCACCGAATGGCACTGCCCACTTCGGTCACTACTGACGCTGTTGCTTTTTGTGGTGTATGAAAGGTAATATGTTAGAATGAGCATAATGTTTGCTTGTGTGAATTGTTTAGCTTAATTTATAAACTTTTCAAACTCCACAAAATAAGTAAACCATCATTGCGAAAGAGTTTATAAGCATTTGTAAACGTCGTATTAATTTGAAGTAATGTGAAACAGACTGCAGAGTACCTCACAAATCATTCCTAATGCTTCCTCCTGTTACACTACATCCTATTATAGAATACGCCCATGCAATAGTAAAACCGAACAAGTCATATTTCCTGAAATGTAATTTGTTCTATATTCGTAGTTCATTTAAATAGCCAGTTAGTGAAAAAAAGTCTTCTTCAGTGTGTGTGTGTGTGTGTGTGTGTGTGTGTGTGTGTGTGTGTGAGAGAGAGAGAGAGAGAGAGAGAGAGAGGGAGGGAGAGAAAAGCATAATACAAAACCCGATAGTTGGATGAATATCAACTTCATATTTAAGCCCAACGTCTCTCAAGAATGCAACACTAAGATGTGCGCGGAATCCCACACCCTAAACTAATAATGAACTACAATAAATTATATTTATTATGAATAATTATTGAAAATTAATTTGAAAGTGGCTGGAGTAATTGCTTTAGTAATAGCAATTGCTATTTTATTTACAATACCCTTAATAAATACCTTACATTGAGAACATTTAGAGTTTTTATTCTTTCAGAAACAGCTCTAAGAGTTTCGATTAAAATATGACACGTTTGAGATGATGACATAAACATTAAATATGAAGCCCACTTCTTTCTAATGGCTTTTATATAATGATTATGTATAAATAGGAAACCATAAGAGACAGAAAAAGAAACCTTACTTCAGGAAAAATGTAGAACTCGTTAAAACATAATTTATGGCTTTTTTTTAGCGTTAGTAGCTTTTGAAGCATTCCATGTTGTATGTTTACATTTTCCCTAAATGTAGTCCTTTCATATAAATATCCTAAACATATGGTATTTTACTGAAAATCGTTAGCCATTTTTGATAAAATAATGAAACATTTTCCATGTAAATGGTACTTTGGATTGGGGGTATTTTCTTGAAAATCTTCGTATCGCATTCTTGGAAGACACTGAAGATAAATGTCACGTATTTAATTGACTTTTATTTTCGAGTTATGCTGTACACACATGCACACACACACACACACACACACACACACAAAACACACACACATACACAAAACACACACGGATTATTTTGTAAAAATTCTATCTTTCTTTTGTTTTAATTTCTTTATTCAGGAAGCCTCAAAGCGTGTATTTCCGATGAAATTTCGGAATTCCTTTTTACTTTCTCTACGACGTATAGTAAGTAGGGAAAGTATTGTATTCCACCCAAAAATTCGATACCAAGATTTCACTGGAAATATATGTTTTAAGGAATCCAAAAAAAAAAAGCATTTTTGGAAACATGTCCGTGTGTGTGTGTCTGTGAACAGCATAACTCAGAAACGAACAGTCGGATAAACACCAAGCTTGGTATTTAGGTTCAGTATCTTCCAGAGATGCGACACGAAAGTTTTCAAGAAAATCCCCACCCCAGATTACCTTTTATATGGAACATTTTTCGAAAATTTTAATTTTCTCAAAAATGGCTCTAAGGATTTTGATTAAAATATCATATGTTTAAGATATTTTCATGACAAATAAAATGTATATCTTTAATTTTCTGGGAATGTCTCCTAAAGTATTCTTCATTGTGAACGACTTTTGCATAACTGGTAAACCATAAGAGATAGACAAAATTTTACTACACAAAAAATGTAGATCGTGTTAAAATGCACAATTTGTCATATACATTTGTTTTGTTGAGTGAACCATTTTCGAGATGTTGCTTAGTAGTATTAGTCCCGGATGAGCCAATTGTTTTAACGATAATCCTGCCGCTAGGGGCGCTAGTGTCGCTAGTGTCGCTGCGTGCGACGGCGGCGGCGGTAAGTTTGAAAAGCGCCCTGAGCGTTAGGATTATCGTTAAATCGGTTGGCTCATCCGGGACGAGTTGAAAGAATTGAGGAAGTGACGTGGAGTGTTTTGATTGGTTCGTTAATTTGGGGTGGGAGATGGAGGAAGGGAGATGGAGGAGTATGGAGTTCGCGTGATGGAGAGGAGCTGGGTGGCGAGGTGTTGTCTGTGCGGAGGTCGGTACTGAAAGAGGGGTAAAGATGGGGAGCGAGGGATAAAAAGTGTAACAGAAAGTGACGTGTGAAGTTGTGATTGGTGGGAATAAGAAGTGATTTTATTGGTGGAAAGGAACAAATGAGAGTTGTTGATTGGTAGGAATAAGAGGGATTATGATTGGTAGAAAAGAAAAAGTTGTGGGAGTGGGGTATGTTGGAGGTGGTGGGAAAGGTAAGTTTTGCTAGCAGCAAGATTTGCAAAAGCCTGTCTTGAACTGATCAGCAATTTTTGAACGTCGGATGGTAGTTTTCTTGAGTGGATAGAGAGATGGGGGCGATATGAGATGCGGTGGCGAAAATGGGAACTAGACAAGGTTGTTGAGACAAGAGGTTTAAGGACGAGGAAATTTGGAGGTTAGTGGTGAACATGGCGGTCGCAAGAGGTGGGGGTAAGGAGACGCGGTGGTGAGAATGGGAACTAAAAGAAGATGGCGGTAGCAAGAGGTTAGAAGAGTAGATTTTGAGGTTAAAATAGCGGGAACTAAAAATGGCGGAGGGTCTGCGACAAGGAGATGCGGTGAGAACTAAACAAGATGGCGGACGCAAGAGGAGGGTAAGGAGGTTTGAGGTTACAGTACCAAAACACGAAAGGATATATTCCTACGCCAAGCAGGTCCGAAAAATAATTATGCGTGTGTTACTTACCTGTTACCGGTGTGGATGCGTCACCAAAAGCGCGGCACGCGAGGCGGAAAAATAAAAGCAAACTGTTTTTGAAAATGCTTAACCAGCTTTAAGATCAACCAACATCACTACGCACTGATATACCTAGGTTTTTAAAGCGGTACAGACACCCTTTGCAGAGGCGTAATTTAACTATACCAAAAACCTGGTACTGGACCATCGTGATGGTCGCTAGCGTACGTAGGAGCAGGGTTCTCATAGCCGGTCGAAAGCGGTCAAAAACGTGTACGACGTAGGTGTTGGCAGTAGCTGCTGCCGAGGCAACCGTCGAGGTGCGAATGAACGAGATCTGTTCTTGCAGGCAATCTGGTTGAGAGATGAGAGGCGCGGTGGTAAAAATGTGAACTAAATAAGATGGCGGAGGCACGAAGTTGAGGTTAAGGAGCGGCGAGGTGTTGACTGTGCGGCGGTTGGGGTCTGAAAGAGGGGGAAAGATGGCGAACGAGGGATAAAAAGTATAACAGAAAGTGACGTGTGAAGTTGTCATTGGTGGGAATAAGAAGTGATGTTATTGGTGGAAAGGAACAAATGAAAGTTGCTGATTGGCGAGAATAAGAGAGATTATGATTGGTGGAAAGAAAAAAAGGTGTGGGAGTGGGGTATGTTGGAGGTGATGGAAAAGGCAAGTTTTGCTACCAACAACATTTGCAAAAGCCTATCCAGAACTCATCAGCAATTTTAAATAACTAGTGTTTCGGGGGTTTTCTCTGGTTGGTAGACGAATGCAAGCTGTTTCTACCATACTTATATTATTCGTCTTTTTCCTTTTTTTTTTTAAAATGACTAGTTTTTTTTTTTTTTTTTTTTGGGAGTTTTCTGCGGATGGTAAACAAATGCAAGCTCTTTCTGCTTTTTCATAGGTTTTCCCTGGTTGGTAGGCGTTTTCTGTACTGGTTGACGAAGGCGTTTCTAATTTTGGAGGTTTTCTCAGGTTTTTAGCGGTTGACCCTGCCCCGCAATGCGTCACGCCGGGCATCTTGCTCAATATGATTTTTGTTTTATTGCCCGGGCGTGACGCATTGCGCGGCGCGCGTTTGCCGTAAACCGTTACAGTTGCCGTACTTATATTATCCTTTTTTTTAAAAAAAAAAAAAATCTTCGCCATCTTAGTTCACAAATTCACCGCTAATTCCTTCTCGTCATTTTTCATCCAATCACCTTTGATTTTATTTTCGCCTATCACATCACGTTATTTCAATTTGTCCACCTATCAGAGATCGTCTTATTTACACCAATCACAACGCTCCACGTCACTACTTGTTCTGCTTTTTAACCCTCGGTCGTGCATGTTTTGCGTCCTTGAGTTTCCATACCTCGCACACGCAACACCACAGCGCGATAACATGTCCACGTGCTAGCTGGTGTACCGGTACGATCGCCTCCTGGGCCTGCTCAACGCCGAGGAAGTGGTAGTGCAGACCTGCGTACCCGTGACGAACCAGGTCATGTACGTGGTGTTGAGGTAACTCCGAGGAGAGCCCCAAGGAGATCCACGCTACCAATACCGTGATTGCGGCTTACACCACGGCACACAAGTGCCTAGTGTTATTTTGTCACCTGAAGCGAAAGGTCTCCGTGGACACGTATCGAAGCTGCAATCTGCCGTTCACGTATAGAAACAGAGGTACAGTTGCCTAACACTAAGGTCTCCGTGGACACGTATCGAAGCTGCCATCTGACGTTCACGTATAGAAACACAGGTACAGTTGCCTAGCACTAAGGTCTCCGTGGACACGTATCGAAGCTGCAATCTGCCGTTCACGTATAGAAACAGGTATAGTTGCCTAGCACTAAGATCTCCGTGGACACGTATCGAACCTGCAATCTGCCGTTCACGTATAGAAACAGAGGTATAGTTGCCTAGCACTAGCACTAAGGTCTCCGTGGACACGTATTGAAGCTGCAATCTGCCGTTCACGTATAGAAACAGAGGTACAGTTGTCTAGCACTAAGGTCTCCGTGGACACGTATAGAAACACAGGTACAGTTGCCTAGCACTAAGGTCTCCGTGAACACGTATCGAAGCTGCAATCTGCCGTTGACGTATAGAAACAGGTATAGCTGCCTAGCACTAAGATCTCCGTGGACACGTATCGAAGCTGCAATCTGCCGTTCACGTATAGAAACAGAGGTACAGCTGCCTAGCACTAAGGTCTCCGTGTACACGTATTGAAGCTGCAATCTGCCGTTCACGTATACAAACAGAGGTGCAGTTCCCTAGCACTAAGGTCCCCGTGGATACGTATCGAAGCTGCAATCTGCCGTTCACGTATAGAAACAGAGGTGCAGTTGCCTAGCACTAAGGTCTCCGTGGACACGTATCGAAGCTGCAATCTGACGTTCACGTATAGAAACAGAGGTGCAGTTGCCTAGCACTAAGGTCTCCGTGGACACGTATCGAAGCTGCAATCTCCCGTTCACGTATAGAAACAGAGGTACAGTTGCCTAGCACTAAGGTCTCCGTGGACACGTATTGAAGCTGCAATCTGCCGTTCACGTATAGAAACAGAGGTGCAGTTGCCTAGCACTAAGGTCTCCGTGGATACGTATCGAAGCTGCAATCTGCCGTTCACGTATAGAAACAGAGGTGCAGTTGCCTAGCACTAAGGTCTCCGTGGACACGTATCGAAGCTGCAATCTGCCGTTCACGTATAGAAACAGAGGTACAGTTGCCTAGCACTAAGGTCTCCGTGGACACGTATCGAAGCTGCAATCTGCCGTTCACGTATAGAAACAGAGGTACAGTTGCCTAGCACTAAGGTCTCCGTGGACACGTATCGAAGCTGCAATCTGCCGTTCACGTATAGAAACAGAGGTGCAGTTGCCTAGCGCTAAGGTCTCCGTGGACACGTATCGAAGCTGCAATCTGCCGTTCACGTATAGAAACAGAGGTGCAGTTGCCTAGCACTAAGGTCTCCGTGGACACGTATCGAAGCTGCAATCTGCCGTTCACGTATAGAAACAGAGGTACAGTTGCCTAGCACTAAGGTCTCCGTGGACACGTATCGAAGCTGCAATCTGCCGTTCACGTATAGAAACAGAGGTACAGTTGCCTAGCACTAAGGTCTCCGTGGACACGTATCGAAGCTGCCATCTGACGTTCACGTATAGAAACACAGGTACAGTTGCTGACTTTTTAAAAACTCAATATTCTTGGTATATAGAGGCTTATTATGAGGTGATACATCCATTTATATGAATTTTCACGATCCACCACTGCACGATTTCTACCATCGCCAATAAAAATGCATTTAAAAGATTTTACCGCTGACGTACATCCGCTCTCAGGCTCTTTTTACACATAGATCAGCCACACACGTTCTCTGTACGTAAGGCTGCACATGGGAAATGACTGTTTGCAGACTTCAGTTATTCCTGATGTTATTAGTGCAAATATTAAAACTGAGTATTGTGTGTAGTGCTTTTGTGTTGTGCCAGTGCATACGTGTTATGTAAAATGTAAAGAATTAAATAAAAATCAGCAGATACTTCCTTTCTAAGGAGTAACACCAACTGTTGAATATAGATTCTCAAAGTGCTACGTTCGTACGACCTCTACCCTCTATATCTTATAGGTGAGTACGAAAGTATGTAGATCGCGTTAAAATACACAACTTATGTCATATACATCTTTATTGTTGAGTGAACCGTTTTCGAGATATTGCTTGTTATTTACTTAAATTTTCCAATAGTTATTTTCTCAAATGGGAATTCGTTATTCATTTTTTTTTTGTCTTTGATATGCAAAGAGTATTAATCTGTGGCAAAAAGAATGGTACTGCACATAGCAACCAGCTATTAAGAGATATGTATGTGCTTAAAGGCTACTGTTTTTCTATATTCCCCTTGTAAATATATTTTCCCTACATCTACAACAAAATTAGCAATAAAACAGAGTTTGCAAATGTTTATCTCGATTAACATGAACTAGATGGGGAATAAGCGTTTGTAAAAATACTTTGTACAAGAGATGAGAAAAGTCATGTGAGTGTTACACATCAGATTTTTTTTATGTGTTTCAGTGGGTGAATAATAATTAGTTTTGTTGGTATCGTTATCACAGTACTGTTTCACTTGTGAAATCCCGTTCTCTTTGTATTAAAAAAAATGGCTCTAACGATTTTGATGAAAAATATCGTATGTTTAATATAATGTCGTGAGAAATGAAATGTATATCTCGAATTTTCTGGGAATGTCTCCAAAAGTATTCTTCATTGTGAACGTCTTTTTCATAACTGAAAAACCGTAAGAGATAGACAAAATTTTACTACACAAAAAATGTAGATCGCGTTAAAATACACATCTTATGTAATATACATTTTTGTTGTTGAGTGAACCGTTTTCGAGATATTGTTTGTTAATTTTCCAATATTTATTTTCTCAAATGGGACTTCGTTATTCATTTTTTTTTTGTCTTTGATATGCAAACAGTATTAATCTGTGGCAAAAAGAATGGTGTTGCACATAGCAACCAGCTATTAAGACATATGTATGTGCTTAAAGGCTACTGTTTTTCTATATTCCCCTTGTAAATATATTTTCCCCTACATCTACAAGAAAATTAGCAATAAAATAGAGTTTGCAAATGTTTATCTCGATTAACATGAACTAGATGGAGCATAAGCGTTTGTAAAAATACTTTGTACAAGAGTAGAGAACGTCATGTGAGTGTTACACATCAGATTTTTTTTTTATACAAGAAAATTAGCAATAAAATAGATTTTGCAAATGTTTATCTCGATTAACATGAACTAGATGGGGAATAAGCGTTTGTAAAAATACTTTGTACAAGAGTTGAGAAAGTCATGTGAGTGTTACACATCAGATTTTTTTTTTTGTTTCAGTGGTATCGTTATCACAGTACTGTTTCACTTGTGAAATCCCGTTCTCTTTGTATTAAAAAATGGCTCTAACGATTTTGATGAAAATATCATATATTTAAGATAATGTCGAGAGAAATGAAATGTATATCTCGAATTTTCTGGGAATGTCTCCAAAAGAATTCTCCATTGTGAACGACTTTTTCATAACTGATAAACCGTAAGAGATAGACAAAAGTTTGCTACACAAAAAATGTAGATCGCGTTAAAATACACAACTTATGCCATATACATTTATTTTGTTGAGTGAACCGTTTTTCGAGATATTGCTTGTTATTTCCTTTAAATTTTCCAATACTTATACTTTTTCTCAAATGCGTTATTCATTTTTACTTTCTCTACTACGTATAGTAAGTAGGGGAAGTATTGCATTCCACCCAAAAATTCGATACCGAGATTTCACTGGAAATACATGTTTTGAGAATCACTGAATCCAGAAAAAAAAAGCATTTTTGGAAACATGTCCGTGTGTGTGTCTGTCTGTGTGTCTGTGTGTCTGTGTGTCTGTCTGTCTGTGCGTCTGTGTGTCTGTGAACAGCATAACTCAAAAACGAACAGTCGGATAAACACCAAACTTGGTATTTAGGTTCAGTATGCATAACTGGTAAACCGTAAGAGATAGCCAAAATTTTACTACACAAAAAATGTAGATCGCGTTAAAATACACAATTTATGTCATATACATTTTTTTTTAGTTGAGTGAACCATTTTCGAGATATTGCTTGTTATTTCCTTAAATTTTCCAATACTTATACTTTTTCTCAAATGCGTTATTCATTTTTACTTTCTCTACTACGTATAGTAAGTAGGGGAAGTATTGCATTCCACCCAAAAATTCGTTACCGAGATTTCACTGGAAATACATGTTTTGAGAATCTCTGAATCCAAAAAAAAAAAAGCATTTTTGGAAACATGTCCGTGTGTGTGTCTGTCTGTGTGTCTGTGTGTCTGTGTGTCTGTGAACAGCATAACTCAAAAACGAACAGTCGGATAAACACCAAACTTGGTATTTAGGTTCAGTATCTTCCAGAGATGCGACACGAAGGTTTTCAAGAAAATCCCCCCACCCCAGACTACCCTTTACATGGAACATTTTTCGAAAATTTTAATTTTCTCAAAAACGGCTCTAACGATTTTGATTAAAACATCATATGTTTAAGATATTGTCATGTCAAATAAAATGTATATCTCGAATTTTCTGGGAATGTCTCCAAAATATTCTTCATTGTGAACGACTTTTTTGCATAACTGGTAAACCATAAGAGATAGACAAAATTTTACTACACAAAAAATGTAGATCGCGTTAAAATACACAACTTATGTCATATACGTTTCTTTTGTTGAGTGAACCGTTTTCGAGATATTGCTTGTTATTTCCTTAAATTTTCCAATACTTATACTTTTTCTCAAATTCGTTTATTCATTTTTTTTATGTCCTGAACATGCAAACAGAATGGAATTCGCCACATAGCAACCAGCGTTAAAATATTTGACTATCGCTTAAAAGCTACCAATTAGATTGTACAAGAGTAGAGAAAGTTATGTGAGTGTAACAAATCAGTTTTTTTATACGCTACTATTTTAGTGTGTGTGTGTGTGTGTGTGTGTGTGCGCGCGCGCGCGAGTACGTGCCTAGGAACCGTGCGCCACAAGCCAAAACGACGACGTTATAGAAAAACTTTATCAATTGCCTACCGGCCAGGGACAACCGCTAAAAAACCTGAAAAAAGCTCTAAGAGTATTCTAACGCTTACCGATCTGGAAAACCCTTGAAAACAAGATAGTACACTTTTGAGATATTGCTTGTTATTTCCTTAAATTTTTCAATACTTTTTTACTTTCTCTACTACGTATAGTAAGTAGGGGAAGTATTGCATTCCGCCCAAAAATTCGATACCGAGATTTCACCGGAAATACACGTTTTGAGACCTCCTTAATCAAAAAAAAAAAAAAAAAAAAAAAAGCATTTTTGGAAACATGTCCGTGTGTGTGTGCCTGTCTGTGTGTCTGTCTGTCTCTCTGTGTGTGTGTGTGTGTGTGTGTGTGTGCGCCAGTACGTGCCTAGTATCCGTGCGCCGACAAGGTAAAACTTCATCATTTGCCTACCGGGCAGGGTCAACCGCTAAAAACCTGAGAAAACCTCCAAAATTAGAAACGCCTTCGTCAACCAGTACAGAAAACGCCTACCAACCAGGGAAAACCTATGAAAAAGCAGAAAGAGCTTGCATTTGTTTACCATCCGCAGAAAACTCCCAAAAAAAAAAAAAAAAAAAACTAGTCATTTTAAAAAAAAAAAGGAAAAAGACGAATAATATAAGTATGGTAGAAACAGCTTGCATTCGTCTACCAACCAGAGAAAACCCCCGAAACACTAGTTATTTAAAATTGCTGATGAGTTCTGGATAGGCTTTTGCAAATGTTGTTGGTAGCAAAACTTGCCTTTTCCATCACCTCCAACATACCCCACTCCCACACCTTTTTTTCTTTCCACCAATCATAATCTCTCTTATTCTCGCCAATCAGCAACTTTCATTTGTTCCTTTCCACCAATAACATCACTTCTTATTCCCACCAATGACAACTTCACACGTCACTTTCTGTTATACTTTTTATCCCTCGTTCGCCATCTTTCCCCCTCTTTCAGACCCCAACCGCCGCACAGTCAACACCTCGCCGCTCCTTAACCTCAACTTCGTGCCTCCGCCATCTTATTTAGTTCACATTTTTACCACCGCGCCTCTCATCTCTCAACCAGATTGCCTGCAAGAACAGATCTCGTTCATTCGCACCTCGACGGTTGCCTCGGCAGCAGCTACTGCCAACACCTACGTCGTACACGTTTTTGACCGCTTTCGACCGGCTATGAGAACCCTGCTCCTACGTACGCTAGCGACCATCACGATGGTCCAGTACCAGGTTTTTGGTATAGTTAAATTACGCCTCTGCAAAGGGTGTCTGTACCGCTTTAAAAACCTAGGTATATCAGTGCGTAGTGATGTTGGTTGATCTTAAAGCTGGTTAAGCATTTTCAAAAACAGTTTGCTTTTATTTTTCCGCCTCGCGTGCCGCGCTTTTGGTGACGCATCCACACCGGTAACAGGTAAGTAACACACGCATAATTATTTTTCGGACCTGCTTGGCGTAGGAATATATCCTTTCGTGTTTTGGTACTGTAACCTCAAACCTCCTTACCCTCCTCTTGCGTCCGCCATCTTGTTTAGTTCTCACCGCATCTCCTTGTCGCAGACCCTCCGCCATTTTTAGTTCCCGCTATTTTAACCTCAAAATCTACTCTTCTAACCTCTTGCTACCGCCATCTTCTTTTAGTTCCCATTCTCACCACCGCGTCTCCTTACCCCCACCTCTTGCGACCGCCATGTTCACCACTAACCTCCAAATTTCCTCGTCCTTAAACCTCTTGTCTCAACAACCTTGTCTAGTTCCCATTTTCGCCACCGCATCTCATATCGCCCCCATCTCTCTATCCACTCAAGAAAACTACCATCCGACGTTCAAAAATTGCTGATCAGTTCAAGACAGGCTTTTGCAAATCTTGCTGCTAGCAAAACTTACCTTTCCCACCACCTCCAACATACCCCACTCCCACAACTTTTTCTTTTCCACCAATCATAATCCCTCTTATTCCTACCAATCAACAACTCTCATTTGTTCCTTTCCACCAATAAAATCACTTCTTATTCCCACCAATCACAACTTCACACGTCACTTTCTGTTACACTTTTTATCCCTCGCTCCCCATCTTTACCCCTCTTTCAGTACCGACCTCCGCACAGACAACACCTCGCCACCCAGCTCCTCTCCATCACGCGAACTCCATACTCCTCCATCTCCCTTCCTCCATCTCCCACCCCAAATTAACGAACCAATCAAAACACTCCACGTCACTTCCTCAATTCTTTCAACTCGTCCCGGATGAGCCAACCGATTTAACGATAATCCTAACGCTCAGGGCGCTTTTCAAACTTACCGCCGCCGCCGTCGCACGCAGCGACACTAGCGACACTAGCGCCCCTAGCGGCAGGATTATCGTTAAAACAATTGGCTCATCCGGGACTAATACTACTTTGCTTGTTATTCCCTTAAATTTTTCAATACTTATTTTCTCAAATGGGAATTCGTTATTCATTTTTTTGTCTTGGGTATGCAAAGAGTACTAATCTGTGGCAAACAGAATGGTGCTGCACATAGCAACCGGCTATTAAGAGATATGTCTGTGCTTATATTGCCCTTGCAAATACAAAACAAGGGGAACATAGTAGACCTTAAGCGATGGTTAAATATTTTTAGAACTGGTAGCTATGTGTAAAATGTAATTCTCTTTGCATGTCAAAATATCGTTTCTGCAAATGTTTATCTCGATTAGTATGAAATAGATGGAGAATAAGAGTTTGTAAAAATAGTTTGTACAAGAGTAGAGAAAGTCTTGTGAATGTAACACGTCAGAATTTTTTGGGTGGAATGCAACTTCCTATCTTTCTGCTGACAAGTAGAGAAAGTAAAAATGTATATTTCTTATAATTTCATATAACTTTTTTAGACAGCATGGCCTAAAAGTAGAACTTCTAACACAGAGCACACCAGCTAATAAAAACTTTAGATTATCGCACTAGTGCTATGATCTTCAGTGTGACCAACTTTGGTTTCAGGTCCAATTACATGGCGATTACCCTTTGTGTATGCAAATGTTTAATAACGTGACTTGGTTTGGTTAGGTTTTACTTTTCATTATGTCTTTTAACATGATTAATTTCTCATGGCGCTCGTATTATCTGTTCACAATACAAATCGTCATATTTCAGTTTATGCAATTCGTTGTAGAATTAACGTTATATTGGCAGCTTTCTTCGGTTTAAAATGTTACTCATTTATCTAACCTACACAAAGATTAAAGAGTAGAAATTATGAATTCAGAAGAAATTGAAATGGAAGTGAAATTACAGAAGCGCAGAAAGAATAACACAGAAAGTCCAAAAGACCCAAAAAGCAATAATAGCATTTAATCGCTTCATTGTCTGTTGTAAGGTAAAACATGGTGAAAATAATTTCACTGAAAATGACTGCTAGCGAATCAATAAAACATTTAAAAAATCCGACATCTCGCTTTTTTAAGTCATTTCTCTTGTTTCAAGAACGCGTTCTAAACGTGATCTGTTAGTTTCAGGAATCAACTCAATATTATTGATATTTTACAAATTCGAGCGCTGCCTAAAACAGTATACACCATACGTGTTAAAAGTGGTTTTATTTTTACCATTTGTATCATAATCTACTATTATTGTGGATTGTGGATAACACCCATTTCCAAGGTATGTAGTATTTATTATTGGTCTGAATTTGTCAATACTTTTGTAATTTTATTTTCTCTACATGTACCTGTATGTAGGTAAAAGGAAGTATTGCATTCCACCCAAAAATTCAATATTGAGATTTCACCTAAATACGTGCTCTGAGGCCTCTGAATCGAAAAAAAAATTAGAAAAAGGTCCGCGCGCGCGTGTGCGCGTTTTCTGCTTTTCTAAAGCACAAAATCCGAGCCCAGAATTATAGAATTCTTACTTGAGAAGGCTTGTGATTTGTGTTTCGGGAAGTACATTACATTTGCAAATAAGGATATAATCTGATTGTTACATTCACATTGATTTTCTCTAAACATATCGTTTATTTTTATATGGCTTCTACAAATTATTCTTACAGAAAGTTATTTTTCTATCTATTTCATGGTAACAGAGAAACTTTGCAAAGTAAATTACAATTCTGTGTAATATTTTACTTTAGATGGACTGTTAGGGCCATCTCAGTTCTGTACCTAGCACTCCTAAAACGCCACTCCACTATCAAAGTATAGCACGTTCACAATGGTTTGCTCTGAATGTAACAGGATCTGCAGAAAACTAGATATCGCAAGACACTACTTCATGTCATTCACTGTAGAATCCATCAACCTCCATAATATTATAATGACATCCACTAGATGTAATAAAATCGCAACTTAGATAACAGCGGTCCTTTGCAGGATGCGCCTAAGTACTGTTGAGGAGAGACGCAAAAAGTGGTATTACATGTTTTGTGGGCGCGCAAATGTGGTTTTAAGACCTTTGAGAAATACAGTGTGAACATTGTTATTAACTTCATTGTTACATACTTAAATACCATAATCTCAGATGTCAGCCTTCAACCATTTTGCAACAAAGGCCGCTAGTGTTCGGTTACCCAAAATAAGACAGAGCCTCCACTTTTACCTCTAGCCGGGAGCACCAGAATCTGCCTCGAGAGAATCTGAAGCTCAATTTGTAATTATGTTGACTATTTCGCGATTAAAATTATAAAAATAAAACAACACATAGCGTAATAGGTATACGCTTAAGAAATAATCATTATAAAAATAGACCTAAAGTTATGAATTCCAGTTCGGAACTTTCGTTTCCTTCAACAGTCGAACACTGGGAAGTCGAAATTAAAACGATTTACGCGATAACACAGTTAACGACCCTACGGGGTGGATCATCAATAATTGTATGTCCGACTGCTTAGATGAAAACAACAGAAGTTGCAGGATAAACGGTTGCGATTGCTCCTAATTTAAAGTGTTTATTTCCCGGATGAGTTACTTCATGCATGAGTGTAATAGGTAATATAGACTTTGACATGACATTTCGTACATAAAGAATTGTCCTAGAAATTGTTAAAGGTATGTTGTTGTTAAATGAAATGACAGTGGGCAGCGTCAAGTCTTCCTGTGCTACAATGGAGTTAAATGACTTCGGAAACTATATGGGAAAATAGCCTAAAGTATTCAGAGTCGGGTAAAAATTAAATTGCTCCGAATGTTAGCAACGCTTATTTAATTGCAAAACAACCTTACTTTTAAAATGCACTTGATACGCTATATTTAGCAGTTTGTCAAACCGGTTCATTTCTACCTTCACACCCGACTCAGACTGACCCACATTAAAACTTATTCGTAAGAACCTGAATGAGTAATTATTATTTTACTATTTCTTCACTGTAGCAGTTGTTAGAGAAATTACCATAAAACATCCAACTGGCGAAATTGACGTCATTGCGGCTAGTGAATTCCGTGGAGATGCCGTGAAATCACACCAAACAACGCGGTTGTTACAATTTCATTTACACAAATTTAAGCACTCGCCGAACTTAAAAGTGCTGAAGACCTGTTTAACTTTATCTGCAGGCGTTACTGTCGCAAAGTTATTGAACATTGCGGCAAGGGTCGGAACGTCGCCAAGAAAAACAAAAGACACGCCAAGAGTGCAGTCCAAGGGTGTACAAACTACACATATGCTGCATACTTTTGCATGTTAAAACAAGCAGATTAACAAAATGCATAGAAAACTTGAAAGAAACAGCTAAGATTATTCAAAAAAAACTCTTCTGCTGCTCCCCCTCCCGCTAATGATGGATACTAATCATTATCGATTTTTAAGTCTGCAATGTAGTTATGATTTTCAGGCTCTTCTAATAGGTTTCTTTAAATTTATCACTGTCAGTGTATTCTGCTTTATTTGCTAATATTTGATAATTCGTAGATTTTGTAAGCATATTTAATTACATATAATTACCGCTATCTTACTGTATCCGGTGTTGCACAAGTGGCTTTTGAAACTTCAAATGATGATTTAATTAATTTTACTTTACCCCATTTTCTTTATGAAATTATTGTTCAATGACCTAGAAGATTTGCATGATGAATCCTTCTCTTTACCGGTAATAACTAACAGCGTAAAGACCCCGTTATAACCTAATAAGGTATTAAAAATCTCCAGATATTTGCGCAAATGAGTATGAAATATCAGTAGATGTGGTATTTTTGATTTCCTTGACCTGGGAAGGTTAATCTTCAAAATCTTGGAAATGTTGTATAGCCTATACGTATCTTTTAATGGTGAAACAATTATTGGAATCGTCGAGTAATTTATAGATAATCACAGCAGCTGACATTTTAAACCTTCGCACAGTCGCTTTGTTCCCGTAGTTATTTAATAACAAAGGCTATACAGTTTTTACAAAATACAGAAACCGCTTTAATCAAAAGTCAACGAAATATGAGGCTAGTGAGTATGAAACTTTTTCACTTTAAACATTTTGGAAATGGACACCGTCTCAGTTGTTAATTATAAAATATATCGGTTGAGTGTTTTCTGACTTTCAGTTGTTTAGCATAGACTGGTGATTAATTTATTACAACATGCAGAGGAGATAAGTGTCATTAAAAGGTTTTGGCATTCAAAATTTCGCTAAACACATCTGTAGAATTAGAATAAAAGTTACTCATGTGTTTTAATGGTACACTCTACACACATCTGCAATATTTTAATAAAATTCAGTTTAAATAAATATAGCATACAAATATCGTACCGCTATAAACAGTTGGATTATCTTTATTTTACTGTGTCTGCTTGCTCGGTTGTTAAATCGTGACCATCTAAGCATCTGATGGCATTCATCTTATTTTTCCGTGGAGTGACAACAATTCTCTACCCCATAGCGTTCACCAAGAAAAGTAAAAGATATCTATGAAAATATGTTGCATTCTATATTCCATATTCGCATTCAATAATCCATTTAACAAATTAAATTAGTAGCTGTCTTATAGCCTAATCCCATCGAGAAGAACATGATTTTCAATGGAGAAAGAATTATCAAAATTTAGTGATTTCCGAGATTACCCCCCCCCCATACACACACATACACACACACACATACACACACACATATTTTCTCTCCTTTTAATATTAGTAAAGATTATATTGAGGAATGCATGCTTTTGTATTTAATTATTACCACTATTCCATGCAAATTTTCAGAGACTCTTCTGCAAATGTTTGGTGTTAGCGACAAGAGTATGTAGACTTATACAAATTGCAGATTAAACTGATGAATGAAAAGTCTGTACGAAATTCAGCTGGTACGAACGGTGAACATTGAGGAATAAATTGTCTGCATGGAGCAGAACTGAAGAGCCGAATGTTTTGTTTATTAATTCCGCGAGCCACGTGGGACGTGCATTCATTCACATAAATAACTATCGTTTTACAATTAAGGCTAAAAGGTGCTGAATAGGCTAAGGCAATGTAATATACTTTTGGTCTTAGGATCAAAATTAAGAGTTTTTATACGCCAATTAGAGAAATAATTGTGTCATCACTAGGAAATTCAAACTCGTGACCGTTACTATTGAATAACTTACGAGTAATAACTTAATAATTAATAAAACAGTAACAAAAGGTAACATGAATACTCTGAGGTGTTTGTAATAGGATCTTAAAATTTTTTCACTGTGGTAATTTATGCAGGCACCACAACTCCTTAACCAAATTTTGTACTCTAGCTTGAGGCAGTATATCACAACACTGTGAATGCGAGTGATTGTAGTGTAAATTAACATTATTGTATGACAATGATTTTAGATGTTTGTTAGCTATAAGCATTGTTAGGAAATAAGTTTACACGGCCTCACTGAACTGACAATAGGAGTGGGTAACAATGAAGCGATGGGGTGAGCTGTTATCACTTAGAAGAGACAAACAAATGACGTCAGGGTAGCGTGCCTTTGTTTAGAAATGGAGGGAATATCTTCCCTAGAGCATATGTGTAAGTAATTATGATTGGCTTATAAAACAGACGCTAATGTTGACGCGATTTAGTAACCAATAGCAGCTCTATTATAATGTTTAGGCATATCTGGGTGAGGGAGTATAAATTCTTGAGCCAAAAGCGTCTGCCGATCCCTCACACCAACAACTCCCCCAAGTTAAGCAGCATTGGGCTCGGTCACCAGCTGGATGAGTGACCATCTAGCAGCGACCCGCCCTGCTACCCATACCATAACCTAGTTTTCCCATCTTGCTTTGCTGCCAAACCGGCCTGCTTGGCTTGACGACCACACAAGCGGTCGACCAATTTAAGCAGCATTGGGCTTGGTCACCACATGGTCGCTAGTCCATGGTGTGTGGGAACACCGAGACCCAGCCAATGGTAGCGCAGAAAGCTAAACTCCACCCAATACAAATTGACAAAAATCAAAAGTTTGTGTAAATCATTTGAAACCTTCTCTATCGCACAGGTAAAGCCGCATACGCGGCTAGGTACTGTGGCGAACACATTCTGCCCAGGTGAACCTGGGCGACCTGTTCTCGATTGCTGGAAGCATCGCGCAGTTCTATAGAATCATTCATGAGGTACACATCACGCAGTTCTACAGAATCTCTCGCGTCGTAAAGTTAGTTACAAAATGTGAAGTAGGTACGGGACAACTATTATGACAGTAATTACATTCGGAAATATAACAGTTTCAATCAGGCGTGTATCAAGATTAAAGATGTGAAATTAATTAAGTGTGACGGCAATAAAAGTGTGAAAATAAATTCTTTTATCAGTGTTATCTTTTAGTAACAACTCCTTTCCGTTTACACATCCTGCTCAGAGATATTTGCTCGACTGAGCAATAATAGCTAGCCGGAGGACAAAGAGCCCAAAATTCAAAATAATAAAACAATAACAGGCGCTCAGCAAATAAGATAACACGAACAGATTACTGCACCAAGCTTAACTTCCAATCTCTATCGAGTAGTTTGTTCAACATATCTCAAGACTGACGAAATAACAGTGGACGATGCTACTATAGGATACAAATTGCAGGAGACTACAGGCAAAAGGCTTACAGGGAGCAAGCAAAGGTGCATAGGTATTGTCTACCTATGTCTGGTTCACAGAAACCGAGAACGGTAACCGGCGAACGGTAATTTATAATGTGAACATTTACAATTAAGGGGAAGCTTTCCCGGGTCCCGGGAACGGAAGAAGACTTTCTTGTTCTCGTTCCCGGACGCGACACTTTAGTTCCATAATAAAATTTTGTGCATATAACTCTTCAATGTAGAAATTATTCAATGCGGCCGTGACATGAAATAGCCGCTAGAGCTCTCTCTAGCCCTAAGATGGGAAAATGAAACTCTAACAAATGTGCGTCCCGACCACAGATCTATTGAGCGTTGGTTCTTCTAGCGAAAATGTCAACTATAGTTAGTTTATATGCAACTCAAAACTGGCTGTTGCCTCATAAACTACAAAGAACAGCAAAAACTGGTAGAAATTAACAAAGAACAACAAACAACCTTAATGAACACTATTAATAAGGGAAAGAAGCTTGGTACGACTAGAAGAATCGGAAATATTAATGATCTGTGGTTAGAAAATGTTTACTACTATATCGATTTTTGACGTTGGCTAATTTGCATTATTTTGGTTGAATTGGAAGCAGGTGCAAAAACATCACTGGTCAGTTACAAACAACATATCAATGCGCAAAATGGACTTTCCACTTTGCCATCGATATGCATTCCTGTTCTCGGGTTATTGTGAACCAACCTTAATTCTTTCTGAAAAGCAAGGAAATATATATAATAGGAAATATGGCAACATAGTCTTGAACACAAAGTACTAACATAGTAAAAATGAAGTTAAAACAGAATACGATAAGAATCTATATATCATATACAATGTACTGGACAAAATTGAATAATTAATACAATAACACAAAAATTATAAACGTAAAAACACCAAAAACGAAAATTGCAGAAAAATACAATCATAATGGTCACTATAGCACATAGTGAAGAGTTTTGGTACACATATAACTGAAACGTGAAATCTGTATAGATATTATTCATATAAATATACGTATAATGACAAAGGGTTAAATACAAGTCTGCTATCTTACAGTTAACAATGATACCCGAAATATTGACAAAATTCTTGAGTACTATATAAGCTATGATTTATTAAAAATCTTTTTACTGAATTTTTTTTATCCTTACATTTTATTTTCTCAGTGATTAAGTTGATTATGTAAAATGGAGTTAACTCTTTTAGTAAATCTGGAAACTTGTAAATGTATTTTATTGCTGTTCCTTGTTTTATGATCATGTACTATATTATTAATCTGGAAATTTTGAATGTTGTTATTAATGAAACAAACAGTTTCTAAAATATATAAGCAGGGTAAGGTTAGTAAGTTGTTTTCCTTAAAAAAGTTTTACAATGAATAATCCTATTTGTACTAAACATCTTTCTTATTATTTTCTTTTGTGCTACAAAAAGAGCTTTTATTTCTGTGGCAGAACACCGTATGAAAATTCCACAAGCAAGAGCAGATTCTACATAAGAAAAATATATCATTTTTAATGTCTGTATATTACAAATATTTAATACAGATATTATATAGTGTTCTTTACTAATTTTGAAGTAATGCTCTCAATATGAATATGATCAGCATCAATGGAACAAGTATGGCTGAACTAGCATTCATAGAGTATAATGCTTATGTGTGGGTCTAGCTTAGCAACCGAACTGACACAGGAAATCTTGGGTTTCATCAAGCTGCTTTGATTATTTATTGTATTGCAGAAAACACTCCAAACGGTTAGTCCTTAAATCGAGGGCGTTTCCGAGAAAGAGAGAAAGTGATTTTTTTTCATTATAAAGTGTTTTAATACTTTTAAAAAAGCTAAATAACATTTCCCCCCTCTTTTCCCGTTTCAAACAATATTTCCCATTAAATACTGTTAAAATAGAAATCACTAATACGAGTAAAAAACTTAATAATCTACTAGGAAAAGCTTTACTAGATCGAATAGTGAACAACGCAAAGATACAAACTGAATACTGTCCTATTATATCTGACATGCGTACACAATGGGAATACAGCCTACCATATTGGCTATTAACAATATACAAGCACTGTAAACATGAATTAAGCTCAATGAATAGACCAATGAAAACTTAATATTTTTAGAGTTCTATAGAATATTTATAAACAGAGTTTGATGGTATAATATACAATTATTTATGAGTCTAATTACATTAGGTAATAACATTAGCATGTTTATGCTAATAAGAGCCCAAGGCTTAAATTTATGGTGAAATTTAATTTTTCATAAATTCAGCTACAATAAATGCATTGTCGTGAGTGTCTATATTTTATTGAAATTAAAATATAATTTATTCAATAAACTATGTAATAAATTCTATTTATATAAATATTCTATGATAAATAAATACACATTCTAAAATTTGATTATATTCTATTGTTAAAAGGATACCACGAGCAAAAACGCATGCCATACTTTACGTTATGTATTAAATTTTATGTTCTTATCAAATATAGTATTTTAAACATAAGAGCTTTCTCAATACACTATTGATTAGGCACCAAAAGCAAAAATCAAACAAAATGCAACTGCTCTCTATGAATTGTGACCAGTCTGTATTTTGTCGAATTTAAAAAAGAATTTGTTTACTAAACATACGTGCTTTATAAACATTGAGAAAAGCTATTACCTTTCTTTTCGGATTCAGTGACACAAAAATTCCACAACATCGGAGTAGATGTGGAAATGTGCCCGGCTTCTTTTCATAATTCGATCCTGCATATTTACTATACACAATCACATATAATATAACTTTATATAAAAATGGAGATGTTGGATTTCTCGATATTCCAATTATTTAAGTGCGCAGTCTGTTATTTTATTATTTGTTTGTTATACCAAGTTACGCACTAAGTCGAATAACACCAACATTTAATTTAACTTTAATTCTTAAGACATTTCCACAATTTCAAAGTAATGTTTTCCCTCTTCTGTATAAATGACAACTAAATAAGTCGAGAAAGACAATTTTCTTTTTATCTCTTTGGCCCACCGTCTGAAGTTGTATACAGGAGCTGGTTTCCACGCCCATTTTGTCGTTAAAATGGTTCATGTCGTAGGGCGTGTGTAATAGGCTGAAAAGGTTGCAGTCCACGGCTCCTTTGACCTCGCCCTCATTAGAAAACAATCCTACGAAAAATCTCTTAGATGTTTACAGGGCACTTTTCTCGACACTCTACTGTGTCATGCGATGCGCATGCGCTTAGTAACTGAGTAGTCAGCTTCTACAAGCGGCTCTACTAAAAGTGAGGGGGCGGGGGGGGGGGGGAGAAGCAGCGAACTGTATGAAAAATGACAGAGCAAATGCGGCCGGCCTTCCCATTCCCAGCTGCTGCCTTTTCCATCATTACTATAGCATTTTGGCCATGTATGCAAGCTAGGTAACACGTAATAATTTCACATGTTAGACCCAAGGGCGTCGTTCTTTCTAATTCTGAAGATGCAGGCGACTTGCAGTCTTTGAAATCTTGAAGGTAACAAACACCTGCACCCATTTCTTTAGCTAGCAGTGGTGGTGGTGGTGGTGGTGGTGGTGGCGGCGGCGGTGGTAGCTAGGTATTTGCCTAATTGTCTATTTTGCCACTTTGTTTAGAATCGTAGGCTTTGTATAGATATAAACATATTTCATTCTTACTGGAGTAAAATATACTAATTTTTAGTGGCTATAAAGGCTACATTTCATTGTGTGTATTTCACTGTATTTCCTAACGTCAGCAGTTCCTTTTTTGGGAGGGATCCCTTGAAGTTTAACCTCGGAGGTCGTATCGGAGGATGAATGAATGAAATAGACGGAAAGTTATTCGAAAAAACTCGGGATCCACAGAGCTTAAAGTTACCCGACATTTGTCTTCTTAGGATAAAGGAAAACCTCGGAACAAATCTTATCCGGTAACTCACCCTAACTGAGATTCGAACTAGAGAGCTCTGGAATTGGAGGCAGATACGCTACCCCCACACCACAGAGTTTTGTGTAATAATAAAATAGTGACTAGTACAATAAAGCGTACGGTAAATAATCAGTTACAAAATACTAATGGTTTAAGACTGGTAAGTCGATCATTTAGTGGGAACCTCATCACTTTGTCCGTTAATGCGATGTCTTCCTACTTCCCACCTGGGCAAAAACACAGAACTGACCTAAAAATACTGTACTTATTTCATTGCAACGCAACAATAGTCTCTTTAACATTAACACAAACACAAAAATAATTACAGAACAGCATGGAAGTGTAAAACGCATTCAAGAGAGAAATTACTTAAAAACTGATAATAGGGTTTACCATAACAAAATACACAGTAAATGAAGTGTGCAAATTTAAAGAAATTATGTTTACAGTTTGCACTTAATTAAAATAATAGTGAAATTTATGGGGTATTACTATTTTATATTTCTATGTCGTTGCCGTGTCAAAACATGTTTCAAGTGATAAATGAATAAATGATTGTGCCTAATCCAATGCTTAGCAATACTGATATTGCCTATATTAGTGCCTATTTTGAACTTGCAGTGTCTATTTGTCTGTCTTTTAAGTTTTTAGCGCCTATTGTGGTGAGCTCTAATATTAATAACAATAGTGTAATAATAATATAATAGTGTAATAATTAAATAATAGTAATGAAATCCTATCTTCTGCTTTCTTCATCAATTACCAATGATAGAGGAGACGTTGTATTCCATCCACAGAGAGAGAGAGAGAGAGAGAGAGAGAGAAACCATTTTGATTATAATGCCATACAATTAAGATTATTTGGATGACTAATAATATGTGTAGCTTGAATTTTCTACCACTGCTCTATGAAGTAAGAGAAGTAAAAGCTTAACTACATGAAAGTTTTAGATATCGTTAAAATACTTACACAATTTATTACATTTTTGTGGCATTACCCATTCCTGAGAAATTCGTTGCTATTGATTTGAATTTATATAATATTGTATAATGCATTTTTTGAAATGCTGTCGCCATTGTTCTGTTTCCCACAATATCGCGCAAGGAGTAGGGAACTTGAAAGCCACCTTGTAGTAACCCGCTTTTTAAGGATCTGGCTATTGTTTCAGCCTTCTTTATCCCCTTGTATCTACTCGTACAACGATAATGAAACAATGCTTATCTCGAGTAACGTAAAGTAGATAGAAAAGTAAGGTTTTGTATGAATAGCTCGTGGAAGAGATATAAACATAAACAATTTAGAGAATATAATTTATTAAATATCACTAACAATGGTACTAACATATCATTTTTGTGTTATGAGCTGCGTTTTGTTAATTCTACAGAATGAAACATTTAAAACTACCGCCTGATATGTTTCTTAGCTATTGTTGATATCGATGAGCCGTTTTCACTAGAGTGAAAAGCGTACATGGACTAATTTATTTTAGCTTATAAAAATGCTACAAACAGGATCATAAATGTACACATAGAAATTTTAGGTGTGTTCGTTTTATGGCGCAAATACTGAGTAGCATGGGCAAAATTATTATGAATATATTGGGAAACTATAAAGTGTTTCAATTTTAGGAGGCTGCACATATAAATTAACCTTAATTTTGATACATCCCGTCACAACTGTATTTAGGTCAATACTGACCCCGGAATGAACTCCTACTTTGGAGAAAACGCCATAATCAGCTGGAGTCGTATAATGACTGCACACTGGGTGAGGGTGTTTCCCAATTTTAATTACCCAACACATGCCGCACCGGCTTGAAAATATGCAGTATCTCATCTTGTAAAAGTAGCAAAATTTGTCTTTTTAAGATGGTCTTTCAAAATTCCACGTATTCATGATTTGGACGTACCGTATTCACCGGCCATCCCTCGCAGGTCATTGGTTTGTCTTCTTCGAAAACATTAACAACGCTGACCTCGCAGTGAAGCATACTCATGAGTTCCGTCTTTGGTAAGTTGCCTTTTATTGTAGTACAACATTTATGTAAACCTTAAGGCCATCAGGAAGTGGTGCTATATTGCTGCATACAGTAGACCTTCTCGAAACAATTAACACATTTGCATTCGTAAACGTAAAGTTTCATTTTAACGAGACATTTCTGACCTACGATACCTGTCAGACTCACATCACCAATTTCAGTAATTTATGAACAAAATTAGTTATTAAATAACTGAGTTAAACTTGTGAGTGTTGACTGACACTAATAGCCCAGTAGAAACCAATTCGTATCTCCACGGGAACGGAACGCTTGAACAGAATACATCACCTGGAATCTTCCTTGTATGTGTCATTTTCTGATTTATTCGCATTCACCAAGCAGATGTATGAAGAAAACATGGGGTTTGTTATACGTGCACTTTGGGCTGCTTGGGTGACATCGTCCGGAAGAGCGATTACTCACGGAGCAAACAAGGACACATGTCCCAATACGGTTAACATACGAAAAAGCTTTTTAGCTAGATTTGCGTGAATGAATGCTTACTACCTTTAAACAAAAGTTGCTGAGTATAGTGGGAGAAGTTGGAATCAATTATTTTTACACTACAAAACTTCTTACATGCCCCTTGCCCAAGTCTCCACAACGAAGCGCTAGGAAACGCAACTTCGCCATTTGTGTTGAATTTGCGGCGGGTGGTGAAAGGATACTGCAGATCCACTGTATTAAGGGCAGGGCTTCCTGGCAGCTTCATTTTGAGAAGAAAGTGCAACACGATATGCACTATAAGGCCCTGCAAGAAAGGACTAGTTTCTAGATTCGCGGCGTCACTGAGAGTGTTTGCACACGACAGTGCTACTGCACCACCCCATTGTGGAAGAGAATGAAACAAGGAGAAACGCTTGTGAAAACTTAGGGGAAAACAACCCAGCATTCAAACTGGGATTCGAACGTAGGAGCTACATAATATGAGGAGCAAACCATGTTGAGTTAATACAACGGTGTGTTGTATAAACTTCTGACACGTCCAATTATCTCACAGTACAGGACAAAGGCATGCCGTAGTGCTTCTCTGCAAGCTTGTCCAGAGCCGTTTAATCTAAGCAACAGTAAACGGCTAGCGAGATAATGGCCTTTGTGCAGGTGAGCTAGTTCTCTCTGGATGCCCTGCACCACCTATGACCTATACGAAAAGACTCGAGGACAATTACAGAATCCTAAAAGAGGGAGCAATAGAGCTTTAACTTATCGGTTATGAAACTGCTTTTTCTTTCCTTTTCTTTCTTTCTTTCTTTTTTTACTTTCTCTACTACGTATAGTAAGTAGGGGAAGTATTGCATTCCACCCAAAAATTCGATACCGAGATTTCACCGGAAATACATGTTTTGAGACCTCCTGAATCCAAAAAAAGCATTTTTGGAAACATGTCCGTGTGTGTGTCTGTGTGTGTGTGTGTGTCTGTGTGTGTGTCTGTGAACAGCATAACTCAAAAACGAACAGTCGGATAAGCACCAAACTTGGTATTTAGGTTCAGTATCTTCCAGAGATGCGACACGAAGGTTTTCAAGAAAATCCCCCCACCCCAGACTACCCTTTACATGGAACAGTTTTCGAAAATTTTAATTTTCTCAAAAATGGCTCTAACGATTTTGATGAAAATATCATATGTTTAAGATAATGTCATGAGAAATGAAATGTATATCGCGAATTTTCTGGGAATGTCTCCAAAAGTATTCTTCATTGTGAACGACTTTTGCATAACTGGTAAACCATAAGAGATAGACAAAATTTTACTACACAAAAAATGTAGATCGCGTTAAAATACACAACTTATGTCATATACATTTCTTTTGTTGAGTGAACCGTTTTCGAGATATTGCTTGTTATTTCCTTAAATTTTACAATACTTATACTTTTTCTCACATTCGTTATTCATTTTTACTTTCTCTACTACGTACAGTAAGTAGGGGAAGTATTGCATTCCACCCAAAAATTCGATACCGAGATTTCACCGGAAATACATGTTTTGAGACCTCCTGAATCCAAAAAAAGCATTTTTGGAAACATGTCCGTGTGTGTGTCTGTGTGTGTGTGTGTCTGTGTGTGTGTGTGTGTGTGTCTGTGTGTGTGTGTGTGTGTGTCTGTGAACAGCATAACTCAAAAACGAACAGTCGGATAAGCACCAAACTTGGTATTTAGGTTCAGTATCTTCCAGAGATGCGACACGAAGGTTTTCAAGAAAATCCCCCCACCCCAGACTACCCTTTACATGGAAGATTTTTCGAAAATTTTAATTTTCTCAAAAATGGCTCTAACGATTTTGATGAAAATATCATATGTTTAAGATAATGTCATGAAAAATGAAATGTATATCTCGAATTTTCTGGGAATGTCTCCAAAAGTATTCTTCATTGTGAACGACTTTTGCATAACTGGTAAACCATAAGAGATAGACAAAATTTTACTACACAAAAAATGTAGATCGCGTTAAAATACACAACTTATGTCATATACATTTCTTTTGTTGAGTGAACCGTTTTCGAGATATTGCTTGTTATTTCCTTAAATTTTCCAATACTTATACTTTTTCTCAAATTCGTTATTCATTTTTACTTTCTCTACTACGTATAGTAAGTAGGGGAAGTATTGCATTCCACCCAAAAATTCGATACCGAGATTTCACCGGAAATACATGTTTTGAGAATCACTGAATCCCAAAAAAGCATTTTTGGAAACATGTCCGTGTGTGTGTCTGTCTGTGTGTCTGTGTGTCTGTGTGTCTGTGTGTCTGTCTGTGTGTCTGTCTGTGTGTCTGTGTGTCTGTGAACAGCATAACTCAAAAACGAACAGTCGGATAAACACCAAACTTGGTATTTAGGTTCAGTATCTTCCAGAGATGCGACACGAAGGTTTTCAAGAAAATCCCCCCACCCCAGACTACCCTTTACATGGAACATTTTTCGAAAATTTTAATTTTCTCAAAAACGGCTCTAACGATTTTGATTAAAATATCATATGTTTAAGATATTGTCATGACAAATAAAATGTATATCTCGAATTTTCTGGGAATGTCTCCAAAAATATTCTTCATTGTGAACGACTTTTGCATAACTGGTAAACCATAAGAGATAGACAAAATTTTACTACACAAAAAATGTAGATCGCGTTAAAATACACAACTTATGTCATATACGTTTCTTTTGTTGAGTGAACCGTTTTCGAGATATTGCTTGTTATTTCCTTAAATTTTCCAATACTTATACTTTTTCTCAAATTCGTTATTCATTTTTTTTATGTCCTGAACATGCAAAGAGAATGGAATTCGCCACATAGCAACCAGCGTTAAAATATTTGACTATCGCTTAAAAGCTACCATATTCCCCTTGCATCTACAAGAAAATTACCAATAAGATTGACATCTCGATATCTCGATTAACATGAAGCATATGGAGAATAGGCGTTTGTAAAATTAGATTGTACAAGAGTAGAGAAAGTTATGTGAGTGTAACACATCAGATTTTTTTTATGTCCTGGACATGCAAAGAGAATGGAATGCGCCACATAGCAACCAGCGTTAAAATATTTGACTATCGCTTAAAAGCTACGATATTTCCCTTGCATCTACAAGAAAATTACCAATAAGATTGACATCTCGATATCTCGATTAACTTGAAGCATATGGAGAATAGGCGTTTGTAAAATTAGATTGTACAAGAGTAGAGAAAGTCATGTGAGTGTAACACATCAGATTTTTTTTTATGTCCTGGACATGCAAAGAGAATGGAATGCGCCACATAGCAACCAGCGTTAAAATATTTGACTATCGCTTAAAAGCTACCATATTTCCCTTGCATCTACAAGAAAATTACCAATAAGATTGACATCTCGATATCTCGATTAACATGAACCATATGGAGAATAAGCGTTTGTAAAATTAGATTGTACAAGAGTAGAGAAAGTCATGTGAGTGTAACACATCATTTTTTTTCTTTCTTTTTTACTTTCTCTACTACGTATAGTAAGTAGGGGAAGTTTTGCATTCCACCCAAAAATTCGATACCGAGATTTCACCGGAAATACATGTTTTGAGATCTCCTGAATCCAAAAAAAGCATTTTTGGAAACATGTCCGTGTGTGTGTCTGTGTGTGTGTCTGTGTGTGTGTGTGTCTGTGAACAGCATAACTCAAAAACGAACAGTCGGATAAGCACCAAACTTGGTATTTAGGTTCAGTATCTTCCAGAGATGCGACACGAAGGTTTTCAAGAAAATCCCCCCACTCCAGACTACCCTTTACATGGAAACTTTTTCGAAAATTTTAATTTTCTCAAAAATGGCTCTAACGATTTTGATGAAAATATCATATGTTTAAGATAATGTCATGAGAAATGAAATGTATATCTCGAATTTTCTGGGAATGTCTCCAAAAGTATTCTTCATTGTGAACGCCTTTTGCATAACTCGTAAACCATAAGAGATAGACAAAACTTTACTACACAAAAAATGTAGATCGCGTTAAAATACACAACTTATGTCATATACATTTCTTTTGTTGAGTGAACCATTTTCGAGATATTGCTTGTTATTTCCTTAAATTTTCTAATACTTATACTTTTTCTCAAATACGTTATTCATTTTTACTTTCTCTACTACGTATAGTAAGTAGGGGAAGTATTGTATTCCACCCAAAATTTCGATATCGAGATTTCATCGGAAATACATGTTTTGAGACCCCCTGAATCCAAAAAAAGCATTTTTGGAAACATGTCCGTGTGTGTGTCTGTGTGTCTGTGTGTGTGTCTGTGAACAGCATAACTCAGAAACGAACAGTCGGATAAACACCAAACTTGGTATTTGGGTTCAGTATCTTCCAAGGATGCGACACGAAGGTTTTCAAGAAAATCCCCCCACCCCAGAGTACCCTTTACATGGAAGATTTTTCGAAAATTTTAATTTTCTCAAAAATGGCTCTAACGATTTTGATTAAAATATCATATGTTTAAGATATTTTTATGTCAAATAAAATGCATATCTTGAATTTCCTGGGAATGTCTCCAAAAGTATTCTTTATTGTGAACGACTTTTGCATAACTGGTAAACCATAAGAGATAGACAAAATTTTACTACACAACAAATGTAGATCGCGTTAAAATACACAATTTATGTCATATACATTTTTTTAGTTGAGTGAACCATTTTCGAGATATTGCTTGTTATTTCCTTAAATTTTCCAATACTTGTACTTTTTCTCAAATTCGTTATTCAATTTTTTATGTCCTGGATATGCAAACAGAATAGAATGCGCCACATAGCAACCAGCGCTTAAAAGATTTGACTATCGCTTATAACCTACCATGTTCCCTTGCATCTACAAGAAAATTAGCAATAAGATTGACATCTCGATATCTCGATTAACATGAAGCATATGGAGAATAAACGTTTGTAAAAATAGTTCGTACAAGAGTAGAGAAAGTCATGTGAGTGTAGCACATCAGATTTGTTTATGTTCTGACATGCAAAGAGAATGGAATGCGCCACATAGCAACCAGCGTTAAAATATTTGACTATCGCTTAAAAGCTACCATATTCCCCTTGCATCTACAAGAAAATTACCAATAAGATTGACATCTCGATATCTCGATTAACATAAAGCATATGGAGAATAGGCGTTTGTAAAATTAGATTGTACAAGAGTAGAGAAAGTCATGTGAGTGTAACACATCAGATTTTTTTTTAGTGTAGCACTTAATTGTGCTGTTCCAAGTTGGTTAGGCGAGTTTTATACGGAAAGTAGCAAACGTGATCCTGAACTTAATTAAGAGCAAAGTGCTGTTGTTTTTCGAAATTTCGCACTAATTATATACAACTTCCTTTCGCACATCTGCACTAATATTACAAAACGGAGAAAATGTGTGCATGCGTGAGTGTGTGGGGCGAGGGTAATTCGGATACCACTGAACTGATTTTTATAACTCTTTCACCATTAAAAGCATTGTTCTTCCCGACAGACATAGGATGAAAGACGAATTGTAATTTCATCTCCTAAATGACTAAAATTAGAAAGGATTTATTTTATAAACTGTGGATACTAGAAAACGAACGTGTCGGAGTCATAAAAGGACATACTAGCGAAGGTGGCTTTGACTTTCCGTTGAAAATGCCATGGAGTAGAAAAAAGTTGTTACTCCACACAAAATGCGTGTAAAAATAATAAAAGACACGGATATTTCATTCCAAGCAACATAATAATTACATTTAGAACTGAGAAAAATATTCTGGATTCTGCTTATAACAATATGGCAGTTGTATGGGATATATTTTATTTCTTCATAGTTTTATTCAAATACTACAGATACGGGCAGGATGTGGCATTAAATCATCTGAAAACATTTTATTATAATTCTACAAATATATCTAATGAAGTTTCTGGATGCCAAAAGTTATGTTTCTTTACTTCTTTAGCTGTAACGTCCTTGTTTAACCGTGTAGGCGAATGAACGAAATGGTTGAAATGATGCTCAAATAGCCTGGGGTCCTTAGAGCTTAAAATCAACTGACATTCGTGTTCCAAGGATAAGGGGAAACTCCGAAAAAAAACCTTATCCAAACAGCTTACACTAACCAAGATTCGAACTCAGGATCTCTTTAATGTGAGGCAGATACGCTACCCCCACATCACAACAAAACTTTTAATAACCCTTATGTAAGGAGGTTTTGTTTTTATTTGCTTCATTTGTATAACCCCCTTCTTTGGTCATGTGAGGAATTTTACTTGAAAAACAACTGATGCTATTATTGCTAGCTTAATTATAGGGTTTCTTAACGCTGGTTTTATCAGTTTTGTTTTTGTTTTTTGCTCTTTGTACTGTTAAACTCATATTCGCTCCCATATTCATACTTCCAGACTCCCTGGGGGATTGAATGATTCTCATTAAGAAAACATTCCCCACCCCAGCCGGGAATGAACCCGGGACCTCTGACTTGAGATCTATATGTTGTAATCAAGTGTAATGCCAGTATACGCTAAATAAAAATATACACAGTGTTACCGAATCGCCGTCCTCTTTGTTCGAGTAGTCAACACAAATGACAACACCAGGGATGGTCAGAGGCGTAGCTAGGGAGGGGTTAATAGTAAAAATATTCATTCATTATCTGTTTACCCTCCTCTTATGTAGGACTTACACCCCCAGGACTTACAAGCGGGTGCCTGGGGTCAGAGGCCCGTCGAGGAGCAGACACTCATGGATCAGACAGAGCAACCAGGATGGGTGATCAGCCCGATGCCTGGTATGGGATGAAGGAAGTAGATGAAACGAAATGTTGGTGAAATGGATGAAAGGAAAGGTGATGATGGAGGAGTTGGTGGAATGAATGGCGGGGGAAACCGGAGAAAACCCGCTCAGACGCCGCTTTGTCCACCACAAATCCCACATGCAGGTCCCTGGGATTGAACCCGGGCCGCCTCGGTGGGAGGCGAGCGGTCTAACCACTCGGCCACGGCGCCGCCAATAGTAAAAATAACTCCCTTAAAATAATAGCATCTTTCTAGGTGATAGGGAACGAGATATTTGCTAATCGTATCACTGGTAGCGCTACATTTACGTCGAATGTCGCCGAAGGTGATAGCGAGAGAAGCTGTACTTCAGATGGCGTGGGTACAAGCGTGTTAAGATATCGGGGGCATGTTTTCGTTCCGGTGCTAAATTTGAGTGAGTACAGCATCTCCTAGTTTAGAACACAACAGAAATCTTATTTTGTAGCGAAATAAAATGACCTGCAGCGGTAACATAAAATACCTACTTCACAGTCAGCATTAATTCTCATGTGCAACACATTTGCCGCTTAGAATACGCAAAACGTCCTATCCTAATTTTAATTGCAATTGCGGCACCTTAATCTGTGAATATAAAATCGATTTATTAAAATATTTCAACTCAGGATTGTTATATTTATCATTTGAGTTTATACAAATGCTTTAAAAAGTGGATCCCTGTACATAATCTCCCCATAACATTTTTCTGGCTACGTCACTGAAGATAGTAAAAGTAAAGGTACGTATCATGGACGGGCCCTCGGAACCGGGGCAGAGCACCGCACGCAGGCCAGTCGGGCCATTGTGCTTCCAGTGAGACCCCTGGGAAGGAAGGATGAGGGGAGAGACCCGAAGGGCGACCAGATCCGGATGCCGACGGGCGCAAGCATGGACGGGGTCCCTAACGTTTCCAGACAGAAGGCATTCGACGCCGCACGGTACGTGCCCACAAGCCACCATCCTCCAGGGAATCACGGAGGGGAGCCTCACGCTGAGGAGAGACCTAGCTGAGCGGTACCGCAGCGACGCCAGGGAAGAAACCTTTACAGAGCGCAAGCCACCGCCCAGCCGTAACTCGCCGAACACCGTCGCCTGGTCCTACAACCCCGAAACAGATGACAAGGAAGATGACGGGTACAGGAAATGAGAGGCAGGAGAGTCGTGGTAGAAAAAGAACCACCCCAGCATTCGCCTGGCGACCCCGGGAAACCACGAAAAACCATGGGACAGAGTGGGCGGTCGCCGGGGATTGATCCCGAGACCTCCCGAATGCGGGCCACAGATGTAACCTCCTGAGTCATCCCGCTCCGTGCTGGAGATATTAAAATATATATTCTGTTTTTCAGTTATTTTATTTAAAATCATTTTGGTGTTGCTAACATCGTTACCACGTACTAGGCAACTGCACCTGGTGTACTAACATTTAACTTTGCACGTTACATCGATCCAATCGACACACTGTTTGTGTATTATTAATTGTATACTTCGTATAGTGTTTATAATATGAATACTGATGCAATATTCTCTAATAAATTACACTATAGGTAATAATAATAATAATAATAATATATTCCGTCCATCATTAATCAGACTTCTGAAGATCACCTGCTAGACATCTGCTGTAACTTACATGTTATCCGCAACTGTGTTTTATGTACGGGTGGTGGATTTCTAATGAAGATGTTCCGAGTTCGAATACCACCCCGTATATAATTTTTTTTGTGTAATACATACTACAGTTTACGTACACATGCAGGTACTCGTATGTATGTACAGCGCCTCAATTCGTAACTGATTAAAATTTGTACTACCCTTGAAATCCCTGCAACATACAACCAACAATACAGATGCGTCGTGCAAAAATACGAAATATAACTTTAAGAAAAGGAGGGAATTGGGAACCGCGAATAAAGATCGAATACTGTGTCCACATAACATCAAAATTGATATTTATAATTACTAGCTGTCTTACACGACATTGCATTGGTACATTCTAGAAGTACGGGGTTGAAAATAAGGATAAGGGCGATATTTAAAAGTCGTAACTACATGTAATTTGTATCTGTATCTAAAGTGTAAATGTTCAAAGTTTAGTCCAGACTGGTCAATCGATACAATTTGCGCATAAGAGATTGAAAAATATGAGTATGGGTGGCTTTGTGAAGTTGTGTGGTATTGTGTTATAATTTTCGCCAAGTTCTATAGTGCAAGTGTACAAACTTGAGCCCTGGTTGACCACGCAGTAGGTATAATATCTATAAAGGGTTGAAAATAAAATGGATAGCTTTTAACATTTTCCAGCAGTATGTAATTCAAAATAAGAATGAGATGGTTTTTGGAACTTGAAACCTATGATTTTTTTTTGGCCAACGCTTACTTTATAATTAATTGGGCAGTAATATGTAGGATGTCTTTTACTGGAGGGAGACACCTCGTCACTGAGACCATCTGTTTTGGTTACACACCCGGGGAGACAGGGATGAGGTGAACGAGCCTTAGGAGGTCGCAGGTCCGCAGGCCTACAGGCCCACAGAGACGCGTAGAATCCCTAATGTTTCCAGTTTGAACACCCGCACACCGGTAGAGGCGAAGAATCCCGAGTGAGGACGACGAAGCGACCCTAAAGGGCGGGACAACGCAACCTGGCGTTTACGGGGAGAAATCTTTCCAATGCACAAGCAACTACGCCATCTACCCGACACAGCCAGCACCCGAAGATACACCTAAAACTTGAAAGGAAGAGATTAAATGAGAGTAAATGGGGGGAGAAATCGTGGTAGAATACACCACCCGGCATTCGCTTAGGCGACCAGGGGAAAACAAAGAGAAACCCTATGGTCAGATTGGGCGGTTAGCGGGAATCGAACCCGGGATCTCCCGAATCCGGGCCACAGACGTTGCCCCTGAGCCATCTCGCTCGATTAATTGGGCAGTATTATGACCATATTGTTTAAACAGTGAGGATTTCTACATAAGAGATTGGAAATTTGGTAGGGGTAGATTTTAGAGTAGCAATTGATTAATTTCATTCTCTGTTGACATTTAAAACTAAACGTAACCAGTTTATACACTTTAAGAGAAATCTATTCAATCCTTTTTGCTACCAATATCAAACGTGGACAGTGAAAGTTTATTTTCACACTACAATTTAGTGTTTACTGACAAGATATCTTCAATGAAGCCTGAAAACATTGTAACATGTTGTGTTGCGATTTTAATATTATTGAATTTCATATTCCCTATCATCCACATCAATACATTTTCAAAAATAACTTGCACCCCTATTAAATCTAGAATAAACTACTGAGGGTATTAATAATTCAATGTATACGAATATTAACAATATTTAATGTAATCGTACTGTGTAAGATAAGCTAATCCCAAGTAAATTTCCAAGTTGGTTATTGTACAAACCGCGCATCTATTTTGTTTCTTTTCGTTAAATGATCGCTAAAGTTTGCTGTATTATTAACACATTAACACAAAATTTCAAATATCTAAAAGTGAAACGCGAGTTAAAAGTCACCAATAAGGCATGCCCCTGTGCATGAGAGCGGATAGGACAAAGTAGCTAACTACAGGGCTTGTCGGCAATTCTCAGCCCATCTGTAGAATACTCCCTATAAGAAGGTACATTCGAAGAAAGTTCTAAAGATGTCGCGACAGATCTTAGAAGTTAAAAGTGACTATACATAATCGTGCAAAAAGAAGAAAAATCACGTTTGAAGGAAACTAATGGGAAGGGAGAGGGAAGAGAAAGGTCTCTTTTAGGTTTGACTATTGCTGTTCAATTTCCTTCTGTGGCATCATGGGGTGCATTCATAGAGAAGGTACAACAAAATGCTGGTCAGGCTGCAAGATTATATTCTATGAATACTACCCAGTGTAGCTTTGCTACACTACGTGGTCTCCATGCGAAAAGTGTCCTGCAACTTAGAAAGCAAAGTATGGATAAAAAATACAGCAAGATGACACGTTAGCCTTGAGACGGAGTTCCTTTCTTTGTTTTCCTCGTTGCCCGTCAGGAATATATTATAGTAAGAAACGGGAATCGAAGTCTGCCTCTCGGACGGCAAACTAATGGAGAAATTTATAATCTCTTCTATTGCTTGCGAAGGGTGTAGCCATGGCGCCTGGCGACCTTGAATTTATATGCAGGATTTGTCCTTCAGAGATTTATTTTGTTTTCCCTGGTTTAGCACAGCAGCGTGACGAGTAAGGAGCGTGATGTTCGTGAGAGTTAGAATAAGATTCCGCAGAAATCAAATGCAAGGACGATAACAACAGGTGGAAGTAATGGCCAAAAAAGCCTTGGAAGTCTCCAGATGTCCACCAAACTGGGAAAACAATCGCATTAGGAAAACAAAATAAAGCAACAAATTGTTATTAACAAAACATGCTATAAATTACGTCCATTAGCGGAGTAAAAACAAGTTTCGTTAGTCGCAATGTGCATAGTGAAAACGGTAAATCTATTTTTCTTCATGTTTGTGAGTTTTTAAATATAGTATCGTATTACTGCTTATGATTTACAACATTGACATATTTTCCTCTATAAATGTCTCTCCGAATACCGTACCACAAAACTCTGTTCTCCAGTTATTTTGAGCAGAAAAATCTTTGTTTGCTAAGAGGGTATCTAGGTGTATGAGTTTCTGAAATGTAAGTTAAATTTTTTATCAGTATCTCGGATCTGCAAAAATTTGTAAGAGATGTCTAATATTCAAAAACGTTTCTCCACTTATAACATTTATCTTTATAGTTTATTAGCTGGCTGCCCGACGTTGCTCGGGTAGCTTTTTAAACTCGAATGTAGAATTAATTAATTTTATTTACCTTCCCCCGTTCTTTATGAAATTAGTGTATAATTATTTATCTATAAGATTTTTATGGTGAGTTCTCCCCTTTACACCTTATATCTGTCATACCCGGCATTGTACTAGTACATTCTATAAGTACGGGGGTTGAAAATAAGTATCGAGGAGATTCTTGAATGTCACAAGTAGTCTGTAATTGGCACTTGTACCTAAAGCATAATTGTCCAAAGTTTTGTCCAGAATGGCCAAATTGTGATAATTTATACATAAAGGATTGAAAAAACATGGGTATGAGTAGCTTTTTGAAATTCTATGGTATGGTATAATTTTCGCCAAGTCCTATAGTCCAGGTGCACAAATGTGTGCCTTGGTTGACCAAACAGCATAGTTTTTTCAAAAACGTGTTGAAAATAAAGTAAGGGCAGCCTTAAAAAAGTTGATACTATATATTTCAAAACAAGGATTAGGTGACTTTTGGAAGTTGTATAATTTGTACTGTTGTATAATCGTGTAATATTTTGACAATATGGTTTAAACAGTGCAGATTTCTACATAAGGGGTTGAAAATAAAGTAGGGGCAGTTTTTTTTTAGAGTTCTAAGGTAGCTTATAGTTTTCATTGGATCCTATAGTATAAGCACACATAGTTTCGTCTAGATAGTTCAAAGAACGTTGATTTGTATCTTAGGGGTTGAAAAAAGGGTTTGTATGTAAGGGTAGCTTATTTTTGTCAGTTTCTAGAATCCCAATGTACTAGGTTTTATCATATTCATACCAAAAATATTACTTGACAAAAGTCCAGTGAAATATGAGGGATATGCACTGATAGGAACGATATACAGTCCCCTAAAATAATTCAATATACAAATATTTAAGCTTCCCCATTTATCACTTTGGGCTCAAAGCCATTAAAAAACTGCCATATTTGCAATAAAATGTCAAAAGTAGCCTCTGATATCCTATTCAGCGAAACGAGATTCAAATTTGGCGACATGAATATGAAAAAGAAACCCTAACGCCCATTTTCCGTTTTTGTAGACGTATATAGCCTGTGATTATCTGAAGAATATGGCACTTCAGTTGTGAAAGAATTATCAAAATCGGTTGAGTGGCGTTTGAGTTACTCAACATACACACAGAAGCAACCAGAGGCAATTTTTCTCTCTTTATAATATTAATGTTCATATACGTATACATAAGCTTAGTTTTGTCTCCATTTCCTGTAATATTGATAAATGCTCCCCAGAGATGGCTTCACAATTAGGTAACACTACCTGTGGGCTGAGACAATCCTCAGTATTTATCCAATAATTATGTGCTAACCACAATAATACCTACCTTTTGTATGATTTCACGTTGAGGAACAAAAGAACAACTTAATATTTCGAGCTTTAAAATGTGGAACAGCTCAAACGAACAACAAGCAAATACTTCCATTTAATTAATGACACACATTTTATTTCAAATAAACAGTATGTCTTATCGAATTCTGCATTTTTCCAAAGTAAGCATTCCCCTTTCCCCCTATCTCAAGGTTTTGTACTTATATAAAACGGAAATCGAAGGGAAATTTAGATGCTCTTTATTGAAAGTTCAGTATATAGATTTTTTTTTCTTCTATTCCAAGATCTCCCTTTTTAATCAAAATAATTAGAACTATTGTGAAAAACAAGGCTATTTTTCCACATAAAGCTTATTCTGGAGGGAGAATTTCTTTAAAATCTTCGCCTTGCATCATTAAAAGGTGTTCATCTGATGTATAAACTTTGTATTTCGTTTATGCTGTTGTTCACAAGCAGATCTAAGGACGTTATTTCAAAATTTCTTTGGACCTCAATGTGTGTATTTTTATTGAAGTTACGACATCAAATTTGTATGTGGAATGCAGTACTACCTCTACTTTGGATACATAAGGGGGGGGGAATAAAACAAAAACAGCAGCAGCAACAACAATGATAATAATAATAATAATAATAATAATAATAACAACAACAATATAGTATTATCCCTAGTCTAGCAGTATAATACATTCTTGTGACCGTTGCGATAGAACGGCCGGACAAGAGGTACCGTAAAAGGTATAGATAATAAGTACAGAGTCCTCTAAGGATGGCAAATGTGCCTTAAGCTATAGGAATCTACACTGCATATAAAGAGAAAATTTAATACAACAATTTGATTCAATGTGTCTCGGAAACTACTCATACAATTTGAATAATTTCTTCAGTGGTGGATAGCTTAAACCCTTGCGCTTTATAAAAGTATGTTATTATTGAAAAATAAAACTCAATGTTAACACATTTTGCAGGTATGGCTAGCTAGATACCAATTCTGAGCGTTCAGGTCTTACGGCCGTCGTGATCTTCCAAGCAGTTCAATCTGTTACGTTGACTAATTTACCACCAGAGCAGCCACCATGAACAAACAATATCGGTATTTAAAGTGTAAGATTACTCTTTATATATATATATATATATATATATATATATATATATATAGCAGATCCACATGAAGGATAATTAAAGATTATTTAAGCGTTCTACAGACACTGCTATCCGCACACTAACTCTGATATCTCGCATTTTTCTCATGAGTAGGCGGAGGAACGACATGCGCCCGGTATGTTGGGTTATTGTGATTTAAGGATGTAATGTGTATTGAGTAGCTGCTTATTCATTAATAAACATGTGGGTGAGGGCAGTAAATGACATAACTGTGCAGAAATTTTGCACAAATACTACGGTATAGCAACGGTGTGTTCACTCCTAGTAAACTGACGTAACAGACAGTGTAAAAACAAAGCCAAAAATATAGTGTATCATAAGATTTCCAAGAAACTTGAATTTAGTAGCAAGCAGGTTCATGTACACAAATTAATTGTTCTCATTTAAGAGGTTATACACAGATCTAGGCACCTGTGCATGCTATACGAAAGCCTAACAGTAGATCCAACGTCCAGGGTACTCTTGATTCAAATGGGCCCTGGTAGATTCGTAATAGTGAGGTGGTGCACCATCATGTCGGTATCAGTGTTATATCGCCAGTCATACTGGAACCTCATCAGGAAATCTTGCTGCTCAGTTTGCAGGAATTACAAATACCGTGGTCCTTTAAGACTGGTTGGGAGAAAGACAGGTACTATAATATTGTCCTCAAGAATACCACACCAGATGTTTAAGACTCAAAGGAGTTTGTTCGTGAGCATCCCCAAACCAGTGAGGATTGTCAGGGACCCAGTAGTGCATGTTAAGCCTATACACAGTGACATTATTGCTCAAATAGCATTCATTGCTCCAGAGAACATTTTCAAGAAAGTCAGGGGTGTCGAAAAGTATTTGCCTAATCCTTGTACAATAATCAAACCTATGGACAAAATCATTGCCGTAGAATTGTTGTTTGAGCTGAATTTAATACGGATGCCACGACCTTTCCTATAAAACTCTTTGTAAAGATGATCTTGAAACGCTTATATGATGAGATGCTGTTCTTTGGCCTACAAAGCATAAAATTAGATATCGAGTTCATACTTACAAAGGTACTCGAGTATTTTCACAACAACAACAACAACAACAATAATAATAATAATAATAATAGTGATGATCAAAATGTTTACCGATAGTAAGCGACACATGGGAAACCTTTTTACCTTCTCTATCAGTACCTAGTAGGTAGAGAAGGAATTGCATTCCGTCCAAAAATTCGATATCGAGATTTCACCGAAATATATGTTTTGGGGCCCCCTGTATGGAAAAAGAAATTATTCTGTGAGTCTGTGTGTGGGTGTGTGAACAATATAACAAAAACGAAAAGCGGGATCAACACCAAACTTTTATTTAAGTTTTAAATATGTGATACGACGATTTTAAAGGAAAATCCCCACCCCAAACTACTCTTTACATGGAACATTTTTTAAAATTTTTGATTTTCTAAACATGACTAATGATTTTGATCAAAATGTCATGTATTAAACATATTTACATGACAAATAAAATGTATATCTTGAATTTTGTGGGAATAGCCTTTGAAGTCCTTTTCATTACAAAAGAATTTTGTATAATCTTGTATAACCGGTAAACGTTAAGCGATAGACGAAAACGTACTACACAAGAAAATGTAGATCTGTTTAAAACAGACAATTAGTTTAAAACAACTTTTTGTGGCATTTGCCATTTCCGAGATATCCGTTATTAATCGTTCGAATTGTTCAATACCTAGCCATTCTTTTAAAGTTCTGCCAACATTCAGTTACTTCTCACGATTCCATTGAAAGAGTATGGAATTTTAAGGCTAGCGTATAGCGTCCGGTTCTTAAACATTTCACCTCGCTGTTCCTTTTTTTAGCTATAACGAAATGTGTAGTGTAGATGTTTCTGCAAAGGTTTATTTGGATTAAAATGAACTAGATATAAAAATAAACTTTTGTAAGACTAGTTTATATCCTACTAACAAACGATAGAGGGTAGGAAAATCATGTGAGTGTATCACAGACTTTTTTGTAGAATCTCGAGCTGCGACAGCATTACATCCCATAGAGAAGAACAATATCCGTGTACTCATCTTTTTTAATGAACCAGCAATACCGGCCATCTGATCGCTAGTATTCGCAACTTAATTATCAATCCTTTTGCATTATCTAGAGTTACAGCACTCCTAGTTCAATGGTAGAGAGCTTAATGTTTCCTGAGGTTGCAAGTTCAAATCACCGTGGAGCTAATCAACTTTTGAAAGAAAAAAAATAACAAAGACGTAAAAACCAAAATACCTCTAATGATGTCGTGGGTTGCGGTGTAAGAAAGACATAGTTGGACTTTAGGCTGATCAGGCAGTCCTACTTAAGTGGGCCACTATAGCATTCCTCTCTGCACTCTGTCAAAATGTCAAATTCCTCTTTATGGGACGTGAGTGACATGTGTGCAAAACCAAGCTCATCAGTTATGAAATAAACAGTAGGTCCGTAGCTCGAATAAGAACCTTGAAATCGCGTTGAGTAAAACAAAACGTAGTCGATAGAGTTAAACAAATCTCTATAACTTGTTGGTATTACTAATGCTATGAACTGCGTACGTACTAGTCTAGCGTTTAACGTTTTGATTTACTGCCCTATAAGTATAGTGCGTAAAACAACCACAACAATAATAATAATAATAATAATAATAATAATAATGACAATAACAATAACTAGCAACGATAATAACACTACTACTACTACTACTACTACTACTACTACTACTACTACTACTACTACTACTACTACTACTACTACTACCACCACCATCAACACCATCACAACATCACCATCATAGCAAGCGAACAAATGGAAGTGAAACACTACGTGCTCTCATGTTTGCATGGTTTTCGTTACGACGCTTTAATGTTTTGATTTGACTCTATAATACGCATGGTCGGTATTGGTAGACAAGACCAGCGCAAACACACGCCAAAAATGAAGCTATGGACGCGTACTGATAGGTGAAATAAAGACATTTTAGTTATTTGTCATTCTAAAAAAGTGAGTTTATTGTCTCGAAAAGAAAGTCTCTAACTGAAGTAGAAAGCTTTCTAAGACCTTTTCGCCTATTTACACCGTTGTTGTCTATGGACACGGATTAGGACAAGCCTGGTAACTGCCTCTCAATGAGCGCGATCCGCTCATCGTCTTCGATAATAAGCAAGAGGAGTAGAAAGAAGGTCGTCAGTTTCTCAGTGACCTATGTTTACTTAGAATTGCCCCATTCAGTTCTGCAAGTCTTTTAACGTACATGTGAAATACGGTGCGGTTGGGCCACCTGGCATGTCTCTCTGTTCTGTGATGGAACTATTTGCGCTCGTGGAATTGTCACCAGAAACAACACATGCCTAGAACTCCTGATGCCCACCTCCGCCGGGCATCATGTCATCTTCCTATCGGAAGGCTAAAGTTCGAATCCTAGTTGAGTGGGTTGTGCTTAAAGTTTCTCTCCGGAGTTATGCCTGATTATCAGAGGACATACCTCGGGTGGCTCTCAGCTCAGTGGACTCCTAGCTCAGCTGAGCACTATTTCATTCAGCATCTCTGTAGAAGTGAGTGGATAAAAGGAACGCTAAACACCTCAAAAGGGGGGGGGACCAGGAGTGTGTCAGATGACTGGTTTTGGGAAGAATATTGACAGGAGAGCAACTTGCTTTCTTGGATTTATTTTTCCCAATGAGCTTGATGGTTTTCACAACCCCTTCGAATCCCTGTAGTAGTCTTGGTAGACTCTCAGAATACAGATTCACACATAATTTATTTCTTTCGCAAAAATAGGACATTCTCTTTTGCCTTAGTCTTTTTATTCGTTTTACCTCTTCCTTTTCCTCTTTTTCTGGCCAAGTAACGAGTTCAACCTACAAGGATCGCGGCAATACATCCATCAATTCTCTACAGTTAGTATGACACAATGTTTGAACAACGGTACTGGGTCATGTTGTGTCTAAAGTTATCAAAACTCTCTGCTGTGCTCGGTAGAAACATCTCCGACTTACTTAGTGAGCTAAAAGGAACATAAACGTCTCAGTTGATGGCAATGAAAGTAAAATCACTAGAGCGTACAATTGACCTGCATCCGGATTCATATGACCGAATCGCACTAAGTCACCAACATCGTAAACCTCATAGACAACCATTAGACAGAGCAAGAAACTGAGGTCTTGCAAATAGAAAACGCAATCTGGCACAAGGATAATGGTCCGATATAGCCTTACGTAAAGAAGCAGAACTGTGGAATTGGACTCTTAAAACAAACGAACGCAGGAAATACTGGACATGTATTGCAAAGATACTTGAATTCCTCAGAAAGCACTTTTAAATATTTATGGCCTTACAGAGGCCAAAAGTAATATAATATATTATACTATTTGAATTATTGAGAAACCTCATGTCTATTGTTTTCACAAATTGGTTTACGACCAGTTTCATTGTTCATATATCCAACAAACGGGAGATCACAGGTATACGATCCAGATTTGTCAGAAATTTTGGAAATGTAATCTGGTTTAAAACTTAGTTAATACGTTCCAAAGGGGAAGGGGTATTTTTACTGGCTTTTATTAATAAAAAATCGGCCATTAATAGTTAAAACAGATTATTAAGTTGACCAAAGTAGTATACCGTCTGGTTGATGTGATGGGTATGCTATTCAACCCTCAGACAGACAACTCAGATTAGGTGACAACTTTGATTTCTCTCATCGCGATACACTGTAATGAAATAAATTGTGGATTTATTCGCTAAGGTCGAGAAACTAAGTTATTTAGGCCTAAGTTTGCCTTGTTTAGTAATCAAGAGTAATTATACACCTAACATAATAATGATTATTTGCAGAAGTGTATTGAAATTTGTGGTCATGAAGGGAAAACGCGAAATAAATAAATAAATGAGGCGGTATTTTAATACCTGAATAATTTCTATTGTATTATATAAAAGTAAATTCAATAACAGCCCGCCTTGAAACAATATGTATGTAATAATTATTTGAATTGTATGTAACAGTCATTGCATATGCTTATTTTTATTGTAAACATGTTTTTATAATGTTATGTGAATACATTATATACTTTAATAATGCAAGAGCTGTGAGAATAATAAGTTTTAAGTTGCTAACAATGAGGTAATAATGAGGTAACCTTGTGGCAATAATGAGTTTTAGAGTTTGAAAATTACTAGTCATGATTAAAGCAACGGTAAGGTAAATTCAGTTACAGTTTAAAATTAGCCAATCAATAGCAAGGAAAGTGTTTAAGTAAAATGCAGATATTCTATTGGACTAGAATTAGCCAATCAGAGACTTGAAATACCGAAGCTTACGGGTTTTAACCGTTGAAAGTTACTCAGTTGCTGGCAAGCCTTGGTAGTGAACAGACGGAAGATGTGTTCTCTACGTGTGGATCGTAAAATATGTATACGCGCTAAGTGAAAGTATTGAAGATTTTCACAGTTCTTAAAAGGTGTAGTGCTGTATAAAAATGTGCAATAATTAATAAAAGAAGTGAATTTAAAAACTTAAATTCTGTGATGTCTACAATCATTGTCATACCGCGCTCTGCCTAACACACATGACTCTACAAACATTACTGACGCAGCCGAGGCAAATTAAACATAAATAATATATAGAAGCAGTGTTAATAGCAAAGTTAAATATTATAGTGTAAAACTTAGAGTGTAATACCAAAAAAAAAAAAATCTTAAAATCAGCTTCTCATACGTAGCAGCATATTACGTAATAACAGTAACTATTACGTAATCAACAAATTCAAACCGACGCCCAAAGCGTGTACTAGGAACTCCTTAAATGCAACTAAATAAATATTACGTAAAAAAATAATTACATAACAAAACATCTTCTTCAAGTTAAATATATTACGTAAGCACTAACTTCTTCATAAAGCAAGCCCAGATTTGGCACATCTACTTTCATGCCTTGTTTACGCGAAGAACAAGACGTTTCAGAGTCATTACATACCTGTTCATAGAGTTCGTATACTAAACTGTTTAATCACACTTGTCATTTTAAAAGTTCGTTTTCTGTATTGTAGAACGTCATCCCAAGCATACAGGATGGGAACTGGAACCAGTCCTTGAAAGCTGCCTTTGGACTGTTGGTTACATACTAGCAAACTAGGAAGCAAATTTTTGAAGTAAGTACCGATAATTTTTTAAAAAATAACAGAACATTATTTTCCAAATAATTTATTATTATTCATTACCTTACACTACTTCTCCACATTGTCACCGTCGTTATTCAGGCAATTGTCGTAACGGGAAACCAGTTTTGGTATGTCTTCGTCAAAGAACGATGCCGCCTGTGATGAAAATCAAGTCCGCACGTCTTGTTTCACAACAGTCCGGATTTGCCACCAAGCGATTTTCATTTGTTTCTTCATCTGAAGACATTTCTCGGTGGAAAACATTTCAACGACGATGATGTTGTGAAACAAGAGTGCAGATTTGACTTTTATCACAGGCGGCATCATTCTTTGACAAAGGTATACACAAGCTGGTTCCCCGTTAAGACAAGTGCCTGAATAACGGCTGTGACTATGTGGAGAACTAGTGTAAGGTGTAGTAGGCTAATGAATAACGATAAAATATTTTGAAAATAATTTTCTGTTATTTTTTTTAAAAATTATCAGCACTTACTTTAAAAACACGCCGGTATAAGGTTTGGTGGATCATCTGGTGCTTTTCATATACTATTATCATTGATACTCGTTTAATCGATTGGAATATGGTAGGTTCAAAAATGGAATATGGTAGAGAGTGACGTAGGAGACGAGCAGGGGCGTGCGCAGAGAGTGCACTTTGGGGGTGGAGCTGAAACAGGAGCAGTTGAAATTCACAATATCAGCCGTACCTTCATTCTGTGGTTACTTTTGGAGAGGGGTACCAACTAGATCATTGAGCTGGGTATATTGACTAAATAAGGAATGTGGTAGGTCAGCATGGCCAACAACTTTTTAAGTAAGTATTTATAGGACCAAAATGCAGACAGGAGTACACAGAGACCAAACCCCTAGCCAGGACTCATACGTAGTCAGATATGACCTCAGAGAGATAGAGGCAGACCTACTCAGTTCACTACAATTACAGAACTGTAGCCATCTAGTGGTTAATACCTGTGCGTTAACGTGTGCGGAAAGTAAAATGAGCGGAGCGAGCCGTTTAACCACTGTTATAACAAATGTTTGGGGTGATAGTTTTCCAAAAGAATGGATTAAATTTCTTTTCATCCCTCAATATTTACCACCGGTTTAATGCGTATAGTATGTTACGTTATTTACTTATTTATTAATAGGTGCAATGCGGTATATTAAACCTATGAGCATATGAGTTATAGAAAATAAAATAACAACAGTGCTTCAATATTACGGTTCTGGATACCTGGGAGGGGATGTTCGAGTCGCCTGAGCCCTCCCTCACTCTCCGTACGCCCCTGCACACGACCGTGCTGGGCACAGGAACAGATTAAGTTACCATATTCTGATCTAGTTAGCACAAAAATATAATGTGTTATATTCACATGACTTTCTCTATACACTATCATTTATTTCTGTACAGTTTCTACAAACTGATCGTGCAAAAACTTATTTTTCAATCTACTTCATGTTTATTAACAACACATTTGCAGAAATTGTTTCATTGTAGATTCCGTTGAAAGTACAAGGGGGATACAGAAGGCTTGAAGCAACAGTCAAATCTTTAAAGAAAGGGGTCACTATGCGATGGCGTTGAAACTACATGGTCTTTCCATGACATCGTGAGGAGCAACTGAATTCTGACAGCACTTCAAAAAATTACAAAATATGAAAAATTCTAACCAATAACAAAGAGATATCTCCAAATTGACTGAAGCTATAAAGAACGTTATTTGAAATATACTATGTGTTTTAAATATATCTATATATCTTGTGGAGAACGTTTTATCTATTTCTTATGATCTACCAGGCATGCAAAATTCATTCCAAATGAAGAGGACTTCAAAGTTCATTTGCAGAAAATTCAAGACATACATTTTATTAGTCATGTAAATATCCTAAACATGTGGCGTTTTAATCAAATAGTTGCAGTAATTTTTGAGAAAATCAAAAATAATGAAAGCATTTCCATGTAAAGAGTAAATTTGTGGGAAAGTGTTCTTGAAAGTCTTCGTGTCGCATCCATGCAAGATGCTGAACTAAATGCGAAGTTTGGTTTTTATTCGACTTTGGTTTTTTAAGTTACGCTGCTCAAACAAATGAATACACACATACGAACACTTTTTTACTAAGGGGACCTCAAAACATGCACTTTGGTGAAAACTCGTTATAAAGGTTTTGGGAGGAATATGGCAGAGAAAGTGAGAAGATTCCAATTACTGTCACAGACACTTTTAGGCCCAAAATTAAGTTGGATGTTATTAAGACGTATTCTAGAACATATCACAGAAAATGTAATTTAAATTTAAACCAAGGAAAAATTAAGATAGCTGTGGAAAATCCCAGGAAATAAAGTTGTCGAAGAGCCAAAGAGGTAAAACAGAAATTACGTTATTTGCTGATTTCACTTTTAGATTAGCATCACCTTTGTGACGACTAGCTCTTTGAGACAGAATTTAGATCAAAGGAGAATGGGCAATCTATCCCAATAAATCTGTCTGACATGGTCAACAAGAGAAACGGCTGGTGGAATGTAACCAGGAATTCTGTCACTCTGAGTTTATTATGTATCGGGGAATGTGGCAGAGTTACGCAGTACTTCAGACCTTGCACGATTGTAAGGTCAAGGTAGAACTAATATCTCGGAAAATACCAAAGGCTGGAACCTTGCAGTTCTTATTCTTTCGTGACTTATGCCAAAGTCTAGATAATTGGACATAAATTAAGAGAAAACTCTTAAAAGGGAATGAAATACAAATATGAATATTTCATTCATCACGTTACTTAATCTGCCATTAGGAATAATTAGCAACACATGCAATCCCACCCTCCTAAGGTCAATAGTTATCGCGTTACAGCGTCTTCCTCAATAGAAAGGCAACGTCGCCAGATAACCCAGCTGCTGGGAATTTCGAGACAGTTGAGTGAACACCGATAAACGTGCTGGTTCTATCCATTGACGTAAGTGCAATTAACCCTCATTTGGAAGGTGCGGGTTCGATTCCGGCGACCGCCCACGCTGAACCATGGGTTTCTTCGGGGTTTTCCCACGTCGTCAGGCGAAGCTGGAGTGGTTGCTTTCACCCCTCGAATTTCTTCTCCCTCCATTTCGTTCCATTAATCATTTCATTCCTCCTTCACCACGTTTGGTATGTTTCAGGGTTGAAAATGTCGGCAGTGGTGTTTTGATGCGTCGTGGCAGGGAAAAATGATGTTCTCTGTGATTTTTCTCCGTCCCTCGGCCTTCGGTTGATTACCGGGCAAAAAAGACCGCCCTTTGTGGGGCGTTGGACTCTGTGTAGGGCGGGGTCCCCAATTGCCTGTCCGACTGCCGGAGCGTCTCGGAACTAAAAACTGGATTATGTAGGGACCAAGTCATTGCTGTGCCATCACTCCTGGTTCCGGCCGCCTGGTGTCTCCCATCACCTCATCCCCCCTCTCGCGGGCGCCCCCTGGTGGGGCATCGGTACAATATCCTCATTCCTGGAACGGTGCCAAATTCCCTCCGCTTCACAACATAACACCAGTGCAATGAATATCACCTATGAATAAGGATGAGGAAAACGGGTGTCGCTTGGACTATGAAAACACGCCATCAGCTCTGTCTCCCTACCTACAGTTTTAAGTTTTTTCATTAGATTTTTAGGCAAATGCCATACGTCGAAATTGATAGCAACCGACCTGCATCCGAACTCAGATGTCCTAATCGCGCTAAATCACCAACATCGTAAACCTCATAGACAACCATTAGACAGAGAAACAAATTGAGGTGTTGTAAATAAAATAGTGGTCCAATATAGCCTTCATAAAAAAGCAGAAGTGTGGGATTAAAACAAACGAACGCGGGAAATTTTGGAACTTTACTGCAAAAATACTCGTACTTGGAATGGCTTTCACAATGGTGGAATTCTTCGAAATCACACTATTTTTGCTCAAACTTATAAAATCGGATACCACATTCACTTATTTTAAAAGCAGATGCCGACTGATGCCTTTCAGCCATTATGAGAAGTTATTGTTAGTTTTTAAACCTGCTGTCTGTTTAAGAGATCAGTTATAACTTCCTCTACTTAAAATCAATGGGAGCCTTGTTTGTCATTTGAAGTACCTCATAATGTTACATACCTGTTTTATTTTTTATTCAAGCCGCATTGGTTCTATTCTTTGTCGTTTGCTGTGGAATCATAATGGTGAAGGATCAATTGCCTTATTAGAATTGGTGTTTTTCCATTTGTCCTTATACTGGAATAGTTTCAAATTTAAAGAAGGCCTTTTGACATTTCCGTCCGGTTACTGTTTTAAAATCGCGACTATTCATAATCTGTGTCCTTAAAATGAAGGAATACAAACAATCTGCGGGACCAGGTGAAACATTTTTCTTTTGCAAAATTCTACCCATATTAAATATCTTTTCGCGAATTTGTCTCCATTTGGAAAATTATGAAAATGGGCTCTCCTGTGTGTTTTGCTTTTTGCATTACAGCCATATGCACTTCACAATATTGCGTTGTTTGCACATATATTACTTAAAGTGATAGAGTAACACCATCATTAAAAATACCACGACAAAATACAGCAAAATGAATTATTAAAACTTAGGCATTACTGCACGTGAGGCAGTGATTGCCTTGTCCTCCCAAACCTCCCTCCAATGCTCAGCGTTCACTCATGTCGTATGAAGCAGATTTTATTTACTTTATACAACGAGAACAGTGGTGGTGTACAGAAATAATAGAAAACAACGTGATTTTTATGTTTCGTTCTCCTTTAACTATTTGTAACACCTAATTAATGCCCCAAGGAGATAACGTCTGTGAAACACAGGGAATATACGGAGTAGTCTGTACATGTAAATGCAAACCTTGCTGGTTGCAAACTTGACAGCAGCGGGATTTGGAACTAAGTGAGAACGTAATGTTATTACTCACATCTCTTATCATTTTATATTATATACTTCTTCCGTGTTGTATTTTGTGTCCTGTGTAATCCGATTTGACAACCTTTAAATTAAAGGAATTGTTATTACATGCACATAGATATGTTTTCGTAACATAATTGTGTCTGGAAATATCAAGGATAGGTAATTAAAGAAAATGGCATGCAGTGTTATAACATTCACTCTCGATGTAGACAGTATGTTGGAGTTTTCATTTTACAGTCATTTGAGTAGTCCATACTTAAGATTTCTAATTAAGTGTGGCAATCTGTTGTATCCTTTCTGACACGTACAATGAAACTTATTTTGAGTGGTTGAGTACTTACATAATCAAGTCTTAGATCACTGTCGTGACGAATGTGTATTTATGGGCGTTGGAGTTAAATTTAAATGCATGCTTTTTTTAAAATAATGTTTCACTCTGTTCTTACTGTATATGGCACCACAGGCGGTGGACACTGATGATCAGGCATAGGAATTTCTGAGCAATCAAGCCAGGACGAAAGGAAATAAATTTGAACTATATTGGACTTTAGAATGGGACTAACAATCATCCTCCATCTCTCGTATAGTCAGTTGACGTTTGGAGGAAGCACTCACCAGACTGTTTATCTGCCGTCTGTGACCCTTGGGCGCTGTTGTTTAAGTTATTTGTATGAATATGGTTAGAGTGTAGATAACTTGAAGTCAACTATTTAAGAATTCTTTTGCCTGCTGATGATAACATGGAATTAAATAATTGAGAAAGGAAATATGGGCAGGATACTTCAAGGCCCAAGTTCAGGGTACCAACGCGGCATTTGCCGCTTATGAGGACTGCGGAAACTTAAAACCTCATTCAGGGAGGACGGTTCCGGTAGGATTTGTGCCACAGACCTCCCGTTCACGAGTTCGTGCCTTAACGACCTCGGCTACGCGTGCCGGTGTTTATTAAATGAACGAATACTCTTCTTTTTGCATACAGTGAACTGCAAAACATATATGTAAGAGGAAAGTGTGAAAACGCAAAAAGCTTTTAATAAGTGACTTACAGTAGGCATATAATTAGTGATAACCCTGATTGCCCTGTTTTACAATACAGAAATTGCACTAACACAGCACTAATTGTCCAGAGGAATGTAGCAGAAATGTGAGCACATTAAACGGATATTAACAAATGATACCTGCAACATTTTAAACGTCTAACTTTAAAAATACCAGTAGACTTCTTGAAAACTGTGATAATATGAGATTTTCATGATAAACTAGACTGAATATAAATATCTAAAATATGTATATATGTTTTCATAAAATGGATATAAATATATATCCTCACTTCCTTTTCAACACACTTCCAAATTTACATCAGTATTTGGTTCGGAATAAGGATCCTTTTCTCCCTCGGCAAGTAGCGGGGCTGTATGAAATTTCCAGTAGCTGTGGGCAGTCTTATATAGGCGAAACGTGCCGCACTTTTCAGGAACACAGGAAAGATCATATTCTCCACTGCAAATGGAACATTCCGTTATCGCCTTACCATACGGCGAAGACCAAGCACTCAATATTATTTGACGAAACGAGAGTGCTGGCAATGGCAGTTAAGATAAATAAAGGAGGCCCCAGAAATAGCGAGGCATCCCCATAATTTGAATTTAGATAAAGGTGCACAGATTAACAACCTTTGGTGCAATTTTAGAAAAATAGGTGAAGTGCGCAAGAAGATTGTAAAGAGTACTCTTCGCAGCGCCTTAACGTGGTGGTACGCGGGATGACCGGCATAGCAAAATGCGACTTCCCCATTGGCTAATATTGGGAACCAATCAGCAGCGCGGTATGCCTTTTTTTCGAGTGGAGCAGAAAAACATCCTTACGTGCTAACCTCAGGCCCGATGGGAGTTGCAGACGTAATGTGGGATTCGCCATTCGAAGATGGCCATACCCATTAAATAAACTTCCCCAACGGATTAGGAAAGGAGAAGGTTTGCTGCTGTACAGCCTTAAGCACCCGCGCATTCCGAGGTGATGGTGGAATATACTGGGCCGCAGTGCGGTCAGCAAGAGAGTAAGGATTGTGTGCTGGGAAACAGCTTGAGCAAGGCCCAGCCCGCACCAGCTGAGTTTTGATGAGGGTAAGAAGGAATTCCTGGTGATAGTGGTAGGGATTAATGGCGATAGAGTTTTCTAGGGTTGGATTTGGTGGTGGTCTGGAAATGGAATGAGATGAGTGTGGCACCGCATGGGATTCCATGAAGTTACGTATGAGTGTGTAGCCTTCTTGGAGAGGAAGAACTGCGTCTGAAGTTGCTGGAAGATCTGGGTGGTGATATAGTTGGATTGTGCATCGAGCTCTCGTATCCCCATGACTGAGGTTTCAAGGGCGCCCAGCCCGCGTGAGTCGGGCGTCGCTGCCGCTGTTGGATTGTCCGGTTCGACGAAATGGCACTCGATGCGTTCCAGCTTGCGCTGACTGATGCGAGCATCCTGTCGGTGTCCGGGAAATTGGAGATCTGCCTAGAGAGGGCGCTGATTAATTGGAATGAGGTTCGCTGCTTGGCCTCCACTGCTGCAAGTTGCATGTTAGTTGTACGGCGTAACCCATCCAGCTGAGATGCGAAGCTCTTAATGTCTACCTGTATTGTAGACAAAGTGCCGTGTAGTCCTTGGAGTGTTTAGATGTCAACAGCCATCTGAAGAGGCTTAGCCCTACCACAAGGTGGCGTTGGGTTTATGAGTAGCTGTTGAGTGGTAGCCTGTGGTGGCGTTGGTCAGAGTGTTTGTCTGCTCCGGAGGTACAGCGACCATTGCGTCTGCCCTGCGAAGTGAGTGTACCCGAAACAGGTGGAGCAGAAGCGGCGACGTCGGCGGAGGTCGTGATTGATGCAGGCTTCTCTGAGGCAGCCTGCCTCGCAGTAGTGATTTCTGGGTGCTGCACTGCAGTCCTCCGCTGAGTGCCTCAGGACACAGCAGCGGGGCAGGGCACCGGCCGTTTGCTGCTGCTGGGCTCAATGCGCAAGTTCTGCCCAAGCAGTGACAGGTTTGACATCAAGGCCGCTCTTGCGTCCGGTGCAGTGCCCAGCTGTAGACGGACCAGCGGCAGACTTGATCCTTGAGGTCCATATTGCTGAGCGCCAACTAATGTCCTTGCAGCTTGCAGCACAAGGTGGACTGGAAGGTCGCTGGGTATTCCGCAGATGAACATGCTGTGACGGCCATCCTTTGGAGGTTGCGTCGGCGTCGGTGAAGGCTGAAAGTCCAGCTCCGAAGGTGGGGTTGGACAGGCGGTGTTTTAAGAGCCCGGCTGAGAAGCAGCAGCACTGGCGGCGAGCGGCAGCGCTGGAAGGTCCAGCTTCTGAGGTGAAGAAGGCCCTCTGTGGCGAAGAAGTGCCGTGCTCCTGCTTGGAAGCAGAGCTAGCGTTTGGCTGCGGCGCTGTTTGTTCCAGCACGGGCAACTGGGCGGAGCCAGCGGTAGCTGGCTGCTCAGCCGGAGATGGCGATGCAGACGAGGCACTCACCGGTGTTGGCAGTGATTCCCGGTCGATTCTTCCTTTTTCCTCGTATACTTTCCATGTTTGCGGCGGCGTTAAAGAAGTAGGGGTGAAATCCGTGTCGAGTTCGGAACAGTGAGGTGCAGTGCGTCGGCGCTGACTCAGACATCTCCCGAAGAGAGCCTTCCACAATAGGATTTTTTTAAAGGGGAGACAGAAAGAGAGATGCAAGGTAGAAGGACTTGACTTATTTCGCTGAAGGAGAAGAAAATAAAGGGAAAGTTCAGGAGAAAGTAATTTAGGTTAAAGGATGTAGGAAATGAAATGAGTTTTAGGAGTAAAGTAACATATCGGAGTACCACTGAGCACCTCCGTTAGTTCTGCGGGAGTGGTAAATTGCTACCAATTGCTAGGCAGTGTTCGGGGATAAACCGGGAGACAGCCATGACTAGCCCTGACTGCCTTCGCGGTTAAGTTAGAAATGTAGGATGTTTTATTTGAATTTGGTGCCGGTTGTCGGTGATTTGTGGAGATTTGACATGTGGCACTATCCTGTGGGAGAGGCGTAGGGTGTAGTCAGTGTAGGGAAGGAGAGGTCGGCGTGGATCTTGAGATTAGGTATGTACCAACCAGCGGCCACGGATATTTGTAGGTGACGGTTTTGGAGGACTTGGAGTGTGTATAGGTGGGATTAACAGGTGTATGTGAGGGTAAGCCGTAGTACTTGCTTGTAGATGAGCAGCTTGTTGCTTAGCGACATGGACGATTTTCTGTTGTACAGAGCGTACAACACTGCCATCCTTTTAGAGACTGTGGAGGTGACAGATGTTATATACGCCTTCCAGATGAGACGCATGACTAAGAGAACACCGAGGTTTGTGCCTCGGTACACCACTGGACCTCTTCACCTGCCACGCGAAGATTTGGTGTCTCTTGTAGGAGGCGCCTGGTAAATGTGACAGATTGAGATTTGTTGGCGTTGATTTTTAATCTCCAAGTTGCAAACCACGCAGACAGCATGTCTGGATATTGCTGGGCATGTTGAACGGCGACTAGATGGTGTGATGAGGCGGTAGTGATGGCGGTGTCATCAGCAAAGAGGTAAAGGTTGCAGCCTCTTAGGGTAGGGAGGGTATTGATGTAGGTGATTAAGAGAAGGGGATCCAAAACGTTGCTATGGGATACCCTGCATTGATGGCGTAGGTTTGGGATTGGATGGCGTCTTTTGTGACAGCGAAGGTGCTGTTAGTGAGGTAGCTATGGATGAGGTGTACTAGGTAAGGTGGTATGTTGTAGTGGATAAGGCCAAAGTGAGTCGAAAGCTCGGGAGATATCAAGGAAAAGGGCTGCATAATAATGCTTGTTGTTGAAGCCACGTACTACCTCGTCCACCAGGCGGAGTTGGTGTGTGGTTGAGTGTTGTCATGATGAAAGCTGCTAGATTATCAGCATCTTCGATGCGGCGACACGGCTGGATGACTGCAGGTTGCTGTGCCATCAAATCGGTGTACTTGCTTCAGTTGGTTCGCCGGGGCTCAACGAAGTTGAGAGGGCCTTAGCTGATGGCTTGACTTTGAAAAGGAGTAGAAGAGGTTAGTGGTCAGAGGATAGTTCGGGGATGGAGAAGATTCTGGGATGACTGCGGAAGTGTGCGTCAGAACGGCAGTCCAACTCCCTTGCAAAGACCCTTGTGAAAATGCAAAGTACGCCACGAACACGTGGCCAATAACGCAGCAGGAAAGGTCTCGCAGCTGCGATTGGTGGCTTCATGCCGGCGAGTGATTAGGTGGGAATTCTCGGGTCCTCTAGAATAAAAAGACGACAGTCCGCAGCATGCGGTGCAGCCCCAACAAGAGGTCGAAGCGTTGGTGTGAAGCAAACATGATGTGACTTAAACCAGAAAACAGCTACATGAGTGCAAATAAGGATGTTTATTGTGCCTAAGTGTGTATTTGAAGTTTTGTCGTTAACTTTTGTATGGATCTTGCGAAGCAGGAATGGGTACAGAAAGTCGTGACTTACTTCTTAAGGGTGCTGCAAGTGAATCATTGAAAATACTGTATTAAGTTGAATCGTATTTTAAACTGCAGGTAAAAACGCTGCAGTCGGAATTTCAAACTTTTGCAACGGATATTTTAGAAAACTTTTAAATCATTTCTCTTGACTGAAACGCCTTTCTCTGTTTGACATTCTGTGAACAACTGGTTTAATTTGGTCCATTGGATTTAGGTTGGTATATCTAAAAATTTTAGGAGTTTAAATAACATCAAAGTATTATCTACTCTTCTGACTAAATTAAATTTAAGTGCGCCTTAAGATATTCACAAAAGCCTTATAAGAAGTACTAAATTTATTTTTATATTTCTTCAGCTTAAAATGTAAGCAGATTTATCTCCATATTTCCAACGAATCACGTAAAAAGTTCCCTTAAAAATAATTCAATCCAAATATTTTCTGTTTTTGTATGTACAAATTCAGTGAAGTATAAAATCTTTTCTTGAAAACATAAATGGTATAATTTGTTCTTTTCAGGGTATTTCATGAATTACGTCGACTCATAGATGGCTCTGTTAAAACGATGCAAGGACCTTGACCGAGGGCGACAAATCTTAGATCAGCTGTTTGGGTGCTCGACCAGACCAAGCGGGTAGAGGTCAAATAGATACTGCGGCAAATTCCCCTACACTCGATCAGGGACCATTGTCTACCGCGACATTTGTATTCAACCATGTTTCTCCATGAATCTTATACCGTTAACGGAGCTACAAACACGTTTGAAGTAAAGTTTGGTCCGTCACTAGAGCATTATTGACACACGTGTGGATTGCTGATCCCTTAAGACTCCCCCTCCCTCGTTCCTGGAAGGTGCCTTTCCTCATTCGCATTGCAAAACAAGCGATGTCGCGTGTGGAGTTCAAGGAACAGCTAACATCTCACAGTTATGGCTGGAAGAAGGTCGCTTTTTTTGTCTTTGTAGAATACTGGGGCTTTCCTAGCAACCCTGTAATTTATATCGGATATGCAGATCATTTAATGTGAATCTATTATAATTAAAGGGCTCAATTAATTTTAAGATTAAAAATTAATGTTACAAGTGGGGTTACATTTTTTTCGCCCTCCAAAATACTCTCTTTCACAACCGTTATATACACTGTTTATAAAAAGTTTGTTTTATATCCGTTTTCTGTTAATAGTGATTTATTTTAACTAGAGGTACTTTCAACGCAGAAGCTGTAAATAGGTGCACGATCGCAAGCAGTGTTGCCAACTAATGTTAGCCAAGTCACCAGAAAATAGCTAAATGAAATTAAAATTGGTATGTGGAAGGAAAAGAATTGTTATAATAAAGTCTGAGCTCTTTAAAGGGATTTGATCCAACCTAAACTTTGTAGCAATGAGTCCACTCTGTTGATGTTTTGCCATTTTATATGGTTTAGGTTAGGCCACTTATTCCAGAAGGAATATAAACGCATTTCGCCGCAAATCAATAGTGAGATCTAACACAATGGTTCAGATGGTTACTTCAGATAGCAGGGACTTTCGTTGCAGTATTTGAAAATTATTCGGGTGTTTTGGATATTAAGTTCATTCAATTGTTTCATTGTGAATTCCAAGCACCGCCTGCTTATGGTTTCAGCAACTGAATGCGAATCAGTTAGGTCAAAGAATTTTTCAAATTCATACCCTATATATGGTTCTGAATCAAAATAACTGTTCATGCTTAGTAGTTGCAGCCAAAGCATCTACTTGAGTAGTAGAATTAACGATATTTTTGCTAACGAAATAATTCAGTTTGATCCAGCAAACGTGTAGTGATTATTTTCAACTTCAAACGCTTTCGTTGTTCGCTGAACCTCAGAGACAATGGTAAGAAGTTAAGTAAAATACAATTCATTGCACGACTCTAAATACACTGAAAAAGCATTTCTGGAGTTTAGCAAGTATGTGTAAATCGAACTGACTGTTCTACGGAAGAGTTGTATCATCTAGTACAGAAAGCTCCAAATGTTTTCCGATGGACCAGGGGGTGTAGAGGAAGAGGGGGAAGGAATGTGCTCTCGACTAGTCATGCGTGGCTTTAGCCGACAGTAAGCGCCGATATCGTAAACGTCATATTTACTTTTGTGCATGCTCATATAATTCAGCGATCTGATTCTAAGAGGAAAGAAGACGAAACTAAATACTTTCTCTTTAATAGATCTATCCAAATAAAATAAATTAACCCCTTTTCTTTACATATATGTTGCTTAAAAAGCAAACATTCCACTTTTTATGCGGGTGCTACAGAAATGTAAGATGCATTGTTCAGTAATTTTCTTGAGAAACAAGATTCACATAATGTACATGTTGTTGTTTGTTGCTAGTAATAATGATAGGTTCATAATTGCCAACAATGAAATGTTCTACGGGAACTCCTATAGCATAGTGTATTTATTGTCTTGAATATAAGTTTATTTTGTTTCTTAATTTTCATAGAGATTGATCACAACTTTAGCACTAAATATATATAAGCTAAATTTTCAAAATAGAAACACAAAAATGTTAATCCAGAACGGTTGAGGTGCTTTTGTTGCAATTGCTTCCTCATTTGAAAGCACTTTATTCTGAAAATTCAACTGCTTTCAAAAGTAAACTTACTTTCAAATTAAAAATCCGAAAAAAGAAAAAGAAAGCAGAAGAAAAAAGCTTTGGAAATAACAAAATAACATACTGTGTTACACTTAGATACTCTGTATTATGACTCAAGTTCTGAATTCCTAAAATGCTTCTCTTCCCTGGTCTGGAATGATATGGGATGTGTAACAGAGGCGCCCCGGGGGGGGGGCGGGGCGAGGTGAGAGACACTGGGCGGCCGGAACCAGGAGTGACGGTACAGCAATGACATGGTCCCTAAAGTTTCCAGATTGAGACGCCCTGGCAGTCGGGCAGGTAGACTGGGGACCGCGCCCCACAAAAAGGGTTCAGTGCCCCCTAGGGGCAGTCCGTATACCTCGGCAACCAGCCGAAGACCGAGATGCGAATAAGGTTCCACAGAAAGAATCTCTGTTAGAGTGAGTTACCTTGATAAAGTTCTTTCCGGGTTTTCCCCTTATCCTGAGAATATGAATGACAGGTAACTCTAAGCTCTAGGGACCTCGGGCCCATTTGAGCATCATTTTAACCATTTCGTTCCTTCACTGTCCGTAAGGGCCTACCCGGTTAAAAGACGTTAATTAAATACCAAAGAACATTTTCACATTTGCACATCTCGTTGTAGGATACGTAGAAAGCGATAGTCACATTTTCAAAAAGCATGTCACTACGCGATGCTTTGAAATTTCATGCAGTTTGTATGCCCGCGGCAAAAAAAAAAAAAAAAAAAAAAAACAAACAAAAAAAAAAGCAATAGCGACTTCCTAGGTACAAAACATATTCAAACCAATAACAACAAATCTGATGTGTTACACTCACACGACTTTCTCTACTCTAATACAAACTATGTTTACAAACGCCATTTACTTATGTTAATCGGGATAAACCTTTGCAGAAACTTACTGCTAATTTCTAGTACGTGCAAGGGAAATATGGTAGGCTTTAGCGATAGTCAAGTCTTTTAAGAGCTATTTGGTATGTGGAGCATTAGATTCTCTTTGCATGTTCAGGACATTAAAAAAAAAAACAATAACGAATTCCCATTTGAGAAAAAGTACAAGTATTGGAAAATTCAAGCAAATAACAGGAATATCTCGGAAGTGGTTCACTCCACAAAAAAATGTGTATGATATAAATCGTGTGTTTTAACGAACTCTACATTTTTGTGTAGAAATATCTTGGCTATCTCTTACGGTTTACTAGTTATGCATAAACCATTCAGAAAGAAGAGGACTTTTGTGGGCATTTCCAGAAAATTTAAGATATACATTTTATTTGCCATGATATCTTAAATATATGATAATTGAATCAAAATCGTTAGAGCCATTTTTGAGAAAATAAAAATTTTCGAAAAATGTTCCACGTAAAGGTAGCCTGGGGTGGGGGCTTTTTTGAAAATCTCCGTGTCCCTTCTTTAAAAGATACTGAACCTAAATACCAAGTTTGGTATTTATCCGACTTTTCGTTTTAGAATTATGCTGTTCACCGGCACACATGCTTAATTTGGATTCAGGGCACTCCAGAACATGTATTTCTGGTGAAATCTTGTATCGAATTTTTGAGTGGAATGAAATACTTCCCCTACTTCCCCTATATAGTAGAGAAAGTAAAAATATCTGGGAAATAGTTAACTTCATAAATATATGTATGACAAACTGTGTGCTTTAACGGGATCTGCATTTCTTGTGTAGCAAAACTTGGTCCATCTCTTACAGTTTACCAATTATACAAATGTCATCCAGAATGAAGGCTCTTCTCAGAAAATTCAAAATATAATTTCCTTTGAAATGAAAATATCTTAAACCGGGAATATTTTAATCAAACTTTTTGTGAAAATAACAAATTTCGAAAAATTTTCCATGTAAAAGGTATTTCGGAGTAGGGGTGATTTTCTTGAAAATCTTCCTGTGATGTCTTTGAAGGATGCTAAACTTAAAAATCAAGTTTGGTATTTAACCGACTTCTCGTTTTGGAGTTATGTTGTTCACAGGCACGCAGGCATACGGATATTTATCTATAAAATATTATATGTTGTATTCACATGACTTTCTCTACTCACTCTTCTACAAACTATTCTTACAAAGCTTATTCTTGCATATATTTCATGTTAATATGGATAAACTGTTATCATTTATTTACACATTTCGTTGTAGGTATAAGTAGAGCATATTAAGCTAAGGCGATGGCGAAACCCCTCAAAGCTGATGGCTTAGAAATTCTGTTCTCTTTGTATCGACACAATAAAGAAAGAAAGAAAGAAAGAAAGAAAGAAAGTAAAACAACAGCGATTTGCAAGGTTGGAAAGATAGAATCAGATGGAAAAATTCAATGCCATAGCCGAGATTTGAACTACGGATCTTCCAGTTTACGTCCAGGTGGTGCCGCGGTAACACGTGCGACTCGCATTCGGGAGATCCCTAGTTTGCTTCCCGGCGACCGCCCAATCTGACCCACGGGTTTTTTCGGGAGTTTTCCCGGGTCGTCAGGAGAATGCTGATATGATTTATCTCAGCCCCCGAATATCGTTCCATTCTTGATTCCATTCATCCTTAACCCCGTTAGGTCTGTTTCAGGGTTGGAAGTGTCGGCGATGGTGTTCCGGTGTGGCGTGGCAGAGAAAAAGGATGCTCTCTATGGAACCTTATCTGTCTCTCGGTCTTCGGCTGGTTGCTAGGGAATACGGACAGCCCCTAGGGATGCTGACTGGGCGGAACAGAAAGCTCACAGGCGAGGTCTTCAACTCGCTCCACCTTACGTTGTGTACCACGACGACCGCCCTTGCGTACTAGTCGCTAGTGGGGGTGGCGACTGTTCACAACTGTCACTGACACTAAGCGCAGTCAAATGGGGTTCCTCTGCTGAAAGTGTCTGTTCATCACTTAGACCAGGCATGGCGAGACTGTAAGCCTGCCCCGAAGCACCTTGATGCAACCTGGATAACAAAGCTATGGAAGGGGGAGAATTTGGAAGGCGGGCGGGTTAGTGGCAAAGAACGAACTGATTCAGTGGCGTCATGTACTCTGTATTTAAAGTAAATTAAGCTTCTCCGATGTCGTTTACAATGAGAGATTCGAAATCGGGAATTATGTTGTTTACAGCTAGACGTAACTGGTCATGAAAATGTTCGTTCGTCTGTCGGGATCTGCATTTGCTTTTTACTAATTTAATCATGGAAAATAACTATTCACAGACGTACGTTGTACAAAACATTGCTTCCATGGAAATTGTATATGATCGAAGCTTCGGATATTTATTGTCGCATACGATTTTAAAGCATTCCACTCCTATTAAATCCTTGCATCTGACTTTCATGATTTCGTCAGATTGTAAATGAATCAGCTCCTCTTGCAGATTGATTCTGGCCTTTCTTACGTATATGTTTAATGGATAGACATGCACTGATATATCATATTTAAAAACCCTGAAATCACGAAATCTGTAATCACAAAATTCACTTTTAAGTGTTAAGAGAATAGTAATGTAAATACTGAATTTATCTGAGGAGAAATTTGAAAGGAGATTTAAACATGGAAAATAGTACACCTGTCCCTCTTTCAAGTGATCTACCCAGAATGTAAGTGTGTTTACGAACGCCTGCGCTGAAGTATATTTATCAACAATATTTTGATGCGTCGTTGAAATGTAGTATTCAGTTTGTTTAAGTGCGTACATATATCGCATAAGAAAGCTAAGTCGCAGAGCCAGACCTGGTTATTTAGTTCCTAAATTTCCATTCCCTAAAACATGGAAACAATAAAATTACAATAAAATAAATTGCTTTTTCTTTCATGAATCCGGGGAATGCATCTCTGAGGCCGAAGAACCGACGTAACATTGCACCTCTGCTAAGCCATCTAACATCACACAAATACTTAATATCTTGAAATGATTCTCCCATATTTTTAAGTGTACATATTTCAAAACTGTCGGTGTTTCAAAGCACTTCCTTTTATTTTGTTCACAACACAATCCATCACTATTGTACTGTAACTGACTTGGCACAAAGTGCTTCTTGATGCAACAGACAATGCCAAGCATAAAAATTGCTCGAAATACCTTTATCACTGAAAAAAAAATTTAACCTGTCAATCAACCCACTTTTTCCCCAACCATGGCCTTTGCTCCGTTTGATACTAATTTTGACCACTGTAAACAATATCTTTCAGTACTAATTTTTAGAGCTTTAAACATCTCCTAGCCTTTTAGTGGGACTAAATCGAGCAAATACTCAACATTAGGTTCCTTATCAACACCTCGAATGAAAATGGTGAATTAAGGTGTCAGTTACATCTGTACTCTCGTCCAGTGCAAGAGAAAACTTCACAAAGTCAGCAATTTTCAAATCCATCTGCCTTATACGTCGGCAGAAAGCACTTCAACTTTCTTTGCAATGGTTTGTCGGAAAATTTGCCAACACTCGAAATTATGGACCTGTTGAGGACATGAAAACCCAGCAATTTTTATTAAACATGTTTTAATAAATTCTCCTTCCGGAAATGCCTTAAAGCCTTTGCAATTTCCCAGGTAACAATATAACTAGCGCGATTTCTTTTCTCTGCCATAGTTTGAGTTTTGTAGTAGTTTAGGTCCATTGTTTTCTATCAATTTCAAAATTTCTTGCGTTCTTTCACGTCCTGTGAACATATTAAAAATTAGCAATCTGACCTGTAGTTTAAATAAGAATTAAAGTCTCATTAAATAAAATGTTTAATAATAATAATAATAATAATAATAATAATTACAGACTCAACTTACTCTGTAACTTGGCATATTCGGAATGATAAGCATTGTAAAGGTGTTTCATGTTGAATTGCATTACTCTGCTTTGGGACATATTAAACATTTTGCATTGCCACCATCGTCAACGAAGCACTTCTCCCATCCCATGAAATGTTCTGCTCTTCGAACGTTGCTTTGCAAGCGGCATTGCTAGTCGCCACTGTTTGACGTAGTACTGACCACGCTGACATGAGTAGGAGGTGGAGGGGCGGGTGAAGCTACGGAGGGGTAGTGTGCGAGTCAACTGAAGCGCAAATTGACTCGCGAAGCACTGTTTCGCCATGGCTGACTTAGACCATCGGAAACTTCCGAGAGAGGCACCGCTTTGTCATAACACTGAAATACCTTCTTATTCGCACTCGGGGCAATCATTTCCTCAGAGGAAGACGCACTTTTCCGGAGACTAACAGGAGCAGAAGGCGGGTACTCCGGTGTAGTAACAGCAACATCAGAGCACGTGGACGAATGTCCCAAATCAGGCGGGCACAATTGCGGCACTTCATTAACAAAGTCTCTTTCGCGCCAATATCCGAAACACCGGAGGACCCCGCTGTGGGGAATGAACCAGGTGACAGACTAGAATGTCGTAGCACAAGAAATTCCGCTCGGAGTTTAAGACAGTCCAAGCCCCCCTAGGGTTTTGCACAATAGCGCGTTGCCGCGGACAATCACTCTTAAAATGATCAGGTAGGTGACAATAGGCGCACGTGGGAGGCTGACGAGCAGAAACCACTAGAGCCGGTGTCCAGAGATGTACACAAAACTAGGTGAGTAGGATGCGTACAGAGTGCACAACGGAACTCGTTGGATAGCGATAAGACGCGCCCGGTAGTGGAAGCTAGAATATTCCCATAGGGTTTTAGAGTATCAATAACCACACCACAGCACTGGACACCTCCAATGGTAAATGGTACAATTTCACTACCCGATATCCAACACCAAGCGTGTTGCAATTTGACGGTGCCACTTTCACCAGTAGCAAAAAACAAGCGGTGCTTCTCCACGGGTACGCTCAAGAATGTCTACTAGTAACGATTCACGTTGAACCTTGATATAAAAACTCTGGTAAGATTATCCAACTGTATCATAAGTACCTGCTCAATAGGATGCTTTAAAGTGTCGTAAATCCATTCATGAATTTCGTAAGCTAAGACCTTCGGTGCATTACGTTCAAAACTAATATTGGCAGTATCCTGCCTTTCCACAAACACACACATGTTCACAAACTAGAAAAACTGATTGTAAGAAACAGGTGAAGGCCGGGACACAGGTCCCGCGCAATACGACCTCACCGCAACTTGATATCACTTCCCCAACATTTGTTTTTTATCAGCTCCGTAGCATTTAATTATTATCACTTCCTTAGCATTTGTTAATGTATTTGCCATACGCTATTATAAAACACGTTCTGCTACCATGTCTGTTGAAAATGGCGTTTAGTATTTTTGTAAGCCAATTAATATTTGATTGTATTTATTATACTCTTTATATACTTTCTTCTAATCGTGAAATAGCGAAATCCTATGTAAGTCTTGATTTTCTATAAATAAATCTATTCGTGTTCCATTTGCAGAATTATAGATCAAATCAAAAGCTCTAGTGGGATTACTGTTTAAAAAAATATTTTAGCTAAAGTATCATGTTTTCAGATATTTGTAAAAGAAATAATATCTGTGCATTAAATTGTTTTACTGTACACAAGGGTCAATGCGACCACGTTACATAAGGTTTTACCACATGCGCAGTGCATAAGGAAAATAAGTATGGTTGATGTAAATTCGGTTTAATCAGAAGTGATTGCAGACGCACATGTGATGACGTACCGTGCTGTGTTGCGATTACAAAGCAGGACTTTGTTCTCTAGGAGGAACACACTGACACTCGTGTGCAGAATATAGAATTACTTTTTACCACTGTTGATTTTCATTTTATTTTGCGGTATGTTTAATTACTGTATTATCAAGTATTATTATCATTGAGAGATTACACGTTTGCATACGGAATGTATTCAGCGATTTCTGCTTTCATTTTAAATATTAAAACAGCATATTGAAGAAATTATGAGACATGTGGTGGATATGGTGCAAGAATTTGCACACTATATATCAAATAGAAATTATAATTTTATCTACCCTATCTTAACATGACAATTTTCTAATTGATTCTAGAATCTAAACATGTACCTACGTTTACGATAGTGAAACAAAACACCTGAAGAATAGTGATGCAAAGCAGTTCTTTTCCACATTAAGTTACTTTGCAAGACTGCTTTTATCACCATAGAATAGTATCCTGAGATATGTGTACAACGTACCGTTTTAACATTATATGATTTTGATTAGAGATTGGTTTTAGCAGGGTTGCCAAGTTAGCGGAATTTCTGCTAAATTTGACGGATTTTACACATCACCAACGGGTGAAATTTTGCATCTAGCGGTCAACGGATTTTTTTAACGGATATATGGACTGTTGTCTACAATAACATATTTCTGTTTAATACACTGTTTCAATTATATAATTAGAAATCAGATTTAGTGGAAAAAATCCTAGATGAAACTGCAAGTTAGTCTTCCCTCTTCCCACACACCCATTTCAGTCTAAGTGATGAAACGTGCACATTGCACAATACCATATGGAATATGACATCTATGTATACCTTCATGTCCTGCGAGAAATGTGTTTATATGTAATGAGATAAATGAGAGCTAATTCACTTAAAATAGTTCAGAAGTGCAACACATGTTGGATGACTATTTTAGAGGCTGCCTCTCGTGTTCTGTCTCAGTGGCTTGAACTAAAAACGCACTTTGAAATAGCAGCACTTGATGAGAAATGCTATACTGCTCAACTTCTTTATAATATGAAAGTGATGACATAAACAAAATTTGCCTCACTTTTCTGAAACCTTATTTGGAAGAATGTCAATAAATAAGGCTGATAAATAAGGCATTTCAGTGAAATTCTGCAGACCAATCACGGCTTCTAAACGATGTTGTTTTACTAATGAGTGGGCTCGTTAGGAGAATTGTTGTACCAGGGTACAGAGGTGATCTTGTAACAGCTGATGTTCGTAAACATAAGTCGCCGAGAGTATACTTAGGTCATGAAGTCGAAGTCTTGCTGCAAGATATGAACAACATCAACAAAATTTCATCCGAGGTTGAAACTGTCATAAGGATAAGATATGAACATTTTCTTGTTTTCCTTGGCTTCTGAGCTGCAACGCCGCTTGCCCCAAAATGTGAAGGTGTTGCAAAACGTGTCCTTAATTCCTCCGAGAGAATGCTTGCGAGCGATAAAAGAACCGATAGTATCGTTGGCCAAGGAAATGGGCTTGTCCGACAGTACAGTAACCAGAATTGACTTTCAGTGTTCGAAGCTCACTACCGTGCAGTGGAAAGAAATACACAATACTGCGGCATTCTGAAATGAAGTTAGGTCATATAAGGATGCTAGCGGCTTAAATTCTTTCCAAGACCTTTCGTATCTGGCTTTACCCTGGTCTAATGCAGACATGGAAAGGGCATTTAGCCAGTTAAACTTGATAAACGCATCATTGCGCAACAGACTACTGTTATGGTGAACGCCATGATTACAATAAGAGCTGGCCTTAATCGTCTGGGCAAGTGTTGCCATGATTACGAGCTGCCAGAGGATGTTCTCGAGAGATCGGCACCATGAGAGCATACGACACAGACGTTTCTCTAGCCAGCCCCAGCACTTCAGCAGTGGACAAAGAAGAAACTCTAATGCAAGATGAGGAGGAAAATGAAATGCTGTGGCTTGAACTACAATAATATGGTGAGCGGAATCTAAAATTTTTAATAATAATAATAATAATAATAATAATAATAATAATAATAATAATAATAATAATAATAATGTACCATGATAAAGAAATAAATTTTGTAAGTTACCAGTATATTGAAATTTCACTTTTAAGAGGGCAAACAATAATAATAATAATAATAATAATAATAATAATAATAATAATAATAATAATCATAATAATAATAATAATATTTAGCGGATTTTAGCGGAATTTTAACTTCAGTTTAACGGAATAATTGTTTCCGGGTTGGCAACGCTGGTTTTTAGCTTGAAGGTTAACGTCTTTTAATTTGGTAAGTCATATCGGATGATGAATGAAATGGTGCCCAGACGAGCTTCGAGTTACCTGTCATTGGTCTTCTCAGGATAACGGAAAACCTTGGAAAAAAATCTTATCCAGGTAACTCACTCTAACCAAGATTCGAACTCGGGATCTCTTGGGTGTGAGGCAGATTCGCTATCCCATATCAGGAATCGGGCTGATTAAAGATTTATTTCATTTCTTATGTATGTATATTTTAAGAGGGATTTGGATTTAGTAGTTATTGCGTTACTTATCAGTGGTTACTATGCGCTGTTTTCTGTGAACAGAATAACTCAAAAGCAAAAGATCAGATAAATACCAAGTTTGGTATTTAAATTCAGCACCTTCTAAGGATGTGACACAAGGATTTTCAAAAACATCCTCCCACCCTAAACTGTCATTTGCATCTAGAATTTTTCTTTATTTTAGATTTTATCAAAGGCGAGTCTAACGATTTCGATTACAATTTCATTTTAAGATATTTGAATGTGTCATTGCAGAAAGGTACCTAAGCCACTTTTGGAGGGAAATTGAGATGTTGCCTTTTTTGGTATCCATGCACATAGACACACATTCTTAACAGAAAGGTATCCACGTCATCATTGTTGTATGATAAATCATATAAAAAATTATCTGCACTACAGAAAGGTTCCTGAGTTCCTAAATATGCTTCACACGAGTCAAATCCTACAAAATAGTTCGTCGTCAATAAAATCCATTTTTCAAAACTGCAATGACATAGGTTCTCTTTTGCATCCCCTCATGTGAGTATTAGTACTGCCAACACATTCACAAAGCTGTAAAAATGAGGGAAAATAATATTTCAAACGACTGCCTCTATGATCTTGTGGTTAGCAAACCAGTGGTTCGGGGTTCGATTACCAGCTAGAGGAAGGGAATTTTTCTTTAGCTAGGATTATTCCCCATCCTCTCTAAAGTCTGGTAATATGAATGAGGTTGTAAATGTGGGTGTGTATGTGTATGTTTTTGAAATTAATGTTTACACAGAAGACCCAAAGTAAATAAACCCAAATATTAAAACCATACTAAAAATGAGTGAACAACGATGGGCAATTTTTCCAAAGCAAAGCCACCGATGTGATCTTAGATGTTAAAAGTGGGCATATAAATGGAACAAAAAGATTTAAAAACCCAATCTGAATCAAACAGCTTAAATTCGTCGAAGTAACGATTCACAAAAGGGGAGGTAATACATTTTACAGTGCTTTAAAGAATATTAAGGAAAAATGTATTAACAATTAAAATATTACTATGGCTTTAGTATTCCACTTCATGTAAAACATATACTTCCAGCAATACCAATTCAAGATACCTTGTCTCGAGAGAGTTGTCGGTTAATGGTTCTTCCATTCATAATTTGAAGACAGAAAGCACCCATTTCTTTGTGTACCACGAGGGCAGAACAGAAACAGACGAAGTGCCATGATTTCTTATTGATTATATTGATAAATTTGTCCCAAAGTATATATCAGAATTACTCATATTTTGTGACAACTGTAGTAGACAAAATAAGAACACACTTATAACGACTTGCTTGGCTTTAGCTGATACGAATTGGTTTTATAAAATTTTCCACTTCTATCCCCTGAGAGAACATTAGTTTGTGCCGTGTGATTGGAAGTTGAGATAATAAAACGTGCTCTTAAGAAGAGAGACAGAATTTTCACACCCTATGAGTACTGGGAGCTTATTGTTTCATCTTCAAACCTGGTGTACTTACTTTGAAAATGGTTGAGAGAAGTGATATTAAGGATTTTGCAAATTGTGTCCTCAACTTTATAAGATGATGACGACATCCCTAGAAACATCACGTGCTCCTAGAGACAAAAACAAACATTTTATATATCCCAGTTTAGTTATTTTGATATTTGATACTCGTTCAAAAATAGTCTGTTGCAATAAGAACCTGAATTGGTGGAATGGTCGAACACAACTTTCATCTGTCCCAGTCAGGAAGAGTTCCACACACATTTTCTACTCAAACGTATCCAAATGGTAAAGTTGCAATACAACTGAGTAAGATAAATATTCGAAAAGTTCTACGACATATCCCAAAGATTTTATTAATTTTGATTAATCGATTTTATTCTGGCCACATGATGAAACTTAAACCATTTACAAATGACAGAACAGGTCTATATGTTCAGACAGTTTAAACATATTGTATAAAGAAAATGCAAAGCTGACATATTCAAAGTTCTTATTTTGCATGTATAAGAACTGGAATAATACTTTTAAAGTAATGTCATACTAGCTGCAATGATATATTAAAAATATTATGTTATAATGTTCTTCCCTTAATGAAGTTAATGTGTCGAAGTCGTTTCATTTGGGAATAATATCTAACATTTTCACTTCAGACAGATACCGAGTCAGTCGAATTTGAATAATTTTGTACACATTTTTTTTTATTTCCGAGCATTTACTTTTGCAAGACTTGTTTCTCATTATCAGAAAAACATCCGGTATTGTTTCTGTTATTCTATATTCCTTACGTATTGTGCTAGACAGCTTTTTTATTTCCCAAAACTTTGTTTCAGTGACTTAGGTGCCTTTATCTACAATGACACATTCACTTACGTTACTAATGACATGTATACACCTAAAACTTGCACCGCAAATATTTCGGAAACGGAAAGTGCTATTGATGTGCAGTTTTCACAGCATTGATTGGTAGTCAGGGGCTCGTACATTTAGCCTATAAACAGATTTTAATAATACTGAGAAAGTGTATTTTTTGAGCAAGCACACAATTTTTTAAATGGAACAATGCCTAGTTACATCAACGGAATAACGGTAGGGTAAATTAGAAGGTCAGTGGCGTTTGTTGTAGGATTCTAGTGCAAGTGGTTTACGAGAAATTGTATTTTGAAAAGTTTTCACCCCGACAATTGTTTGTCCCATTCAACCTGCTTAGTTGTTAGGTACGATGTTGTTATGTTTGTTTGCATTGTGTTTTCTGCTCATTGATTGCATTGCGACTTTCTGGTCAGTTAGTTTGTGACAGTTGAAGCAGTAAGTCGTGAGTGGAAGATAGGGTTTACTAATGCAAAAAAAAGCCGACATGCTCATGGTGTATGGAGAGTGTAGGAAGAATGCAGTTCGTTCCTGTACGGTGTATGCGGAAACGTATCCCAATAGACGTCAACCATCTCGGCAATTATTTATCAACCTCTTCAACCAATTACTTGAAAGTGGTACTGTAACATCTAGTGACTGGAGAATAGGCAGAAATTAATGTTTTGGTTGCCGTTGCAGTAGTTCCGCAAATTAGTTCCCACACGATTGCACGTGGAAGTGGCATAAGTCAGGCAAATGTACTGCGCATTCTCCATCGACATAGGTTCCATCCCTATCACATCTCTCTCCATCAAGAGCTGCATGGAAACGATTTTGAGAATCGTGTTAACTTTTGTACGTGGGCATTAAGACATGATACTCCAGATTCATCATGTATCTTGGTTAGTGACGAGGCAACATTTACTAACCATGGCCAGGTAAACCGCAGAAACATGCACTATTGGTATGTTGACAATCCCCGTTGGCTTCGTCAGGTGGAACGTCAACCTCCATTGAGTTTAAACGTATGGTGTGGGATAGTGAAACACCAGCTCATAGGCCCTTTGTTCATAGAAGGAATAATTAACCCGCACAAGTATCGCAACCTCCTGACAGACCATCTGCCACAGATGCTAGAAGACGTTCCTTTGTAGACTAGGAGGAACCTGTGGTACCAACATGATGGCTGTCCAGCCCATAGTGCACGAAGTACTACAGCTTGTCTTAACGGATTGTTTCCAAATGGTTGAATTGGACGAAGAGGACCTGTACCTTGGCCGGCCCGTTCACCGGATCTGACCCCTTTAGACTTTTGTTCTGTGGGGAAGGCTGAAAGACACTGTCTACAAGGATGTACCAACTACACCAGATGATATGAAACGAGTATTACTGCTGCCTGCTCTGAAATTTTCGCTGAAATGCTGGAACGTGTGCAGTAGTCTTTCCATAGCAGACTGGAAGCTGCCGGTGGTAATTTTAAACACAACCTTTGAAGGTCTATGTTCTCTTTACTTGTAAGAATCCACAGAATTATTGTAATTCCCTTTTGTTTTTCTTTAGTTTGTGCTACCACGGGTTATACAAGTGTCGGTGCGTAAAACTTTCAAAATAAGATTTCTCGTAAACCACTTGCACTGGAATCTTGCAACAAACGCCACTGATATTCTAATTTACCCTACCTTTATTCTGTTGATGTAACTAGGCACTGTTCCATTTAAAAAAATTGTATGTTTTCTGAAAAAATTACATTTTCTCAGTATTATTAAAATCTGTTTATAGGCTAAATGTAAGAGCTCCTGACTACCAATCAATGCTGCGAAAATTACGCATCAATAGCACTTTCCATTTCCGAAACATTTTCGTTGCAAGTTTTAGATGATTCATCCTGTATATTCAATTTTCTTCAAACAGTCTGCGTAGCTCTCTTCATTCAAAATGAATTTTGTGTAATTATGTAGATTATTTAAAAAATTTATTTGAAATTATGTTTTTGTGACATCAGCTATTACTGAGATACTATCCGTTGTTATTGGTTTGGATTTGTCAATACTTTATAAAGTTTTTGAAGCGCTGCCAACATTCAGTTGTTTTTCGCGATGTCATGGAAAAGAGTATGGAATTTTAACGTCAGCAGATTGCGACCCATTTTTAAGATTTGACTATCGCTTCAACCTCCTATATCCCTCCTGTACTACAACGAAATGTGTAATGGAATCGTTTCTGCAAACGTTTGTCTGGATTAATGTGAAGTAAATAGAAAATTAAGCTTCTGTAAGAATAGTTTGTGGGAGCTATATGAGTTATTTACTACATTAGTATCGTGACGTAATTACAATGCGTAATATTGCCAGATGAGGCCCAGACCAAGAATTTTAATATGATATTACGATAAGTATGATACGTTTTATATACTTTTATAAAAGACGTAATATTTTTTGTAAAAGTTTTACGGCCGGCTACATATATTGGTTCTCTGTTTGACAGATTCATGCACGAGAAAGATGTTATTAGTGTCGATATTGTTTCCATAGAAAACGGAGGGCCTCCCGCCACTGGAGCTCAGCACCGCACATAGACAATTGTAGTACGTTTGCAACTTACGTGACCTCTAGGAGGATGAAGGGGAGACCCGAAAGGCGCCAGATCCGGACGACGATACAGGCTAGCAAGGACGGGTCCCTAACGATTTCAGAATGAGCGCGAGGCTGCCGATGGCATTGATCCAGAGCCCCGGTAATCAGCCCCACCAGCCAGCCATCCACGTGCTAGGGAGAAATCTTCAGCGCAGACTCCACCAACGCACCAATCACCGTCGCCTGCTCCTACAAGTCTGAAACAGATGAAACGAAATGATGGGGCAGGAAAATTCTTCGTAGAAGAGGAATAAAGCCAGAGTTCGTCTAACGGAATGACCGGTCCGACGAGCATCGAGACTGGGACTTCCCTCGCACGTTACGTGGAGTCATCTCTCTCTCTCTCTCTCTCTCTCTCTGTTATTTTTTCGGTAAGTAGGTAGATATTCGAAAAAGAGTGATACAAAATAATGTATATTTGCAGCCAATGCTGCTGTTAGTTTGTTATCAACAAAATCGCAACAGAGATATGAAGGTGAATATGAAAAATTTGAACAGTGTCGTACGTGTAGGATGAAGAATGGCAGAAGAACTTGTAGAAGGATGTAGTGACGTGTCTGGAAAGGTTCTTCTGGCATGTTTTTCCATGAAAAGTATAAAGGAGAAATCGAGTTCGTTATGGACACATTCTATGCTGAGGAGTACGATCTCATAGAAGAAAACGTGGACGTCGGTAAGTACGTACAATTGCTACCATTTTAAAGCCGAAAGTGACGGATACAAAACTAAGCAACCCAGAATTTCATCTAAAGAAGACATACGCAAGTGTGTGTTAGAGGCAGATGACCAAACCTGTTTAATGATAAAAATCTCTTTGATTATTGGAATTTTTATCGCCTATCGACATGAGGGATTAAAGAACTTCAAAGTAGGCGACATTGGTGATAGTGATGATACAACGCCTACGTTTCCTTTGATGTATTTGGAAGTTGTAGTTGAATTGTGTTAGCATATAGTATCCAATTACTATTAGAAAACTCGTTTCAAAGTAGTTGTGTTTCATTTTACGCAATCAAATTAGGTAAAAAAAAACGATGATAGCTAGAGAAAGTCACACATCAGACTTTTTCTATAATAAATTGAAAACTTTTAAATTTTTTTATATAAGTAATAAAATTAGTGGCAGAAATGTTGGTCGATAAGGATTATGATGTGGCGGAAGATGCTGATATAAGAGGCTTGGAAAACGACTTGGGTTTAATTGATTCCGGAAAAACCTGAACTAAGGTATGAAATATCTGTGATAGATTTCTGCGCTAATTTCTGCACGCCTTGCGGTAAAACTTAGCACAGTACTGCGTTTATGAATTGTATGGGAGTTTCAAGTTTCCTGCCATGACAGCACCACGCAGAAAGTAAAAGCAAGAAAGAAAAAACGCATGATCTTCCAAAAATATATCCTAATACATCTGAGCCATTCGCCTCTTCTACATTTTCGAATCTTAAACTAATTATTATAACATTACCCAGTAGTAATTTAATGTTTTAAAATTAAAGTAGTATGAAATAGTGTTATTACCCATGTTGAAAGGCTCACTACAGTATTGTATTTCACTAAAAAATTCGATATCCAGATTTCACACTTTTCTGAGCGTCTTGACTGGAAAACGAAAAGTTAAGAGAGAGAGAGAGAGAGAGAGAGAGAGAGAGAGAGAGAGAGACTTTTTTAAATCGGACATATTTTAAGGATGCAAGGTTCTAACAATTTTGCCATATGTATAGTGTTATAACGAGTAAAATTCGTTTACTGAAGTTTATGTGAATACATCGTAAAATCTTACTGAATTGTCAGGAGCGGGAAACCGTGAGAGAGACGTTAAAATGTACTGCATAAAAAATGCAGAACTCATTAAAATATGAAAAAAAACTGAAAATATTCTTAAACCCCTGAAGATGTTACCAAGTGGAGACAAAAAACTGCGTCAATGAAGAAATAACCGAAGCTAAGAGAAGATTTAGCACAGTTCTCAGTAAGCTGGACTATACAAAGGACAGCAGGAAAACGCCTACATATGTAGATTCATTTCCTCGAATGGAAACAAGTTGGCACCAATTACAACAGATACAAATTAATTGGCTAAACGTAGAAAAATAGCAGAACATTTACAAAACATTATACCAGAGCCAGTTTACCAAATAAGAAACTGAAAGAAAAAGAAATTATAAAAAGGTTAAAAGAATGCAAGAAATAGGCCACAAAAATATTCAATACTGATTCGATATAATGAATTGAAATAGGCCATTAAAGAAATAAAAATAGGAAAGAGCCTTGGAAGTGACTGCATCAGTGCAACATTTTTCACACACCTTGGGCCAATCAGTCACCTTCTTTCCTGTTGTTATTAAATCAGATTTGGCATTCAACAATTCCAGCTACTTGGAAAAAATCTGTTATACCAATTTTGAAATAAAAAAACCGGTCAATCAACTCTCCAACTACCTACGCATAGGTACCATTGACCAAAGTTCTAACAAAAGTAAAAGTATGGAAAGATGATCAACGCTAGATTGATTTGGTATCTTGAGAACAACGACATCCTTCGTAGAGAACAGGCAGGCATTGGTAAAAATCAATCAACTACACAACAACGGCTAAAACTTAATCACAATATTAAGATAACAATATTTTATGCGGTAAGGTGAACAAGTATATTACAATCTAAAAAAGTCAGTACATCTTAATAAAGAATTACTTCAGCAATAGATCAGCAATGCTAACTGTACATACATTCAGTATGACAAAAGAAGTAGCTAAGGGATGTCCACAGGGATCCTGTAGCGGCCCTGGTTATGGGGACGTAATGTACTACAATTCACTGTTGAACCTTAACGCTTCAAACCACTCTCAGGTCATTGCATTCGCTGTTGTCTAATACTTCTCTCAAGAGGAGATAGTGACACCGAAGCAGAAAATCAATACTGCCATTAAAAGAAACAGAAGAATGGGCTAATAATAATAAAATCTCATTTAATAAATCCAAGTCTACAGCTATGTTAATCTCAAGGAAACGCAGTCTGTAAATAAGAATATTAACATATACGTAAACTGTTAACGTATCCAGAAGCCTATGAAATGAAGTACTTAGGAATGTATTTCAATTACAAGCTACACTTTGATAAATATATTGACGTTATATCAAGCAAGTCCATGAAGCTTATGAACATGGTAAGAAGAGCAGCACGATTGCAGTGGGGATTGGGTTATCAAACATTTAAAACTGTATATAATGTAGCATTCTTACCTATACTAACATATGGAGCCCTAATATGGGAGCATACATTAAGAAAAAATCTGATGTGTTACACTCACATGACTTTCTCTACTCTTGTACAAACTATTTTTACAAACGCTTATTCTCCATCTACTTCATGTTCATCGAGATAAACATTTGCAGACTCTATCTTATTGCTAATTTTCTTGTAGATGTAAGCGGAATATATATTTACAAGGGCAATATAGAAATTAAGCACATACATATCTCTTAAAAGCTGGTTGCTAGGTGCAGCACTATTCCCTTTGCCACAGATTAATACTCTTTGCATATCCAAGACAAAAAAATGAATAACGAATTCCCATTTGAGAAAATAAGTATTGAAAAATTTTAAGGGAATAACAAGTAATATCTCGAAAATGGTTCACTCAACAACAAAAATGTATATGACATAAATTCTGTATTTTAACGCGATCTACATCTTTTGTGTAGTAAAATTTTGTCTATCTCTTATGGTTTACCAGTTATGCAAAAGTCCTTCACAATGAAGAATACTTTTGGAGACATTCCCAGAAAATTCAAGATATACATTTTATTTGTCATGAAAATATCTTAAACATATGATATTTTAATCAAAACCGTTAGAGCCATTTTTGAGAAAATTAAAATTTTCGAAAAATGTTCCATATAAAGGGTAATCTGTGGTGGGGGGATTTTCTTGAAAACCTTCGTGTCGCATCTCTGGAAGATACTGAACCTAAATACCAAGTTTGGTGTTTATCCGACTGTTCGTTTCTGAGTTTTGCTGTTCACAGACAGACACACTCACAGACACATACACAGACAGACACACGGACATGTTTCCAAAAATGCTTTTTTTTGGATTCAGGGGGTCTCAAAGCATATATTTCCGGTGAAATCTCGGTATCAAATGTTTGGGTGGAATACAATACTTCCCCTACTTACTATACGTAGTAGAGAAAGTAAAAAGGAAAACTTAAACAACCTAAAGAGAGTATACAGAATTATAAATGTTACTATAGCAAAAGCCTATAAAACACTACCATGCGAAGTCTCTTCTGTCATAGCTGGCATATGCTATCAACATATACGAAACAGCTCAGAAGCAGCACATAATCTCGCCGATAACCTCACAGAGTTCGCTTCACTGAATTTAGAGCAATGGCTACATCCTTCCGAAAGAATTACTGTGGACAAGGTTGAGGAAGTAAATGACTACAAAATAGAAATATTCACTGATGATAGTAAAATCTAAAGCGGTCTTTTACCTTCGGGACATATTGCATAGCGCCAGCCAGTATATCAGATATTGAAAGTCCTTTTAGCGATCGTTTATAATGATTAACAGGAAGTGCGTATAATAGTAAACTTTTGTATGATTAGTTTGCAGAACGTTCCTTGTGATTGTTATGTGGTCCACAGTTACTACGTCGTGATAACTGGTTTGCGTTTACGAATAATGGTAAATAATAATAATTTGATATAATATCTTACATATATCACTACAAAAATAAATAATAGTAGAGAAAGTTGTACACTTGCTACACATTAGATGCTTTCTTTGGGGGGAGGGGGTCATACGTTAATGTTTTCTGCAGCCGAAATTAAAGTCCAAAATTTTCTAAATGAGTTATTATTTGATTTTTGTTCAGCTATTTTGTTTTTTCCAGAAACTACTTAAGAGCACATATGATAACAGCAAAAATTGTCACCACAGTTCTCCAAACATAAACAATTTTTATTTTATGTATTTTTTGTGAAAACTAGTGGGGTTGTAATGCATTATTTGCGTTACTCCTAAACCAATAAATGTGTATGTATCCCAATGTGTGTTTGCATAGAATATTTTCATAAAAAGGCGATATCAACCGTGTATCTCATCACTTGTAATAATTTGGCAAGTAGTGTACAATTTTCACGTAAAATAAGAACGTGCTATCTGGTAAACCGACTTATTTGGTTTTAGAATTTCTTCACAGTTACATAGGATAGTGTATTAATATTTAATATAACTTCTTCCTGTACGTGTAGTGGTCTGTTACGGCTCATTCCATCTCTTCATCGGACGGCCCAAAGATCTCCCATGTGTTCGGTAATTTAATATTTGCCGAGGAATTCTTGTTGCAGGCATCCCGAGATGGGGTTTCCACCTGCAGCCTCTGGACAAGCATAGGACACAGCATTTACTCTGCGTCTGATGGAACGGTTATACCGCCGTGACTCGGTCCTAATATAACTAATTTATTAAATTAAGTTTTATGAATTTAAGTGAAGATCATTCCATTGATTTTAAAGCTCCTGCTTGTGTGCATAAGCACACAAATTCTAGTGTTGTGTATTGAACTATTTATCATAATTATAATTGAATCCGAGAGTCCAAAAAATTGAGGGAAAAGATAAACAAAACAAGGAAGCAAATTCAAGCTTTATTTCAAAACTCTAACATTTAACTGCAGTGTACTCATTTCGGAGTGGTGCAATTTTAGTGCATTTAGTTGCAGAAAGTTTTAAAGAATCTACAACTGATAGAATAATTTAAGCACAGATTCTCGAAAACTTAACCGAACAAACATACATACAAACAAACAAACAAACAAAACTCTAAGCATATATGTATCTATCAGTCTAGTGTGTTACATTCACATGAGTTCCTCTACACATTCTTCAGCAAACTATTATTACAAAGGCTTAGTATTCTATTTACTGTATGTAATCGAGATAAACATTTGCAGAAATTATCTTACTGCATATTTCCTTGTAGGCAAAAGGGGAGTAGGGGGCTACAGTAGCCTTTAAGTGATAGTCAAATCTTTTAATATTAAGGGCGCGTCGCTATGTGGTGGCTGAAAATTCAAACCAGTAACAAAAAATATCTCGGAAATGCTAAACGCCACAAACAATTCTACATATTTGACATAAATTGTGTGCTTTAACGAGATCTACATGTTTTGTGTATAAAATTTTGTTTATCTCTTAAGTTTACCAATTACGCAAAAGTCATTCAGAATGAAGAGACTTAAAAGACTATTCCCAGAAAATTCAAGATATACATTTTATTTGCCATGAATATATCTTAAACATATTGTATTTTAATCAAAATCGTTAGAGCCATTTTTGAGAAAATCAAAATATTGGAAACATTTTCCATGTAAAGGATAGTTTGAGGTGTGGGGATTTTCTTTAAAATCTTCGTGTCACATCATTGGAAGCTGAACTTGTATACCAAGTTTTGGTATTTAACCAACTTTTCTTTTTTGAGTTATGTTATTCAAAGACACGCATACAGACCTACAAACACACACATGGACCTTCTTTCTAAAAATGCTTTTTGGGGGTTCAGGGGCCTCGGAACATGTATTTCCGGTGACATCTCGGTATCAGTCTTTTGAGTGGAATACAATACTTCCTCTACTGACTGTAAATAGTAGTGAAGAAAGTAACAACAATTTCAGACGTGTTACATTCACGTGAACATTCTACCCTCTGTGGTTTATTAGTGGGTATGCAAACTATTCTTACGAAAGATTATTTTTCTGTCTACTTCATTTTAATCTAGATAAACCTTTGCAGAAATACTCCGTTACACATATCGTTACAGACACAAAGGGAACAGCGATAGTCAAATGTTTAAGAACTGGACACTATATGCTGGCCTTAAAATTCCACTATCTTTCCATGCAATTGTGAGAAACAACTGCAAATCGACAGGTCTTTAAAAGAATGACAAAGTATTGAATAATTCGAACCATTAATAACGGATATTTCGGAAATGGATTATGCCAAAAAAGATATTTGAAATAGATTGTGTATTTTAAAGAGATTTACTTTTTAGTGTAGTACTTTTCGTCTATCGCTTAACGTTTACCAGTTATAAACAATTATATAAAATTCCTTCCAAATGAAGAGAACTTCACAGGCTATTCCCAGAAAATTAAATATACAGGGTGGACCATTTATTGATACTGTACAGTATCTCCAAAACTAAGCGTTGTAGAAAGAAATGCCTTGAATAAACGCTGGTTGATATTATGGGGGAAAGTAAATGCCATTAGTCGTGTTTTGTTTGGAGGACGTTATGATGGTCATTTTAGGGCCAATTTAAATTTTTTTTTATATGGGAACCTACATCTCCTATGTTGTTTTCTCACTCCTCATAAAAAACTAAACAATATTTGTATAAAACATTTTGCAATTGTTCTTATATCAACGTAAATAACAACGAAAATTCTGAATGACAATGTACGAAGAGCGCAATGAATGGTTGTACCATCCATGGATGGTCATTTGAGGGTCACGTTACGTTTCGTAATTGGGAACCAGCATTTTTTATTTTGTTTCCTTATTCCTCATCACAAAATAAACAGCTTCTTTATAAACTATTTTCTAATGAGAAAACAACATACAAAATGTAGGTACCCATTTAAAAAAATTAAATTGAGCCTAAAATGACCATCATAACGTCCTCCAAATAAAATACGACTAATGGCATTTACTTTCCCCCATAATATCAAGCAACTGTTATCAAAAACATTTCTTTCTACAACGCTTAGCTTTGGAGATATTGTACAGTTTCAATTTAAATGGTCCATCCTGTATACATTTTATTAGTCATATAAATATCTCTAATGTATGGTATTTTAATCAAAATCGTTAGAACCATTTTTGAGAAAATGAATAGCTTCGAAAAATGTTCAATGTAAAGGGTAGTTGTGTTTGGGGGGATTTTCTTGAAAATCATGTTGCATCTTTGGAAGATACCGAACTACCAAATTTGTATTTACCCGACTTTTGGTATTTGAGTTATGCTGTTCAAAGACACACACCGGGTTTCTTCTAAAAATCTGATGCTCTACATTCACATAACCTTCTTCACCCTCTATCGTTTATTAGTGGGTATAAAAATTATTCTTAAGAAAGTTTATTTTTATATCTACTTCATCTTATCGAGATAAGCTCTAGCAGAAATAGCTACATTATACATTTCGTTATTAATACAAAGGGAATAGAGACAGTCAAATGTTTAAGAACTAGACGCTATATACTGGCCTTAAAATTCTCTTTCGATGCAATCGTGAAAAATAACTAAAATCGACAGGACTTTAAAATAATGACAGAGTATAAAACAATTCGTATCATTATTAATGGGAATCTCGGAAATGGTTTATATACAAAACAAGCTATTTGAAATAAACTGTGTGTTTTAAAGAGATCTACATTTTCTGTGTAGTACGTTTTCGTCTATCGCTTTACGTTTACCACGCTATTCCCAGCAAAATAAAAGATACACATTTTATTATTCATGCAAATATCTGAATATTTTAATCAAACGTCCAGTTTTGAAAAAAATTAAAAATCTAATAATGTTCCTTGTTATGGGAAGTTTGGGTTCGGAGGATTTTCTTAAAACCCTCGATGTCGCTTCTTTGGAATATGCTGAACTTAAATACGAAGTTTGGTACTTATCCGACTTTTCGTTTTTCTGTTATGTTGTTCTCACTCCCACACACACGAGCGCGCGCGTGTGTGGACTTCTTCTAAAAATGTTTTTTTTTTAACCAGGGAGCCTCAAAACATATATTTCCGGTGAAATCTCGATATCGAATTTTTGTGTGGAATACAGTACCTTCTCTACCTCCTGGTAAGTAGAACTGGAAATAAATAGAATAGCGATTTGCATTTGAGAAAAGTAAAGGTATCAGGAAATTCAAAGCAATAACAAAGAATAGCTCGGAAATGACTAATACCAAGTTGATTGCTACGACAAGATCTAAATCTTTTGGGTAGTAAGGCTTAGTCCATGTTTTACGGTTTACCAGTTATGCAAATGTAATTCAGAATGAGGAGGACTTCAGAGCTATTCGCAGAAAATTCAAGATATACATTTCATTTGTCATGAAAATATGTTAAACATATGATACTTTAATCAAAATCGTTAGAGCCATTTTTGAGAAAATATAGAATAACGAATATTCCTCCATGTAATATGTAGTTTGGGGTAGGAAGGATTTTCTTCGAAACCTTCGTGTCGGTTGCAATTGCGAGAAATGACTGAAAATCGACAGGACTTTAAAAAATCAGGAATTGAATAGATCGAAACATTAATAACTGATATCTTGGAAATGGCTGATGCCACAATAAAGTTATATGAAATAAATTGTGTGTTTTAAAGATACCTATCTACATTTTTTGTGTAGTACGTTTTCGTCTATCGCTTAATGTTTACAGTTATACAAGATTCTACAATATTCTTTCCGAATGGAGAGGACTGCACAGGCTATTCCTAGAAAATCCATGTATGCATTTTATTTTCCATCTAAATATCTTTAATATATGGTATTTTAATGAAAATCGGAATCATTTTTGAGAAAATCAAAGCTTTCGAGAAATGTTCTATGTAAAGGGTAGTATGGGATAGGGGATTTTCTAAAGTCTTCGTTTGTATCCTTGGAATGTCTTGAACTTAAACATCAAGTTTCGTAAACCGACTTTTAGTTTTAGAATTATGTTGTTCACACACACACACACACGCGCGCGCGCGCGCGCGCGCGGATTTTTATCTAATTTTTGTTTTGTTTTTTGTTTTATTTAAGGGGGCCTCAAAATATATTTCTGGTGAAATCTCGAGATCGAATTTTTGAGTGGAATACGATACTTCCTCTACTTTAAGTACATAGTATAGAAAGAAAAGAAAGAAAAGAACACTAATTCAATTAATTATATTATTACAAAGCAGGTACCTAAGTATGTTGTTCGATTTGATTAAACACAGCTTCTCTATTTCTGAAAGCACAAACCAGTTTTTTTGCACCCAAACTTAGTACACGAAAACCGTGAAAATTGGTAGTAAATCCGTTTGTAAAATTAACCAGGATGTTCCAATTGAGGACTTTATCGCCGGTTACGGCGTACGGTACAGGTTTACAAATAAAACATGTGCATTTTAATTGAAACGTTTGCTGTTTACAAGCAGTCGTTTATCAAAGCCCGTCTGTATGGTATACAATGTTAGCAGACATTCACTAGCTCCGACGATTACACATGTTTTGTGCAAATAAATAACATTCGTAACCATAGCAACCGTCTCCTCGCGCGTTCGTCTGTCGCGGCTGGCGGGCAGTGGGCAGTAGTCAGGAGTAAATAATACATTTTACGTTAGCTGTAGCTCCCAGTTGGTTTGTACTATTCTGTTGCCATTTCACAATATACAAATATAGCGTAATAATTCTCTGGTGAACTTTTAGTACTAAAACATCTTTGTGTTTACTGAAACTGACAGCGTGTAGGCTACTTACCGTTTTAGCAAAGCCGGTAGCTCAGTTCTCGTCAACTCCATAATTAATGAAACTTTTTCTCTCTAAAATATCTACATAAAGCATAGTAGCTGGCTTATCCGACTTTGCAAGATCATCTTTTTAAACCTCGAATTACAATTAAATTGATTTAATTTACCTCCCGGTATTCTTTATAAAATTATTCTATACTTATCTAGAAGATTTTTAAGAGGGATACTCCTATTTTCTGTTTAAAACTGTAATTTGATAAATTCTACTAATAACGAAAGAAACGTCCCCTAATATTCACATAACTGGACATGAATATCGGCGGATGTTGTATTTCTGATCTTCTTAACTTCCCCCAATAGTTTTCCGCGCGCTCGCGGATCTTTTCTAGAAATGTTTTATTTTGGTTTTAGGGGACCTCAAAATATACATCTCGATATCGTAATTTTGCGTGGAATGAGAAAATTCCATGCGCGGTCTGTGTGTACCTATTTGTTTATCAACAGAGTAACTCAAAAACGAAAAGCCCGATAAATACCAAACTTGTTATTTAAGTTCAGTCAGTATCTTCCAAAGATACGAACAAAGATTTTAAAAAAATCCATTCCTCCATCCCAAATTATCCTTTTGAGAAGATGGTTTGTTGTATTGTTATTTTTCCCACGCGTTGGGAGCCAATTTGAAGAAGGTTTGTTGCTGCTACATATGGAAAGTCAGTTTGAAGAAGTAGTTGCAACCGCACGTATGGTAAAAAGTTTCCGGTAGCCTTCGCCCCAAATGTACTTTCCGGTGGCCTTTGCCCCAAGTTTAAAAATATTAACTTTGTAATTTGACTGTTTCTTTAAATACTATATATTTATGTTTGCCTCGGCTACGTCAGTATTTATATTTTTTTTAGAGACATGAATGTCTTAGCAGGGAGTGGTGCGACCGAAGAATGTACGCTTACACAGATTATAATTTTACTTCACTCCTTTTATGAATGCTTGACACAATTTAAATAACACTTCACTGATATAGAGAGAGAGAGAGCTGTGAGATTTTTTTATTAATTACTTGCACTTTATAACACGAAAAACTATTTTCGTCTCACGCGAATAGTAGGACAAATTCTTACCACTATATACTTCTTTTACTATATCATAAATATTTTAATTAGTATTAAATTTCTCGAGGACGCATCCACGTCCGGTTAGGAACACTGTCTACAAGCAACGCGTCCAGTTATGAGCACTGTCTACAAGCAACTGACATCTAAATTTGTAAATTTTGCTCCATTTTAGTTTCTGATTAACTAATCCTAGTCCAATAGAATACCTTCATTTAACTAAAGCTTTTTCTGGTTGTTGATTGGCTATTTTATAAGCTGTCACAAAAATTACATTATTGTTGCTCCAAGAATCACAAGTAGCATTTAAACTTTCTAATTCACTATTGCCTCAAGGTTACCTCATTGTTAGCAACTTTTGACCTATTTCTCACAGCTCCTACAGTATTAAATTACGTAATACATTCATATAACATTATTACACATATATACAATAATATAAACATATACAATGACTGTAATATACACTTTTTATACCTTGTTACATACACATATTGCTTTAAGGTGGGCTGTTATTGAATTTATATATTATATAATAAGACTGAAAATCATTTAAGTGTTAAAAATACTGCCTCACATTACATGGAGCAATTTTATTTTCATAAACATGTAACAATTTGATTAAAATACTACACCTAATTTAAGATATTTACATGAGAAATAAAATGTATACCTTGAATTCTCTGGGAACAGCCTGTGTAGTCCTCTGCATTCGGAATGAATTTTGTATAATTTTGTACAGCTAGCTGGTAAGCCGTTAGAGATAGACATAAGCCTACTACACACAACATGTAGATCTGTTTATTACACACAAAATTTATTTCAAATAACTTTTTTGTAGTATCAGCTATATCCGAGATATCCGTTATTATTGCTGGAATTTTTCAATAGTTTGTCATTTTAAAGTGCTGTCGCTGTTCAGCTGTTTCTCGTAGTGTCACGGAAAAGAATATGAAATATCATGTCCAGCGTATACATGGCTTTCAAACACCTGAATATCGATTCGTTTCCTGTATTCCCTTTGTACCTAAATAGTAATGTGCAATGAAACCATTTCTGCAAAAACCAATCTCAATTTTCTTGAGATAAATAGAAAAAGAATTTGATGTGCTGTAACCACATGACATTCTCTATCGCTCCTCTACAAACTATTCTTACAAAAACTTATTCTTCTGTCTACTTCTTGTTAATCGAGACAAACATTCATAATGCATTCATACATTTCGTTGTAGGTGTAAGAAGGGCGAGTAGGTAAAGCGATGGTTGGATATTTAAAATGCGGATCGCTATGTAATTGCTTTGATATTCCATGCTTTTTGCATGACCACAAGAAACAACGAATAGCGACTTACCACTTGAAAAAACCTAATGTGTTGAATACTCAAGACTTTCTCTACCCACTCTTCTACAAACTATTCTCTTATTCTTCTATCTGCTTCAAGGTAAACAGTCGCAGAAATTGTCTTATTGCATATTTCCTTATAGATACAAGGGAATTAGAGGAATGCAGTGGGCTTAAAAAGGTAGTCAAGTCTTTTAAGAACGCCTCGTTATGCCACTCTCTTTGCATGGCCAAGAGAGAGACGAATAGCTATTTTCCTCTTGAATACAGTATAGGTTGAAAACACAAACCAACAAAGAACATCTCGCAAGTGGTTGATACCACAAGAAATGTTATTTGACACAAATTGTGTGCTTTAACGAGAAAGGTCTTTTTTGTTTTGTTTAATGTAGTAAGAGCTTGTCTATCACTTACAGTTTACCAGTTACGCAAACGTTCATTCAGAATGAAGACTTCAGAGGCTATTCCCAGAAAATTCAAGATATGCATTTTATTTGCCAGAAAATCTCCAATATATTCTATTTTAATCAAAATCGTTAAGAGCCATTTTTGAGAAAATCAAAGTTTTGAAAGAATGTCCATGTAAAGAGTAATTTGGGATAAGAGATTTTCTTGAAAATCTTTGGAAGATGTGCTGAACTTAAATACAGTTTAGTATTTAATCGACTTTTCCTATTTGAGTTATGCTCTTCATAGGCACACATACACACGTAGATACGCACACACACGGACCTCTTTTAAAAATTCCTTTGTGGGGTTCAGGTGGTCTCAAAACAAACATTTTTGGTGAAATCTGAAAATTATATTTTTTAGGGAAATACAATACCTCCTCTACTTACTCTAGGTACGTAGTAGAGAAAGTAAAAACGAATATCGACTTGGCAATTGAAAAAGATAAAATGTTTGACAATTCAAAATAATAATAATAATAATAATAATAATAATAATAATAATAATAATAATAATAATAATAATAATAATAATAATAAAGAAAATCTAGGAAATGTTTAACGCCATAAAACAATTTATTTGACATGAAAATTCAAGATATATATCTTATTTGTCATATAAATATGTTAAACACACGGCATATTAAATCAAATCGTTAGAGCTTTTTGAGAAAATAGAATATAGTGGACATTTTTTCATGTAAAGGGTAGACTCCCTCTCTCCCTCTTACACACACACGCGCGCGCGCGCGCGCGCACACACACATACAGACTGTTTACAAAATATGTTTATTGATTTTTTTTAATCAGAGAGTCTCAAAATGTATACTTATCCAGTGAAATCTCGATATCGAATTTTTGGGTGGAATATTTAATACGATATAAACTGTGTGCTTTAATGGGATCTACGTTCTCCCCCTCCCCATTTCTACCCCACCTTTAACTGCAGTGGTCATATTGCCTGCCGGCAATAGTGCCAACTCGTATAAAGTGGTCATTGGATTTCTGTCTTTGGGTTTTGTAGATTAGATCACACCCACATTCATACTCCAGACTCTTTGGAGGATGGGGAATAATCTTGGCTAGACAAAAATTCTCATCCCCAGCCGAGAATCGAACCCGGGACCCTCACACAGTAGGCAGATGCTCTACTGACCGAGCTATGGGGCCAGCCTGTGTACATTTTTTTTGTGTATAAAGATTTTGTCTATCTCTTGCGGTTTACCAATTGTACAAATGTTCATTCAGTATAAAGAGGGCTGCATGGGCTATTCCCAGAAAATATAATTCAAAATATTGGATTTTATTTGCCATACAATTATTTTAACATATGGTATTTTAATTAAAATCGTTAGAGCCATCTGAGAAAATGAAAAATAACGAAAAATTGTCCATATAAGGGTAGTTTGGTGTGGGGAATTTCTTGAAAATTTTCCTGTAGTTTCCTTTGACGATGCTCAAATTATATACCTACCAAGTTTGGTGTTTAACCGACCTTTCGTTTTGGGGTTACGCTGTTCATACACACACACACACACACACACACACACACACACACACACACACACACACACACGGACCTTTTCCTACAAAATGCTGTTTTTGGAATCAGGAAGCCTCAAAACCTGTATTTCCGGTGCAATCTCGGTATCAAATTTTTGTGTGGAATGCAATACCAACTTTCTCTACATACTATGCGAATAAGCTTTCGTAAGAATAGTTTGCAGAAGCTATATAAAATAAACGATAGTGAGTAGAGAAAGTCATGTGAATGTAATATATCAGCATTTTAAAAATCTGACTCTTGCTACAAGAAGTAGAAGAATAAGGTTTTATAAGAATATAGCTTGTAGAAGAGTAGATGAAGTAATGCAAAAGCAACACATCGTATTTCTTAGAAATGCCGCCCTCACACACATATACATAAACACGCGCTCATTTTTCTAAAAATGCTTTGAGTTCAGAGGATCCCAGGACATATACTATTTCTGCTGATATCTCGATCTTTTTGCTGGATTGCAACACTTCCTTTATTTCCAGAGGTAAGCGTTAAAGAAAGTTGAAGGTTTTATCAGCAGCCTAGCGTTTGTTTTTCACAGTATTTGCTACCCTACTTTTAGTATGGCAAATACTTAAATTCTCCAAAGTACATAAAATGACTTATATGGACAGAAATCTTGAAATAGTTGTATGTAGTTTATGGACTAGAATAAATAATATTTATATTGACCTCTTTATTTGCTCTTTCCTTTATCACCGGCCTTTTACAGACACTGAGCTACGAGTAACGATTAATACTTTTGATACTGGGAGTAATGTTACGTGGAAACATAATTCAACTAGAAGCCCCTCGAATATAAACGTTATTGAACATTAAAGAGCGTTTTCGAGAAATTGTGCATATAAATTACATGGTAATTGTCCCTATCGAAGGGGCGAGGGTAATGCAGCCGATACACGAACCTGCTGAAATACAACCGGATGTCTGAGTTGTTTGCTCAAAAGATACGTTATCGTTCTTTCCCAATTTTCCTCTATCCGGAACTTCTCGGTTACAAAGGGACGTTAAATAGCTATTTGCGGATTTTATATGTGCAATAAAAGCGCTGTTGATTTCAGAAACCTGATACTCTAGCATAAGACTTGTGAAATAGAAGAATGTTTAAATGCAGTTGTGTGTGTGTGTGTGTGTGTGTGTGTGTGTGTGTGTGTGTGTGTGTGTGTGTTGCAGCATAAACAAACCAACGTGTTCTGACAGTATGAAATTTGCCGCCTATTTACTCGTAATATAAACTATAGTTTATATCGACGCGGCCCGTCGAATTAAAATAACCCCAAATGATACGTGCGGGAACTGAGTTTGGTCGTCACAGCGGTTTAAAATCTAATGCGCAACCCACTCTCACCAACTCACAAGTATCCCTTATACTACCCTACAAAAGGTATTTCTTCTACCCGCTTTATGTCTCTCACGATTGTTCCCTAGAAAGAGTTTCCAGTTAGGTAATGTGGACTTGATTATTTGCAGATGCGGAAATACACTCCTTAGCTATTTCTCCGCATAAAAGCTTAAGAGGAAAAAACTATAGCACTCGTAATTTTCAAATGCAGCAAAGTAAAACTTCTATCTGCGAGAACTTAAACATACAACTAATACTTCGGAAACTGCTAATGCTGCAAAAAAAAAGAAAGAAAAAATTAAGATGATTTCAAATAAAGTCTATATTTCCACAATTACACAGTTTCCTTTGGTATATAACTTACTTTTTCTGCAACTGCCTATAGCATGAGGAGGAAGCATTGCATCGTCCCCAAAAATTCGATATCGAGACTTCAGTGGAAATGTGTTTTGAGGTTCTCAGAATTAAAAGAGAGAGAGAGAGAGAGAGAAGAAAAAAAATGTCTTCCAAATGTTAAGGCTCGCGTGCGCATGTGTGAATACTAAATATTAAAAATGAAAGGTCTGATAAATACCAAACTTGGTATTTAAATTCAGCGCCTTCCAAGAATGCGGCATAAATATTTTCAAGAAAAACCCGTCGGTCCAAACTATTATTTTCATGAAAAATGGCTCTAATGATTTTGATTTGACGCAGTAATTTGTATCACAAATTATGTAAATGTCAGAGTGTGAATATGCATTGTTATGTGACATTGATTTGAGGTGTTTGTTGATTGTAATTATTGTCGAGAATTGGGTTTATACGGCCTTACTGAAACTGACAATAATAGCGTGCAATAATGTAGCGAGGGGGTGAGCTGTTTATCATTATTAGAGACGAGCAAATGACGTCAGAGTGGCGCGTCTTTCTTAGAATTTGCTGGAACATTTTTTCCCAGAGCATATGTTTTCGTAATTTTCATTGGATATAAATATAGACGCTAATGTTGGCGCGTTTTATTAACCAATAGCAGCTCGGTTATAATCTTTAGGCATATTGGGGCGAGGAAGTATAAATTCAGTGTCAGGGTCAAGTTTCACGCAGTCCAACAGAAGCTTTCGCGTATAAGACATGATGAGTTCAACGGAGGCAGTCATGGTGAATACATCGCACAGTTTATCGATTTGCAGGTTACGCGTAGCAAATTTATGAAAAATCTCTCGTGTCGTAAAGTTAATTACACAAAAAGTTGAAGTACGCGAATTAATAATGTGCAGTAAAGAAGTTATTATAACAGTTTCAGTTTGGCGAGTGTCAAGATTAATAGGTGAAAGTGAATAATGTGTTACGACAATAAAAGTATAGAACAAATTCTTTTATCAGTGTTATCTTTGGATAAAAACTCCTTTCCGTTTACACACCTGTATAAGAAGTGCTTGACCGAGAAATTATAGCTAGCCGGAGGACAGTGAACACAAAATTAAATACAATAACAGGCGCTCAGTAAAAGATAACACGAAGTGACCGCGATAAATTGTCTTTTATACGTGCGGCAGATAAATAGTAGCATCTTTCAACTACAAACATTAATACCACCGCATATTTGGCTCCCAAACGTGGGGCTAATAAATAAATAATAACACTTCAGATTAAAATATCATACATGTATGTGCACAACAAATAAAATGTACCTAAATTCTGAAGACCTTTTCATTCTGTATGAATTTTGTATAATTGTTATAACTGGTATCTCATGAGAGACAAAAATGTATTATACAAAATTGTAAATGTGGTTAAAACACAGCATTTATGCCTTTTATTTTTAATTAACAATTTCCAGGATATTTCGTGCTATTGATTTGAATTTTCCAGTAATTTGTCATCGTTTTTTGAAGTGATTATTCACCACTTTGTTTCTCGCGATATCAAGCAAAGAGTATAGAATTTCAAGGGCAAGATGTAGCGACACTTTTTTAATTTCTCTACACGTACCTACTACATGCTTTACTTTCACACTGGGCCACCGCACGGCGACTCGCGCGCCTGCCGCTGCAGCTCGGACTCCCACCGAAATAGTTGTAATATCCCCTCAACCGTCTCCCTTTCTCATAGTTACTATTACAAGAATAACTAGTGGCTAATCTTGTTGAAACCAGAAACGCATTTATCAAAATGTTCATAGGTATACTTAATTGCACATATAGTGCATTTGCTTTAAAACAATGGAAAGTAGAAAGAGATATTCCACACGACATTGGCATTCCTTAACTGCCTAATCTCAAAACCTTTACTATTGAAACTTACGGTTTAAAATATAGGTTAGTTTGAAACATGAAATTTGAAAGAGAACAAACAACTCCCGCTTATAACAGCACGAAAGCCAGCGAAGCAAGGACGGCCGAATATATCAGGATATTTGCCATATTTCACTGCCAAAAATACAGCTGGCAACAAGTACAACTGTACTTAGAGACTAGGCAGTGAAGGGTGACTGTGACAGGGTTTCTCCGCACTCAGACCGTCATTATCACGCCCCCGCGCTCCTAGACCAGTCAGGTAGCGTCAAAATGGTCATGTTTCAACTTAAACCTCACGTACTGTAAGTCAAAATACAATATTGTGAGTAAATTCCCACTCTGGAAAAGTTTTCATTTTGAATAGTGTTGCGATCTAAGGGACTTGCATCTCTTTCATGGATATTTTGTACCATCATTCTGGACCTTGCTGTTGAAGAATCCCTTAACACTATACCGCGCCGCCGGGACGTCCTCTTAAACGATGACTCATTATAAACATGCCATGAATATAATGCACACGCCAAATTTTTAATTTAATTTTAATAATAATAATAATAATGATAATAAATTAATTTAATTCTAATAATAACAACAAGGGTTGGTTGGAGAATTTAATGCGCATCAGTGATATGATAAGTTTAAATAAATTTATTTTGTTCAACAGTGGATTTGTGCATAACGTTTCAGAGCTGATGTTTATAAATAGCCTATAGGATTCGTGCTAGTGCAGTGATTTCGACTGCAAGCGCCTCCAGCAGAAAAAAAATTCTGGGAAAGTACTGCAACTGTGTGCATTTCCATGTACATTTTAGTGACGTATTCGTTCCTTCTAGGCAGTTATTGCACAAAATTGAGGTATGGCTTCTGAAACTAATTTACGATCATGTGTAATATGTGTTGGGTTTCGGTAAAATAGGACTAAGCATATTTCAGGCTTTCCATTTTGAAAAAAGGCACAAATCTTTAAATTAGTCACCATATATTTGACGTGAAAGAAAGATCAGAAGAAATATTTAGCAAGTGTTTACGGGAAACAAGTGTCAACCAGCGATTTTATCTGTTAAAATCAAAGTAAGATTTCTTCTTATTTATTTACTAGTTATATATAGATGTGTTGCATCATATTCAATTAACACGTGTATGCAATCGCTATTTAGGTTTATAATAATACATACGCTTTACTCATATGGCATTGTGTAATTCTGGCAAGAACATCATAAAAGCTGCATGTAAATGTAAAGCAGGTTTATCAGAACATTGTAAACATACTACTGTAATTAATTGTTCTTCTACACAAGCCGTGTGTTGGACAAGGTTGGAAAGGTAGAATCAGACGACTGAAAAATTCAATACCATTGAAGTTTTTAATCAATGCCAGGATTTGAACCACGGATCTCCCGGTTTCTGTGCGATTGCTTTAACCACCGAGCTACCATGGCAACATGCCGGTACGACATTAAATTCCCCAACTGATTCGCATTTTTCCCGGTAAACCACAAGGAGATCTCAAATTTTATGGAGATGGCATATCCCAATGGCGACTTACAATGCTGTAAGTACATTGAGTCCCGGGCTTCACTATAAAGTACTTCATTACTTCTTGAATTTCGCATTTCCCATGCCTGATCTTTCTTCTCTTGTGCTTCGTCATAACAGTATCTACTGCATCCTGCAACTTGTTTCTGGGGTCATATGTAATCTTGGTATATAACCTGGGTTATCAGGCTCTCATGTAGGTGTTCCATTAATGAAATGCAGACTACAAACACGTGAATGTTTTGTTGGAGTCCAGGTTTTCGATCAATTGCGTCCCTCTTCAAGGCAATAATCCAAGCTTGCTGTTTTTCAATTGGAAACGAGGAAAACTTCGTTCCAGGACAATTTTTGTATGTAAAATTACACTCAATACAGCAATTATTGTTACTCTTAAAGAAGCACAATCACCAACTTCATCCATCTTAACCATTCGTCCTTTGCTACTGCATACAAATTACGCATGATTGCCGTAAGTCCGCCAGAGCGCAACAGTTGCTGTTCGCACGGAGCCTATTGTTACGTGCGCAGACAATGTTAAAGAAATTACCACTACCTACTGAAGTGAACAAGAAATACGTGTGGTACATAAACATTTGAAATGAACAGTTACACTACTGCCAGTATAATACGTATCTTTCTGCTAGCTTTTTGGAAATAATGGCTATTTCTGTTGCCGCCATAAGCGAACATTGCTCTCCGCTACATTGAACTCTCTTCCTGCAGTTCGTCGCCATTTTTTACCGGCATAAAGAGTAACTTTACGCTTGAAAGTTGCGTCATAAGCTGCTCCTCTGTTCTCCATTTCCTGACACTTACACGGGGCTATAACTTTGCGTCGGTTTGGTGTCACGGTTATAAATTAAATTGAGTTTTATTTATGGACGCCCTTTAACTGCTGTGGTCTTTAGCGTCCCATTCTATACCGGGCGTGAAAGACCGGTAATTTTGCTCAGAGGCCTCTTTATCAGGTTTGAGATTCTTTTACGTGCCGTAAATCTACGACACGGGACCACCGGCTTTACTTCCCTTCCGAAGGAAGCCATGCTATGGAATTTTACGCCCGAAAAAATCCATCGCCCTCCTCCGGGTTTGAAACCGCGCTCTCAGCAACTGAGGCTAGCATAGTAACCACTACACCACGGAGGAGGACCTGTCGCTGTTATCGTGTTTACGTGTAGCGGCTGGTAGGCCATCAGCCCATTTCTCACAACACGCATAGTTCTTCCTTTGGCCACAGATAAACAAGTGCAAAACTATTTGCCCCAGGTAATACCTACTAATTCAATATTCGCATTCGGATCATTATTGCAATAATAGACCAACGATAAACGCAACAAAGTCGAGAATGACAACAATGCATTGTGACGTAAGATAAGTATGATAATTTGAATGTGGTTCCACAGAACGATTTTCACTCGAATTTAATGCTTACTACAACCTTATGCTATGCCACACTTTGAATGCCTGCTGCATGTGGACAAAAAAGGTGCGCATTACATTCGCGAAAATACGATATAATAATTTTAAGCTTTGGTACTGTCTTTATTTTAGAGGATAAACATTTGGTGACATGCTTACCAACGTCATGTTCAACGTATCGGTGATAAATAACATTTTCTTTTGTTTGAAGTGTCATGTGCCTTCATTTTATGTCAAGGCCGCGGGCCGCGGGTGTGCACACAGTCTACTACACTGCGGTTTTCTGTTCCGTAACATCCGCGTTACTTACGGGTATTTGAAACATATATATGAGAGTACTAACCTTGTGTTGAAAGTGGTGTCCATCTGCGCGAAGACATTTTTGACATCGTCGGATGAAATTACCATTCACACGTATAAGATCTTCTTGCGTAATATTCATAATTTCTGCTTTTATATTGTCCTTAAGTTCCTCTATGGTGTAGGAACTGTTTCTATAAACTTTATTTTTTTAGCGTTTAGCGATCCCCTTGTTCTAAATGTATTGACCAAACTTCGCACAGTGTCTATCCAGAACTAGATAAAGTTACCGTACATTCAGTACGAGAGGAATTAGATTGAAAATTCGATAAATAATAAATGATTCGGTAGATAAACAAACGATACCATTAATAAACCGTTTAATTAGCCCATTAAATGATACAATATAGAACGCAAACAAACGCAGTTCTCAGGTGAGAAAACAAATTGAAAAGGCGACCCTTCTACTGGACGGACCACTACGGGCCCGGTCCAAAAGAACTTTAATGTAGGTTTCAGGTAAAGCACGACGATGTGCCGCCAGGCCGGAAATACAACATTCTTTGTTAGCCTGAGGTACGTGCTTCGAAATAGAGAACGAGGATTAAGCATTGTCCAAAAGTACTTGTTATGACATAATTAGAACAAGGCAGCGCGTGAACATTCCGCAACTGAGAATTTTCTAAACTTAAAAAGGGGGCGTAGGCAAATGTTCACCTTGCCCAATAGAATAAAATACTATACATAAAAATGACGAATCAAAGCAATATTAGATATCACGTGTCACTAGTAACTGTGAAACAGTTACATGGTCAAGAAAAGTAGGAAAAAATTCCAAGGTGGCTATTTCTGAAAATTCACAGACAAGACTCTCTCCGTTTTGACTCCTCAGGGGACACTTCTGCATTGAATCCCTCGAGTGACATACACGATGTGTGTGCCCCATATCATATCACCTCGAATTGGAACTTAGAAGCTTTTCCGCGGGCTAGCGAAACAGCCCGCCATTCATGTGTGCCGTGATAAACGTAGTTTCGTGCCGAATAGATAGCTTACTAGTCCATTCCAAACCAGAGTTCCCTCTGATATAAACAGAAGACGTGCTTCTGTTTGTCACGAACCCAAGAACACACTCTTACACCAACGTAAATAGTTCCTTAATACATGTATTGTATCATGAAATATTAGGACAGGAAAGGTATAGAACTGCACATTTTATTGCGGTTATCATAAGAACCCATTGCTAAATATATATTAACTGTTGAGACAACAAAATATTATTTTCGCCTGCTATTGCCTAACGCTGAGAGCATCTTGCTTGTTAATTACCAACTGTATGCATGACTACTATTCTCTTACATATGCGAGAAATGCAGCAATGAATTCCCAGAAGTGCTGACTACCGAATAAACACTTTGCGTCACACAGGAAATATGATAAGCGAACAGGCATTCACAATACGCTAACACATGTATGCTCAGCTCAGGCCAAATCTTGTGATTTAGTCAGTTGGTATTTGAGTTTTCATGGCAGTGTGTGTGTAGTGCGAATAAACGGTTCAAACACAAAAGCGGGAAACAGTTAAAAAGTGGTGAAAAATAAACAATGCTTAATATATTCAACTCACTATTAGAAAAATAACCGACACTTGCATTAGTGCATATTACGAAACTAATATCAGATTTTTCAGGCGTTTCAGTGAGAAGTGTAACCAAAGCGCGCAGAGAATATAAACAGATATAATAGAACATAGAAGAGGAGAATCAAATGTGGGAATTTGTTTTGTGTGCGACAGTGCTGTGGAATTGTGGATAAGCTTGTCATTATTTTGGAGAGTAGTTCTGATTCCGATATGGCAGCTGAGTCATCTTCGGAGGATTCGGATTTGGGTGTTGCACTTTTGCCCGAGGATTGGGATTAATGTAAGTAAAATGTTCATTTTCGCATACTTAAGTTCGATTGTTACCTCAGGTTGCATTTTGAACTATGATTCTCACGGAGGGCGCCATTTTATAGATTGAAACAATGTTCAACAAGCACGTGAGAGGGGAACAAGCAACCATTAGGGGCGGGGATTGCGAACTACTTACGCGCGGTTAATACAAAGAGTTTGTTTTCAGTGAGAGGCACGCTGGTTTGGAATGATTAGTAGGGCTGGTGTTACTACTGAGATACGGAGATAGCCAAAAAAACTCATGTTAAACATTTAGGTGAGGTGGCGAGTTCGATTTCGTGTTGTCGGTAAATACATGTAAATACACCTGTATACAAAAAAAATCTGATGTGTTACACTCACATGACTTTCTCTACTCTTGTACAAACTATTTTTACAAACGCTTATTCTCCATATGCTTCATATTAATCGAGATATCGAGATGTTAATCTTATTGCTAATTTTCTTGTTGATGCAAGAGGAATTGCTAGGCTTTAAGCAATAGTCAAATATTTTAAGAGGTGGTGCTATGTGGAGTATTCCATTCTCTTTGCATTACCAGGACAAAAAAAAATCTGATGTGTTACATTCAAATGACTTTCTCTACTCTTGTACAAACTATTTTTACAAACTCTTATTCTCCATCTATTTCATATTAATCGAGACAAACATTTGCAGAAACGATCTTTTGACATGCAAAGAGAATTGCATTTTATACATAGCGACCAGTTCTAAAAATATTTGACTATTGCTTAAGACGTACTATGTTTCCCTTGTTTTGTATTTGCAAGGGCAATATAAAAATACAGTAGCCTTTAAGCACATACATATCTCTTAATAGCTGGTTGCTAGGTACAGCACCATTCTCTTTTCCACAGATTAATACTCTTTGCATATCCAAGACAAAAAAATGAATAATGAATTCCCATTTAAGAAAATAAGTATTGAAAAATTTAAGGGAATAACAAGCAATATCTCGAAAATGGTTCACTCGACAAAAAAAATGTATATGACATAAATTGTGTATTTTAACGCGATCTACATTTTTTGTGTAGTAAAATTTTGTCTATCTCTTATGGTTTACCAGCTATGCAAAATCGTTCACAATGAAGAATACTTTTGGAGACATTCCCAGAAAATTCGAGATATACATTTTATTTGTTATAAAAATATCTTAAACATATGATATTTTAATCAAAATCGTTTGAGCTATTTTTGAGAAAATTAAATTTTTCGAAAAGTGTTCCATGTAAAGGGTAATCTGGGGTTGGGGGATTTTCTTGAAAACCTTCGTGTCGCATCTCTGGAAGATACTGAACCTAAATACCAAGTTTGGTGTTTATCCCACTCTTCGTTTTTGAGTTATGCTGTTCACAGACACACACACACAGATACACACACGGCCATGTTTCCAAAAATACTTTTTTTGGATTCAAGAGGCCTCAAAACATGTATTTCCGGTGAAATCTCGGTATCGAATTTTTGGGTGGAATACAATACTTTCCCTACTTACTATACGTAGTAGAGAAAGTAATTATAAAGCGGATAAAAACAGATCCGGATTTGTTATTCTACAGTATTGGAAATCCCATCCTGAGAAATTTTAAACACTCTCATAGCTCTACCTACAACAGAGAATAACAGGCGGCGTAGCAGAGGACGAAGGACACCGAAGAAGCCAGGCATTTTAAACCCACTACGCATCCTTTCCCGTCCTGACCGCCTCATTACACCAACTACCGAAATGGACCGCCAGTTTCAATAGCCATAAATTTGTTGCTGAAATTGTCTACACACCTGTCGACATGATTCGGTTTTCACGGATGTATCGTACATAAAAATACGCTGCTGAAGCGTGAATTTGTTGGCAGGCATTTCCGTAATAAGAAAATAACATTCCTAAGGAAAACATACACAACACACGTATTGTCGAAACACTTCACAACACGAAGACAAGGCAACAACTGAGACAGCTCACAGCTGACAGACGTACCCTTGACACGTCCTGCGCCGCTGCTGCGCAGGGCATAATACCGAGGTCACTGCCGTCTCGGCCGATACGCATATTAGGCGGTTGTGGCTTTGGCATAAAACGAAGGCACTGTGTAAGTTGCTATGAACTTAGAACAGCCAACTGCTGTGAAATCGACTCATATTTTGCAAATATTTTGGCAATTTACAAAGTAATTTTACAATTTTATATTTTTGCAACATTGTAGAGACCGAGCAGTTTCGATTGGCACGCTACTCTTTCCGGACTTCAGAGATTAAAATATAAATTGATGTACAGTTTCAAATTATGTATAGATTACTATCTACGTATATATATATAAATAAGCAGATACCTAGCTTATCGTAAGAGGTGTTGAAATGTTATCCTCTACCCACACATTTCCAGCATTTCAGAGAATTGTCAATCACACTCGATATTGAATAACCGATAATGAATGAATTACTCGCCAAACGTTTTCTTTTAGCTCTTCCTGTGTACGGGGATTTGATGCACACACCTTATTTTTCATGTGATCATCAGAGTCGGATAAATTCCTGTAATTGGATTTTGCGAAATGTCAATGATGATGGCACATTTCTGCCGTACGTAAGCGGACGCGAGGCCGGTAGTCGGGTTAGCAGGTGCCACTATTTTAAGAAAAGTTGGTGGAATAGATATAACAATAAATAATAGTGGCTAGAAAAGTCGTTTGAATGTAACACATACTTTTTTGTCTATAAATTTTCACAGTTTTATGCAACTAAGTGAGAGTGAAGACGTCTTCACAGATTATTTACAGAAAATTCAAGATATACCACGTGAATCTTCTCATCCTGCGAATCGGTAACTAGGCACTCTGCATTTTACATACGATGCGAAATGCAGGTGCTGACCCGCATTCACCAGCCTGCTGATTAGGGCTATGGTGGTGCTCGTTGGTAACGTGCTCTAGTAGTGCAATGGTTAATATGTTAGAAAGTTACCCTGTCTGTGACTAAGCAACGACGGATCGTGTGACTGACTATATCATTCAGCATGGGACATTCACAGGCATTTCAATATTAGTCAATCTTCCGCGTGGAGAATACATCATGCAAAGCTTCGCTTTTATCATTTTCAATTACACCGGGAGCTACTGCAGCCGGACCATGGACGGAGAGTCGCGTTCGCTAGGGGATCGTACGACAAACTGAACAAGATCCACATTTTTTGGCACCTGTGTTATTTACAGACGAAACAGGATCCCACAACACAGGCCATTTAAATCGCCTAAACATGCATTGCTAGAGCACTGTAAACCCACATTGAATGCGAGAGACGGCCTTACAAGTCCGATGGAGTTTGAACGTTTGGGCTAATATATTCGGTGATCATCTAATAGGCCCGTATTTTTATGATGGCCAACTCATTGGTATCACTATATCCACTTCCTACAACACCAGCTGCCTACTCTACTGTATGAAGTGCCGTTACAGAACCGACTAACTGTGTGCTATCAACATGATGGGGCGAGAGCTCATTCGGCCCGTCGTGTAACGGCTTATCTGGATGCCATCTACCCTCAGCGATGGATCGGACAGCATAATCAATAGGGTGACCAGCACGCTCACCAGATCTAACCCCAATATATTTCTTCTTGTGAGGTTATCTTAAAGATACCGTATACCAGGAGTGGCCAATGACCCCTCAACAGCTCAGGGAACGCATCATCTTAGCTTGCCGTGACATCACACTGGCCATGTTGCGCCGAGTTAGGCTGGCGATGTTGGTTAAACTGAGATCTTGTATCCGTCGGCATGGTGGACAGTTCGAACACCTATTACAACCACACGTAAAGGTTTATTTGTGTGATGGTCCGGCAGATGTCATAGTTACTGTTAGATGCACTACTTTGGGAACCAGAGAGGTTCACAACGATCATAATATGGGCTTGCAAACGTTATCTAGTTTGTATGTACGTACTGCATTTTTTGAACCCTCAGGACAATTTATTGGCTTTCTTTTGTATGCAAGAATAGCTTTAAATAGTAAAATATTATTTAATGATGCCTTATGATTGTAAGTTATAATCACAATGTTATATGCATTTATTTATGATGTTCTTTAAAGCATACATTCTCGACTTTGTCCACAGATAAACAAGTGCAAAACTATTTGCCCCAGGTAATACCTACTAATTCAATATTCGCATTCGGATCATTATTGCAATAATAGACCAACGATAAACGCAACAATGCATTGTGACGTAAGATAAGTATGGTATAATGGAAATTCACATAATAACAGTAATTAAGTGAAACGAAACTTCCATGTCAAACTACCAGTTCTCGTTAAATTTACTAAACATAAAAAGTATCTTCAAGTGGCAGTACCTGAACCTGGGACCTTCACCACTAAAGGCCAACGTACACATTGTTGCACTACGAGTGCAAGTCACTGCACTCACTGCGGTGCAAGGCAGTCATTTCGGCAGAAATTGATACCACGCGATGCAGTGGACAGTGCTTACGGCATAGGCTGTACAACGCCGGGACTGCATGAAGTTCTCAATTCGTAGGCTGAGAAGACTCACCCGGTATATTTTATTTGTTATGCGTTATCACGAACTGCATGTGGGGTTTTAATCAAAATTATTAAGAGGAATTTTTGATAAAATTAAAAATAAACGTTTTTCATTTAAAGGGTATTTTGGAGAGAATGATATTTCTTGAGAATCTTCTTGCATTCTTTGGACATGGTCTAAGTATGACATGTGGTAGCTATCCAACGATTTTGAGAAAGGTCGTTTATCTCTCTCTCTCTGTTTCACGCTCTTTTACTCTCTTGCGCTCTTTCTCTCTCTTCTTTTGGTAACAGCATTCGTAGATAGTTCAATCGAATGCCCCTCCCCCTCTCTCTAAGGAACTAGGCGAGAGTTGGGAAGGAAGTTCGGAGGAGGTGGGGAAGTCTATCCTGTAAGCTTATATGACATTATAAATGCTTTGTATTTGTGGAATTTTTCTATAGCTGTCATATTGAGTCAAATTTGTCAAAATTATTCTAACTTGTTTATAATTTGTTTGGTCTCATATTAAGAGTATTTATTTATACCTAAATCTTCCTCTAGAAATGAGTATGACCATGAAAAAGCGAACAATTCGTCCAGTAGTTACATGATTAGTGGCATTACACAAACTTCTTTCGTAAGTGTATGTGCACAGCGTGCAAACGAGCTACAAGGAAACTATTGTTAGCTTAATTTGGAATAAACCCCCGAATAAAGCTATCCCGCCATTGCCTTGATAGGTGAATTTCTTCTCCCAAAAGTAACGTCCATATACCTATATATCAGAACGCTCTTGTGGTAATTTATCTTGGACGTTAGACCACCATTTGCACTTGAGCTCTTGCAGGAGTAGAAGGGCTAAACATTCAAACTTCTTCACAGTCACCAGCTAGCTGGTTCCTACAGTCTTAAAGCAGCGGTGAGCATCATTCGCATTGCTCCGATTACATTTAAAGTACATAATCCGTGAGTCATTTAAAAGCCGAGATGGTGTACAAAGGAAAGGAGCCCACCAGACATTGCCGTCATACAGTGCGGGTTGACAAAACGTTAGGGCTTCTTCTGGCGATAACATTTCCTACAAGCATGTATGCAACGGTTTATGTTGCCAGCTGCTGTAGAATGTGCGAAAATGCGAAAAGCAAGACAGGATGGCATGAATCTGTTCACGAGTTAATGCATTGGAGGTCATAGTTTATGTCTTTTGCCCACACGATTAATATGTCAGCAAAATAAATAGCTTTTACGATCATATGTGGGCCTTTGGTCACATGTGTAGTTTACAGTACCTGTTCTCATTAAATCCCGTATATAGAAAACAAGAGCTACAATCACAGGTTAACAATATACGTATACACTGACAGGCTGGGTATTCTTACAACGTATGTTCACTAGTAATGGCTGAAGGAACCGAGAGGGATGGCTCAGGTCCACATTCGTGAGATGCAGGTTTCGATTCTCGTTAGACTGGCCACCCTGGCCTTGGGTTTTCTTTTTCGTGGTTTTCTCAGGTTGGTAAGCGAATGCTGGGGTGGATTACTAACATGAATTTTCCTCTCCTTCATTTGCTCTCATTTCGTTACCTTAAAGTTTTCAGATTGCAGTGCTTGACTAGGTGATATGTAGTGCCATGCAGTATATGTGCTTTAAGAAGAGAGCTGTTTCCTCCCTAGCAGGGAACCTTCTGCCCGAACCTGTCTGTGAGGATGGGGAGGGGGGCCAACGAAGGAGCATCCGGAGATGCTCAACCTGAAAACGACAGGGACACGCTGCGCTGCACCTGCCGTCATCAGATCTGGCCGCCCTTCGTACTCTCTCGTCTCATCCCTTCCTCCCGGAGGTTTGGTTGCCACAGTAGGCCTAGCCTTGACCGCAATACTGAAACCCTACCACTATTCCTAATGGCTGAAGAACACTAGTCCACATTTTCAGTTTCCTTTAACAAACATCAGCGTCGAGAGAAGCGTGCTTAGGTATGAGTGGAAGTAGGGATACTTAGGGATACGGAGGGATACTTATCACCTCGACCTACAAGATATTTTGTGCCTAAGACCCCGGAATGGAGGAGTGAGGTGAGAGGAGACAGAGAGCGGTCGGACCAGCAGACATGACAGGGTAGAGGGCAGGGTCCTACCGTTTACAGATTGAAACTCCCCGAATGGCAGCTGGAGCAACCCGGCACCCCTCCCCCTGCAAGCATGCACATCCCACTGGGGGGCCCGGGATTCGGAGGTCGACCCCATTCCGGGGGACGAAGGATTACATAGAGCATCCTTTTCCCGTCATGCAACACCGAGTCTCCCGCCGACACTTTCAATCCTGAAACACACCAAGCAGATGAAAGGTGAAGTAAAATGAGAATGAAGGTGAAATGAAGGGACCGGAAATTCGGGGCATGTAATGAACCTTCCCAGCATTCGCCTAGCAACTCGGGGAAACTCCTGAAAAACCCATAGGCCAGGAAGGTCGACCGCGGGAATCGAACCCACGACTTTCCGAATGCGGGCCACAGATGGTGTGCTTAAGTAACTGACGTACAGGATTAATACTAACAAGTGCTTCTGAAACAATAAATAAAACGAAAGGACAGCAGCAGAACGTGTATAACATATTATTAAAAGTGATAATTCGGAAAGCGTCAGGAACAAAACGCCCCTGCCGCTTACGTCAGGGAAATTCCACATTTCCCTCAGGAACTTAACGGAAAGCTGGCGTTGGTATAATGGAAATCGATAGCCGACGTCCTGTCTGGTAAAATCAACCGTTAGTCGCGTTCGAAATGCAGGTCCACGTGTTCGCTTTAAACCTGAAGGATTGGATGTTGCAATTTGAAGTCAAAGATTCATGTTAGGTTTCACTTACGTACATACAATATGGTGCATCGGGGAAATAAATTTATTTTTCTATACTTTCAGAGTGTACCAAGCCAGATCATCATGCGATTACCTACGTGATCGCTTTAGTCGAGTTTGAACTGAGTTTAAGTGGGGAGAGGGACGTACATACCGCCCTGCACTGCGACCTTTTCAGATCCACTGCGCTTCTCCACCCTAACAGTCTGATGTCCATAATGAATTGTATCGAAACATTGTCTGGGACCTTTGGTGGAATCTCAAGTCTTGGAAATTGTTTCCCCCTAAATGGGTACAAAATCACTTGAACCACTTGCATATCTGGAGAGAGAAAACTGACCTTAGACGCCTGGTGTCCCCAAATCGGAGGATTTCAGCTGCAAAATACGATGGATATTTTGTCACTCATTGTCATAGCTAGTGACAGTGAAGTTTTCGCTGTCAATATTCAGCTTTGTTACCTCATTTTAGGCTACGTAAATATCTTAGCCAGATACTTGAGGAGGATACCTGTTCTATTTTCGGGGTCAAATACCAGCTATGACAGCGCTTTTGCTTTATTATTTAATTTCAGACGGAATCTATAATATGTAGAGAATGTTCATACAAATACTAGTATAATGTATGCGAAACTGTAAGCAAATAGACAGATTTGTATGTACCTACTCCATAATACTACTGCAAAAAGCAGCCCTGAATAACGGCAGAAAAACTGGGAAGGAAACGCATCTATGTATTGGAAGGTAACAGTTCTGCATTTATCCGGAGGTTATGTACCTTGACTTTCCTGATATAACAAGTAATTTCATGTTGTTACGGAGAGGAAATTGTTTGTCTTTGTCTTGGTTATCTCATGGATTTCTTACATTATTTCTTTTCTTGTTAGAGTTATAATGAATCTCTCATATGTTCAGTTTGACAATTGGTGTAGTTTGAGTTTTCTAATTCTGAAGTCCCTTGTGATGGAACCGCTCTGTTCATTATGGAGAACGCGTTGCAAGGCGTGCCCCGCCCTCCCAGGCTCACGTACACGTGGATAGCACGTGGAGCATCTCTGCAGCCAAATCAATACACACGAGACCTCTGCACATGATCGCGGTCCGCAACATTTTGGACCCAAGTTAAAGCATTTCTTTTACTGGTCGTGAATTAGTTCTAATTTCAATTTCTTGATGTACAATTTTTATTCCCACTGAACAGATAAAAACAAAAAATGTAACCATTAAAATGGTGAATTAACAACTGTTTGGTTTACAAGGAGAAATGATCAGGCTGATAAGCGCAAAACATCCATTATCCAAAGCATTGGCTCCATTTTAGTATTGCTTTCTTCATCGTGCAGGATTTAGGTTCCTCAGTGTTCGCCTTCAAAGAAAATATTTTTATAGATAACGTACGATTAATTCATCACTCAATAACAAAAAGTATTAACGTTAAAAGCATCGTACTTTGCAGGTGGTATTAGCCTTTTACCTGTTTACAAACATAAACGTGAATTTTAAAAGTGCAAAATAATTTGTTTTATTGTTCTATGTGTCACTGACGTTTGAAATAGCGATTGCATGACGATTTAAAACATTCGATAGCGAATATTCACATGGAAAATAAGAATACACAATGTTATATCAAAGTAAGTTGTCGGCCAGACATTTGAAGTTTCACACCGGAGGGTAGTACTGTGCGCAACTTTCATCCTGCGTGGCTTAATCGTCGAACTGCATTACAGTAACCATTGGAAAGCAAAGACTGGCGAAGGAGCAACTGGGCGTTGAATGTCAGCACTCATAACATTTGAGTCTTTGTGCGTGAAACAGGAATAGAAATTACTTTTCGCTCTCAAATTCAGGACAAGAGTAATTTCAGTGGTTTACGGTTCCAAATTTAAACATTACTTTATAAGGTTTCATATTCCTTCTCTGAACGGGTATGTTTGCTCATGAGGACATGATGAATAGATTGTCGAGCATCTTGTTTTAGTACTGCCCATATGGGTGTAAACGATAAGTTCTTAATGCTCATTTAAATAGTTGTAATAAAGTTTTGAGTTATACATAATTGATATTTTACAGAAGTAGTGTTGTCTTACAGAATTTAAATCATTTGAAACAATGTTTTCAAAACTTATGATTAATTTCTTGGTTTTATTAGTTGTGTGTTTATTATATAGTTTCATTTATTGATTTGTTTATTTCTGAATTTTGAAATTTCTTGTAGTTTTATCGTTTGTAGAGTAGTCTTGTAGTTTTATTTAACATATAATATGTTTAGTACATAGGTTACTTATTGTATTTGCATATTTCTGAATTATGAGAGGCCTGTATCTTTAATGTGCTTGTATTTTAACTACAGTCTTAAAGTAAAATAGAGCTGTTATTCTTGGGGATTTAATAATAATAATAATAATAATAATAATAATAATAATAATAATAATAACAGAAGCGGGGATAATGCTTCCTGGAGTTGAAATGTCACTTTTGGGGCCCAAACGATCTGGAGGTTTTGACATTTCAGCAGGTAAATCTTCCTTAGCATCTCATTAATGGACTTAACCTTTAGCGATATCGTTTGCATTGCAAAGGAAAACAACACATATACTACTCTCAAGATATTGTTCTTGAGGCTGAAGCGAATACTTTGACCCAAGATCACATGGATTGTACAAGGAATAATGGCTTGAAGATATATTCATAAAAATAAATAACAACCGTATTCTTTACTTTAATAACTCAACACGTCAATATCACACAAATGGTTACAATTATCAACCCTTGTTCATTCCCTATTTTATTTTAAAGTTTACAGTTTCAATATTTATTATTCAATTACAATTTGCTTCCTGCTCTCACATTTAAAGATTAATAGTTAAACGCCAAGAATAAATATATCTATCCGACGATAAGTCTTTACCGCTACCCAATTACAAAAGAGAATTTTAAATATATTTAGCCGAAAGAGAATTTTGTGTACCGTGCCGAATGCCTCTATCTGACGTGATCCTGCTTGTTTTCCTCGGTGAAGACAGACTGGCTCGCCCTGCTACCCAGCACGTTGGAGCAGATCGAGAGTGTTTTGCGCGTGCGCAGTCGACGAGTCCCGTGGCGTGACCTACTACGTGAGTCCAAACTTGTGCTGGTTCTTCTTGTAGCGAACTAGTTGAAGAACTGCTACGTTCATCGTTGCACTTCTTTTTGTGGCATTCGGCAGCGTTCCTTTGATACATGCCCGTCGCGTAGTGTATATTTCTCCTGGGAGGGTGGATTTGGCACAAGGCTGACGTTCCAAAGTCGTGAGTGTGACAGAGGAAACCAATTATTCAGACAGCTGTAGAGTGGTTCAAACCCTGCTTGTACTTGGTGATACGTAAGTAACTCTAAAACATTTGTGAATGTAATAAAACTGAGACAAATGTATATAAACATCTTCCCGACAATTCTTACTTATGGAGTTATCATAATATCTTACTAGGCATCGAAAACGGATTATTCACCTACATGATTTCTGTGGTAGGAGTGCCACCACGGCTGCCTAACAAAGTTGCGGCTGACTCCATGACGTAAGGGGATGATTCAGGAGGAGGATGATGTCGGTTTGACATGTGGGTTTTATGACCATTGTTGCTGCGTCTTGCTGCAACTCCAGTCCGTTTCGACATTTCACCGCCATCTTAGTTAGTCACGCTTACCCTTTTTGTATTTAGGCTAGCGACAGCAATGAACTAATAAACAAGCTCAGGAAGTGAACTCTCTGGTGGAAAAATGGTCAGCCGCTTGTTTTTGGTATTACACTTATCTTCTTGTCTTCCTTAACTTAGGGGACTCCGCACCGATCCAAAGGGGATATTGTGCCTACGCCTCACGAGGGGGCATCCCCTGGAGGAAGGATGAGGCGAGAGGAGACATCGGGCGGCCGGAAGAAGTGACGGTACAGTAATGACAAGGTCCCTACATTTGTAGAAGTAGACACCCCGGCAGATGGACAGGCAGACCGGGGACCCCGCTCCACGCAGAGGGGATCCAACGCCCCGCAAGGGGGTTCGGATATCCCGGCAACCAGCCGAAAGCCGAGGGGCGGAGAGTGCTCACAGAGAGAATTCTCTTCCCTGGAACGCTGCACCGAAACACCATTCCGACACTTCCGACCCTGAAAGAGACCAACGGGATAAAGGGTGAATGAAATGGCGAGTGAAACGAAATGGAGCGATGGAAAATTCGGGAGCTGAAAGAAACCACTCCAGCATTCGCCTAACGACCCGGGAAAACCCCTGAAAATACCATGAGTCAGATTGGGCGTTCGCCGGGTCTCCCGAATACAGACCACAAACGTTGTCGCCAGTGGTATTACACTTAGTTCGTACTTCGAACCTCGCAGACCACAATGAACCGGATGACGATCATTAGGTGAGAGCTTTTTTCTCAGCCGTTTTCACAACCAGAGAGTCATCGGTTTCTCTCACTATCACGTGAATTTCGCACACTTCTTTAGAAAACAAACCACAGTCGCCCATCTTGCGCCATGAGATATGCTGGGGCAAGCTTGCCTGTTGCAGCATTCACGTCCAATTCTTTCCCTATTTTAGTTCCCTTGTAGTATTTATTTCCTATATTATTAATTTGTACCGAGCTTATCAGTTTATTTATAACGGATCACCTTATTCCGCTTCAAAGCGCACCGGTATTTTGAAGTGTAAGTTGAGTGGTCTTCTTCATGAAATAGTCCCAGTCGCTACTCAAGTCATCTAATGATTTAAGTACGACTACACGCTTCAGTCATGAGGCAAGCGGCAACTCGATGTTTCACGTACAAATAAATGGATAGTCATGCAGTGTCATTTGGTCAATTAGATCACCCGATCTGAACTAGTGTAGCAGCAGCAGCAGCAGCTGTTTGAGTGGCACAAAACTACTGTGGTCATCAGCGCCACCCTCTGGCTGTAGATTTATTCTTGTCGAATGCATAAGCAATACATACAAAGCAATTACAGGATTAAGCAACTGAGATTATAAAAGTAGAAGAAGTAAACAAAAAATACAGAAGTTATACGCCACAATAAGAACTCTCAAATCAGTGTAACACCAGAACTAATCCTCAGCAAACACAAGCAGTTAGGTCAGTACTGGCACAGTTTGAAAGTCAATAACACACCAGAAACTGCACGAGGCAGAGTCGTTCTCTAAAACCGTGATTAAATTAGGAGAGAGTTTAAGCTGTTCACGTAGGACGGAATAGTAACGACACTGGGTAAGGAAATGTTTCACCGTTAAAGGCACATTGCAGTGGAGACAGCGAGGAGGGGGTTCACCCCTAAGGAGGTAGCCATTACTAAAATAACAGTGACAAATACGAAGCCGAGCAAGCGCGGTCTCCCCGCGACGTCACAGGTGAGAACAACGCCAAGGAAGCGCTGTAGCCGTAGCCTCTCGGAGTTAGGCGGTAGATGTAAACCACTACTCATTCTGTTAAGAGGGTATCCTTCTGCGCCAAAAAAAAATGAAAGAAAACAACCTTCATATTCATACATAGGCAGCGGAGAACCCGTTCATCGGTGTAGAATCGCTACCTTCACTGCCTATTTGTTTCCTACAATGCCACGATGTCCAGGAACCCAAAGACCCCCGGAAGTCAGCAAGATAGAATGTAACTGATCATGGATTTTCTGAACAACTGGGTGTTGGCTATAGAGATCCCGTAAACTAAATAAAGCACTGAGAGAATCAGAACAAATGACGCTGGAGTGCAGGGAAAAGGAGCGGATGAAAAATGTGGCTTTAAATATAGCATACATTTCGGCAGTATAAACGGAAGTGTTAAGGGGGAAGCAAATCCTGTGAATGGCATGTGAATCAATAACCACAGTGCAGGCTACCCCTTGACCGTTCGAGAGCCCTCAGTATATAGAAAATGGTATCCAGGAAAGTCTTATTTCAAAGCCGCGAAATGGCTCCATATATACAGGGAGAGCCAAAAAACTGCGAACTGGCTGCGCGGTGTTTTTCCTGTCCGCGTTCTGTCCGCTCGTTGCCGTCTGCCGCTATCATAGAAAGGCGCGGAATAAGCCATACAACATTTTTAAATGTACTTTTAAAGGCTTTTATTACCAACTTTATGAAAGGAGATGCTGAAACTGGCCACCGTCGTTGTCCATACATTTTTGGCACTTCTTTAGGATACTATCCATCACTCGCCGTAGTTTACGTTAAGAAATGCTGGCAATTTTCTGGCGGACATTTGTGTGGGTTTGTCTTGTACACTTTATGTTTTAAGTTACCCCAGAGATAGAAATCGCAGGAGGTTATGTCGAAGGGACCACAAATCTCTACTAATAATTCTTTCTCATACACACTTTCAACTGTTCTATTCGAAATATTGGCCGTGTGAGCTGTTGCAGAGTCTTGTTGAAAAAAGGCAAAATCACGCTCCTTGTCTGTTAATTTTCTGAAAAAAAAGGGGGTAAAATTGTATTCACATATGTATAGGCGTGAACTGTTGACTCCAAAAAAAATTGGCCTTATCACCCTTTCTCCGCTCATGGCACACCATGCACCAATTTTTTCGTCATGAAGGAGTACTTCATGAACAATATTAGGTTTGCCAGAGCTGCAATAACGATTATTTTGTATACATACATCCATGAAGGTGGAATCAAGCCTCGTCCGTGAAAAATATTAAATATAGATCTATTTCGCCATTGTGTAAACTATTGAGACTCCACTCACAAAATGTGCGCCTAGTTACGGGATTATCTGGTTGAAGATCATGTGTCAGTTATTTTATATGGTTTTAACTTCAGCAATTTTGGTAGCTCTTCGCGCAGAACCATAAGAAATGCTTGCCTGTTGTGAAAGGAGCTAAGTGATTTTTGGGGGAAATTCTCCAAACGATGACCGATGTCGACTAATGTTTCTTCGATAAGAACCGTACGCCGTCTTTTAGATTTCTTAGCCTGAACATTTCCTGTGGCCTGAAATTTATTGTAAAGTCATGGAATGTTGTACGGCCTGGAACTTTTACACCTGGAAATATTTCTGCAAATCGTACTTTCACTTGGCGACCTGACTGAGTTAACACATACGAATCATAAATAAATACACGCTGTGCAGTAGAAAACATATATTGGGCCATAATATACTTTGTGACTAAGCACAGGACAAAATAATAAATAACTCGTAATAATTTAACTACATCACATCACACTTCTTCTTCTTCTTCTTCTTCTTCTTCTTCTTCAACTTCCCTGTTCTACCACTATCGAGGTGTCAGGGGATTGCCTCGGATCCATTTTTAAACTCCATCCTATCCTCTACCAGTCTATTAAACTAATCCCAAGTCTTTCCTCTTTTAGCCAACGCTCTTTTAATCCCTTCTTCCCAAGTTATTCTTGGTCGTCCTTTCGGATTCCTTCCTAAGGTCTTGCTTCTAAAAATGTGCGTACTTTCCGTTCTGTGTCCATTCTTTTCACATGTTTATACATGTGAACTGTCTTTCTTCTATCCCCGTATTTACCGATAATACTTTGAGTTCATCTCTTATCCTTTCATTCCTTATTCTATCTTGTCGTGTCTTTCTGATTATTCTTCTTAAGCATTTCATTTGCATTGCATTCACCATGCTTAATTCACTTTTTGTTATTATCCAGCTTTCACGTCCATAGATAAGTATTGGTTCTATACTGTTTTATATACTTTAGTTTTTGTCCTCTCATCTACTTCTTTCCCAAAACACATTTAATCACATCACAGTGTAGAAGTAAAACCACGTCAACAGCGTGACTTTGTTTATAGCAACAGTGCGTTATCATGTTTCCACACACCCAGTGGAAGAACAACGCGCAGCCGATTCGTAGTTTCTTGGCTCTCCCGTTAGAAGCGGCAGTAGTGTCCTTGGGCAACTGAGCCAAATCAAGATGACACAGAGGGACCGATCTGAACTCTTGCAGGGTACTATACAGCCTAGTATTACATGGCGCGTGATATCTTTGTGTCAGGCCTGTGTATAACGCGTGCTGCTAAACCGCGCTGTCATGTAAAATTAGATTAAGGCTCGAGTTTTCTTTCGAATACTGCGTCTCTCCACGTCCGTTACCTTTGGAGTATCATAATGGTCTTTACCAAACACTTCAACCGTCCCAGGCTACACTAATCGTGCTGCCAAACAGCGCAAGCTCCAGGATGGCACTTATCTGCGGATGATTCATGTGAAGGAGTCACGGGCGCTACAACGAAGCTAACTGCTTGTGCAGTACCTATTTAAATTTAAATCATTTAAATGATAGGGAACGGATTTTTAGGTAAATACAAATTTTTTCTGCTTGCGGTTACAAGCGGGAAACTAAGCATGAATATTGAATATGCTGCCACTCTCACAAGTACAAAGTTTTATTTCACATAAAAATAAATTATTTTAGAATAAAAATATGTAATTAAATATTTTGCACAATTTACTCATTAGTACATATTTTATGCATTTTACCAATATACTACCCGAGCTTTGATTCTCCTTTTATTGTGTGTGACAAAGAACATGATTTTGTTTTTGAGAAGAGAATCTGTGCAACCTTCTGCATATCCTGTAACATCAGATTAGATTACGTCTTGTCAACAACTCGTTACAATATAAACCTATACACGTAACTCGCAGGAAAGAAGTTTCAGAGTATTGCACCATGTACTTAAAATCAACACGATTACGCGTTCGAGTTATTCTTGTTCCTTCAGTTTAGTTCAGGCTGGGCAATGCTTAATATACGTGTTGAGTGATTCGTGTTGTCGCAGTTCTCATGGCTTGTGTTATCTTATTTACTGGGCGCCTCTTGTTTTATTATTTTAAATTTGAGTTCATTGTCCTCCGGCTAGCTATTATAACTCAGTCGAGCAAGTATCTCTAAGCAGGGCGTGTAAACGGAAACGAGTTGTTGCTAAAAGATAACACTGATAAAATAATTTGTTTCTACACTTTTATTGCCGTCACACCTAATTAATAATTCACATATTTAATCTTTATGCACGCCTGACTGAAACTGAGATATTTCCGAATGTAACTACAGTCATTATAGTTGCCGCGCACAAATTACTTCGCGTGCTTCACATTTTGTAACTAACTTTGCGACGTGTACTTCGCGAGAGGTTTTTCAGGACTACGTGACGTGCACCTCGTGAGAGATTCTTCCGAACTGCGTGACGTGTACCTCGTGAAAGATTCTTCCGAACTGCGTATCGTGCACCAATTACTTCGCGTACTTCACATTTTTGTAACTATGCGACGTGCACCTCGTGAGAGACTCTTCAAAACTGCGCGATACTTGCTTATGGCTCGAGAATATATACTGTTTCACCCCGAATTGCCTAAACATTATAATAGAGCTACTATTGGTTACCAAATCGCGCCCACTTTAACTTCTGTTTTGTCAGCCAATCACTGCTACTAACATATATACTCTAGGGAAGATATTCCCTCCATTTCTAAAAAAAAGCACGCTACCCTGACGTCATTTGTTTGTCTCTTCTTAGTGATAAACAACTCACCCCCTCGGTTTATTGTTACCCACTTCTATTGTCAGTTTCAGTGAGGCCGTGTAAACTTATTTCCTAACAATACTTATGACTAACACACATCTAAAATCCTGTACATACAATAAGATTAATTTACACTACAATCACTCTGGCATTCACAGTGTTGTGATATAAAATATTGCCTCAGTGTATCGTTACCAAAATGCCGAAGGTAAAAAGCCGTGTAAGTTTTCGGTTGCAAGCAGTACGTTAAAGAATTCTCAAATACATTTCGTTCACATGGAACAATTCTATATTTTCAGCCTTGTGGAAAGTCTATAACAGCCGATCAACGCTCCCAAGTAACGCAGCATTTATCCGGCAACAGCATATTTTGGTGGCTTCTCGTTCCTCTATGAAGCAGGTGCTTTTAAGTGAAGCAGGACTCTCCAGTTCATATCCCGGATCTTCCAAGTGTGGTGAATTTATGCCGAAATTTTGTTTCGGCGGATATTCCTCTACATAAAGTGAACAATCCGGAGGTTAAAGCGTTTCTCGTGAAGTACACCAACTTTGATCCTCCAGATGAATCTACTTTAAGGAAATACTACCTTCCAAAATGCCACGAAGAAACATTACGAAAATTCAGGGCTGTGTGCGAAAATGAGAAAATATGGGTGTGTATTGATGAAACTCAAGACTCAACAGGAAGAAAAGTGGGAAATGTAGTGGTCGGAGTTCTTAAACATGACGAAAGGGTTTCAAATCATGCGTTTTTACTAGCTTGCAAAGAAATGTCGGTAGCAAATCACATTAATGTTGCTAGGCTCTTCAATGAGAGTATGCACATATTATGACTAAATGGTGTTAAGTACGATGAAGTGCTTGTTTTCTTACCGACGCAGCATCTTACATGAAGAAACCCGCAGAAGCATTTAACGTTAACTATCCGAAAATGATACATGTGACTTGCGTTGTACATGCGCTACATAGGGTGTGCGGAACTGTTCGGTTACTGTATCCTAATGTGGACAAATTAGTATCCAATTCAAAGAAAGTGTTTGTTAAAGCCCCTAAGAGAGTTGATCTCTTTAGAAGCAAAACCTCCATGTTCCATTACCACCAACACCAATTGTTACTCGCTGGGGCACTTGGCTTTCAGCAGTGGTGTACTATGCGGAACATTTTGATAGCTTTAAATCGGTTGTGGATGAATTGGACAAAGATGATGCTTCATCTATAGAAATTGTTTAAAATCTGCTCAGTGTCAGTTGTTAAGAAATGACGTGGCGTATATTGCTGCTATATTGTGCGATTCCATTAAAAAATTAGAAGCAACAACTAATCCCTTGATAGAAAGTGTTAAAGAAATCGTTAATGTAGAAACGAAAATCAATTCACTCGAAGGCTTAAAAATGCAAACTTTAAAAAAAAGATCACATCGGTGTTTTAATAAAATACACGGTTTCAAATTATGAGACATGTTGCACAAGTTCTAGAAGGCATTGAGAATGTAAGTGCTAGTGACGTACCTCTTATGAAATATGCAAGAATGACATCATGTGACGTAGAACGATCATTATCCCAATACCCGGCAGTGCTCTGTGACAATCGGCAGAAATTTCTAATGAACAATTTAGAGAAGGCATGTGTAGTGCACTGTAACCCCAAAGAATTTCCAACAATTGACATGTGATATCGATAATACATCACTGGTGAGTTATCAAAACAGTTCTTTTTTATTACAAATTTTTCAATTAGGTACGTAATAAAAGAAAATATTTTGAGCTTTTTAACAAATATTTTCTTGATTTTTACTGCATAAGAAATAAATAAATTTAACTCTTTTAACACCTAAAAATCCGTTCCCTAGTGATTACAATACTCCATAGAAGTTGAAATAACAGTTTTGGATTTAGCCATCAAATGCCATAGGTTCATTGAGGCTAATTTTTAGTGGCACTGAAAAAATATCCCGCTGAGCTGATTTGTAACAAAGGAGTTGGAATCGCAAGAAAAACTTATAATCACAATTGCCGTATAGCGAGCTGTCAATGTGGATTCCCGCCGGAACCGAAGAGAGTCGAATGCTGATATGCTTGAGCCAAGGAATCCTATTGTTCGCGATTATCTCGTCATATTGTACGTGATTATCAGGATTGCCAATCCTGTGCATAGAAAAACACTAAACAGTACAAGAAAACGTCGCAAATAATCGCGTTGGTTCGTTACGTCTCCTCCTCCCGACCGGAAATTGCAATTCGAGTTTTGTTTTTCGCAGCTCAAAGTAAACATTCGCAAACTGAGGCAACTTTTCGGAAATATATTAATTCGCAAGTAATTGGCAAGTGGAAAGTCATCCCACAACCCAATATTCTCTACAAGCACATCTGATGAACTTTTCTGCAGTATTAAATTTTTTCGCGAATTTTTCAAATCTCTAGCTATGGGACACCGTGCATGTATGACAATTTATTAAAATAAACTGCATGTTTCACGAAAGTTATCAACCCTTTGATGAGAGTATGACAATGCTTCAGCTTTATAAAATGCTCTGGTGCAATTCTAATTAGCTCTAAATGAAGCTCAAATCCAAAATTTGGTACTCGTCATCAGAGTTTGGAAAAATCTCAGAAAAAAATCAACAAGGTAACTAGCCTTAAGTAGGAGTAAAAGTGATTCAACGGAGGGGGTCACCTCGCGCTCTGCGGCCTGCACAGATCTATTGCGGCTACAACCCCCTCCAGGAGGGAGGGGTGAGGTGAAGGAACCGCAGGAGGCTATAGGCCACAGAGTCGCACGGAAGTCCCTAACATTTCAGCTCACAGACCCGTCCCACTGCTGAAGCCGCCGAGAGAGGGCGATGAACGACCCACCAATCAAGCAGTCCTCTGGTGTCCACGGGAAGTACTGTTTCCATTGAGCATGCATTCTCGCCATCTGTCCGACACTGTCATACGCCACGAAACCTAGAAGCACACCTGGAAGATGAGAAGGAAACTAAATGAAAGGGAAATGATGGGAAGGAAACCGTGATAGAGAAGAAAGTATTTCAGCATTCGCTTGCCGACTGCGGGGAAACCACGCGTGAGCGGTCGCCGGGGGTGGAATCCAGGACTTTCCGATTGCGAGTTATCTCCCTCGGTCCAACAAGGTTCGAACACGTATCCGCTGCTTTATTCTTTAACTGTTTAGGGAAGATAATCACGAGGATGAGCCGCAGAAATAACTTTCCAACATTTCCAGGTCAACAATGTGTTCCTAAAGGTATTCGCGAAATACAGAAAGTTTAAAAATATCAGTCATCGAGAAATTAAACCATTAGCATAAAGGTTTTTGGCTAATGCAGGAAAGACCAGTGAAGGTGTTTGCTAGCAGATATTTTAGAAAATATTTATAACTTCATCTCGAATTCTAAAAATGATTGATGAAAAATGTAAGTTGCTTGTTTTATCTGCATGTTGGCGGGATCGATACATAAATCTAGTGTGAAAACTAAGACGGGACAGCTTATAGTTGGGTTTGTACAGTTTCAACTGCTGCTAAAAGTGCTAAGCTCAAGGTATCTGCGGCCGAATTGCTGTTGGGTACCTGCTTCATGCAACATTCTCAGGAACTCTAAGAGTGTATCAATCCCGTGACTTAAGCTTGGGATTATACTTCTACAGCTGTACTCATAATTCGTGATGGGACGGCCATACCGTAGCGTACACCAGACGGCACAGAATACTTTGCTATGGGAATAGACAGCTTTATGAACGGTACCAAAACTTGTAACTAAATCTATGAAGAAATTCCTTGACATCTTTACTTAAGAGTGTTATGTTAAAGTATGCCTTCGTGTTGAAATACTGTGTATTTGGTACACCTGCGACATGTCAGTCAGAAATATTCGTCTACACGCATGAAACAACTCACGAGCTACTGTATATGCAGATTTCAAACCAATACTTATGAGATAAAAGGAAAATGTGTTCACACGTTTCAGATTTAATCGAAATAAGTACAACATTAACTACACTTGACATAGAGAACCTCCTAAAAATGTACGACTTTATTGCGAAGTGATGCATGCACGAAATGAACATTTATATTAAAGTTTCAAACACGTCTGTTTACACATTTTCATACCGATTTTATTACATACGCCTACAGCAAAGAAGTCAGATTACTAATATTTGATACGAATAAACCATGATATGTTTTGATACAGTAGTCTGAACATTACAATACCTGGTTGGGATGAGTAGCTTATTTAGGAGAGAGCTGGCGCAGTTTTTTGGGCATATATGGGAAAGGATAGGGAAAACGAGGCTGGATGGAGCGGTTCAAGGAGGAAAATGGGTTTATATGGCAGAGATAGGGAATACGAGGACTGACGCTAGGCTAGACAGTGGTAGGAGGAGGGGGAATGCGGTTTATATGAGACAGATAGGGAATACGTGGAGAGCTGCTAGGCTAGACAGAGGCTGAGGAGTAGAGTATGGTTTATATGAGAGGTATAGGAAAACGAGGAGAGCTGTTAGGCTAGACAGAGTTGAAGGGTAGAGTATGTCTTTTATGTGAGAGAGGTAGGGAACAGGAGGAGAGGTGTTAGGCTAGACAGAGTTGAGGGGTAGAGTTTGTCTTTTATATGAGAGAAGTAGAGAACAGGGGTAGGGGTGTTAGGCTAGACAGTGGTCGAGGTGTAAAGTGTGGTTTATATGAGAGATATAGGAAAACGAGGAGAGATATTAGGCTAAGCAGGTTGAGTATGCGTTTATAAGGAGAGACGAGAAAACGGAGAGATCCTATGCTACGATAGACAGGTGTTAAAGATAGAATATGTTGTGTATATGTTAGATAGGAAACCAAAGAGATACTCAGCTAGACAGGGGGGGCAGGAGGGGGAATACGCTTTATGAGAGGTAGGGGATACGGGGAGAGATGGTAGACTAGACAGCGGTTGAGAGTAAAATATGCGTTAATATGTATGAGATGTATAGGAACTGGAGGAGGGGTGTTAGGCTAGACAGATGTTGAGGAGTAGAATACGCTTTATATGAGTGCGGTAGGGGATACGAGGAGAGGTACTAGACTAGACAGAGGTTGAGGAGTAGAGTATGGTTTATATGAGAGGTATAGGAAAACGAGGAGAGGTGTTAGGCTAGACAGAGGTTTAAAGTAGAGTATGCTTTATATGTATGAGAGGTATAGGATCAGGAGGAGAGGTGTTAGGCTAGACAGATACTAAAGAAGTAGCAATATGGGTTTATATACAGGAGAGATAGGGAATAGGAGGTGCTAGACTTGAAAGCGACTTTAGACGTGAACTTCATAGAAAACTGTTTCATGTCAATGTTCTAGACATGCTCATCACGTAATCTATTCAGGGAATAAGATGTCCCATAAAGGGAAAAAGGTGATCAGCAAAGGGAAAAACGTGACCAGCAAAGGGAAAAAGGTGACCAGCAAAGGGAAAAAGGTGACCAGCAAAGGGAAAAATGTGACTAACAAAGGAAAAAGTGTGACCAGCAAAGGGGAAAAATGTGACCAGCAAAGGGCAAAAAGGTGACCAGCAACGGGAAAAAGGTGACCAGCAAAGGGAAAAAGATGACCAGAAAAGGGAAAAACGTGAGCAGCAAAGGGAAAAATGTGACCAGCAAAGGGAAAAAGGTGACCAGCAAAGGGAAAAAGGTGACCAGCAAAGGGAAAAAGGTGACCAGCAAAGGGAAAAACGTGACCAGCAAAGGGGAAAAGTGACAGCAAAGGGAAAAACGTGACCAGCAAAGGGAAAAAGGTGACCAGAAAAGGGAGAAACGTGACCAGCAAAGGGCAAAAGGTGACCAGCAAAGGAAAAAGGTGACCAGCAAAGGGAAAAACGTGACCAGCAAAGGGAAAAAGGTGACCAGCAAAGGGAAAAATGCGACCAGCAAAGGGAAAAAGGTGACCAGCAAAGGGAAAAAGGTGACCAGCAAAGGGAAAAAGGTGGCCAGCAAAGGGAAAAAGGTGCCCAGCAAAGGGAAGAACGTGACCAGCAAAGGGAAGAACGTGACCAGCAAAGGGAAAAAGGTGACCAGCAAAGGGAAAAATGTGACCTGCAAAGGGAAAAAGGTGACCAGCAAAGGGAAAAAGGTGACCAGCAAAGGGAAAAAGGTGACCAGCAATGGGAAAAAAGTGACCAGCAAAGGGAAAAAAGGTGACCAGCAAAGGGAAAAAGGTGACCAGCAATGGGAAAAAGGTGATCAGCAAAGGGGAAAATGTGACCAGCAACGGGAAAAAGGTGACCAGCAAAGGGAAAGAGGCGAGCAGTAAAGGGAAAAATGTGACCAGCAAAGGGAAAAAGGTGGCCAGTAAAGGGAAAAATGTGACCAGCAACGGGAAAAAAGGTGACCAGCAAAGGGAAAAAGGTGACCTGCAACCGGAAAAAGGTGACCCACTCAGGGAAAAGGGCAGGGAAAAGGTGGCTCTCTCACGCGAAAAGCTAACCCACTCACACTAACAGGTAAGTAATTCAGTTAGTATCACAGGGTAGGACAGATCCCGGGAAGCGGATATAGCATAGCTCCGTATGATGTTACAGGTAATTCAGAGAGTATCATAGGTATTTAGGATAATTCAAGTAACATAGGTGTTTAAAGTCACTCAGCTAGTATCACAGGTACTCATGGTAATATAGAGAGTAATTAGATTATAAACATTTCTCATCCAACGTAACAACAATTTATATACTTTTTTCTAAATCTTACAAACTCATTATATGTTAAACAGTTATTGTACGATGCAGAGAGGGATAAAATGCATATTGGTTCACAAATTGAAAAGCTTTGCGTCAACATACCTTTATATAAGTTCGTTGTAGATGTCTCTCCCCTTTTATCTAGGCTTGAGACTAGCACTAGGATTGCTCCTAATGGCAGGGTTACCACCTTCCCTTCCATCTTCTTCTTTCTTCATCAGGCGTCTGCTAGTTGCATACACAGCACACGGATAAACTTCATTTTTTAAGATTGTTGACTCACGAGAAAATCTTCATCTTCGACTTACATTCTCTTAAGAACTGTTTGTAATACTGTAATGTCCATACGCATAGGTAGTTATTCCATCCTCAGCAATAATTCTTTTATCATCAAAGGGATTCAATGTAATTTTATTCACTTGCACTGTGGTAACAGCATGCTTTCGTGATAGGATTAGATTCATGGGCGTTCTGATGATTTCACAGGTTTTAAGACAGTCTGTATAGCTGTCAAACGAAATGTACTGCTTAATAGCGCTACGTTTTATACCTTTAATCTTTTTTATCATTGAGCCTTGAATATCTAAGGCATACATCTTAGGCCGTAGTCCAACAAAGCGTAGGATGATTTTGCTATTAGCCTCATCTTTAAATTTTCCGAGCACCTTCTTGTTCTGAGTAGAGTGACATATATGGTTGGCAGGGTAATCAGCTGTATCGAGATGCTCAAGAAAACGTAGCTTGTCCTGGTACGCATCTTCAGTTGTAACACGATGAATGAACGAATCAGTGTCTATATACATAAGCTTCAGGTTTTCAGCTCCATAATAAGGCAACAACACGTCGTAATGATAGTTATACATTAATGTCTTGGAGATGTCCAACACACTCATACCAATGTATATAGGCTTGTTGAATACAATCTGACGAGAGGCCATATGTACAGCAGCTAGATTTGCAGCATATATCGTCCTGTCGATAAATGTAGGCTTAGCGATCAGCTTCTCTAGAGTCTTCTCATTTGCTACTAGCCGAATATCCATACGGTTACGCAGGTTCTCCATAGTTTTTCCAAACATGGCGTTGTTAAAGAGCTTGTAGAGGTCCTTCTCGAAATCATTTGCAGCTTGTTGTCGTAGCCTGCTGTTAAATTCCACATAAGGTTTCAACCACCGAGACTGTCGGAATTGTAGCACACGATGGATTTTTGTTAGTCGTAACCCATGACTAAGAGCTTGCTTCAAAGCCATGTAATGCACTACATACTTCTTTCGAGGTCCAAGATGGGGTATCAGTTTCTTTGTAGATGCTTCCAATGGTTTCATACACTCAGGCAGGAAAGGTAGGTCGTTGTGTAGATCGTGAAGTTCAGCAGGATACTCGATGTCGACTTCTAATATGCACCCATGAGGATCATCTTCTTGTAGTGTTTCTAGGTTGATTTCTTCAGGTGACACCCACTGAAATCCACCAAAAGGAAGGGCGTGACACATTGCCCACCCATATTGGTTATTAGCGTCCTCGTATGTGATAAATTGGGTTGGTCTCGACGGATCAAACTTATCCATATAAGTGTTATTAGCCTCAGCATACCGATGGGAAACTTGACATAAACCTCCTCTTATACCTGATTCCACCATGAGTAGTTGATCATAATCTTGTAACAGCTCCAGCTTAATTCCAGTATACAGTAACATGGCGTCCCATGTAAGTCCTGGAGAGGTAAAATAATGGGCAGGATCAACTTTGTGTGTTTTAAGGGTTTGCTCTCTGAACGTCTCAAAGACATCAGCTAGGAGTAGTACATCTGAGGTTAAGTAGAGATCGCTGTACTCTCCCAGGTTTCTCACATTAAACAGCTCCCATGCATTTCTAGCATGATCGTAGTCAGTATTAGTAATTTCTTCTTCATTTAATCTATTGTAGAAGGAGTCCTTAGGAGGCAAGCAGGTCTCGTTCAGGGCATCCCATGACGTAACAAAATCATATGGAAATACACCCTTACGGGTCATCAACTTCAATTTGTCTTCTCCAAAGTACTTTAGTGTTTCAGGATATGAGGTTAGATTTTTTACCAACTTATCCAAGCTTGTACTGAGGAATCGGAAGCTGTCCACAAATCGAAGCTTTATATCTCCTACATACTTGGTGAATGAGATATAGCTTTCTTCAGAGTTAGGAATTACCTCCACACGTTCACTTGTACAACCCAGCTCCTTAACAATGAAATGAGAGTCATATCCGCTAAGGTTATGCATGAAGACTGGTATATATTTAGGTGTTTTACAGGCTAAATTACATTCATTATGAAGACTTCCACGATATTCACCGCTGATGTGATCATGGTCGCGTACTTTATAGTTCTCTTCTGTAAAGGGTTTTCCACACAAGTAGCATGTCGTAGAAGACTCAAAATCCTTTTGCTGTTGATCCGTGAGTTTCAGAGGCTTAGCAGATTTGTATATGTCATCAATCATTTTTGCAAGAGATGTCAGGTACAGCATAAACTTCTGAGCAGCATCAGCACCACGATACACATAGGGTTGCTTAGGAAGATCAGTTTCGAGATGTTCAACACTGGATGTAGGCTTCACGCAAACACAGAAGCTCATTGGTGTGTGCTCTTGATAAGGGGTTGTATAGGAAGTTTCAGGATTGGGTATACACGTATGGCATGGAGTGAGAATACTCTCAAAATCAGCATAGATAACATAAGGTACTTTCAGCATCCTCTCAACATTTTTAAACTGTACAATTGCTTTCTCCTTGGTAGGCATAACTACCCTTGCAACACCATGTTGAATACAGACGGCTGCATGTTCTTGTAGTTTTTCCTGCCCACTTCGTCCATATCGATCATCAAAATGTGTAAAGCAGCGCTTACAAGTATAAACCCGTCCATTATGGTTAGTTTTCTGGCGTCGAATGAGTTTCTCAAAATTCTTTATATATACGTAGTGATGTTTTCCAGTACTGTCATTCAATAGTAGCAGGTCACGGTGTTCAGGTAGTTCAGTGCTAGCAACCTTTATTGGATATACTTCATGCTTCTCATCCAGCCCGAAAACGTTAATAGACATCTTGTTGAGCTTCTCAAATTTAGGTATTTGAGAAAGTGGAGTAGGATAGGAAACACAGCTGAAGTCATACTTATCTTGAAGCTGCTTGTATTTGCTCACACGCTGCGCATCCTTCTCGATGAATTTGACCAGTATAGAGTACATGAAACATTTCTCATCACTAAAGTTCTGAATGTTTATACATGCTTTCCTTGCTTCAACAGATGACGGTAGTGGTATGTAGCTACTTCCTCGCAACGGATTGTACTTGTTGATACGAAGTCGAAGTCCTTCCACTGCAAGCAAAGCCCAGTTGCTACCCTTAAGCTGAGACTCCTCCATTTCAGTCACCAATTTCTTGAATTTCGCTTCCAGTGTTGAGTCCAGATCTGTTTCTAGGAAAACAGGATGACTCCTTGTTTTAAATGTTTTGTCACAGGTTTCTCCAATACTGTTAACAAATCGACACTCAGCCAGCAGATTAATTTTAACACTCTTATGAATGCTGAGCTCTTTATGCACAGCCTGGATTATACGTTGTTTTGCCTCTTGTAGATACATATTCAGGTCCTTAGGTGACTCGCATCGTATAAAATACGATTTTAATCGTCCTTCGAATGAAGTTTCATATTCTTTCATATCACAGTCCTCCATTGTTGATATTAGCTGATGTTTAGTTGGCTCCAATCTTCTTTTCTTCTGAGGGCTGCTCATTTCACATATATCTTCGTGTCGCTGCCCCTTATAACCATCATTGAAGGTCAAGCTACAATGTTTACATTTGAAGAGCTTCTTACAAGTCATCTCGTGTCTTCTCTTGTGATAACCTCGGAGGAACTTCTTCCCACATTTTCCGCATGCATATCCAGTAGCGCTTGGAATAATATCCTTATACGCTGAGTTATTCATCTTTATTCTTGATGTAATAACGTATTAATCCTTCTTCAAGGGAAATGTAGACCTCTTTACCTTGATATCACTTAGAAAGCTGATTATTCTTGGAGAGAACACAATGTTAACAACTCAAGACTAATTAGCGCAATGAAGTCCAATGCCCTAGATCCCCTAGGGAGCACGAACCTTTTAGATCAATCATAAACTCGCTCCATAACTAGCTGTATATGTTTGCTCCACACGTATTAACCTCACGCCCAGAGTCAGGATGTCTATGATGTCACACCCAGAGACAGGATGTCTGATAGTATCAAACACGTTTAAACTCGTCTCATAACTACATGTATATGCTGTCACACCAACAAGAGAAGTATTCCCACACGCTCATTCAGACATATATTTCAAATTCAAAGCCTACCATCACCCATTACACCAAAGCTAGTACAATCTCTATTATCAAAATACTTAAAAGTAAAGGCTTAAAAGGTAACGTAGAAGATTTTCCCCCTTATTTACTTAAATGTGTGTATATACTACATTATTTCATGTTTTCATTCCCTTTTCAATTCTTCCTTTCCATCTTCTTCTAGAAAGACCATTACATTTCACTACAATCACGAGCAAAGCAATTTTTCCTGAGTTTCACAGATTCTAAGCTTCTAGAATCGAACCCCGTAATACTTTTAATAAATGCATTTTTAGTAATTTAGCTCCCTCGCATCAGCATCTACCATTTAATCTTTACTCGAACCTGATAGGATTCATAGGCTTGAAGATATATGAAATCACCCCTTCGGGATTCGATCCGAGTACTTTAAAGTACTTTTTGTCATGATAACGATATTTAGGGACTAGGTACTCTGTTTACGGTTTACTTGACGCATCTATCTAAACTAAATTACGAGTTATTAAATTTGCAAGTAAATTCCATTAAATCAGTATTCGAACCCAGAACACCAGGAACAAAATAATCTATAATATTAGCTTGACATGTTAAACAAAGCTGTGTGCAGTTACGCTATCAATCTAAGTGATATATTCTAGTGTACAGAGGAAAATTAAGGAACTCATTAAAAGATGGGGGAATCGAACCAAGCACAACTGATTGACAATTATATACAGCATTAATTACCTATTATAAGAGCTATCAATCATGCTTTGGTTCATCCCTCTATCTCTCTTAGTTTCCGAGATAATGAAGATTTAAAATTAAGAATCGAACTCAGGACACCAGATCCCCAAATATAGATCCGCAAGAAACTACCTATTTATATAAATGTAATAAAGTTTATTTGACGTCTTTATCTTAAGCAGTTTAGGAGTTATTAAATTTATAATTAAACTACATTTTATCGGTATTCGAACCCAGAACACCAGAAACAAAATTATTTATAAAATTAGTTTGCTATGTTAAAAAGAGTTGGTTCTAGATCAATTAATATGCAAGAATGTGCAATTAATATGCTAATTAGCCTCCACCCCCACTAATTAGCCCCACCCCCATCATTTAACCCTACTGATTAATCGCTTATATCTCCTGAATGAAAAGAGATAGAACCATGGGATAAAAACTAATCAATTCTATGGAATGCGCCGCGTCCTTGAGATATTAACCCGAGTTGGCCGGGATGCCTGGGTTCGAATCCTAGGAGTGATTAAAAGTTTATATTCTAATAACTCAGGAACTAATTACGATCAAGACGCCTAATAAACGTTATTACATTTATATTATTAGGTAGTTTCTTTTGGATTTATATTTGGGTACCTGGTTTCCTGGGTTCGATCCTTAATTTTTAAATCGCCATTATCTCGGAAGCTAAGAGAGGTAGAGGGGTGAACCAAACCACTATTGATAGCTGTTCTAATGCGTAATTAATACTGTATATAATTTTCAATCAGTTGTCCCTAGTTCGAATCCCGATTTTTTAATGATTTCCTTAATTTTTCTCTGTACACTAGAATATATCACTTAGATTGATTGCGTAACTGTATACAACTCTTTTTAACATAGCAAACTAATTTGATAAATAATTTTGTTTCTGGTGTTCTGGGTTCGAATACCGATAAAATGTAATTTAATTATAAATTTAATAACTCCTAAACTGCTTAAGATAAAGACGTCAAATAAACCTTATTACATTTATATAAATAGGAGTTTCTTGCAGATCTATATTTGGGGATCTGGTGTCCTGAGTTAGATTCTTAATTTTAAATCTTCATTATCTCGGAAACTAAGAGAGATAGAGGGATGAACCAAAGCATGGTTGATAGCTCTTATAATAGGTAATTAATGCTGTATATAACTGTCAATAAGTTGTGCTTGGTTCGATTCCCCCATCTTTTAATGAGTTCCTTAATTTTCCTCTGTACACTAGAATATATCACTTAGATTGATAGCGTAACTGCACACAGCTTTGTTTAACATGTCAAGCTAATATTATAGATTATTTTGTTCCTGGTGTTCTGGGTTCGAATACTGACTTAATGGAATTTACTTGCAAATTTAATAACTCGTAATTTAGTTTAGATAGATGCGTCAAGTAAATCGTAAACAGAGTACCTAGTCCCTAAATATAGTTATCATGACAAAAAGTACTTTAAAGTACTCGGATCGAATCCCGAAGGGGTGATTTCATATATCTTCAAGCCTATGAATCCTATCAGGTTCGAGTAAAGATTAAATGGTGGATGCTGATGCGAGGGAGCTAAATTACTAAAAATACATTTATTAAAAGTATTACGGGGTGCGATTCTAGAAGCTTAGAATCTGTGAAACTCTGGAAAAATTGCTTTGCTCGTGATTGTAGTGAAATGCAATGGTCTTTCTAGAAGAAGATGGAAAGGAAGAATTGAAAAGGGAATGAAAACATGAAATAATGTAGTATATACACACATTTAAGTAAATAAGGGGGAAAATCTTCTACGTTACCTTTTAAGCCTTTACTTTTAAGTATTTTGATAATAGAGATTGTACTAGCTTTGGTGTAATGGGTGATGGTAGGCTTTGAATTTGAAATATATGTCTGAATGAGCGTGTGGGAATACTTCTCTTGTTGGTGTGACAGCATATACATGTAGTTATGAGACGAGTTTAAACGTGTTTGATACTATCAGACATCCTGTCTCTGGGTGTGACATCATAGACATCCTGACTCTGGGCGTGAGGTTAATACGTGTGGAGCAAACATATACAGCTAGTTATGGAGCGAGTTTATGATTGATCTAAAAGGTTCGTGCTCCCTAGGGGATCTAGGGCATTGGACTTCATTGCGCTAATTAGTCTTGAGTTGTTAACATTGTGTTCTCTCCAAGAATAATCAGCTTTCTAAGTGATATCAAGGTGAAGAGGTCTACATTTCCCTTGAAGAAGGATTAATACGTTATTACATCAAGAATAAAGATGAATAACTCAGCGTATAAGGATATTATTCCAAGCGCTACTGGATATGCATGCGGAAAATGTGGGAAGAAGTTCCTCCGAGGTTATCACAAGAGAAGACACGAGATGACTTGTAAGAAGCTCTTCAAATGTAAACATTGTAGCTTGACCTTCAATGATGGTTATAAGGGGCAGCGACACGAAGATATATGTGAAATGAGCAGCCCTCAGAAGAAAAGAAGATTGGAGCCAACTAAACATCAGCTAATATCAACAATGGAGGACTGTGATATGAAAGAATATGAAACTTCATTCGAAGGACGATTAAAATCGTATTTTATACGATGCGAGTCACCTAAGGACCTGAATATGTATCTACAAGAGGCAAAACAACGTATAATCCAGGCTGTGCATAAAGAGCTCAGCATTCATAAGAGTGTTAAAATTAATCTGCTGGCTGAGTGTCGATTTGTTAACAGTATTGGAGAAACCTGTGACAAAACATTTAAAACAAGGAATCATCCTGTTTTCCTAGAAACAGATCTGGACTCAACACTGGAAGCGAAATTCAAGAAATTGGTGACTGAAATGGAGGAGTCTCAGCTTAAGGGTAGCAACTGGGCTTTGCTTGCAGTGGAAGGACTTCGACTTCGTATCAACAAGTACAATCCGTTGCGAGGAAGTAGCTACATACCACTACCGTCATCTGTTGAAGCAAGGAAAGCATGTATAAACATTCAGAACTTTAGTGATGAGAAATGTTTCATGTACTCTATACTGGTCAAATTCATCGAGAAGGATGCGCAGCGTGTGAGCAAATACAAGCAGCTTCAAGATAAGTATGACTTCAGCTGTGTTTCCTATCCTACTCCACTTTCTCAAATACCTAAATTTGAGAAGCTCAACAAGATGTCTATTAACGTTTTCGGGCTGGATGAGAAGCATGAAGTATATCCAATAAAGGTTGCTAGCACTGAACTACCTGAACACCGTGACCTGCTACTATTGAATGACAGTACTGGAAAACATCACTACGTATATATAAAGAATTTTGAGAAACTCATTCGACGCCAGAAAACTAACCATAATGGACGGGTTTATACTTGTAAGCGCTGCTTTACACATTTTGATGATCGATATGGACGAAGTGGGCAGGAAAAACTACAAGAACATGCAGCCGTCTGTATTCAACATGGTGTTGCAAGGGTAGTTATGCCTACCAAGGAGAAAGCAATTGTACAGTTTAAAAATGTTGAGAGGATGCTGAAAGTACCTTATGTTATCTATGCTGATTTTGAGAGTATTCTCACTCCATGCCATACGTGTATACCCAATCCTGAAACTTCCTATACAACCCCTTATCAAGAGCACACACCAATGAGCTTCTGTGTTTACGTGAAGCCTACATCCAGTGTTGAACATCTCGAAACTGATCTTCCTAAGCAACCCTATGTGTATCGTGGTGCTGATGCTGCTCAGAAGTTTATGCTGTACCTGACATCTCTTGCAAAAATGATTGATGACATATACAAATCTGCTAAGCCTCTGAAACTCACGGATCAACAGCAAAAGGATTTTGAGTCTTCTACGACATGCTACTTGTGTGGAAAACCCTTTACAGAAGAGAACTATAAAGTACGCGACCATGATCACATCAGCGGTGAATATCGTGGAAGTCTTCATAATGAATGTAATTTAGCCTGTAAAACACCTAAATATATACCAGTCTTCATGCATAACCTTAGCGGATCTGACTCTCATTTCATTGTTAAGGAGCTGGGTTGTACAAGTGAACGTGTGGAGGTAATTCCTAACTCTGAAGAAAGCTATATCTCATTCACCAAGTATGTAGGAGATATAAAGCTTCGATTTGTGGACAGCTTCCGATTCCTCAGTACAAGCTTGGATAAGTTGGTAAAAAATCTAACCTCATATCCTGAAACACTAAAGTACTTTGGAGAAGACAAATTGAAGTTGATGACCCGTAAGGGTGTATTTCCATATGATTTTGTTACGTCATGGGATGCCCTGAACGAGACCTGCTTGCCTCCTAAGGACTCCTTCTACAATAGATTAAATGAAGAAGAAATTACTAATACTGACTACGATCATGCTAGAAATGTATGGGAGCTGTTTAATGTGAGAAACCTGGGAGAGTACAGCGATCTCTACTTAACCTCAGATGTACTACTCCTAGCTGATGTCTTTGAGACGTTCAGAGAGCAAACCCTTAAAACACACAAAGTTGATCCTGCCCATTATTTTACCTCTCCAGGACTTACATGGGACGCCATGTTACTGTATACTGGAATTAAGCTGGAGCTGTTACAAGATTATGATCAACTACTCATGGTGGAATCAGGTATAAGAGGAGGTTTATGTCAAGTTTCCCATCGGTATGCTGAGGCTAATAACACTTATATGGATAAGTTTGATCCGTCGAGACCAACCCAATTTATCACATACGAGGACGCTAATAACCAATATGGGTGGGCAATGTGTCACGCCCTTCCTTTTGGTGGATTTCAATGGGTGTCACCTGAAGAAATCAACCTAGAAACACTACAAGAAGATGATCCTCATGGGTGCATATTAGAAGTCGACATCGAGTATCCTGCTGAACTTCACGATCTACACAACGACCTACCTTTCCTGCCTGAGTGTATGAAACCATTGGAAGCATCTACAAAGAAACTGATACCCCATCTTGTACCTCGAAAGAAGTATGTAGTGCATTACATGGCTTTGAAGCAAGCTCTTAGTCATGGGTTACGACTAACAAAAATCCATCGTGTGCTACAATTCCGACAGTCTCGATGGTTGAAACCTTATGTGGAATTTAACAACAGGCTACGACAACAAGCTGCAAATGATTTCGAGAAGGACCTCTACAAGCTCTTTAACAACGCCATGTTTGGAAAAACTATGGAGAACCTGCGTAACCGTATGGATATTCGGCTAGTAGCAAATGAGAAGACTCTAGAGAAGCTGATCGCTAAGCCTACATTTATCGACAGGACGATATATGCTGCAAATCTAGCTGCTGTACATATGGCCTCTCGTCAGATTGTATTCAACAAGCCTATATACATTGGTATGAGTGTGTTGGACATCTCCAAGACATTAATGTATAACTATCATTACGACGTGTTGTTGCCTTATTATGGAGCTGAAAACCTGAAGCTTATGTATATAGACACTGATTCGTTCATTCATCGTGTTACAACTGAAGATGCGTACCAGGACAAGCTACGTTTTCTTGAGCATCTCGATACAGCTGATTACCCTGCCAACCATATATGTCACTCTACTCAGAACAAGAAGGTGCTCGGAAAATTTAAAGATGAGGCTAATAGCAAAATCATCCTACGCTTTGTTGGACTACGGCCTAAGATGTATGCCTTAGATATTCAAGGCTCAATGATAAAAAAGATTAAAGGTATAAAACGTAGCGCTATTAAGCAGTACATTTCGTTTGACAGCTATACAGACTGTCTTAAAACCTGTGAAATCATCAGAACGCCCATGAATCTAATCCTATCACGAAAGCATGCTGTTACCACAGTGCAAGTGAATAAAATTACATTGAATCCCTTTGATGATAAAAGAATTATTGCTGAGGATGGAATAACTACCTATGCGTATGGACATTACAGTATTACAAACAGTTCTTAAGAGAATGTAAGTCGAAGATGAAGATTTTCTCGTGAGTCAACAATCTTAAAAAATGAAGTTTATCCGTGTGCTGTGTATGCAACTAGCAGACGCCTGATGAAGAAAGAAGAAGATGGAAGGGAAGGTGGTAACCCTGCCATTAGGAGCAATCCTAGTGCTAGTCTCAAGCCTAGATAAAAGGGGAGAGACATCTACAACGAACTTATATAAAGGTATGTTGACGCAAAGCTTTTCAATTTGTGAACCAATATGCATTTTATCCCTCTCTGCATCGTACAATAACTGTTTAACATATAATGAGTTTGTAAGATTTAGAAAAAAGTATATAAATTGTTGTTACGTTGGATGAGAAATGTTTATAATCTAATTACTCTCTATATTACCATGAGTACCTGTGATACTAGCTGAGTGACTTTAAACACCTATGTTACTTGAATTATCCTAAATACCTATGATACTCTCTGAATTACCTGTAACATCATACGGAGCTATGCTATATCCGCTTCCCGGGATCTGTCCTACCCTGTGATACTAACTGAATTACTTACCTGTTAGTGTGAGTGGGTTAGCTTTTCGCGTGAGAGAGCCACCTTTTCCCTGCCCTTTTCCCTGAGTGGGTCACCTTTTTCCGGTTGCAGGTCACCTTTTTCCCTTTGCTGGTCACCTTTTTTCCCGTTGCTGGTCACATTTTTCCCTTTACTGGCCACCTTTTTCCCTTTGCTGGTCACATTTTTCCCTTTACTGCTCGCCTCTTTCCCTTTGCTGGTCACCTTTTTCCCGTTGCTGGTCACATTTTCCCCTTTGCTGATCACCTTTTTCCCATTGCTGGTCACCTTTTTCCCTTTGCTGGTCACCTTTTTTCCCTTTGCTGGTCACTTTTTTCCCATTGCTGGTCACCTTTTTCCCTTTGCTGGTCACCTTTTTCCCTTTGCAGGTCACATTTTTCCCTTTGCTGGTCACCTTTTTCCCTTTGCTGGTCACGTTCTTCCCTTTGCTGGTCACCTTTTTCCCTTTGCTGGTCACCTTTTTCCCTTTGCTGGGCACCTTTTTCCCTTTGCTGGTCACCTTTTTCCCTTTGCTGGTCACCTTTTTCCCTTTGCTGGTCGCATTTTTCCCTTTGCTGGTCACCTTTTTCCCTTTGCTGGTCACGTTTTTCCCTTTGCTGGTCACCTTTTTCCTTTGCTGGTCACCTTTTTCCCTTTGCTGGTCACGTTTCTCCCTTTGCTGGTCACCTTTTTCCCTTTGCTGGTCACGTTTTTCCCTTTGCTGGTCACTTTTCCCCTTTGCTGGTCACGTTTTTCCCTTTGCTGGTCACCTTTTTCCCTTTGCTGGTCACCTTTTTCCCTTTGCTGGTCACATTTTTCCCTTTGCTGCTCACGTTTTTCCCTTTGCTGGTCACCTTTTTCCCTTTGCTGGTCACCTTTTTCCCGTTGCTGGTCACATTTTTCCCTTTGCTGGTCACATTTTTCCCCTTTGCTGGTCACACTTTTCCCTTTGTTAGTCACATTTTTCCCTTTGCTGGTCACCTTTTTCCCTTTGCTGGTCACCTTTTTCCCTTTGCTGGTCACGTTTTTCCCTTTGCTAATCACCTTTTTCCCTTTATGGGACATCTTATTCCCTGAATAGATTACGTGATGAGCATGTCTAGAACATTGACATGAAACAGTTTTCTATGAAGTTCACGTCTAAAGTCGCTTTCAAGTCTAGCACCTCCTATTCCCTATCTCTCCTGTATATAAACCCATATTGCTACTTCTTTAGTATCTGTCTATCCTAACACCTCTCCTCCTGATCCTATACCTCTCATACATATAAAGCATACTCTACTTTAAACCTCTGTCTAGCCTAACACCTCTCCTCGTTTTCCTATACCTCTCATATAAACCATACTCTACTCCTCAACCTCTGTCTAGTCTAGTACCTCTCCTCGTATCCCCTACCGCACTCATATAAAGCGTATTCTACTCCTCAACATCTGTCTAGCCTAACACCCCTCCTCCAGTTCCTATACATCTCATACATATTAACGCATATTTTACTCTCAACCGCTGTCTAGTCTACCATCTCTCCCCGTATCCCCTACCTCTCATAAAGCGTATTCCCCCTCCTGCCCCCCCTGTCTAGCTGAGTATCTCTTTGGTTTCCTATCTAACATATACACAACATATTCTATCTTTAACACCTGTCTATCGTAGCATAGGATCTCTCCGTTTTCTCGTCTCTCCTTATAAACGCATACTCAACCTGCTTAGCCTAATATCTCTCCTCGTTTTCCTATATCTCTCATATAAACCACACTTTACACCTCGACCACTGTCTAGCCTAACACCCCTACCCCTGTTCTCTACTTCTCTCATATAAAAGACAAACTCTACCCCTCAACTCTGTCTAGCCTAACACCTCTCCTCCTGTTCCCTACCTCTCTCACATAAAAGACATACTCTACCCTTCAACTCTGTCTAGCCTAACAGCTCTCCTCGTTTTCCTATACCTCTCATATAAACCATACTCTACTCCTCAGCCTCTGTCTAGCCTAGCAGCTCTCCACGTATTCCCTATCTGTCTCATATAAACCGCATTCCCCCTCCTCCTACCACTGTCTAGCCTAGCGTCAGTCCTCGTATTCCCTATCTCTGCCATATAAACCCATTTTCCTCCTTGAACCGCTCCATCCAGCCTCGTTTTCCCTATCCTTTCCCATATATGCCCAAAAAACTGCGCCAGCGCTCTCCTAAATAACCTACTGGGATGCATTGGATAATCATTCAGGAAACTACTTGAAAAATTATCCTTTTCCATGTGCCGTGTAAAGAAATTTAACAGCATATAGCAACGTGAAAATGTTTTGTTTTGTTACAGGTATCGACAGGCGCGGTTCTCTTCGCGCCGCGTTAGAAAGAGGGTGGTGTTCAAGAACGGCGACTGCAACGTGGTGCAGGGAAACGTGGCTAAGAGGCGACGACGCTACCTCCAAGACATCTTCACCACCCTGGTGGACGCACAGTGGCGGTGGACGCTCCTCGTGTTTGCCCTCAACTTCCTGTTGTCTTGGCTCGGGTTTGCCATTATCTGGTGGGTCATCGTCTATTCTCACGGCGATCTGGAGCCCGAGAACAATCCCCGGGTCGCCGCTAGTCTCCAGGACGAGTACGGCTACAACTTCACATACCCGGTAAGCGAATATTCCAGTTCTTACGATCACTCAAGCAAATCCCTCCTGTTTAGTGTTGTGCTCCTTCGGTTGAGAACGCTACAAATTTTCTGTTTTCGAAGATCTTGTTATATACTAAGTATTTTGAACCCACAGGGAATGATAAACATGTCTGTGAGAAGTTCACGGTCATTTTTATGTTTCTCTCATGCAGACAATGAACGTTTGTTGTATGAGTAATGGAATGGAGATTTGTTCCTTTGTTACAGCAACTCCGCTCACAATGTATGATGCGGTGCATAATGAAAGCAACAGAGTACACGACTACAGCATCTGTCGCAAAGAAAACGCTAAAAATGGCCCGTTAACACGAATGCGCCCAACACACTAAACTCTAGATGCATAACATGTCCCTGCAGAATACCCTACTGTCTCGTAGTCTTTAGTGTGAGAGGTAATCACATGAAAATGGATAAGGCGTGCACAAGTGTCATTAACTCATTAAACGTGTATTACCTTAGAGTACTCCATATAAATCTGAACACATTCATATCACTGACAGACAGGGCGGTCAGTATCTTCCTGTAGAAGCTTCTTACTGTTACCAAATGCATCCACAATGTAATCTAATTGCAAATAAGCTTCTTAGGTATCAAAGTGGCTGGTTTCAGAGGGAATAGGGTATTTTTGGGCTTATTTCAAGTCTTTTTAACTGCGAGGTCATATTGTGGCACTTTTCTTTTTTCTGCAGGTTCTGTAGGCATACGTGAGTCTGTGATATGACCGTAGTTGTGTAATCTCCTTCCTTCACCATCCACTTGAATAGCTCGAAGTCACAGAGTGGCCTTCCTCTACCATCTATTTTTACTTTCTCTACCACCTACATAGCAGGTAGAGAATGTATTTTATTTCAGCCAAAATTGGATAGCGATATTTCACCGTAAATACATGTTTTGAGGCCCTGAATTAAAAAAAAACATTTTTTTAGAAAAAGGTCCATGTGTGCGTGAGAAAAACAAAAGGTCCGATAAATATCAAAACTTGGCATTTAGGTTCAGTGTCTTAAAAAGATGCGACAAAAAGTATTTCAAGAAAATCCCGCCACCCAAACTACCCTTTACATGGAACATTATTCAAAATTAAGGAATTTCTCAAAAATGCATTAAGGATTTTTATTGAAATGCCATATGTTTAAGATATTTAAATGACAAATAAAATGTGTATATTGAATTTTCTGGAAATAGCCTGTGAAGCCCTCATCATTCGGAAGGAATTTTATATAATTTTGTTCATCTGGTAAACCTTAAGGGATAGACAAAACCTTACTACACAAAAATGCAAGTCTCTTTAAAACACACAGCTTATTTCAAATAACTTTTTCTGGCATCAGGCACTGCCGAGATATCCGTTGTTATTGCTTTGAAGTTTCAATACTTTGTTTTATTTAAAGCATCTACTGTCGTTTAGATGTTTCTCCCAATGTCTTGGAAAGAGTATGGAATTTCTAGGTCAGCATGTAACGAGCCGGATTTGAAACACCTGACTATCGAGTCCATTTCCTCTATCCCCCTTGTACCTTCAACGAAATGTGTAATGAATCCATTTCTGCAAAGATTTATCTCGATTTACATGAAATGGAATTATAAGCTTTTGTAAGAATAGTCTGTAACAGCTATATAAAAATAAGCGACAGTAGGTAGAAAAAATAATGTTAATGTAACATCAAATTTTTATTTGTGGTTGGAGCTTCGGATCGTGTTACAAAAATAATGATTCTGTACTTACATGGTGACTGATTGTGAGAGGAAACCACGGAAAACCCCAGTCAAATTGATGCCGTTGCTGAGTTATCTCGCTGGTTTAGGTTTTTATTTGTGTTATAAAACATAAACACTGTGATCCCTTTCTGTACAAGATCTACTCATAAAATGTATTGTGTTTCAGGAGAAAGAATGGACACCGTGCGTTAAAGAAGTGTCTGGGTTTGCATCCTGCTTCTTGTTCAGCGTCGAGACGCAACACACTATTGGGTGAGTTAAGATCTGTTCCAGAATAAGATCATGTAGGGAGTCTCCAGTTTGACATCTCTAAACCCCAGGATATGTTTATCAGGTATGGATCACGCCACACGACTGAAGAATGCCCTGAGGCGATATTCGTCATGTGTCTGCAGAGCATTGTGGGAGTGATGATCCAGGCCTTCATGGTAGGCATCGTGTTCGCCAAACTATCCCGTCCCAAGAAGCGAACCCAGACCCTACTGTTCAGTCGCAATGCAGTCATCTGTCAGCGAGATGGTCACCTATGTTTAATGTTCCGGGTGGGAGACATGCGTAAGTCTCACATCGTGGAGGCTCATGTCAGAGCACAGCTTATCAAGAAGAAGGTAGGTGACACAATCCGCTAGCAATGCAGTGCAGCATAAGCATTTGAATGCGCGCCAGACCTACAGTGTCTTGCCGAACCTCAGTTGAACATGAAACATTAATGTTGCAATGTCCATCATTGCACGTCGCTTTAAACATGTTGCTCGCGTTCAAGTTTTGGTGGAATCTATCTACTTGTAAGGAAAATACTTTAGTATATAATAATAAATTTAATAATATATATATATATATATATATATATGTCTTATCAAAGATATGTATTTTGTTTGGCACACAGACAATCAGTATCATTTATATTCTAATGAAAGTAATGAGCATTTTTGAGAAAGTCAATTATGATAACATTTTTGCAAACAAAGAGCCAGAAGGGAGGGAGATTTTCTCAGTATTAATGGTGAAATTTTGGACCATATACAGACCATATACGCCTTCGGTCCCGGATAACATATACAAAAAGGATTATGGTGATGATGATAATGATTCATAAACAGCAATCAGGATCTTAATTTCTTTCAATTAGGCCAATGGGTTAGGTGTCGTTAAAAAATCTTCCATACTACAGTTACAAATGAAATCCTTAGTGTGTAATTAGTGTGCGGACTTTGTTCACTCACTATAATGCATTTTTAATCTATTATAAAGCAAGTTGATAATACTTATAAGTGCATTCTCCTTGCATCTCAAGAGAACAGAAAAGCCACTTAACATTTCAAAGTATATTCTTTATATGTGTAAAACTGTAAGCACACAATAGCAAATACTTGAGAGATGGTTAATGTCATAACATTTTAATATAAGCTACATGTCTTATATGAGATCTGTATTTTCCCAGTATTGAATTGATTAAATTTATTTCCAACTACATTAATACAGTTTCAAACTATAATTACATAATTTACGACCTCTAATCAAATTATTATTCCCACTAAAACTAGAAACTAATATGTTCTTATTTACTTCCAATATTGCCGTTATAAAGTTGCTTGCCTAAATATATTTAGTCCCAATACACACAACTCCAGGTTGTTTATGCATTGACGATCATCACAATTATATTACATATTCATACTTATTTATATTTAACCTATTGTTCTTCTAATTTCCCCTTCATTCGCACTCCCTCTTTACATTCTTGCCGATTTCTCTCTCACTTTACCTAAATAATTTCGTACACTCTTTATATTTTTCTCTCCTTTTACAGTGAATATTTTCCTAATTAAAATTATCCCATTTTTGTTTGTAATGCTTTTTCTGTCCATGCCTTTTTCTTTATTGCAGTATAATACACAATGAAAATCTATGTTTACTCTCCAAAAATTGGACATTTCGATAAACCTTTGTAATGTTTTAGACCTTTAAATTCTTTGCTCCAGTTCTTGCCCACGCAAACCCTTTTCTACCAGCTTTATTCCAAATCTCTATATATTTTTCCTTGTCCCATACAGTTTTTATTTCCCTATAGAGCCTCAAAAGAAACCTTTTTCTCTCATACACCAAATATACCTTGTCTCTCATCATTTAGTCTCAGGTTACTTCTTTCCAAAAGCCTTTGTTCTGATACTCCTTATTAATCCATGACACTCCCATCCCTATCTGTTGGATACCTTGCTGAATTTTGAGGAACCATGATCCCATCCACTTACATTTCCCTTGGATACGTAAATGTTTTTTAATAATACCGCTGTCCTACAAAGTTGATATTCTGTATAGGTATATAATAACTCCTGTAATAATTTTGTACTTACTGGAATAGCTGGCTAGCTTTAGCTGCGCTGCTCCATTCGGCGATGCTGTTGGTAAACCCAAAAGTTGTATACAAAAGGCACTGTGATTTCATCGGCATCCTCCCAGGCGTCTACACCCCATATTTCCATCCCATATAACATTGTCGCCTCAACTGTAGCTATAAGATCCTTTCTAACCAATTAACTCGCATATTTAGTGTTTTCCTCAAGCATACACTTACGGCTGTTTCTCCTTTGGTTATTGCCATTTTTCTCTGTTTATTCCAACTTCTAATCGAACTTAATCTTGTCCCTAGATAATCAATTTTCCTTACTACGTCAATTTATTTCCCATTCATTTGCCATTTCTCATCCTTACACACTTGGCACCCTCTTTTGAACCCTATTATCTTTGATTTCTGTTCACTCATTTTCAATCCCCAATTTTTACAGAACTTATTAACTACTTCAATTGTCTTTCCCAAAGACTTCCGCTTGATATTATCCAATCACTAAATCGTCTGCAAAAACTAACCCTGATATGTTCTTATTAATTGCTGGGAAGTGCACACCTTTTTGAATATCCTCCATAATATCACCAATAAGAAGATTAAATAACACTGGAGTTAATTTACCACCTTGTCTTCTCACTCCGGTTTTATTCTACGTACAGTCTGTTAGGTTATCCCCTGAAAAATTAATATAGAACATGTTGTCTTGGTAAAACTTTTTCAAAAGTTCTATAAATGCAATACTGACCTCTTTATCTTTTAATTTTACACACGACGCTTCCCTATTTATGGTGCCAAGCACGTTCTCGAAGTCAATAAATGCCACGTAAACCCTTCCGCTTTTATAACTCAAGTATTTGTCTACAATTGTTTTTATTGCAAGATATTGTATACAGTCCTCCTCCCTGTCCTGAATCCAGTGTGAAACTCAGGAAATTTCTTCTCCTCTACCTATTCTGCAGTCTATTGGCTACAATTCCAGTAAAAAGATTTCCTAAAATGGAAAGAAGACGCACCCTCCTATAGTTAATAAGGCTATTTACTTACTCTGTCCCTTATATATAAGTACTATCATACTGATTCTCCACATCTGGTGCATTTTCCCTTACTTCCAAAATTTTATTAAGCAATTTAAACCACCAATTTTCTTCTGGTATCATCTCTAGACCATACCTTCCAAAATTTTCCCGAAATAAGTTTTTACCTATTACTTTCTCTACACGTATAGTAAGTAGGGGAAGTATTGTATTCCACCCAAAAATTCGATACCGAGATTTCACCGGAAATACATGTTTTGAGACCCCCTGAATCCGAAAAAAGCATTTTTGGAAACATGTCGGTGTGTGTAACTCTCTGTGTGTGTGTGTGTGTGTGTGTGTGTGTGTGTGTGTCTGTGAACAGCATAACTCAGAAACGAACAGTCGCAACACCAAACTTGGTATTTAGGTTCAGTATCTTCCAGAGATGCGACACGAAGGTTTTCAAGAAAATCCCCCCATCCCAGATTCCCTTTACATGGAACATTTTTCGAAAATTTTAATTTTCTCAAAAATGGCTCTAACGATTTTGATTAAATATCATATGTTTAAGATACTTTCACGACAAATGAAATGTATATCTCGAATTTTCTGGGAATGTCTCCAAAAGTATTCTTTATTGTGAACGACTTTTGCATAACTGGTAAACCATAAGACATAGACAAAATTTTACAACACAAAAAATGTAGATTGCGTTAAAATACACAATTTATGTCATATACATTTTTTTTGTTGAGTGAACCATTTTCGAGATATTGCTTGTTATTCCCTTAAATTTTTCAATGCTTATACTTTTTCTGAAATTCGTTATTCATTTTCTTGTCCGGTAATGCAAAGAGAATGGAATACTCCACATGGCAACCAACTCTTAAAATACTTGACTATCGCTTAAAGCCTATCAATTCCCCTTGCATCTACAAGAAAATTAGCAATAAGATTAACATCTCGATATCTCTATTAACATGAAGCATATGGAGAATAAGCGTTTGTAAAAATAGTTTGTACAAGAGTAGAGAAAGTCATATGAGTGTAACACATAAGATTTTTTTATATTTCTTTCCTCCTTTTTGTCCTCAAAGAGATATCCAAGGTCCCCAAATATGGTCCCAATTTTATCAGTCGTAAATACATTACATTTCTTGAACAAAAAAATAGTACATGCTTCATCACACACTATTTGTGCTAAGGTCAAATTTGTAATACTTTCATGAAGAATGTAAAGCATTGATACAATACAAAAGTGGCTTCCTTTATTTATGAGAAAGGTGTCCAAATATGGCTCCTGTTATCAAATGCATACAAAACTTTGAGAGTTTCTAATCAAATCATTAAACACATTAACTTGCAAACTATAATTAATATCAGAAAACACCTAACTTTTAACATTTGCCTTTCAAACATAGTGCAAATAAATTGAGCTTTACATGAAATTGGTTCATGTTTTTCATGGCTTCACAAAAAGCACTGCATGCACCGAATCCATTCTTGTTCTTTGCTGTCCTGCGAATAAATTTTATTTTTACATTATGCATTTTGCATCTTTGCCATCGTCACTTTCCACACTAAATCTACTTCATCAGAAGTTGAAGCGAAACCGCCTTCAGCGTTAGCAGAATCTTCAGAGGAAGAAATCTTTATTTTTCGCCTTCTGTTTTCACTGCCGGTCCTCTTTCTTGCACATGCTTTCTGCTTTACTGATTCTTCTGATGTGGCTCCACAATAAGTTCTTGTGAAGTGAGCCTATGATAACGGTAGGTGAACCTCGGCGGTTGAAAGTGCTTGGTTTGATGACAGGCACAGATCGAATTTCTTGAGGTGCTATGAAATGATCACGACTGTTATCTTTAGGAGCAGGGTCTTGTTGCATAAAATGTGCGTCGAAAATATTTTCATCCAAGGGGAATGCCCCAATCTAAACTCGTTGATGGCTGTTGACATATTGCAACTCTTGTGTAAGTACGACCCATTAGAACACCTATTTGATATTGAGTTACAACCCTATTTTCGTGTGCACCCAACATTTTCCATTTTCTATGGGCATAGTAAGATTTTAGTGGGAACATAAATGAAATGTTCAGTGGTTGCATTTTATCAGTGCAGTGTGGAGGCAGGCAAACTATGGATACACCATTATCTCGGCCGAGTTGAATAACGTTGATGTGAATGTGTCTGGTAGCCATCTAAAATCAGGAAACTGGATCATCGCTGGATGGTCTGACAATGTTGATGAAGTGCTGGAGTCTTTTATTGAACAGTCCAGCTGATCCATCCAGAAGGATGAGTTGCTCCAATTGTACCTGGAGGACTTCCCTCGAGTAGTTCAGCCTTGAAATTCTTGCGAAGAAAAATCATCATGGGCAGAACAAATTGTCCGGACGCTAACATGCTCGTTACCAGTCACAAGCAAATCACGTTCAGCAGAAGGCATACGGTGAACTTGACGTTTGCCTTTTACTACAACAATTTTCTTGCATTTATGCTGAACTATTGTCAAGCCTGTTTCATAGAACTACGTTTTATTTTCTCCATTTCCGATTTTAGAATCGAAAAAAGTTTCCATGTTCTCCTTTGCAAATTCCTAGATTCTAGCTTTAGAGAGTACCTGCGATACTCTGAAGGAGGTATCAGTTTGGCATATCATGAACGGTATTCTGAAGGAGGTATCAGGTTGGCATATCATGAACGGTATTCTGAAGGAGGTATCAGGTTGGCATATCATGAACGGTATTCTGAAGGAGATATCAGGTTGGCATATCATGAACGGTATTCTGAAGGAGGTATCAGGATGGCATATCATGAACGGTATTCTGAAGGAGATATCAGGTTGGCATATCATGAACGGTATTCTGAAGGAGGTATCAGGTTGGCATATCATGAACGGTATTCTGAAGGAGGTATCAGGTTGGCATATCATGAACGGTATTCTGAAGGAGGTATCAGGTTGGCATATCATGAACGGTATTCTGAAGGAGATATCAGGTTGGCATATCATGAACGGTATTCTGAAGGAGGTATCAGGATGGCATATCATGAACGGTATTCTGAAGGAGATATCAGGTTGGCATATCATGAACGGTATTCTGAAGGAGGTATCAGGTTGGCATATCATGAACGGTATTCTGAAGGAGGTATCAGGATGGCGTATCATGAACAGTTACAACCATTTATTCCCTGCAAGTCCTTGTTGTGACTTAAAAGGGTGTTAATATTAGTTCTAATGCATAGCTGAAAAGCCATACGTTTAACCTCATCTGCATTTAAACCATAATAATTGTTCTCCATTGTTTTACAGTACTCAACCGGCTAAGCCTCTAATATGGGATTTAAAATAGATTTTCGACCCAGAGAAAAATTCAAAACATCTGCAGATCTAATATTACTCGACTTCAGATTCTTCCAATATGTCCACATTGTCGTCCTCAGTATCCCAAACTCGCATAGCGCTTGTTTAACAGGTATATTTTCCTTTTGAACAGCTTTAATCGCATTCAACATTGCATTTTAATCCCAATTTCGTATCTGTGCAGTCTGAAAATAAGAAGAGTGACTATTTAAAAATACGCTAAGATATATAATCAAATATGGCCCCGAGGTCATAACTAGCACCGCCATTGAAGGACATATAATAGAAGAACGGCCTGCTTGTTTGTCGAAGCTACTGCTGATGTAAAGTATGATGAACAATTACAAGGGAAAGCAAAGAATGCTAACTTTCTGTGATTAAAAAAACTTGTTTTCTAATATTTATATTTCACAGTGAAACACATTCTGTAACAAAAGCATGTCAAAACCTTTGCACTGAGAAGAAAACAAGATTCAGGGATGCCATAGATAAAGCTTACTTCACGCACTATATGAATTACTAACGCCCTTTGACGAAGTTCGTGCTAATAACGTCTGAGTGCGCCTTTTGTGGAGAGTTTACCAAGGGTGGCCATACTTGGATAAGGGGCCATAAACCCCACCTTAGAGTTTAGAAATATTACCTTTCTACCTTTTCTCCTGATTGTCTCCAATTTCTCGATTCTTGTATTACTCGTTTCTTTGCTATTTGACGCTCCTTATAATTTCCTTTTGCTGCATATACAAACGTTTGCTTTCATATCACCCCACCCTATTTATACTATCTTCCAAACTCTCTCTATTGCCTGCCCTATTTTACGAATATGTATTAGGCTCTCTATACCTACTTGCAATATTCTTCCTGCTTCAGAATTTAATTCTCTACAAAATCCGTCATATTTCTCTTTCTTGTATTTATATATCCCAATCGGTCTAAAAATCCCTTCACCTTCCTCCTTTTTGTCACCGCTTGCTCTTATCACATATAAGAGGGAAATGACAGTCTGTTAATACTATATTCATATCTTCAAAATCTGTAATGATATTATCTATAGTTGGTGAGCACAACATACTATAATCCGTCACACTCTGTCCATTTTTGTGAAGAAAAATGAAGTCCCTATCCGTATCAGATCCTCCTATTCCGTTGCAAAGGATAAGACCATTTTATTCACACAAGTCCATGAGTTTCTTCCTTCATTATTATAAAACTTATCCTTGCTATACCTTCTCCCCATTTCTAACTCCCTATCTTGCTCTTCTAATAGTTTACTCAGCTGTACCTGTTCTTCCCCTACCAGTGCATTACAATCCCATAATTATTATTTCCACTTGATCGTACTTGTTTCAAAGCTCCTCAATGCCCAAACTTAATATTCTACACAAACTTGTATCGTAATATTCCGATGGACTTGGTGGATTATAAACAATACCAACGCATATACTCCAACCTTTGGGCTAAATAACACAAAAAGAAAGTCATATCCCTGAATTGCACCATAGGTCTTTCTCTTCTCTTACTTCAAACCCTTTTTGTTTTCTCACACTATACTTCAAACCACCCAATACTCGGCCTTTGCTTCTATTCTTAACGCCACTTACATCATAGAAATTAAATCTTGGTATCTTCACATTTATCTCCTTCGATAACCATGTTTCTACCACCATACCAAATCACTGTTTTCTAACACTTGTAGCATTTCACCATTGTTCAGCCTTTCTAGTAGCTCTACAGCGGTGGTGGCGAAAAGAGGATCGCGATGCAGTGTGACTCGCAGGCGCCACTCCTTTTCTAGCTGTCTATACATTTGTTTTCCATATGCTGCTGAGTGTTGTAGTGCGTGTTGCATATTTGATGACTCGAGTAAGAAAGGAATTTTCGCCACCTCTGCTCTACAGCATTCCGACTCACTATCGATCCGATTATGCCTAAATCTCTCCAATTTCGTTTGGTTTCTTGTACGCACTTGCACACTTTCTCTTGTCCTGCCACGGTCTTCAAGTTCCAAAATGCTCCCTGCTGGCGAAGATACCACACTTAGCCATTCTTAACTAATACATGTGTACATCCAAACCAGCTGACGCGCCCAATGCCGACCTTCGCGTATATTTTACCAGCTGGAAGGTTGCACCCGTTTCTTCGGTGACGTCACTGTCGATGTGTTGCTTATATCATCTCTCCTCCTATTGTTAAAGTGCTAACCAATTAGTCAATCTCCACTGCTTTTGTCCGCGCGTGTAGTTATTACAGATACCCTTTCTGGGCACCAACTTACTGACGAATCACACCATCAGTCCATAAATCGATTCCTTTTAAGGACACTTTTTTTCTCTCCTCTTCCCCTGCTTTCTTCATTTCACTTAGTGCTATGTTTTTCATTTCCCATTAATTTATCCAGATATTGTTCAATAAAGATGCTTGTGCCTTTTAACTTCTTGTTATTTCTTAGCACCTCCCATTTAAAATTCATTGTAGCCGTTTTAACAATTATAGATCTCAGCCTGTGCTCTCTCCTTCCAACTCTGCAACAATCTCCCATCCTATGATCTGTAACTGTAGTTTCTGTTGTATAAGGTCTTCAATGTCCTGCCAAACTCGCCTTTTTCAGTTTGTTGAAAGTGAAGAACGGATTAGAGAACAAACCATTAACAAATTTATTAAAACTAGCAAGCCATAACGAGCATCTATATGAAGGCCTGTGGAATATGAATAGGCTTGGCCTAATTAAATATCAGAATAAACTATTCCAACAAAATTCAATACAGTAAGAGTGAAATAAAGTCCAAAGCGCTATAGCTAAAACCTTCCAATATACACAAAACCAGAGAGCCAAAACTGTTATTACCCAATAAAACTCATGAATATGACCAAAATGATTCTCACACTTGATATATGAGTAAGCGTGTAGGTAAAGTCAACTATGAGAGACAAGCAGAACTCAGGGAGCTAGAGCTAGGATGTAAGCTGTATTTCATACTAGTTTCCAGAAGAAAATATAACCAGGACTTTATAAAGCCCTCTGCTAAATATTCACACTTATTTCGTCCTTTCAGAAAACCCAAAACTAAAGATCAGGAACGATAAGCTGATAGTGACGGTAAAAATTAGGACCGCTAATAATAATATTTGAATAACGCAAACTATTATCAGTGGTAGTGCGGATATGGGACTTCTATAACAAATTCAAAGTCACTAGGTGTAGGGGAGGTGATCAATTAGTGCAGTGGGAGTTTAATTGGGTATAATGGGTATTTAATTGTGTTAATTGGGTTTAATGTATATTTAATTAGCATCTCCGGGCACGTATTCATGTTTAGAGCAAAATCCAACCTAAATGAGACGCGGCTTCAATATCAGATTGAAGATCACTGGTTGAGTGTGGAGTTTTAGCGTCCCTTTCTTGACAACGTGTTCGGTTTTACTGGAAGAAACCCCTAAATGACGTGGGGCTTCAATGCCAGATTCAAGGTCACTTGTGGAGCGCGTAGAATTCCTAGCGTCACTTTCATGTCACGTGGTTGCTTTTAGTGGAAGAAACACCTGAAGGTCACGCTCCTTCTAACACAAATTCAAGGTCAGCTATGGGGGAGGTAATAAAAACAATGATTGCATTCCCAGACAGCTGCGGAACATGTTTCAACACCCCTTGCGAACCAGCGCTATAAAGTATCCCACACAAAGGCGTCCTAGACATAATGCAAAGGATAACACTAATTTTACACGTACACACACACTAACACGCATACTCATATACACACTTTAAAATGCATGAAAAAATCTACGGTTGGTTGCGAACACGCCTAACGAATCATGAGGTTCTTTTAAAAAATTAAAAGGCTTCAGTCGCCCTTCGCAAACATATGCACGGCGAGAATAATACGTGTTAACTAGCCATTGATCCTGTAGTTAAAGCCTTTCTCCCAGACGGAAGGGATAATTCTCTCGCTCTATGCCGGCGACTTTCCATAGCTGATGACAAGGGAACCAAAAAACTTACTCATGACAAATCACCAAACACCCCCCTAAACAATCACTAATGCGCCCCCCTGAAGCCGCAGAGCATCCGCATTTTATTGTGAAATCATTCTCGAATAAAAAGCACTAAGTGTTAAGAAAATGCGAGCGGAAACGTTCTCAGACTCAAAACTTGTGAAACACTTGCAAGCAAGAGATGAGAATTGCCTTTCTTTAACATGTTATAAGGAGTCAGATGTGCGAGAGAATTTAAATGCCTTTATCCTGTAATATACAATGTATTTCGAAATAATATTCACTTTTCTAAGCATAGAGCGAAGAGAACAACCAGATGCAAACTATCGAGACGGGGATGTATTAATATCTGTTGGCAAAATATATTGCTTCCTCTCTGTCTCTCTCTCTCTCTCTCACACACACACACACATACACAAAAAAGTAAACTTAAAACGCTCCAAAGATAACGACCAATTTCTGGACACCGATTTGTGGGACAGGATGTAACGCACATATCTGTGTAGACGGCTCGCTCCCTCATACAGTTAAAAAACCTCCAACCCTCGCTGAGTTGGGCAGGCAGAATACCGCTACTCCTCCTCTTAATGAACACTGCTAACCAGATATGGCGCATGCATTCAGACAACTATTGCTTTCCATTGAAAAAAGTGTATCTTCATAGAGATAACGAATTAGGTTGTTCTCTCTCTCTCTCTCTGCCCGTCTCACTCTCGCAAGCACACGTATACATACACATATACACACGCCCGCATACACACAGTGAAATATAAAATAAAAGAAATTTCTTTACAAGTGCCTAGCTGGAACACTGTGAAGACTGAATCTTAGCAGCTCTAGAGCCCGTGATTCGATTTCAGTAGCCTCAAACTTTTATGTTTATTTGCTAATGAAGTATTTTGCTTAGATGGGTGAAACAAATTACATTTAAATATTAACATTAATTAGATTGTTCTGAACAACTGTTTATGTATCCTTATGGTCTTGTTGGACTCTCGGAACGGTAAAACTTAAATGTTTAATTGCTAATGACCTTGATACTTAGACGCGTGGAGTTAATCACAATAATATTATAGCATTACGTGGATTAATGAAATGCGTTCTCAGGTATCCAGAGGTCGGAATTTGAGTTCTGGTGTAGCACAACTTTATTGCTTAGTAACTATTAAAATAATCGTATTTAGACGGGTGCATTAATATCATTATATAGGTTAAAACCTAATGTATACCTAAATATTCCCTAGGTCCCAGTTCGAGTCTTAGTGCAGCAAAACTGCGATGTTGAATTACTAATGAAGGAACGTGTTCCTGAGGATTAAATTGTATTTAACTAATATGATTATCTAGTTAAAACCTGGTGTATACTTAGGAATCCCGAGGTCTTTTTTCTTTCTTCTTGATCCACAGACACCCAAACACACATATATACACATACACTCAACGCACTGTTGACAGACTCATCGACGCCCATAAATACACACACATGCATACACACATATATACATAAACATACAAAAATAATAATAGAGGCCCGCACTCGAACTTATAGGTACGTGGCTCTGTTATAACATAGCTTCATATGTTAGAGGCTCTATCATATGGTGGTTGTATTTTGATTAATGTAGCAACGGCGGGAATTGCAGAATTAGGGAGTTATGGTGTTAGTGGAGTTATGTGGTGGCAACAGTGTAGTTATGGTGTTAATGGAGGGCGATATACTTTTTCGGGCGTAAAAATCCTTAGCATGGATTTCTTCGGAAGGGAAGTAAAGCCGCTGCTCCCGTGTCGTAGATTTGCGGCACTTAAAAGAACCCCAGGACTAATTAAGAGGCTCCTGAGCAATAATTCTGGTCTTTCATGCCCATTGTAGAATGGTACGCTAAAGATCATAGAAGTTAAAGAGCAACCGTAAATAAAAACTCAATTTAGTTAGGCTAGAATGTTCGATCTGTGGTTAGTTTAGACTACTTCTGTATATCCTAAAACTGTACACCATTACACAGTTTATCCTTGCGGTTTCACGCGTTAACTGTTTAACATATAGAAGTTTACGGGGTTTAGAAAAGATGGGCTCTAAAAGTGTATAAAACGTGTTCTAACATTGGATGAGATATGCTCATAAAGTATTAAAATGAGTGAAAATTACATCAAATCCTGAAATAGTCTAAATACCCATGCTAACACCTCATTTACTCATAATATTGACTAAAATTGCCATGACAAAAGCTGAATTACCTATGAAATTTCTCTAAATACCGTGTTAATACATGTATTAGCTATGAAACTACCCTAAATGCTTGTGATAATACCTGAATTACCCTCTAAATCGCCTAAAATGCCGATGATACTACATGCATTACCTATGAAATTACCCTAAATATCTTAATAATACCTAGATTACCCATGAAATTCCACTGCTCGTGTTCCAAAATGTCCTTAAAACTTGTGACAACACCTTTAAAGAGACTCAAATACTCTTACCAGAACCTTTGACAGTATCTGAAGCTCTGTCTCTTATGATCTGTGTCATCAATACCATGAATATACCAGCTCCTGCTTATAAAACTGATCTAATACGTACATTTGAAATGCCTACACCAGCGCCTCCGAAATACCTGCATGTGTGTTAAAATAATTAAAAACCAAATTACATTCAAAATGTTCTGAAAATCTTTAAAAAATGCATCAATACCCCGATAATAACTGGAACTGTTTCAGTGGAATTTCCAAAATTCCACTGAAACACCTGAAATTCTCCTTCTAGCTTAGCAGAATTTCCTAAACGCCTCTGCCCTTAACTAATTCCATAGTTAAAATAACCTTACATAGTCCTAAATACTCCTACCAGAACCCTCAAAATACACGAGGAAGTGTCAGAGCACTTTAAATACAGCATAGAATAACTCAAAATGCCAAAAAGCCTTTGCTGATAGCATGAAGTATCTGAAGCAATTTCAAAAACCTTTCAGATACCTCAAAAATGTCACCTTCAATACCATGAAAATACGTACACTTGTTTGTAAAAAAACCATCAGAATACCTAAAGACCTGTACCAATACCACTAAAAGATCTGCCACCGTTTATAGAATCCATCAGAATACTCTAAATACCTGCGTTAATAACATTTAAATATCTGCTCCTGTTTATAAACACAGTCTGAATAGTCTAAAAACCTGGATTGACCTGATTAAAATATATGCTCTTGTTTATAAAAACCATCAGAATAGTCTAAGAAATTATCGAAAATATATGTACTTGTACCTAAAATAGCTTAAAAGGATATAATCTGAACTTCAGACTTTATTACGCAATTAGGTAGTATAGAGAGAGAAGGGTTGGGCGGTAAAATAAAAAGAAAACACTTAAGTGAATGATGAAAATATCTTCACTGAGAATTAAGGTTATTGCTTGTGCATTAGGCAAGCACTAGAACACTGAACAGCAACAAACAACATTTTAAGTCATTTCATTTAAATGTTAAACCTTTTATGCAGAATCCAGTCTTAATAATGCTATACTCCCGCTGCTCCTCAATTCCTGAATAATCTTGCTAATCTCAATAGAGAGGTAATTTTACCAGTTTCATGGACACCATTAGCAGTCTGAGCTCGTATACTAAGTTGTTAGGATCTGCCCAGGAATATAATATCTCCTCAATATTAGCTTTAGGATATTATGCTGGCTTAGTGAGTTAACGCGAAGTTTTTTTCATTCAGGTATTTATTCAGAGTTTGATCATCCAAGACACCGCTCTTCTTGCATCTTGCATATCAGGTCTTGAAGAGATTTCAGGAGCGCTTACGGGTTTGCAAGTATCTCATATCATGATTATAACATCCCCAGGTTTGAATGATTTCAGGTTCACTTACGGGAGATCTAAGTACTGCACAATTCAATGTTTCATTACCGCATCTTTGCCTGTGTTATTAAGTTTTGAAATAGAACTGTTTTAAAAATTCTGATACATATTCAGCACTTGACGGAACGATCCTTCCCATGGTTAATATATGAAAAATTAGTATTCTAAATGCTGGACGCTACAGTTCACAAATTTGAAACCCATAGAAATGCGTAGAAATGACTAACATTTCCAGACGCAATCACTCAAAATGATAAACATAGAAGCACATTTAAGCATATGAAAATGCAAGGATATTCATACCTTATCGTACTTGACCGCCTAATGGCACCCATACCAATCATGTACGAGCAAAAAATTAACTATCTGTGCTAACCAATACTAATCATCCTTCTCAGCCTGAAACCCTCTTTCCCAATCATTAACCCTACTCGATCCATTGAATTCTCAACAAGGTGTCAAATATCATTTTATTCTATCCTGACAAAACTATACTAAACCTGCAAAAACAAACAATAATCAGCGAATACATTCATTCACATCTAAATCTATGAATGATAGCGTAGGCGCAATGCGAATGGCTCTCCTAAGGGAGCACTCATCAATCAACTGAACGAAAATGATATTAGTGATTCTGGGTTATAAACATATCATTAAATGTAAGCAGAGGCATTTAAAACAATCCGAGATGGTAGACGTCATCTATATGGATAAGTTTGATTCATCGAGACCAATACAATTTATCCCCTATTAAGATGTTGCTTCATCGTAATGGTAGGAGAGCTGTCATTGGGATACTTAAGTATAAATCAGGTTTTAATTTAGATAATGATATCAGTTAAATGGAATTTTTAATCCACCGTCTAAGTAACCTTAGTTTAATAGTTATTAAACATTAAAGTTTTGGTACACCAAGACTTAAACTCAGACCTCTGGATACCTGAGAACGCCTTCTTTAATTTACGTGATGTATAATATTATTGTGTTTTACTCTACCCTCTAAGTATCATTCTTCATTACCAATTAAACATTTAAGTTTTGCCGCTCCGGGAGTTCAACAAGGGATGTCTAACTGGATATTCAAAACAATCCAATTAACGTTACTATTTAAATCTAATTTGTTTCACGCATATAAGCATAACACATTATTCGCAAATGAACATCGAAGTTCGAGACTAACGGGGATCGAACCATGGTCACTAGAACTGCTATTATCTTCAGTGTTCCAGCTAGGTACTTGTAAAGAAATTCCTTTTATTTCATATTTCACAGTGTGTATGCGGGCGTGTGTATGTGTGCGTGTGCTTGCGAGAGAGAGAGAGAGAGAACAACCTAATTCGTTGCCTCTATGAAGATGCATTTTTTGAATGGAAAGGAAAGATGTCTGAATGCATGCACTATCTCCGGTTAGCAGTGCGTATTAAGAGAAGGAGTAGGAGTATTCTCCCTGCCCAGTTCAGCGTGGGTTGGGTTTTTTTAACTGTACCAAGCAGAGAGCCGTCTACACAGAGATGCGGGATACAGCCTGTCTCAAAAATTGCTATCTAGAAATTGATCGTTATTTTTGGAGCGTTTTAAGGTGCTTGAAATTAAAATTAAATTGAGTTTTATTTATAGACTGTTTAACTGCTGTGGTCCTTAGCGTCCCATTCTATATTGGGCGTGAAAGACCGGTAATTTTGCTCAGAGACCTTTTTATCAGGCCTAAGGTTCTTTTACGTGCCGTAAATCTACGACACGGGACGACCGGCTTTACTTCCCTTCCGAAGGAAGCCATGCTGATGATTTTTTGGCCTTAAAGTGCTTGTTTGTGTATACGTTGTACATGTGTGTATGTGTGAGAGAGGGAGAGCAATATATTTCGCCAACAGACATTAATACATTTCCGTCTCGATATTTTGGATCTGGTTTTTCTCTTCGCTCTATGCTTAGAAGAGTGAATATTATTTCGAACTACATTGTACACCACTTGAGAAAAGCATTTAAATTCTCTCCCGCGTCTAACTCCTTATAACATGTTAAAGAAAGGCTATTCTCATCTTTTGCTTGCAAGTGTTTCACAAGCCTGTGAACGTTTCTTCTTGCATTTTTTAACACTTAGTGCTTTTCATTCGAGAATGATTTCACAATAAAATGCGGACGCTCTGTGGCTTCAGAGGGTGAATTAGGACTAGTGTTTGGTGGTTTGTCATGAGTAAGTTTTTTTATCCCCTTGTCATAAACTATGAAATGTCGCCGGCGAGAGGATTATCCCTTTAGCCTGTGAGGAGGGCTTTAATACAGGCAGAATTGACTAGCTAACGGGTATTATTCTAGCTTTGCATATGTATGCGAAGGGCGAAGTGAAGTCTTTTAATTCTTTAAATAACCTTATCATTTGTTAGGCGGGTTCGCCATATAGCGTAGATTTTATTCATGCATTATAACGTGTGTTTGTGTATGTATATGTATGTGTGTACGTGTGTAATTAGTGTTATCCTTTGCATTATGTCTAGGACGCCTTTGCGTGGGATACTTTGTAGCGTTGGTTCTGAAGGGGTGGTGACATATGTTTATACTACCTCCCCCACAGCTGACCTTGAATCTGTGTTAGAAGAAACGTGACCTTTAGGTGTTTCTTCCACTAAAAGCACTCACGTGACATGAAAGTGACGCTAGGAAATCTACCCGCTCCAAAAGTGACCTCGAATCTGATATTGAAGCCCCATGCCATTTAGGGGTTTCTTTCAATGTAAGCCAACACGTTCCCAAGAAAGCGACGCTAATAATCCACACTTAAACAGCGATATTGAATCTAATATTGAAATCCCATGTAATTTAGGTCGGGTCTTGCTCTAAACATAAACACGTGTCGGACATGCCAATTAAATATACATTAACACCCAATTAAATACATATTAAAGCAAATTAAACTGCAATTTCACTATTTGATTACAAGTACTAACTACCTCCCCAACCCTCAGTGCCCTTGAATTTGATATAGAATTCCCATATCTTCCCTATTACCCTATTTCATAGTCATGAAGGGATTAATATGTAATAAGTAACTTGAAATGTTGACTTAAATGAATATTAACTAAAGGCTTCCAATCTTATCTCAAGTTAAGACAATTCTCCACACGCTTAAACGTGAAAATCTTCTGCGCTAAGTACAATAATTAGAGACTGTCCCAGTCACTAAATAGCTGGAAAAGTGGCTCAAACTTCCAATATATACGCAAATTGATCGAGGCTAGACAAATCCCGAAAAGGCCCACACAACCTATAAATGCTTCGTGAATCACAAGATACATTAAAGCTTTAAAGTCATTAGTTTTCTTAAGTGATTTTACCAATTAATAACACTCTTTCCTAAAAGAATTATACACTTAAGTTTCATGGAGCTGAAAGCTAATATAAGGCCGCGTAAAGTAAACGAGTTAATAACGAGCTCTCAAGTTCTGGGAACCCACAGAAAATCATTAAGCTTTCTTAAGTAATAACACCCACATGTACGTTATACCCAATGAAGCTTGTAATTGAATTAATCTCCCAAGTTCTTTGAACAGCAAAAATATTAATAGATATCTTAAATAACAGCACTGGCTGAAGCTTGTGAATTACTTTACTTGGCACACTGGTTAGCTATCCAAACTCTAGAAAAGCCAGTAATTAATAACTTCCTTAAGTGGCAAATACCGATGAAGCTTTAAATTGCTGAATTACTAAACTGATTAATCTATGAAATATTTAGGCAATTAAAGAATTAATAGCTCGCTTAAATAGCAACAATATTAAATCTTTGAATTACTAAACAACCAATAAGCTTCTATAAGTGAAAACATTCATGAAAACCTCTGACTTCATTAATATTTCAAGCTGTTTCAAAAGCCAAATGATTAACAGTTGTCTAAAGTAACCACAAGGATTAAAGTTCTAAATTGTTTAATCTACTAAATTGATTAAACTCTCAAATGCTTTTGAACAGATAAACCATTATCTTCCTTGTGAAGCAGCTACAATCAATGCTTTGAAGAGTTAAATAATTACTAACCTTCTTAAATACCATGCATTAATCAAAGCTGTAAATTATTAACTAATCCATTACTTTGTTAAATAGCAAAAAAATTAAAACTTTGGACAGCTAAAATGAATTAATACCTTTCTTAAATGGCAACAATAACTAAAGCTCTGGAAAGATTTAATAACAGCCTTCTAAAATGAAAGGGTTCATGAAGTCTAAAGAGGAGAAGTAACTAAAGTACAAGTGTGGATATTATCTGAAAATGTCTATATGGTAAAACGATAATTATCTCATTTATTAAATAATTATGTTAAAACAAGCTGTGGCGATTTTTAAAAAACAAATACTTCTCCAGATAAACCTTAGGTAACACCACACGTAAGGTAACAAAATCACAAAGTTACATAATTCCAAATCTAGCTTACGTAACAATTGGAATATTTTATCATAACACATAGCAACCATTTCACCTCCACGAAAACAGTAGCACAGAAAAATATCCCTCTGAACTTCGTATAATTAGTAATTCATCTTATGTATGAATAAAAGCGTACACCTACGTTAAGCTAAGTCTCAACTTTGTGTATCCAACGACACGCAAGCAACTGCGCTTTCTGCGTAATTTCTTAATAATTTGACGAAGCTAATTGTATGCAAGTCCCGGATAATGGAAGCTATATATTATTACGCAAATGCATAAGAAATACTAAACCAGTAAAATAGGACATATTAAAAGAACGATCTCAGGGAGCGAAGCACATACAAACAAGCAGTCCTGTATAGTCGAAATGGAAGTACTTAAACGCATTTTAAACATAACTGATTTTACATTTAAGATAACACACGCCGAACTAGGCATTAACAGGAAAAGCAGCTCTTTATAAAATACAGATTTTGCCCGTTATCTCACGACATAAGCTACACCGCCTCAAAATAATGAAATTTACAATGTAAGGGTAGAAAGTTAATGGTGGCTGACTTCAATCAAGTCTTTCAGCTGGACAGCAACATTTTCATTGTCCTCATTAAATTCTAAATGCGTCAACTATCTAAATTACGCAAAACATCAATAATGTGTGCTACCGTTATAATTGCTTTATATCGGCGTACTCCCGGACTACGAAAAGTTCCAATCAAGATAAAATAGCTATCACTGCAATGCGGCAATAAACCTGCCAATCGCAAACCGGTTGACGCACTTGCACCACGTGTGCCCATACGCCCACTCTAATACTACTTATCTATAGCGTAAACCTCGACTAACTCTATACGCGAGCTAATGCCTCGCGCACCAGGCCAGTAGTCAACGCGCTATCCAGCGAGAGAAAAAAAATTGAGACGTAACATACCGCTATACAATTCGAGCTACATAACCCGCATTTTGACGCGAAATTTCCGAAGGGAAATTGAAACGGCAAAACACCATTGCCTATAGACAATGTGTTCCAAAGGTGAGGCCGCCAATAAGACCATTGCAATTAAAGGCGGAGTATAAATGGAACTTAAAGAACACAAAACAAAAAACACTTTATTAACTTTGATATCTTAAACACATGACATTGTAGTCAAAACAATTAGGAACCATTTTTGAGAGAGAAATTATTTTCTCTACCCACTCTTCTACACAATATTCTTACAACAGCTTTTTATTCCATCTACTTCATGTTAATCAAGATACATGTTTGCAGAAATGCTTTTATTGCATATTTCGTTATAGATAGTACAAAGGTATGCGGAGGCCGTGGCAATAGTCACATGTTTAAAAAGTGGGTCGCTATATGCTGGCTTTGAAATTCCTCTCCTTACACGACTACAAGAAGCAACTGAGTGGTTATTTAAAACTTAGAAAAGTATAAACTATTTGTAAACTAAAATCAATAACAACGCATATCTGGAAAATGGTTGTCATAAAAATGTATTTAACATCAATTGTGTATTTTTACAAGATCTACACTATTTGTGTAGTAAGCCTACGTTTTTGTTTTTATTTATGGACGCTCTTTAACTACTATGGTCCTTAGCGTCCCATTCTATATTGGGCATGTAAGGTCGAGAATTTCTCCCGAGGCCTCTTTATCAGGCTGAAGTTCTTTTACGTTCCGTAAATCTACGACACGGGACTACCGACTTTACTTCCCTTCCGCAGGAAGCCGTGCTAGGGATTTTTACGCCCGAAAAAAATCCATCACCCTCCGCCGGGTTTGAACCCGCGACCTCGGTGACCAGAAGCTAGCATGGTGCCCCTAGACCACGGAGGACGACAGTAAGCTTTCGTCCATCTCTTATGGTTTAACGGTAGCAGGTACGAAAATTATACGAAATTCATTCAGAATGTAGAGGACTTTACAAGCTACTCCCAGAAAATTCAGGATATAAATTTTATTTTCATGCAAATTTCTTAATAATTTGGTATTTTAATTAAAATTCTTAGAGCCATTTTTGAGAAAATCAAAAATAATGAAAAAAGGTTCCATGTAAAGGGTAGTTTGGTGGGAAATTTTCTTGGAAAGCTTAATATCATACATCCTTTGAAGATGGTGAACCTTAATATCAACTTTGGTATTTATCAGACATATTTTAATTATGCTGTTCACACACACATACCAAACACAGACAGTGGTTTTTCTAAAAATGTTTTTTGGAGATTCAGGGACCTCAAAACATGTATTTCTGATGAAATCTTGATATTTAATTTCTGTGTGAAATACAACCTTCCTCTACTTAGGGCACTGTGTGTAAGTAGTGGAGAAATTAATGACTATAATTTACGATGTAAAGGGTTGCTCTTTTTGGAGTTCTTCTGATTCCCTTGCTACCTTCAGGAATGCTGGATTTAAATACAAAGTTTGTTTGGTAATCAGAGTTTTTGTTTTTGAATTTTTGCATTCTCTCTCTCTCTCTCTCTCTCTCTCTCATGCATCCTCTCATCTGGTGTGCTTGATGCAAGAGTAATTCGCACTTTGACGAAGTACATGCCGCATGTGCCACAAATCGTAGAGTCAGTTTTCATCGCCTTAATCATAAGTTTCATGAGTATGTGTAATATAGAAAGCCTCAGAGAAGCAGGAGACAGAAAAATGGCGGAGATTGCTTTGGATCTGCTCTTATAATGCAAATGCTTTATGGTTTAATATGATCGCTAATAGTAAAATGAATTTTATTTCTTAAATAGGTATATACAATGTTTCAAAAATATCAGGGATATGTTCTTCCCTTGAAGGTAGTGATAACATACAACAGAGAGAAAGTAATTGAGCAATTACTTACTTTTGCGGCAATTTTTACTTTAAATCATCAGAATATTCACATTTTAGTATGAGTAATTTTCAGGTAAATAGTTTAGGCTTAATATTATTTGTAATATTTATGGATGAGATAATAAAGATTTGCAAAGCAATGGCTGAGAGCTCATTGGTGGAAGTGTATAAGCTCAGATCTGTGTGCTATACTAGCCTATGCTGACAATGTAGTATTTATTGCAGACTCAGTTGAGAAACTCCAACAAACAATGACTGAATGGGTAGAAATAATAGAAAGGAGGGCTAATAGTTATAAAAGTTGGGATAATGATGGTAACAATACAGAAGATCAGGCACAACAGTGCGTATATCTGGATCCAAAAAGCAGGCAATTTGAAATGATGGAATCGAAGGAGGAGACAAAAAACAATGTACATTATCCCCTCTGCAGTAGTATACTTGGGAAAGAAGTCGTGAATAAGAACACCATGATCCATGTCTATAATATGATTTTGGAGCCAGTGCTACTACATGGCAGTGAGAGTTGCACAGCAACAAAGAATCATGATGTGCAATGCAAATAAAGTGTGTGTAGAGAATATCAGGATAGGATTAGGAATAACAGGGTAAGAGAGGAACTAGTCAGCAGCAGAATATAGGATTCCTCATATGGGCACATATTGCAAATAAAGGGGGGAGAAAAATCAGCTCACGGAGGCCAAGCTCCAAGGAAGGAAAATTGCAGAAAGACCTATGTAGGATAGTTCGGAAGGAGGTAATGAAGCAGGTTGCAGGAAGCATTGCACTAATTCTGCAATATGGTCATGGATAAAGTAGGCTATAATAGATGAATATAAGGCAGTCCTTTAAATGATATAATAGGATAGTTGAAGAAGAAGAAAAGAAAAAAGAAGAATGTACTAGATGTAATGTAATGTACTAGAAAAATATTGTAATTTTTACAGAGCTATAACCATTACAATTAAACTAATCTTAAACCCTCTCTGTAAAGCCATGTTTAGCTTTCTCAAAAAAAATTCATTTGACAACATAAAACTTTTAGTATCGGTCTTGTGCAGCTTTCAAGCTGTTGTAATGTAATATTCATAAATATATTAAATTGATATTACAGTATGTTGCATTGATAGTAGTATTTTTTAATAATATGGAATATGATTAAATGGTCAAGAAATTTAATTAAGTACTTATTATCAAAATGTAGATTAGGCTTTATCATTTCTAAATTGATTATGCAGATGTTCTCCATAATCTGAAAAGTAAGTGCAATTAATTAATTAATTTTAGAAATGTATTAACTTAAAATATTCATCAAATAACTGTAATTTATCCCAAATGCATTTTATAGGTACTTTTACCAACACTACTTGCAAGTATATTTGCATCTACTCCTACTGAATGCTGATTATGAGTATTCCACTGTTCACAGGTGACACAAGAGGGAGAGCTTCTGCCCTATTACCAGCATGAGCTACAGGTTGGTGGTGATGGTGAAGAGGATAAAATATTCTTCATTTGGCCCACAACAATTGTACATAAGATTGAACCTGCCTCTCCTATTTATCACCTTTCTGCAGCAGAGATGCTCCGGGAAAGATTTGAAATTGTTGTCATTCTTGAAGGTAAGTCACCAACAATGCATTGTTCTTTTAGTTATCTGAGTAAGATGTGATCATTACATGATTTACAGTGATACATTCTAAAAATTCTCTGCCTGATTCAGAGACGTGAAGATAACAAAGCTACTATGATATTTGTTAGGTATCATTCATTAGATGGCACGCTGTAAAATATCAGGTGCATATGTTAGTCACCTGTTTGTGGCGATCTTTAAACTAACTACTTAATATTTTCTACGGTTCATAAAACTGAAATGTGAACTGTGTTAAAGTATGTCATTTTGAAAGGTTTAACTCCAATAGAAATACAACCCGATTTAGATCCAACATTAAAGGATTCTTCCCCGTCACCTTCGGCAGTTAAATGTGAACTGGTGAATTTAAGCTTGGTCATACATACACTCAATATGGTGAGTTCTCAGGGAAGCCGAAACCATTATGGCTGGCAAAATTGTTACAAATGCATATGAGAAAGCTTTCCACTTTACGAGTCCTATTTGTTAACGATGGACCAAAAATACATTTGACGGACAATTCTAAATAGCATTTAGAATTGTTTAAACACAATCCCAGTATTTTCTCTGAAATTTCATAACTAGAAGAAAAACAGATTTATCAATACATGCCAGAGATGAAGGAGCAGTTCAAACAGTGGGTGGCAAAAGGTGCAAGTGCAGCAAAGAAAGCAAAAACGGTTCCATCTGCTGGAAAACTCAAGGCTACGCTTTTCTGGGATTCTCATGGTGATGTGCTCAGAGGCTGCCTCAAGAAGGGCGAACAATCATTGAGGAGCATTATGCTTCAGCTGGACCAATTGAAGTATGCTATTCAGGCTAAACGTCCACACCTTGCAGAAATAAAGAAAGAAAGAAAGAAAGAAAGGAACGAAGGAAGGAAAGAAAGAAAGTTAGTTCTCTTTCATCATAATAATGCACCTTCACACACGCCTGGCATTATTGTTTCAAAACTGCAGGACCTTCCCTTCCAAGTGCTCTCACATCCGGCATTTTCACCAGATTTGTCTCCCAGCGATTACTTTTGTTTCTAAACTGTTTGCGCTGACGAAGACTCCCATCAAATGATGAGGCTGAAGCTGAGACATTTGCTTAATTTTCAAAGTTTCTCAGATTGCTGGCATGTTTCTGATACGATGGCATGACATAGGCTGATGTGATGCCCAATACCTTAATTAGTGTGCCAGGTGTCGTGGTTGATGACATTGGATCAATGAGCCGCCTGTTCTTCAAATCCCCAAGAAGTCGTAATGGTGAATGAAATCGGCACCAATAATGAGGGACTGAACGTTTGCGATTAGGAGATTCCATGAAAAACTGCGGCGTAATCCAAGGTCAATTGTTAAAAGATGTTCTCTGTAAATATTGGTGCCTGTGCCGTTTACCACATAAAGTTTTCGATTGTCTATTTTCGACGATCCGTAGATAAAGGATAAATTACAGATATATCTGCACCAGTGTCAACCAAATACCTGTATCCACTAACTCTGTCGTTAAAGAATAGACGGCTAGAAATAAAACTCCCGTCACCTGCCGTCGCCAGTGCGGGACGTTTTAGTTTGACTGAATTGATTGCTTGTCAGAATTATGTGTGAGAGATGGTCGGAATGAGAATGAACTTTCGCATTTCTTTGCTCTCTGGCGAAATTTAACATGGTACCAACACAGAGATCCATTAGGAGTGAAACGTTGAGGTGTCTTCGAATGCGATCTGTTGTGTGACGTGTGGTGTGGCGAACGTCAACCATCCCGTGATGAAAATGAACTCTCCCGGGAAGACGAACGTGGCATTATTTTCAATATATGTACAGCCGCTGTTAACTCGGATCTGCGCTTCCCGTCGTGACAAATCTTATTTTATTAAAATTAAATTAAATGGAGTTTTATTTATGGACGCTCTTTAACAGTGGTCCTTAGGGTCCCATTCTATAATGGGCGTGAAAGACCAGAAATTTTGCTCAGAGGTCTGTTTATCAGGCTAGAGGTTCTTTTACGTGCCGTAAATCTACGACACGGGACCACCGCCTTTACTTCCCTTCCAAAGGAAGTCATGCTAAGGATTTTTACGCCCGAAAAAAATCCATCGCCCTCCGCCGGGTTTGAATCCTGATCTCGGGAACTAGAGGCTAGCATGGTAACCACTACACCACGGAGGACGACTCTTACTTTCCTGATGGCATTAAATAGCTGTAAAGGTGTTGGACTAAATGCATTGATTTAGAGGGTTACTAGCTTAAGAAATAAAATAAAAGCGTTTCTCTTAAATCTTGAGTTTTCTTGGTCATCAGATTGGGAACTTTTGGAACACCCGTATAGTGTCAGAAGATATTATAAATCAGAAAGCTATTTACACTTAGATTACCGTATCCAACTTGCCGACACTCTGCACAAAAGACATTTAAAATTTGTTTAGTTTTGCCAGGTAATGAAATATAGTTTAATATTTATGAGTGTGGTGGCCGGTAGTGACACCGTCAGTTGTATAAATTATTCTTTGGATTTCTTATTTCATTTTTCCCCTTTTTCATTTTTTCCTGACTAGAACAGTTTTGTCGTCTTTCATTAAGCATAAAATAAACAAATATTTTTGGTATGTGTTAGCTTCTTTATTGGAATTAACTAACTTAAACACCCATATTGGTGACCTCGAACGTTTCTATAACACTGGAAGTTATACAATAAGAGCGTAGTTGTAAATATGGACCGAAAAGGAAGTCAAATTAAGTCACCACCGAATGGAAATGAAATGGAAACTCGTTTACTACAGTGGGTATTAAATATTAAAATACAAAGTTCAACTATGTGGTTGGATCTCTCGGGGCGATGGCGCGGAATTGGTTTCCGATTTTTTCAACGCGTCCAGCAACTGCTACTCCATTTACAGATCTCAAAAGTATATTAATAAAAGAATGTGAAGAATCTGAGTGCACAAAACACGCTAAATTATTGACAGAATTGGAATCAGGAGATAAGCAGCCATCTCAAATTTTAAGGCAAATGCGAACACTAATGGGTTCACAGGTGAAGGACGATAATGTTTGATTTCCTCAAAACTATTTTTATTAAAAGACTTTCTCTTACAGCACGATCTATTTTAGCTGCCAGTAAAAAAATAGCAATCATGGCTGAAAAATTGTGGAATGTTTAGCGCCTGGACATAATGTTTATGCTCAAAGCACACAATATCCGTAATCAGATAACACTCACCAAAAATCCAACGTAGGACCGATTGTGTGTCACGACTGGAAGCGCAGATCCGAGTTAACAGCGGCTGTATATGTATTGAAGACAATGCCACGTTCGTTTCAACAAATGATCAATTTAGGTATTTGTCAACCTTCTCAGAACACTTGCGCAAATCCTCTCCAAGATTAGATAGCTTGTCTTCATTCACAAAAGCAAAGATATTTCCTAAGACTAAAGACTATGTGGTTCAGTCATTCTCTTTACCTTACTGTATACTCATTTCATATACTTATTACACCCCCTCCCTTATAAAAAGATTGGACCATCTTTACGAAATTTAACGAAAGAAGGCCTTGCTTCTTGTCCTTCTCGCTATAGGGTCGCTCTTTGAGCTACTTACTCTTTCTGTTTGATCTTTTGGATATAACATAGAGCCACTACTTGATGCAGGTTGTCCCGTAATTACTGTTAATTGACTGTAATACTAAAATTCTACTAAATTTTACGATTGCTTCTGGCTGTGTAGTGTTAAGAGTGTTTGTAACCATATTACTACATTTATCGATGGTTTACTCCATACGTCCTTTTGGAGTTATTTTGTCACACAATAACAAAAAAAAAAAAAGAATTCTGATATGTTACACTCACATGACTTTCTCTACTCTTGTACAAACTATTTTTACAAACGTTTATTCTCTATTTGCTTCATGTTAATCGAGATATCGAGATGTTAATCTTATTGCTAATTTTCTTGTAGATGCAAGGGGAATTGGCAGGCTTTAAGCGTTTAAGAGCTGGTTGCTATGTGGAGTATTCCATTCTCTTTGTATTACCGGACAAAAAAAAATGAATAACGAATTTGAGAAAAAGTATAAGTATTGGAAAATTTAAGGCAATAACAAGCAATATCTCGAAAATGGTTCACTCAACAACAAAAATGTTTATGACATAAATTGTGTATTTTAGCGCGATCTACATTTTTGTGTAGTAAAATTTTGTCAATATCTTATGGTTTACCAGTTATGCAAGTCGTTCGCAATGAAGAACACTTTTGGAGACATTCCCAGAAAATTCGAGATTCTTAAACATATGATATTTTAATCAAAATCGTTAGAGCCATTTTTGAGAAAATTAAAAATTTCGAAAAATATTCCATGTAAAGGGTAGTCTGGGGTGGGGGGATTTTCTTGAAAACCTTCGTGTCGCATCCTTGGAAGATACTGAACCTAAATACCAAGTTTGGTGTTTATCCGACTGTTCGTTTCTGATTATGCTGTTCACAGACAGACACACAGACATGTTTCCAAAAATGCTTTTTTGGATTCAGGGGGTCTCAAAGCATATATTTCCGGTGATATCTCGGTATCGAATTTTTGGGTGGAATACAAAAATGAATAACGAATCTGAGAAAAAGTATAAGTATTGGAAAATTTAAGGGAATAACAAGCAATATTTCGAAAATGGTTCACTCAACAAAAAAATGTATATGGCATAAATTGTGTATTTTAACGCGATCTACATTTTTGTGTAGTAAAATTTTGTCTATCTTTTATGGTTTACCAGTTATGAAAAAGTCGTTCACAATGAAGAATACTTTTAGAGACATACCCAGAAAATTCGAGATATACATTTCATTCGTCATGAAAATATCTTAAACATATGATATTTTAATCAAAATCGTTAGAGCCATTTTTGAGAAAATTAAAATTTTCGAAAAATGTTCCATGTAAAGAGTAATCTGGGGTGGGGGGATTTTCTTGAAAACCTTCGTGTCGCATCCTTGGAAGATACTGAACCTAAATACCAAGTTTGGTGTTTATCCAACTGTTCGTTTCTGAGTTATGCTGTTCACAGACACACACACACGGACATGTTTCCAAAATGCTTTTTTGGATTCAGGGGGTCTCAAAACATATATTTCCGGTGAAATCTAGGTATCGAATTTTTGGGTGGAATGCAATACTTCCCCTACTTACTATACGTAGTAGAGAAAGCAAAAATCTACAACATTTAGAATAGCAACAACATAAACAAATGCCAACGAGTAACATGCTCCCATTCACTGAGCTTGAAGATACTGCTATTACATACAAATGACTAAAATCTTGCTTTTCTTTATCAGTTTTTCTACCTGTATCAACTTGATACTTGCTAGTCTCAGATCATCACTAGAGAAATTAAATTAAATTGAGTTTTATTTATGAAGCTCTTTAACTGCTGTGGTCCTTAGCGTCCCATTCTATATTGGGCGTGAAAGACTGGTAATTTTGCTCAGAGGCCTCTTTATCAGGCTTGAGGTTCTTTTACGTGCCGTAAATCTACGACACTGGACCACCGGCTTTACTTCCCTTCCGAAGTAAGCCATGCTAAGGATTTTTACGCCCGTAAAAATCCATCGCCCTCCGCCGGTTTGGACCCGCGACCTCGGGAACTAGAGGCTAGCATGGTAACCACTACATCACGGAGGACGACATAATCACTAGAGGATAGTATATTTACTAATTGTGCATTTATAGGTAAACTGTTGTGTTTTAATCTTAATTCGTCAAAGCAACAGGCAAAATTTATACCAGCTTGTATAAAATCGCTAGTTACAATGGATGTCTTACTTGGCAATACTGCCAATGTTACATACGCTAAATACCCCTTGCATCCAGGTTCTAATGGTAGTAAACCTGTATTGTCTAATTAACTTAACAGTGTTGGTTTTTCATGGACATAATACAGTAAATATTTCTTTGTTCGTTGTCACATACAACCACCTATTTGTTAAATGTAATGGTATCCAGAACGTATGACTTAATTTAATAATTCTCGCTTCATAACTTTCAGGACTTTTTCCGTTGATGGATGAAGCAAAGTGGGTTCAAAGTCTTTCTCTTGAATGTAAGTGTAGATTGGAATGTTCTCTTTACAGATAAACATGAAGTCTTAAGTTGGAAACATGCTTGAAGTTCAGCTCCAATTATTTTAACATAGCGATGCCTTAGTGGTCACTGAAGACGTATTCTTTCCTTAAGTCAATGTAATAATACGCGTTATCAAACTGTAGCATTAGTAAACGTTGAAGCTTATAAAGCTCATAATGGGTAGGAGAGAGTAATGGAATGTTTAACACATAAACAAGGTAACGTTGATAGGAATAAGTAGTAGAAGAATGACTTTTAGAAGTTCTGAGAAGCAAAGGTTCAAATATTCCAGTCCACTTGGCAAAGTTTCTGAGTTAAATAAACTTTTGATTTTCATAAACGTGATAAGCTGCGGTTGTATAATGTCCATTTCGGTATGAACGAATGCATCTACTATTGTGTCAAAAGCATGCTGGCTTTCCTCAATACCTCTCTGAACTAATGTGAATTTTTCATTAATTAGACTTATTTGATTTATTTCTTTTTGGTGCTCATCAAACATCTTATTTGTTAAATCAACTAATTTATCTAGTCCGACCTTTAATTTCCTCTCATTTATATTAACTTTCCGATTAGTACTGTTAAAAGCTAATTTTGTGGTCTTAATAACTGTCATTTGTTCTTTCGATAAGTGCAAGTATTCAGTTTGTTTTCTTTCCAATTCACGTATGTGCTTGTTATATTTAGCTGCATCTGAATTTGTTAAAGTACCAATTAAAACTTTCTCAATTTTCCGAACAAAATTTAGAATTCCCCTTTTTCTCCTAATACTAGGGGTACTTGGTTCTGGTACTAAGTTTTGTGCTACTATATCTCTCATCCTGTCAGTGTTTTATTTCTGAACTCATATACTGATCAAAAGTTTGCCAATCTGTTAAATGATACCACGATGCTCCCACACATTTTGAGCAATATACGTTAACCTTCTTTATAATGACTTAGTTTGTTTTTATAAGTATACTGGGACTTAAATCAAAGTAGGTTACAACTTCCCATTTTAACGGATAGAAACTAATAGTTCCCACTTTGTCAGAGTATAAGCCTCTCTTTGAGTTGAGCTCTTGTGTAGTTCTTTGCGTTCTTACTGCCTCATAGAGAGCAAAAATCACCAACCACTTCAGTAACTGCATGTTTCATCAATCTGAAGTAGAAGAAAAATAGGGTTTAACCTATTTTATGTACTTCCTGATGCTTTCTTTCGCCTAATTCTTGTATAACAGCATTAGAAATCTCATCTTCCGATATTTCGTATGGTCCCTTCCAAATAGGATCCAATTTCTGCTTCCCTTCAAATTTTAATAACATTAAATCTCCTTTATTAAATGACCTAATCATCTGAGGTGCTTTTTCCTGCTGCGACTCTTTGTTCTTTATTAACCTCTCTTTAGCTATCTGAAATGTATCTTGCATTCGCTTTTTATGTCTACTACTATGCCGTCATAATTATACTGTACAGATTTTGGTTTTTGCAGTGCCCCAGGTATATTTGCAATCCTACCAAACAAAACCTCATACGGTGTAAACTTAGTATGGAATGTGGAGTTGTGTTGAAAGCAAACGTAGCAAAATTTAACCATTTATTCCACTGTGTGTTGTTCGCTATACAAAAGCATCTTAATGGTTTAAAATAGTTTACTAGTGTTTTATGTGTTCTCTCAAGTGCCCCATTACTTTCTGGTCGGTAAGCTACCGTATTTATTTTATTTATATTTAGTAATTTGCAATTTTGTTTAAATACATCACTCATGAAATTAGTTCCTTGGTCTGTCAAAATGCTGTTTGGTATTCCAAATATTAGGATTACACTCGGAACAAACTTTTCGCTAAACTCCTCAGCTGTTTGTTGATGTATTGAAATTAAATATTTACTTAAGTTATCTTGGCAGGTCAAAATATACTTCTGGCCAACTTCACTTAGTGGCATGGGACCTATAATATTGGCATATATCTTTTCCCATGGTTCATCTGCAGTGTTTGTAATTTCTAGCTTTTGCTTGTGATTTCTACTCATTTCTTTACATTTCTGGCATATAGGACAATGTTTTATAAGTTAGCACTATCTTTATCCATGCCTTCCCGTTGAATGTATAATTTGACTCTTCCTATTGTCCTTAATATACCTTGATGTCCCCCAATAGGACAGTTATACATCTCGGTTATAATTCTATTCTTTCTTTCCCAGTGGCGAAGCGTGCATAGAAGCGGTGGAAGCACCGCTTCCCCAAGAATTTAAAAAGAAGAAGAAGGCAAATAAAATTCACGCGAACAAACATTTTATTTGCTCTGGATACATTTTTAAAATGTATTCGTGAACATCCGCAGTCCTGCCGACATCAGGACAACTGCCGAAACTTGAGTGACCAGATCCGCGAGCTCATTCAATACTGAGCATTTCCGTGTTCACGAATCGTAACCTCCACTAGTACTTCGTAGGTTTCCGGAAGCAATCGGGACTTGTCTGACTTAGGAAGCGTTGAAAGAAATCTCTGTAGCGTGCGAAGAAAAATTTATTGTTTTATTTTATGTGGCGCTTTTAAATAGAACTGTAAGTATATTTTAATAGCAATAATTCGCGTATTTTCTGTAGATTGATATTTGCTATTAATAAATAGGTATTTCTTGTGAAACTTTAAGTTATTAGCAAAAGCGTGTGAATTTCATACTTTCTCCATTTTAGGTTAACATTTCACGCGGTGTTGGCCAGCTCTACGAATTATTGGTACGTCTGAGTGGAGTGGGTTGGGATATGTCCGCTTGTAGTGTGAGCAGTCTTGCAGTGCAAGAAGGGTCTACGTGTGACTGTACTATAGAAAAAGTACTGAAGAGTAGGTTTAGTTCTTTCAGTTATGAGGAAAAACTAAATATAATTAGAAGAGTCAAGCCGAAAAAACTTCTTAATAATGATATCGGCATACAAAGCAAAGGTGTTAAAACATTTATGCGCCACTTTAATGAAAACATGTATGATACAATTCCATGATTATGTGGGTGTCATTGATTGCGAAAATTGTTTTGCTGGCCGTGCTTGCTATTTTCGCAAGAAAAAAGCACTTGGAGTTATGCAGGTTTTGACGACTTGAATAATTTACACAAAGCTCAGAAAAGGCATCAAGGATCGCAATATCACATTATTTGTCTGAAACAATTGACACAGTTTGGAAATACACGAACTGAATCGTGTTTAAGTGAACAATTCCGACTCACAATACAGAAGCACAATGAAGAGGTAAAAAGAAACAGGAATATTCTTTCGCAAATGATAAAGGTAGTATGCTTTTTGAGAAAGCAAGAACTTGCATTTCGAGGTCATGACGAGTCCGAAAGCTCTTTGAACAAAGGAAATTATATTGAAATGTTGAAGGAATTAGGAGATTTTGATATAGACTTATCACTTGTCAAATTCGACCGTTTTTTCAGGATTGTCTAGTGACATACAGAATGATATAATTTATTCTGTTTCGGAACTGAACACAAACGAAATAAAGAAGGACATTTCTGAGACTTCTTTTGTTGGAATTACTGTGGATGAGGCAACAGATATTACAACGAAATCACAGCTATCTATTATACTTAGGTATGTGACAAAAACTGGAAGTATTGAAGAAAACTTTCTGTGTTTCAGAGATGTCAGTGTCGATAGAACAGAAGTTCTTTAGCATACCATGTGTTTGAGATCTTGAATTTAATTGTGAAAAGAAATTGGTGTCACAGACATATGATGGGGCGGCTGTAATGTCAGGGGAACACAGTGGTCTTCAGATGAGAGTAAGAGAAAAATGCCCACAAGCTGTATTTGTGCATTGCTATGCACATAGACTGGATTTGGTTTTGCCGCAAGCTGTGAGCTTTATTAAGCAGTGTAAAATATTTTTTACTTCACTTTCTGGTTTTGGCATTTTTTTTTCTAAATCTACAAAGTGAATGGCAGCACTCGACTCTGAAATAAACAAGAGATGTCCAACATTAGCTCCAACAAGATGGAATTATAGTACCAGGCTATTACAAACTGTGTACGAGTACAAACAAGATATAGAAAACTTGCTAAATTCAGTGGTCGAAAATGCAGATGGTTGGGATCCGGAAACAGTATTTGGTGCTCAAGGTCTTCTTTCAACATTACATGGGTTTGATTTCAACTTTTTTCTTCATGTATGCTATTGTATATTTCCTCAGGCTGACATACTGTTCCAAGTACTCCAAAAGATGGCTTTTGATATTGAGTTTTGCCGTAAACAAGTTGACAAATTTTCAATGCATCTTATGAAACTCAGAGAAGATTTTGAATCTATCTGGCATAAAGTATCTGATGTATGTGGTAGCCTGGCCCTAATAAAAGACTTAGAGTAGATACTATACCACGGGGAAAATGTATCAACTTCTTATAAAAGATTATTCTTGGAAATTATTGACGTAATGAGGACCAATATGGATTCCAGATTTGCTGACTTGGAAAAACTCAAATTCCTTAGTATTTTAGACTCGGCGAACTTTTGCAGAATTTGCAAAACAGTTTCCAGAAGAAGAGTTCTTTGGCTTAAAGCAGAGCTTTGGCAAATTCTTTGATTTCCCAATTTTGAGAAGTGAATTGTGTGTGTTATTTAGAGATATTGAAATGCATAAAGACACTGTCGTGAAATTACATCAGTACTTGACAGAAGCGGGATTAGTGTCGTGTTTCCAGAACTACATAAACTTGTCCTTTTAGCAATAACCATCCCGGCATCTAGTTCGTCTGCTGAGAGGTCATTCTCAACAATGAAGAGAATTAAATCCTATCGTCGAAATACTCAAGGTCAGGGGAGACTTTCATCACTAGCTCTTCTCAGCATTGAAAAGTCCTTGCTTTCAAATTTGCGCCAAAGCCCATCCTTCTACGATGATGTGAATGATATCTTTGGGAGGAAAACTAGAAGAATCGGTCTGATATACAAAAAATAAGGTACGATATTTCATTTACTCGTATTTATGAAAATATATTATTTATTACTTACTTGTAAAAATTTAAATCTATTTTTATTTCTGTTTTTACCGATATTAAGAAAAAAAATATTATTCATTACTTGTAAAAATTTAAATCTGTTTTTAGTTCTTTTTTACCGAGATTAAGAAAAAATATAGATACAACATTCATGGTTCTCTCCTATTTTAATGCGAATTATTACTTGGAGCTTCCCTCACTTTGAAAGTCACGCTTCGCCACTGTTCTTTCCTGTGTTAACACTTCTGCACTAGCAACGAAACAAGTTAAGGAATATTTACTGAGATAATCCGCATTGTGATGCCTATTTCCTGCTCTGTGCTCTAATCCATAATCATATTCCTCTAGTAACAGTTTCCATCAAATCAGACGCAAACTCGGGTCCTTTACATTAAAGATGCAAATCAAACCCTTGTGATCTGTAACAGTTTGAAATTTTCCTCCAAATAGGTAAGGTCTAAAGTGTTTACATCCCCATATCACTCCTAGTAATTCCTTTTCGGTGGTGGAATAGTTCAACTCGGTTGAATTTAAAGTTCTACTTGCAAATGCTGTTGGTTTATATCCACCCAAGTTCCTTGACTCAATATGGCTTGCATCAGTGGTCAGAACGAATGATTTCGTGAGTCAGGATACTACAGTAATGGTGGACTGATTAATTTTACTTTTAGCATCTCAAAACTATTTTGTTTTCTTTCCTGCCATTTCCACTCTAGCTCTTTCTTTAATAAGCCTGTTAGTGGTTTTGCAATGCACTAAATTGATCAATAAAATGACTATAGTATCCAGTTAATCCCAAAAATGACTTAACATCTTTAACTGTTTTAGGTACGGGAAATACTGCCACGGCTTTTACTCTATTATTATCAGGTTTAACACCTTCAGCCGTAACCACGTGTCCTATGAAACTTAACCCTCTGCTTTAGAAATTCACATTTATCTGGTTCTATCTTTGTGTTGCATTCCCTTAATTTAAAAAAAAAAACATTTCTCTGAGTCTACTGTTGTGTTCTGCTAACGACTCCCCCATTATCAAGATATCGTCCATGTATATTAGGCATTTTATTCTGATAAGGTCGAACAGAATGTTATTCATCGTGCGCCGAATTATCGCTGGGGCTGACTTTAAACCAAATGGCATATGTGTGAAGTGATAGTGGGAATATTTGGTACTGAACGCAGTTTTGCACTGAACTTCCTTAGTAATTGCTACTTGGTGATACCCGCTCGCGCAATCAATAGCCGTGAAATACCTTGCTCGTCCCAATTTATCTAGAATTCTAGAACATCCTGTATATTTAGTAATAGTAAACTTCATTCAGCTTTCGAAAATCTATGCACACTCTCCATTTCTTTTGCCTGATGCGTCTAACTTTTTGGGTACAACTAAAATTGGAAAATTCTATTCACTGTTACTTGGTATAATTATGTAATTTCGTAACATTTGATCTACATTTTTTTTTTAAATTTCTTGCTGTGCTTCTGGAAGCCTATAGCTTTTCAACGTGATTGCCCTGCCTTCTGGAATAGTTGGAGTAAGAATCGTATGCCTAGCTGCTGTCATTTCGGTCAACTTAATTCCCGGTAATCTAAATATATCATTATATTCTTCACATATTTTCTTTATTACCTGAGTCCCCTCAGTTATGTGACTGAATCTCACATTTTGTTGCAATAACTTTAAACGGCTGACAAGTTGCCTCTGTCCTGTTGCTGTATCACATTTATAGATTTAGTTGGTGGTTTTTCCAGGGTTGGAACCCGGGACATTCTGATAGGAACTTCAGTGCTGTTTATTACTAAGCAACAAAATGTGTTGTTCTCACACTGTACTAAACTAGTTGCACAAATCAACCCTTCTTGAATTTCTTGAGGCTGAATCAATCTGACGCCTATTTCTTTAGTATTACACTTAACTGTATTTTCTGTTAATGGTTCAATTATTGCCAAGAGGTCATACTTATTTTGTTTTAACCATGCTTGTCCTAACAGCAAATCTAAATCTTTTGGTAACTCATTAATAACATAACATTCATGCTTTAAGATTTCTAATCTGTTATCAAGTGTTAATTTTACTTTCCCCTTTATTTCTATCTGGCTACCTGTAATATCCTGTATTACCATATGGAATTTTCCCATTTCTTACACTTCAATGAGTTCTCTCTCATTAGAGATATCTCTGACCTTATATCTGAAAGTGCAATTCCTATGCCACCTTTTAACTCTGGACATATGATGTACCCTTTAGTTCCCTAACTTATTTTCATTAATATCGCTAGGAGCGTCCCCTGGTGTATTTCTTTGCAACCATGCAATGGGACCTGCTTTGGTTGCTCAAACAGGTCTACTGTCTGTTTCCCTGATTCATACCCTGAGAAGATGAATTAACTTTACAATTTTTAATTTCATGCCCAATTTTCTCTCATTTGGGATATACTGGTTTATTCTTACAATGTCGTGCCATGTGCCCTTTGCTCTGACATCTATAACATGTTAGTTCATTAACTACGTTTGCTTCCTTTTTAATAAATAACTTCTCCTGAAAACCCGTAGTTCCTCCGGGTCTAGCGTTCCATAGCGGACCGTCTGGTTGCACCTCGCTAAACCTCTGCGATCTGCGCTCACTTTCTTCTTGGAGGACCGTTTCTACTAATTGGGCCATCGAAACATCTTCCTCTTTTGTTTTCACAACATATTTAATTCTTTCATCCTTTAATTCCTCTATGAATGTACCTTTCAAAAATTCCCCCACCAGAGCACCTACACCATCATGTAATTTTGCATCTCCGCCCATCTGATCTTCTAAACGCGTCATAACTTCTCTTTACAAATCTACACCTACTGTGTCAAGACGTGACCCCATTGTGCTACTGCTTCAAATTGGCCTTGTCTGGCACCAAAAAAAAGGTTCTCAGCATAAAATTCTAGTGTCCTGCGAACTGAATAATTTTCCTCCAAAAGGTTCTTAATTTTACCCCATGTATTCCTTTGAACTCTAGCTAGTAGCTTTTCTTTAGCGTCGCCAAAAATTTTAGATTCTACAAATTTAACTAAAATGCCATGTTTGTCTGAGTGAACTAACCCAAAGCAGATTCTGCACCATCACGAAATACCCTTAATTCTTTAACATTCCCGTCAAAAGTATGGGGTATCAACTTTATAGCTTGTGCTACTGGAATATAATCATCCCTCTGCTCTGCCATAGTGGAATGGACTAACCTCGAAAATAGAAGCAGGGAAGGGTAGTTGAAGCTCCGTAGTTCGGTCCGCAGTGATGGGCATTTGCCTCCCCTCAGGGTACAGGGTCGTCTCGCGACGGGTGCTGCTGTCAGCTGTCACTACCACGGTCCCTCGGGCTCCACTGGCTGCCGCTGGTGGTAGCCTCCAGCTATGAGTCGGGCTGACTTCCTTCTGGAAGAATAACCTGATCAGGGTGTCCTTCGGAACTAATTCAGTTAGACCTGGTGGTGGTCCGTCTTGAAGAGAAGTCGACTAAAACACAGTCTGATGAAAGTCGAATTACTTGAGTTTACAATCCCGTCGCTGCCACCATGTAATGAAGCTTTTCTTTCGGATAGGTAATTAAAGGAGTTAAGTCGCTTTAAAATGAAAGCCTGAAGCAATTTGTACAAAGATGCAGTATTTAACTTCTAGTGCTGGCCTGACTCGATTACAGAAAATATTACAGTTGAAGCTTGAGCAGAGGGCCTTACATCCCCCTAGTGATTACCCAAAGGACTTACCCTCTAGCTATCTGGTGTTACCTTTTATAGCAATGATTCATATCGAGAGTACAGAAATCTTTGTACTCATTCATCAAAATTAAGGATATTGTGCAAAGTGCAATTTGCAAATTGCTTCCACCAGTTAGCTTTTGGTTTACAAATAAGATAACATAAAGTCAGTTGCTTCCTGGTCATAAAGTCTTATAATAATTAAGAAGGGAAACCAAGATTAGATAGCTTGGCTTGATTCACAAAATCAAAGATATTTCTTAAGACTAATGACCATGTGGTCCAGTCACTCTATTTACCTTACTGTCCTCAGGGGCTCACATTGGTGGTATGGGAGTGGCGACCCCGAGGTACCTGAGCCATCCAGTGTCTGGGGGTATAATCAGTCCACCCTGTTTCCTGGGGTCAGAAATAAGAAGACCTGGTCCTCCAAGTTGGGGGTTAAGCATGTGGCTCTCAACCCCACTTGTAAAACCTTGTTAAGACGGATGGTTTGTTGTTGGCGACTTGGAATGTTCAAACTATGTTTATGACCTGGAAAAATGAAAGCAGTGGCAAATAACTCTTACGGTATTGGCTGGACAGTAGTGTTGCAAGAAAAACATTGGAGTGGAAAAGGAAGAATAGATAAACAGGATTACACATTATTGTATTGTGGATCAACTGAGCCTGGACTACACAAGATAGGATTTATTATCGCAAAGGGAATAAAGAAGAGCCTAATAGAGTTGGACCCAGTTAATGAAGCATTGTGTAAAATAGACTTAAGGTCGCATTTCAAAATGTGACTATACTTTCTGCATGTGCATCTGTGGAGGAAAGGGCGAGTTGACAGGGAAAAGCTTTTGTGAGAGTTTGGAAGGAGAGTGTGGTGAAGGAGTTTCTGGATACGTTGATGTTCTTGGGTGATTTTGTTGCTAGAGGGGCAGGGAGGCAAGTGTTACTTGAACTAGGTGTCAAGGTTGGTGCCTTGCATGGACAGTTTGTGATTGGAATTAATTGGATTATTATGGAAGGAAGTTTCTCGTGTGTTATTGTTTTTTATAACTGTGTAGAATTACATTGTACATTTATATTTGCTCAGGGTTAGTTCTTAATTGCCATATTCTGTGAGATTTCTATTGCTTAATTTTTGCATTTGTTGATTTACTATTTCTATTTTTGTACTCCTGGTGTTTCTCTCTGTGAATGCTCTGACTGTATTGATTTTGTACCAGAATGTGATTATCTATATAACCAGAGCTGCTTCTGTAATCTGAGTTGCTTAACTTGTATTTGTTTTGTTTATAATGTATTGATGCACTGACTTGAATAAATTTATAGCCAGAGGGTGGCGCTGATGACTGCCGCAGTTTTGCGCCACTCAAACCACTGTTACTACTACTATTTACTTTACTGTACACTCATTCCATATACTTATTACGTTTACTTGGTGCACACATTTATTACATGCACTTATTACACATTTTTATTATGCCATTATTACTCTCTATTAGATATTGAATACTTGTCTTAAAATTCACAGGAATATAATATTTTAATTTTTAGATATCAATTATAGTGTATTCTGAATTTTGAAAGTCTGATATTCTTATAACATACTACTGGAGTAATATAATTCCAGTAAAAGATTAAGGGTCATTGTGACCCTGATGTACAACTCATGTGATACTTCCAGATGTGTACAGTTGTAGGGTTAAAGTCAGCTTTTGAGGTGACAAATCTCTGAGTTGTGAGGTATTTCAATAGTTTATTATGATTGCATGCCTGTTTCAGATCATAAATTGGTGATGGGTGTTTTTGAAAGTAGGCAGTTGAAGGAAACTTTATGAAGGAAGTTTTTCTAATGTGTACAACACAGGATAGGTTGAGACAATAACATTGTTTGTTGAAAAAAAAAACAGTTAACCTGAAATACAACTCAGCTGGCATCTTTTGATAGTAACTCTTACCATGAGCAATGAGAAAAAGCTACAGCATGACAACAGTCACTATGATGATCCAGATAATTCAGCATACCCATATTTCTATGCAAAGAAGTATAGTTCCAATGGAATATGAAAACTGGCAATTTAGTGCACAAAACAGAAACTACTGTTTAAAAGATCAGATACATAAGCTTGCAGACTGTCAAATTGTAAGCCATTTTAATTAACAAGGTCTTTAAATATTCTCCTGTTTTCTAACATAGAGTAGGTCATTCCCACAACACTTCCTTCTTGGTAGGTAAACCATGGTTTAATTTTAATAGCTAGAGAGAGCTGACAGAATGACTTAATCCTTCTTAACTGCTTTGTCTGTCTCCACTTCCTTTGTCATCTATTTAAGGAAGAAATGCCACAATTGGGGAATTCCACAATTTACAGTCTTGATAGTTGATTCAGTATTATTTGTTACCACCATTTGTTTTCTGTCAGAGAGGTAAGACTTAAACCATTCATGACACATTCCTCTTATTCCGCAGCAATACTTTGTTAAAAGTATATTATGGTCGACTAAATCAAACGCCTCACTGAGATCAACAAATATTGCAATTGTCTTTTCATTCTTTTCTATTCCTTCAATGGTATTTTGTACGAATTTATAGAATGCATGTGTAGTTGACCTATTTTTCCTAAACCCATTTTGAGTGTTTGATAATACATATTTCTCAAGAAATGGGGCAATTAAATTATACATAACTGTTTCCAATATTTTAGAGAAACCAGATAAAATAGAGATTGGTCTGTAATTATTTACATTCTATCATTATACTTGAATAATGGAATTATTTTTGCAATTTTAAATAGATCAGGAATGGTGACTTATCACTGATAGGTTACAAATCTCTGTTAAAGGTTTTGCTATATATATTGCATAATTTAATTAAATATTCTGGTACTTAATGTATACCTGCAGATAAGCCCTTCTTTTTTGCTTTAATTATGTTTATTATCTCATTCTCAGTAGCTGATTTCAGGTAGATACTATTACAGAGTGTATTTATTTTGGTTTCTTTATTACTGGTATTATTTTGTAATGGTGCCATACTATTGGCTATTGAATTAAAATGACAAATAAAAATATCTGCTACGATTGATGGATTGTTTATTATATTGTTGTTTGTTTTTAGAACAATGCTCTTCATATCTTAGGCTTAGAATTGCCACTTTCTTTCTTTATTATATTCCACATGGTTTTTGCTGTTTTCAGAACTAAGTATATGGTTCTCTATATATTTTGTTTGAGCAGTTTTAATAAGTTTATTATATGTTTTTCTATATATTTTAAAATAACTTTTAACTAAAATGTTTTTAATAGTTTTATTTATTCTCAAAAGATATTGCAGTTTCCTATATGAGGTTTGAATACCTTTACTGATCCACATTTTCTTTGTATTTTGCTTTTTATGTAGCTTTACTTTTTTGTAAGGAAATGCTACATTGAAATAATGGTTACAGATGTTCATAAAAACATTGCATTTTGAATCTACTGTGGATGAGTTATATACCTTTTCCCATGACTACTAATTAATGATATAAAATCATTATTGTTAAGAGTCAGAATAGCTTCTTTTGTGAATAAGGCATGGTGAATTGGTCCTTCCACATTTGGATATTTCTACTAGAACTAAATTTATTTCTAACTAGAGACCATTGCGATCAGAGAAACCCGTATCAAAGTTTGATAACTTGTATTCGCCTATGCTACTGTTCATTATTATATAATCGATAGCTGTTTTTGTGTTTCCTACTATTCTTGTTGGGCTACTGATGTAGTTTGCCATATTGAAAGATATTAGAACATTTGTGGCCCTCTGTTGTTGTGTTCCGGTATTTAAAGAATCTACATTTAAATCTCCACATAATACTACTTTCCCATTTTCTTTACAATAAGCCTGCAGCATTGATTCAAATTTATCAATAAATCTATCAAAATCTCTATATGGGAAGATATGATAATTAATTTAAACTTGGTTATTTCAGTAACAGTGTGTTCAAATATTTTTTCTTCATTAAGTTGTGAAGTATTGGTGTGCTGTTTGCACTTTAAACTTTTATGTACAGCAACCATGCAGCCTCCATGATTATGCTTGTCCCTATAATAAATGTCTGCTACTAAAATCATCAAGTAGACTATTACTTGATCAAGTCCACGTTTTACCCAATGTTCAGTTAGACAAATTACTTTTATGGTATTTAAATGATTAGTGAAAATTTCCATGTCTATAAGTTTATTATTAATACACTGCACATTTTGATCAAAAATACTAAAAGTATTTACACAGCGATTGCCCTCCTATTTCTTGCTAGGTATTGTCATTGGCTTCTTTGGCTTCCGTTAGTTTGCCATCCTCCATTGTAAACCTAGTACATTGGCTATTTAATTTTTTGGATCAGAATTAGTATTCTTGCTTTGTTTTGCAGCATCTAGGTAAGCTTTACAAATAAGGTAAAGCTGTTGTCAGTCAGCTGTAAATATTGGGTACACAATACAAGAAAACTGTTCATTACGTACTTAACCCTGCCAATATCAGCCTTGTTTCTTTCATACATAAACTGTATGTTCAGTTTACTTGGATTCTTCTTTTTATAAGTTCACAGTATCTAGTACTTTTTACTAAAATTGTTTAAAGCTTTATGTACATAGCCAAATTTTATTTTTGTAACATATTTTTTGTTTAAAAATTTGAAAGGAATATAAGAAGTTAATCTATCTTATTTACCTGGTGCCAAGAATCATCTGATTTATTAAAAATCTGAATTAATAGAAAGAATCAAGTAGAGTATACAGGTTTTTTAAAACCTGGGGGTCAAATTAATGCATATGGTAAAGGAGTCCAAACAGAGTATTTTAAGACATGGACCTTTGAAATGTCTATTTCAAGCACCAAGGGATTTTAAACCATAGATAAGCATGATAAATGCAAATCAGTTTTAATGGCAAACAATTGTCTGCTGTAATGTTTGTGGTTCTCTCTGTGTGCATTGTTTTACAACAGACATCAGTGATATATTTTGTGTAGCAAAATTCATATACCATTATACTGAATAATATATCAATTTATGTTTGTAAATTTCAGCGGTTGCTATTAGTTGTAGGTTGTAAAGTTTTTATGGATCTGAAAAAACAAAGTGGCTTAAAAACATATTACTCCTACTTATTAACTATTCAAGCAGCCTCCACACTAGGTTCCATTTTCTGCACCAGCTATGGCCAAAATAGCTAGAGCCATGATGGCATTTCCTGTAAAGATGTAACATAGAAGTTTTGTGTTTTGCAGGTGTTATTGAGTCTACAGGAATGACAACACAAGCAAGGTCTTCATATCTGCCAAACGAAATCCTTTGGGGTCATCGGTTTGAGCCCTTAGTGAGCTTCAAAAAGGAAACTGGAGAGTACGAAGTGGATTATAGTTTATTTAATAATACATATGAAGTGGATACACCACTCTGTAGTGCCAAAGCTCTGGATGATCTGCGAAACATGCAGCAACAACAAAATAATCACTCTAGATTAGGTAACTTTTTTCATTTGTTTTAAATAAATTATATACTACTAAACCTGAAGGTTTTCTTGCAATTAGTAAAATTCTGCAAGCATTTTGAAGGTGTCACACTCTCTCTCTCTCTCTCTCTCTCTCTCACACACACACACACACACACACACACACACACATACACATGCATGAGTACATGCATTCACTCTCTTTTTGTTTAGGTTGAGAGCATACCTGTTCTCTGGGATTTAGACAACATTGGTTGGCTGAGTGCAGCAAAACCTTCCACCCATGACCTAAAACTAACTACCACAAAAGTTGTTTTACAATATCACTCCCTTCTGTACATAGCTACTGAACTATAGATGTTCATGTTTACCTTCTTTGTTGCAAAGAAAACTCAGAATTTGTTGGTGCCTGTCTATGGTCTGACAGTACTGTAATTCTAATTGACACACAGTCTCCCAAACTTTGCATTGCATGGTTAGCCTCCACAGCCCTCTTAAACTTTTCACAATCATTATGCATATTTGTCCAGTGGATTTTGTAGGTCACCAGAGAAAACAAAACACAAAACAAATTTTTCAATGTGCAGGTTTTCAGTCATAAGCTGGCCTTTAATTTTTAAGGATCACTTTCTTGTTAAACAGACACCAATGGCAAAGTGCCACAGATATATTGACCATATTTTCTGAAGCTGAAAATGGGACACTTGCCAACTGACTTTTTTTTTAATTAGCCTTATTCTTGGGCTTTTAGTTAATGCAATTAGAAAATCTAAAAACCCATTTATGTATTTACTACTAATAAATATAAAGCATAATTATCAGATTAATCAAAATATTACATTATGATAATTAAAGGCAATGCTATTACAATGCACAATGTATAACATTACTATTACTATAAATATAAACACACAAAAAGTTATCATGTTATATAACTCATAAAACTGTTTGTTACCAAACATATTTTTTCATGGATTTTCTTTAGAAGTTTCTCATTTTGTTTCAAGTAATTGAAAAACTCAAAGCAACTATATTATAAATTCACTTTGGTAAGCAACAATGCCTTCAGCATTTCAACTTTCAATTGCATTTTTTCCGATGTCCATATTTTGTTCATGCTCGTAAAAAACTCTATCTACATGTGCATTAGTACCTGGAAGTGATAATCCAAATTCTACAATCTTAGAAAAGTTACTGAATGATAAATTTTGATAGGAAAACTACTGAAATATTTCTACCCATCTCAGATGGACTTCTTTTCCCTTATTATTCCACTGATTAATTTTGTAGTAAATTGCATAACATAAACAAATTTGCTAAAATTACATTGTCATCAACATTTGTTGATCCATCAGACACATTTCTAATCATTGGTATACATATTTCAACATCTTTCCATTTTAGGACATTGTTAAGCATAATGCATACAAATTTCTCATACACCTCAAATCTGTCAGTCCAAACTGTTAGGTAACTATTGAATACACGAATCATGGAAAGCATTTGCTGCTTTTTGGAAATCCTCTACTTTCACCTCATCTTCAGTTTGTAATTCCTGCAAAGCACATTTTACAACCTGTGGGATAAAATTGTTCTCCTTTTCCTTAGTCATATTTACTTTCAACTTGGAGAGAGCCATAGCTACTTCAACACCAGTTGTTAGCTCACTTTCTACCTGAAGAACTGCCTGGTGGAAAGTTGTGGAGAAAAAGTAGAACAACTTTCCCCCAACGGTTTTCAAAAAAGGGATTTTATTTATCACTGGACATTTTTTTGATTAAGAAAATAAGACCTCAGTCCTTCAAAAACTGCAGGAACTCTTCCAAGTGCTGCCATTAATGCTAACCATCAAGTGTAACTATAACCTAACAATTTCCTATACTCAATCTCAGCAAAGCTGCAGAAATCCTTTAGTGATTCTATTCTCATGGTGTATGTGTGAAAATGGTAGTAAATTTTGTGAATAACTGTTTCTATAACAATAGCTAAACAATCTGCGGTAGTCCTAATTTTTTGTGCACTTATATGCTGTACAAGCACCCCAAGGATTTCAATCTTGAGGGAAACAAGCATTGTAGAATGTGAAAAAGTGTTGGAATGGATGCTAAAGGGGCAAGATGTAAATTATATGATTTGCAAATGGAAAAGTACATGCAAGGAAGATGTGTTGAGAGTTTTATAGTCTGGAACAACTTAGCAAAGCCTACCTCACATCCATCATGAAATGATCCCAAAAGCAAAATAGTAAGGGAGAGGGGATGGATGCATGGGAATCACTCAGCTACCCAATGCCTGAGAAAGCATGATGTTCATAGCTGGGAGATGATGATTTCTGTTAACTACGAACCATAGGATGATCTACAAAACAGAAATATATCCATACACAAATTAAGTGGCAGTTTAGAAATTGCTGGCTGTATACATCTGATGGAAATGTATTAGTATGGTTGGTGCCCATACCACTACAATGTTTTGGTCCCAATTTTCAAGGTTTTGTGCATATGTGGTCCAGCAAAATGATGAATATGTACCAAACAGTCTATACTTTGCTTCACATGATTTTTTTTTGTTTGTTCCCTATTTTGTTTGTTGCATTTTAGCACACCATTATCTATTCTGAAGAAACTAAAGAACCTAGTTCCTAAACAAAAATAATAAAATGAATTTCTGCACACCTTCCAGGGCTGACAGCATGCAATATTATGGGGATTGCATTACTAGAAACATTATTGCATCATTCAGACAATTTATTCTTTCTTCAAATATACTTAAAAAATGCTAAATCTTCATTGTCTATTGACAGTAACACAACAATGACATGGCTTGTTTTAAAGCTGACAACAATTTATTGTAATGAGCAATACTCCAAAACAATATTGAAATGTTTGGAGTCAAGCAGAGTGGGGTTTAATGAAATATCACTCAAAATTAAACAATCATAAGTTATTTTACACTACCTGTCAAATTTGATATTGCTGACACCCCAAAGAAAATAAGAGACAGATTCAAATCTCTTCACTAAATATTCAATATGGTTCTTTTTATGAAATATATGCCTTTTTTATCTATTACTAATTACCATCTATGTTTTCCATTACTGTAGCTTCAATATATGTAGTTTTAAACAGATAACAGTCTATACCATATTTTTTATACCATTTTGAAATTGGTCAGTTCCTTCTTTATTTGTTACTTTAATTCATTTTCATATTCTTAAATATAGAAAAACATATTCATTCCTGTGATGAGTGTAAAGGTTAGATGAATTAATGTAAGTTATTGAGCTGTGTTATCATAGTATTTTTCATATGCATTCTTCATGTTTTTAGGAGCTTAACTTCCAGATACTGATTACAATACAATTTGTTTTGTAATTATCCTTGCTGCTTGGATATTCTGCAAAGTATTTAGGTTGCAATAGGAGAAAAACCTCATATTATCAGACTCATTTTCTGATTCACAATGGAAGATTATTCATCTAGCACTTTTTGCAAAAGCTTCCAAAGGCTTTATTATTTCATAAGAATCCATTTTAGAAGCCATTTCACACAAATACAAAAGCAAAACAAAATGCTCTTAGTTATTGCCACTAGTTTCTGAATGCAGGTTCAGATATTCAGCACAGCAAAATGCTTTCCTTCTGCTCAATAGCAAGCCTGTTGTGCAACAAGTTGGTGACACACCTAAACCATTCATTGTGAATTTTTCCAGATTGAAAAAGTATATTGTATTGTTAGAAATGGATGTTTCAATTCTTTTATAAAAGATATACTGAAATTTTGGTAGTAAGGCTCATTCATTATGTGGAATTATATCTTACTAGCTGGCTTATCCAATGTTGCATGGATAAGCCTTTTAAACTTAAGTGATAATTTAATTAATTTAATTTACCTCCCCCATTCTTATTGAAATTATTCCAAATAACAAATGAAAATTCCTAAATATTCACGTAAAAGGATGTGAAACATCAGCGGAACATCTGACTTCCTTAACCTCCATCTGATAGTTTTCGAAGTTCTGGAAAAAGCTGCATAGCCTAAGTACCCTTTGGTGGAATAATCTTCATTCAGAATGGTGAAATACTTTTTTAATTAATCACAGCAGTGGAATTTTAAGCATTTTTACATTCCCTTTGATCCCATAGTTATTTAATGACATAAAAGCTACACAGTTTCCGCATAATACAGAAACTCTTAACCTATACATAGAAATAGGGATGAAGGTGGTGAATATGAAAATTCCCACACTCCCAGGCTACCAAGTCAACCACTTTACTAAATACACATAATCTACAACCATCGAGAAATATAATCTTGTTAGTTATTAATTTTAAAATACCAATTGATTGATTTCTGATGTTAGCTGATACAATTATTTAACCTGCCCTGCTACTTAACTTGATTACAGCATACAAAGGAAATAAAGCAAAACGTTTTTACACAAGATTTATTAAAATATTTTGGTATTTAGTAATCACATGCATATCGTTCTGTTATAAGCAATTCAATTCTCTCTAATTTTGCTATATCTTTGTTTTCTTAGTTATTAAATCATGGCCATTTATATATAGTACTTGGAGTGAAATATCTCAAATATTTGTCTTACTTTACATCATTTTTGTGGAGTAACAAGAACTATTTAATACTCCATGGCATTCTCAATAAAAAGTCTAAGCCTTCTTTGCAAGTAATTCTTTATAACTCTAATATGTTTGTATTCTAGCACATACAGTTTGTAAATCCTTATTAGTCTTTTAGTAATTTACATCAGCGATGTTTATTTCTGAACAATTGCATTATCCTCTTTTCGTTAACACTGCTACTTTGTTTGACAACAGACGATTATTTTACATTTATTGTGTTGTAATCTATCACCAAATCACATTTTGAAATAATTTGATGTAGGTGCATTGGCACACTGAAGAACAACATACTTTAATTAACACGTTTCCTGCAGACTGAGTTGAAGTAGTAATATAAACAGTATACAATGACAGGACCAGAATGATAATAACATTTGAAATGTACCTCATTAATAGAATATGAAAGTGGTCCAATCCTGTCCATTTCCTCCTCATCATCACATTTTGTGCCAAACACAGTTTTTTCACATTTCCTTTTCTCTGAAAGTGATAACAGTTTTTTAGTTCTGTGCTTTTCCACGCGAATGGAGTTGACCGTTTTTATGGAAACACCAGTAAACTCAGACATTAAATTAGTAATGTATTTAATGGCTAAATCAGGATACTTCTCACAAAACTTAATGAACATATTCAATACAATAGTTTTTCTCACATACTTTTCAAAACTTTCCCTTTGGGATGTTTCACGTATATATTTTTATTACTCATAATGGTTATTAACCTTAATCACTACTAACCATACTCTAATAAACAATTTGAAAACAAGCGAGGAGTGCCACTAAATGCAACAAGACTGAACCAAATGTAATTTTAGTAATAGAAAATGGTGGATATGCATATCTCCATTCATTAAGTTTTTATTAATATATATATATATATATATATATATATATATATATATATATATATGTTTTTAAATGCAGTGTGAGCTAAACTTTAATATTCTAACAATGCTTTTTAGCAAAATAAACCCCTAAATAATATAAAACAAAATTAATTTCCGTAGTCCGACATGGAATTATGTTGTTGTAGTAGTCCGCAGCAGATGCACACAGCTTGCCACATGTTTTTGTTTACATCAGGTTTGCTTCTAAAGCTGGTGGGACTGTATATATACTTTCTCTAAGCACAATACCAGTTGTGGCACTTTTGTTCACACACACACACACACACACACACACACACACACACACACACACACACACACACACCCTCCACAATATTCTTGCAATGCCCTTTATCTTCCCCTTCCACTGTGTCAAAAAATTTAAAGTATGCAGTAAACTAAACCTATGCTGTGTCCATAAATTGTCCACAGAGTATGTTAATGATTTCTAATAGATTTGGAGTAAACATTATTAAAACATTTGTCTCCATAAAGAAGCTTTACTAAATAAAATAGTGAACACAATAACTAGGTTTAAAGTTTGAAAAACCTTATTGCTACTCTCAGAATTGCTTCTCAATTTGGAGAACAACATAAGCTTAGATAATTATTTGCTTGAGACATCTGTTTTCAAAACCTATTATGTTCTTCAAAATCAAAGCTATCTTCTTAGAAGACATTCAGATATTTGATTATTTGGAGGAGTTTCAAAACTTATTTAGTCAGACAGGATCAAAATTGGGTTAAAACTTTTGCAGAATACATCATACTACTTACTTTCATTGTTTGAAACAGCAAAATTCATTGCTTCATGGAAGAAAGAGAGAGAGAAGAAAAAGAACATTTGAATCCAATGGAACTAAAGAGGAAATCCTTAACTCCAGGTAATGTTTCTAATTCAGGCAAATTCTAGATTACAAATCCTAGTAAATTAATCATAACATCTGCAGGCATAAGCAACAGTATTTGTGGAATTCTTCATGTTTTTTCCATTTATAACTTTTGACAGGTGGACTTGAGTTATAGTACTGTACAAGATTTGAAGCTTCTTAGAAGATTATGCTTGTAATGAGAATAATTCTGATATTTGTAAACACCCACATAAAATGAAAACTAGGAGGATTGGTTCACAGAGCCTTAAAGCAAATAAAAGTGTGACATGCATATCCAAAGATTTAATAAAATAAATCCATTACAAGCTTTCAGAGTTACCAGAAATTGTTACATACAGGTATATAAGTAGGATCTAGATAATACAAATTTGTACCTGGTTCACCACTGAACATAAGAAATAAAACTGCATAGGTAGTTATATCCTCAATTTTACCTTTACATTTACTTCCTTTGTTGTTTAATGTTTGTACTAATCCATCAAGTATTTTCAGTGCTGCCTTATGTGCTGAGGTGACTTCCAAGCCAACCTGATAGCCATGGCCTTTATTAAATGTGGCTCATAAAGCAAGTTGTTGACTTTTTTTTGCAGAACGATTAATATCACCAACGCGATATCCAGCTCTGAGGGCACCACCACCCGATACATTAGATCTTGGTAGTATGGACTCCAATAGTGTGTCTATAGAAGAACAGCCATCTGTTGTAACAGTAACATCGCCAGTGGATTTGCCAGGTCCAGAGTCCAGTATATAGCCAGGTAAGTGCAGGTATATTGCATTTACCTTGCAGCAATAAAGTCAGCCATTTCCAAAACACATGGTGCTAGGTTTTTTTTGGGGGAGGGTTAAGAACTTGGGCCCATTTGCAAAAGCTCCAGTTGCACTACAGCCTAAAGGCTTATTGAGCTAACCCTGTAATGATCACTACCCCTTCACACCAGATTACACAGGCCCAATAGTGTGTTGGGATAGTAGTCCTCTGATTCCATAAAAAATTTCCCAACGATTTTATATCTCCTTGATGCTAAGGCTTCACAGGAGCATATTATAAGATAGGCTTTTCAGTTTCAGACCTGCACAATCTATAGTCTGTGTTGCCCTGAAACCTTCCTATTATGTGTAGCTGCTTTCTCACGGGTGCATGCCTAGTGGCAAAGGCTACTATTACTTTTAATTGAAACTTACTACATTTAAGCAGTCTGTCAGTTATAGGTTTGCATGGTTTTTTGATAAACAATTTCCCATGCTGAATTCCTGAAATCCTCTTCCAGGTCATGGAGCTAGGTATACCTTTTGCTAGAACAAATTTAATGCTTTATAACTCAGCATCCATAAGTGCCAATGAAATAAAACTTTTTATGGATAATATAGGTTACATATTAAAAGAATGTGCAATATCCTAAAAATGGGCCAACCATTACCTAGCGTTAATGTTTTTTTAAACACCTGTAGTGTAGGGCTTACGAGATGAATTTCATATATATCTGCACAATTCTTGCAGGAATTGCATCTAAGGATTCCCTCTATAGCATATACTAGGATGTTTATGGTATTCCCTACAGAAGTATTTTTTACTTTCTCTACTACGTATAGTAAGTAGGGGAAGTATTGTATTCCACCCAAAAATTCGATACCGAGATTTCACTGGAAATACATGTTTTGACACCCCCTGAATCCAAAAAAAGCTTTTTTCCTCAATTGTTATTGTTTAAGTCTGTCTTTTCTTGGAATAAACTTTAATAATAAATTTAGAAAAAATAAATTATAGCTAATACAAGCAAAATTTTAGTTTATATCTACAAGATGCATTAACATTCAAATATCTGCATCTTTATTATTTTAAAAGGTTGGTCTTTCATGTTGAATTGAAGAGGATGAAACTATCTTGATGTCTATGAAAAAAGTTTGTTTCATTATATTAAAGGATTAAGTCCTTTGACCTCTGAAGATGCATATGCCACCTACCCACACAGAATTGATGTTGTGTTAGATGTGCCATTTTATAGAAGAACCCTACGTTTTCCTTTTTTGAATAGTTCCAAGGCTTGTTGCATTCAAAATCTGAAAATAAATTTTGCTGTCTCAATTCCTTGAGCATTATTGAAGATCAGTTCTTTTAGTATTATAACTTATGAATTTCTTTTGTTTCTATTCAGTGTAGTCCTTTATTTATATGGTGTTAATGCCATTAATACTATTTTTACATTCTCTAATACTTACTTATAGTAAGTAGAGAAACTATTGCATTCCACCCAAACATTTGATATGGAGAATTCGCCATGCATGTTTGAGGTCCCCTGAATAATAATGATAAAAAAGAATAAAAAAAAAACATTTTTAGAAAAAGGTGTGTGTGCAACTGAGAGAGAGAGGGAGGTAGGGTGAGGGAAAGAGAGAGAATGAGTGAAATAGAGAGAGAGAGAGAGAGAGAGAGAGAGAGAGAGAGAGAGAGAGAGAGAGAGAACAGCATATCTCAAAAATAAACGTTTGGTTGATAGCAATGAAGCAGAAATAATATTTAGTATGTAATTTGACTTACCTTATATAATTTGATATACCATTGTGGCATGCACGCATGCATGCGTGCGTGTGTCAATGCAGGGTTCATTTATTGTAATATTACATGCATTCATATATTTCATTATGTGAACAATTTTGATGTTATTTGATTATGGTATTTATATACACTTGTTTATGAATATGTTACTTATCAATGCTTGAATATCTAGAATTTAGATTTATTTATTGAAATTACAGCAATCTAAACCATAACATGGCTAAGCTTAACTGAACATATAAATACAGAACATTTTTACAATTACTATAAAAGACCATGGAAAACTGAAAAAAAAAATAAGCTGTTATTTCACTACAAAGAAAATAAAAATACATCAAAATGTATTAGCAAGGGGAAATAAAGAGTATTTCTCCTAAGGTATTACCAAGTGAAATAGTGAAGATGGTGCTGCTTTATGTGATGCACTGAGTGAATTTGTTGATAGCAACAATAAGATTGACATTAAGTTTGTAAACTATATCCTCAGTTGAAAAGACCAGATTATTTATGAATTAAAAGAAAAATTGGACATTTTAAATAAACACATGGAATTATTAATCACCGTTAAACAGACAAACGAAAGTAAATTATGTACAGCTGAGAAAATTGAAGCCCTTGCTACACAGCAGCACCGAAAAAAAAAAAAAATATATATTTGTGGAATCTAAAACAACTTCTGAAAAACCTCTATTACAAATTAGAAAGTCACTGGTTCCAAATGAAAATATAAGTGGAAATGTGGTATCTCATAGTGATAACTTTCAAGGTTCTGTTCTGGCAACTTCAGAGGAGCTTAGGTCCAACTATTGGCAGGACAGAAGAAAAAAAATCGCTCAGCAGTTGTGGGCAAGAAAGTTATGGGTGACAATAACACAGTGAAAATTGAAGGCTGTGGCTAAAACTATATCATTGCACATTTTCAGACTGACACCTGAAACCAAGAAAGAAGATTTTATTGATTTTGTAAATCCTTTTTTCACAGTGGTTGATTGTGAAAAATTATATTCCAAATGACCTGAACAATACTCATTCTTTAGGATCGATATTTCGGAAGATCTTGGTATCACTATGGATCTGAATATTTGGCCAACCAATGCATGTGTTCAACTTTTCTTTTTCATATTCGACAGAAACTAAAGAATAGTTAAAATTTGAAGATGTTGGATCATACTCCCCTGCAACTATGAATGACGACAATATAAGTACCATGCAAATATAAAAAATAAAAGCGTAATGGACTTCTATATATTATTTCCTTCATGTGCAACCTGAGGGTAACTGTGCTAGTATATTGTAATGTGGTTACTTCATATCTTGGTACTGTTAACAAAATCAAATTCCACTGTAGTTGAATAATAGCCAAACCACCAGTTATTTAAGATTGTAATTTAAGTGCTGGGCCCATTATACTTTAAGTGCTTCAGCAAAAGAAGTATCGCCAGAGGTTGTAAAAACTTAATTTCATGTTAATAAGGCAAGGTTTCAAAAAAACATCAGCCTCAAACAAATGAACTGTAAATATTTTGCAACTATATAAATACATATATATTCTCTTTAACTTTGACAAAGTGAGACAAACTTTAAAAATGTGCACTTGGTTCACTGCATTTTGTATCAAGCGCATAAGTCTTTGTTTCCCTTGCACTGCTTAAACACGTCAAGCTAAATTTAAAACTGTTCTTTAATATAATGAAAGCTCGCTCTATTCCGATATATGCTGAATTGCACCACACGCACATGGTCTTTGGCGTCCCATTCTATATTGGGCGAGAAAGACCGGAAATTTTGCTCAGAGACCTCTATTAGGCTTGAGGTTCTTTTACGTTCCGTAAATCTATAACATGGGACCACCAGCTTTACTTCCCTTCCGAAGGAAGCCATGCTAAGGATTTTTATGCCAAGAAAACTACATCGCTCTCCGCAGGGTTTGAACCCGCGACCTCGGGAACTAGGAATAGTTCAAATTTAATCACTTCACTTACTGCCAAAATGTTAATGTATAGAATTTTGATTAGGCCAAAATTACTTGTAGGTGAAGTCGCTTCCCTAGTGCCCGAATTAAAAGCTCCTTCCTCGTCGCTCGGCGAAAGACGACTCGATTCTTTTCCCGTGGGGTCGAGCACCACAAGACGATCACGTGAGCTAACGTCAGTTCTCAATTCGCAGCGCCACTGATGTATTACAGTGACTGTATTAGACATAGCAAGTGGTGTATCCATTGCTATTAGTCAACGAGTCACACGGTATTATCCGCCATATTATTGCTAGTTCTCATATGCCAGTGTAGGTGTGACGGAATATAATCAGATTTATCTGTTTATTTCATCGTAATAAGATATAGCAATAAAATATAATTACATAAGTTTATTTAGCGTTTAAACCTACCTAGTTTTGTGGGTTGCAGCAATTCAACCAAGAAGGGCATGTTATTGCGACATTTTCCAAAAGATTTTTTTTTTTTTTTTGTCACGAACAATCGTTTACATGGAAATGCATTTTTCCAGTCATTCCTTGAGAAGAGTATGCATTTGAAATATTGCAGTATATCTGGCTATCATGAACTCGAATGATATAGATTTCTTTCATACACAATAAAAATTAGTTCTAAATACTGCAAGACAGCTCCTAGATACTATGCCCTTTTCCTAAGCGAGTATCAAATAGAAAACGTTTAAAATATATCAGCAGAACGGTAACTTCTTTTACAGTAGTTACCCAAATGTGCTTTCCGTCAGCAGTGATTACAATTCCAGCCTTTAGTTCCACTTGTCAGGGATTCAAATCCGGCAAAGGGCTTTGGACTTTTGGGTTGTAAAATTCCTTAGCACGGCTTACCTCTTTCTCTACCTCTACCACTTTCTTCCTCCCTCGTTGTTTTCCTCTACCTATTTCTTTCTCTCTAGTTCCCTCTCCCGCTTTCTCACTCTCTCCTTCCATCGCCCTCTTCCTATTTGTGTAAAGCACTAAATGCAGCATTTTAAAAACAGGTTAAAAGAACTGCATTTTCGGGGTAACTAAAATATAATTTCGTAACTAAAACCCTCGCTTATAGGCTTTGAAAAGGGGGTGATAAAATAAATGTGCAAGTGAGATTAACATTAACATGAAACTTCTTAACATGTATGTATTAAGTTTAAATGCATGCAAACAAAAGAAATATATACATTCTGTACAGTAGTAGGAACAGAAGGTTAATATAGGCTACGCCTAAATTATGGACAACGTTACTTAGGCCTAAAGAATGAATAAATTGTGTTTTTTGTTTTTGTTTTGTTTTGAGGCAGTATTTTATATCACAACACTGTGAATGCCAGAGTGATTGTAGTGTAAATTAACATTATTGTATGGCAATGATTTTAGATGTTTGTTAGCTATAAGCATTGTTAGGAAATAAGTTTACACGGCCTCACTGAAACTGACAATAGGAGTGGGTAACAATGAAGCGATGGGGTGAGTTGTTTATCACTTAGAAGAGACAAACAAATGACGTCAGGGTAGCGTGCCTTTCTTTAGAACTGGAGAGAATATCTTCCTTAGAGCTTATGTATTAGTAATTATGATTGGCTGACAAAACAGACGCTAATGTTGGCGCGATTTAGTAACCAATAACAGCTCTATTATAATGTTTAGGCATATCGGGGTGAGGGAGTATAAATTCTTGAGCCAAAAGCAAGTATCGCGCAGTTCTACAGAATCATTCACGAGGTACACATCACGCAGTTCTACAGAATCATTCACGAGGTACACATCACGCAGTTCTACAGAATCTCTCGCGTCGTAAAGTTAGTTACCAAATGTGAAGTAGGTACGCGACAGCTATTACGACAGTAATTGCAGTCGGAAATATAACAGTTTTAGTCATGCGTGTATCAAGATTAAAGATGTGAAATTAATTAAGTGTGACAGCACTAAAAGTGTGAAAATAAATTCTTTTATCAGTGTTATCTTTTAGTAACAACTCCTTTCCGTTTACAAGCCCTGTTTAGAGATATTTGCTCGACTGAGTAATAATAGCTAGCCGGAGGACAAAGAACCCAAGATTCAAAATAATAAAATAATAACAGGTGCTCAGCAAATAAGATAACACGAACAGAATACTGCGACAGTTTTTTTTTTTTTGGAAACAACACTGCATTCATAGATCAAGTGTCCATAGCAATTACTGTGCACATCTTGTCATCACTAATTTTTCTTGAACTTATGTAACGTTGTATTACTTCCATGCAGTAAGTGCTTCTGGCAGACTGAGAGAGTCCACAGCATCACCATTCGATTCTTTGGATTTCTCAGAACTATTTTGTCAGCTGATAGAGGCACAAGTTCTTTAATTAATTATTTCATTATCATTTTGATCACAACACACGGCAGTATCAGCATCACAATCAACAAGATCATCAAAATAAGTTCCATTTAAAGTATGAACCCAGCCATTATCTTCTGGTACATTGAAATCGATATCAACATTTTCGGGCTCCGTTTCAGTTTTAACTTTTGTGATGTCAGCACTTGCGTATTGTGTTTGGCTTCAACTGAATCCCAAGCAGTCCTCCAAGTAATGAATTGCCTAGATGAAAACAAATTAAATATCTATTGTGTACTGTACTGTGTTGTATTTTCACACGCCCATGTATAGAAGTAAAAAATGGTATTGTATTTAATTTAATTTATGTACTCTAAAAAATTAAGTGAATGTTCAGAGGTAGATAACAAGGAATGCTATATGTAGTGTATGTGTAAAGAGTGTTCTAACTTACAATGTGATTCCTGGTTTATTTGCAACACGTTCCGCAATAATGACTGCGAGTTTGCATGCAGACAGTAAACCAACAACCACCTGGCCACACCATATCCAAAACGTTTATTTGCGATTTATTGGTCTTCATAATGTATAAGTGCGACAAAAATGACTGTGGGGGAATAAAATTAATAGTGTAAAAATACGAAAACGTATAAATGAAAAAACTGAAAGTGGGGTAATTTTGTACGCAAAATAAAACAAAATTGCAGAATATACAACGTACAAGTGCGAAAAACGAAGAGGTGAGAAACGTATAAATGCGGTTTCACTGTATACTGTTTCCCAGAGTAACAGACACCAATAGGTAATAGTAATGCAAAAAACTAACTTCTTAAATGCTCTTCCTATATATATTTTGTAAAGCACACAATTTGTCAGAGCATCGTGATTATAACTTTTGTTATGTATCATTCTCAAAAAATAAATAAGCGAGATATTTCGATTTCTTTACTTTGAGCCCCATTGCAGCCCCGTCTTGGGGAAATGTAATTAGTATTTCATATAGCCTGTTCTATAAGTGGGACCTAGGACATGTTAATTTCCTAATTTCACAACAATCAGTTCGGTCGTTCTTGCGTGAAAACGTAACATACACGTAAATACATTTTAAAAATGTTATCTTTGGCATCAGGGTGACTCATTATATCCGTTAACAAACTATTTAAGCAAAACTGAAAATTAGGGGAACAATTATAAACTTCAGTTTTACTATGTGATTTGTAAATAGGTTTCGACAACTTCACAAGTGGGATCTATTGCCAAAGAAGAACTGCTAATAAAACAAGATATATACGCCAATTTCACGAGTCACTCATGGGTATTTATAAACGGCGTAAAGCACGAGCAATTTTCTTTGTACATTTTACGTATGCATGCGCGTATTATATTTGGTGCAGCACTTCATTTTATTTCAACCCATAGGAAAGCGAACTCACGGACTGCTGTCTAAAATGAGAACTTGTGATAATCGTATGTCATTTGTATACGATATCATCACTATAAGTCTCTTTTTCGTACCGATGCACATCGTTTATGTAGATATCTTGGACGCAAAAAAGAACAGCAAAATGCTTCGTCACTAAAAAAATTGAGTTTCATTTATGGATGCTCTTTAATTGCTGTGGTCTTTAGCGTCCCATTCTATATTGGGTGTGAAATATCGGTAATTTTGCTCAGAGGTCTCTTTATCAGCCTTGAGGTTCTTTTGCATGCCATAAAACTACGACACGGGACAACTGGCTTGCTTTACTTCCTTTCCGAAGGAAGCCATGCTAAGTATTTTTACACCCGAAAAGAATCCACCGCTCTCCGCCGGGTTTGAACCCACGACCTCGGAAACTAGAGCTAGCATGCTAACCACTACACCACGGAGGACGACACAGCTGATAAGCACAATTATTCCTAGTGTAAAGCAAGTATGTTCTAGTTCTAGAAGGCTTTGAAGCACGATGAAGCCTAATGTAGATTTTAGTTATATATTTCAGTGGAATCAATCTGAATTAAGAACAAGGCCTCCGTCTCATACTTTTAATGGATATATCGGATAGCACCTTTGTTTGAGTTCGCAAGCACATGGAGGATGGACGGAGCTCAGGGGTTAGGTATCGCCACTGTCTCTAATACAGTCACTGTAAAATGTCTCCTTAGACTGGCATCTGGTGACTACGAGTGGAGAGTTGCGCTGGCCGATAATGCAGCTGCTGTGACAGGTGGTATCATCCTTCGTCCAGGCGAAAGCTGAACTAGTGCCTTGGCCGGCAATGCAGATGCTGAACCTAATTTTTTAATAATTCAGCCAGGCAGGAAAAGTATTATTGCGAGGTAGGGAGTGAGGCATGGCTCAAACTCCCCCCTCCGGCGAGAGAGCGTGCTAGTAGGAAACCAATTTCCACCAAACCGTCAACAGGTCCCCGGGCGACGAGCACATGAAAAATAGAAAGCACCAAATATAAGTTGATGCATAAGGAAAGAGCACAATGCAATAAAACAGGAGCAAAGCAAGAAAAATATAAATATATAACAAAGCCCACAAGTAAAAATTGAAATCTTAACGGGCAAATTCATAAAACTATTTGTGTGAATGCAAGAGATAATGTATAGATGCCAAGCATGTAAGCTAAAAAGGAAACATAAATATGATGCATCAATTATAATTCCCAAGTTTGAACAGTAAAACTCTTAAAAAGTTGCATAAAAATCATATATGTATAAACAACAAATCTTACAATCCTAACACCAAAATACTAAAAATTATCCTAAGTGCCGGCCTAAGGCACGCCACTACACTAAATACACCAAATTACACTTGTGCACAATAGCAAAAACAGAAAGAAAAAGGAGGCGCCAAAAAGGTAGGGGAAAAGGGAAATAAGAAAGGTGGCGACAGAAGCACAAACATAGAGCATACCGGAGCACACATAATACAAAGGGAAGGATGAATATCTTCATAAATCAGAAAGAAAATACACAAAGAAAAACTCGACTTGCAGAACCCTGGGGCAAAAGAAAAAAAAACGCCCAGACGGGAATGCATTGAGCCGTAAAGCATTGTAGCGGTTCCCTTGGTAGGACCCCACTACGTTGGTGATGGATGTTGTGTTAGGTACCTGTAGGTCGTCTTGATGCCCGTACTCTTGTGATGCAACTTGAGGTTCTCGTAGACTGGAATGATGATCATGTATCTGTATTTGTGTGTGTATGTGTGTGTATGTTGTAATTATTATTTTATAATTGTGCCACGGCTGCTGTATTTGTGTCGCAGAGCACTTGTGTGTTGTCAGAGTTGAGTATGGAAAAGGTTAAAATATTTTGCACACACGAATTCTGTTAATTATTTCACTTGTATTTTAGATAAACCACATATGATATTCACTATTACATTTATTATGTTAACATATGTATAACTGGTAGACTTTAAATACGTAGATTTAGCGTCTATTCAGACGCGAGTTTATACACTACCTTCCTGCTCGAACACTGACAAGGTTGTGTTAGCGTTCATTCCAATCGTACTTCTTGACGTACGTATTTGAATTATAGGCATGTGTCAATGTACCTGATTGGTGCTATTGTCCAATAACATCCAATAGCAGTTTATGCTTTACACACACAGACTTCCATCGTCTTAATTATGACTCCAAAGTTCGTTACATTCTTACGTAGATACTACTGCATTTCTCGTAATTTTATATTACTGGTTATATAGCTAACAATGGCCTTTCCCCCTCATATTATGTTTATATGTTATAAAGTTATATACTTTATCTCTACCATGTGTACATTATGGATATATGTTTCAACATCCTTTTAATTAGTACACGTACAATATTATCAAGAAAATACACAACACGTAAAATTTAGTACAAAAAGTATCAAAGAAAGAAATTATCATTGTGTTGATGCTGAGAACCTGTGAATTAGATATCTTATTACATTAATGAGTAATTGTATTAGTTTGTCCGTGGCTAGTACCGTGTGTTGGTTCAGCATCCATGTCAAAAATCGAGATTTCCGAGCCGCTAATCAGCCGACTATAAGGAACTCGGTGAAGCGAAACGCAGTGGTGAAGCATGCGCTGTAGTGCGTTTACCTGAAAGGCAATGCTAGATTTCAAAGGAGACCTGATTAACCACTTTAATAACATGATAAGGACCGACATCACGTGGAGTCAATTTATATGTGAAATGTACTACATCACTAACCGGATAGTTTTTCAATAACACCAAACTCTCACCTAAAAGCAGCAGGTTGACGAGAACTATTATAGCGACGCTCAAAGCGACGCCAATCTGTACAAAGTTGACAGTTCAGTTAACCGTCGCTGGATCTCAATATTCAGGGAGTAAATCACGGAGACGCCAAACATTAGTTAAAGGACAAGCAGGTGAAAACTGAACATAAGATGGAAATGAACCTGCTGATGAGCCTCGTGAACTGCTAAATTTAAGGCAAGTTGGAAAGCCGATAGACAAGTATCCCAAAGACAAGAGTTCTCAGCATCAAACGCAATCAATGTACTCTTAAGGTTGCGATTAACTCGCCCCGCAAGATGGGGACGCGGGTAATATGGGAAGGTATGCACCAAATGAATACCATTTTCAAATAAAAAGGTACGAAGTCCACGACCTCTGAAATAGGTGTTGTCGGAAATCAAAGTCTGTGGAAGACCAAAAGAAGCGAAAATTCCTGCTCACGCGTTAATGGTATTGCATGCGGTAGAAGCAGTACTGGAACCAACCAAATTGTGTAAATGCGTCGATCACCACACAAAATAGACGTTTCCTCGAAGAAACATAGACAACGGTCCATCCCGCTCCATTGGTTATGTGGCCATCGGGAATTCAATAACCCGAACCGGGTATACTGTTGAGGCTTAGAAGCCAGCAGACTGGACAACTACGGACAAACTGCAAAATATCCTTATACATATGAATCCAGACAAAATAGCGCCGCACTTTGCATTTGGTCTTAAGAACACCAAAGTGAGCACCAAACTGGGAAGAATGAAAATACTTCAACACGATTGGAACTAACGATTGAGGCAAGAGATTGCGTAATGCACGAGGTTTAGGCAACCGTGTAAACACGTCATTCTTACAAACCTAACCCGTGGGAAGGAGATTAGCTTTAGTCTCTAACCAAAAGGACCTTGAAGAGATCAGCTTTAGTCTCTAACCAAAAGGACCTAGAACAGGGTCTAAACGTTAATGGTCAGATAACGAAGTAAAGACCTGGGAGAAACATACGATAACACGTTAAGCATTGCAATTCGTGGAAGTTGACTTGCGAAAAATCTTAGTTAAACAAACGTGGAAATGCATTGGCCACACAATTGTCTACACCTCTAACATGCCGAACCGTGAATTAAAGATCACTTAAACGTACTGCCCAACGAGCTAATTTTCCGGTTTGACGTTATGAGAAAAAACCCATGTAATGGGCGGTTATCACACTAGTTAAAAACGACGATGTTCCAGAAGCTACTGAAATTCCTCACACGCGGAAAACACCGCCAAGGCTTCTAAATCGTACACGGATAAACAGTATTCCGACAAGGTCCGAGAAAAATAAGCAATGGGGTAACGTCCTTGACCAGAATTCTGTAGTAAGGTAGCAGAAAGCCAAAATCGCGAAGCATCAGTTTACAAAATAAAAGGACGTACAAAAGTAGGCATAGCTAAAACAGGTGGACTCATAACCGCGTGTTTTAAGCGTTCGAAAGCCTACTGGTGGCTAGAGGTCCAAATAAAGTTAACCAAATTACGTTGCAATGCGTGGTTCCGCACTCTTGCTAAATTTGGAATACACTTAGCAAAAATGAGACTATACCCCGAGAAGGACGAAATTTCCGTTATATTTGTAGAGGGCGGAAAATTCCGAACAGCTAAAGTTCTTGAAGGATCATTCGAAATACTGTCGGTGAAACAAGATGTCCCGGAAAAGAAATCTGAGAAACTGAAAAGTTACCTTTGAAGGACAAAGTGTAAGACCGGCTTTCCGGAGGCAACCAAAAACTGCACGTAAATGTCCGTGATGTGTGTTGAAGTTCGGAGAATATATGACCTAATCGTCCAAATAGTTAAGTACAAATTTAAATTTATGCAGGATTCGGGCCAACAATCGGGAAAGAAATTGTGCCCCTGTTGACAATCCAAATGGGACCCTGTGAAACTAATACAGAGTCCAAGACGTGTAAACGCAGTTAATGGCCCAGATGACGGAGCCAATGGAATCTGGTAGTATGCCCGACTCATATTCAACGTGTAAATTCTTTAGCGTGTTTAAAATAATAAGCCGCATCATGTAGCTGTGGTAAAGGCATAGGATCCAAACCCATATATTTCTTCAACTTGCGAAAGTCTATTACAAGACCCACCTCATTATTCGGTTTAGGAGCCACAAAGCAAGGACTCGCATAACAGCTATTAGAAGGTTCAATAATCCCCTGAGGTAACATTTGATCAGTCTTATCACGAAGAATCTGTGCTTTCAAAGGCTGTAATTTATACGGCGGTGACAGAACAACCTTTTCATCCAGAAAGTGAAAATCATATTGAAAACCCCGAACGAGTTCAAGTTTATCTGTCAAAACATCCGTATGATATGTAAGAATTTGACGCTAAACCAAATTAAATTGAGTTTTATTATGGGCGCTCTTTAACAGTTGTGGTCCTTAGCGTCCTATTCTATATTGGGCGTGAAAGACCAGTAATTTTGCTCAGAGACCTCTCCATCAGGCTTGAGATTCTTTTGCGTGCCGTAAGAATTTGACGTTGTTGATGCTCCTGTAGATGTAACAGGTTAACTTCCGAACCAACCGATGAGCTCGAAGGGACTTGTAAACGTGCGACAGTTCGCGAACCAAGTGAACATTTAAGCGTTTGATTAGAATTAAGCGTAAACTTCAATGTAAACTTGGAAAAAAATCAAGCAACATTTGCGAATGCTGCATAAATAGGGCTCCCAAATAACAGTGTATAGAAGGTGTGGTACCACAGAAAAATTAACGTACCAGGTAAATCCTTACAACTTAATGTGCAACCGGATTATCCCGACAATGTCTACCGAAGAGCCAGATTTTCTAGTAGCCTGAATGGCTCCTTATCCTTATGGAATAAGGTGATTTAGTCAATGAACGCAAAAATTGTAAACCAATTAAATTTAAAGCACTGCCTGAATCCAACAATGCCTGAGTGGGTAAAGTGCAACAAATTAATGAAATTACCGGCGATAAAACAAACAGTAACGTATAGTTGCGATATACGTTGTTCAGAAGTTTGACCTTGCTGTAATTGTCATTCGGAAATGCGTTTGTCTCTATTCAACCCGCTGTGGCTCGAAAACAACGACCCAGTGTATGACCATGCTTATCACCAGGGTTAGGATTTTAGGCACAAATTTCAGATGAAAAAGGAAGGGAAAGGGTGCTGAAATAAGGTGAAAAAGTGTCAATGAGGTGCTGGTTTATTTAAGGGGATGCGCAACTGAAATTACTAATTTCTAAACTATCCATTCAATTGGGCTGAAATTTTAACCATATATCAGCCTTCTTTAGATATAATTGTTTTGTGAATTCCAATCCAAAATCTTAGTTAGTTTTCAAGTTATTAATTTTCATAGTATAAAATTATGGTTATATGCAAAATGCAACACATGATGCATTTTTCAAAAAAAATCTTATGTTGCTTCTATGTCAAGGAACTACAGATCTGTCCTGTATTTTTTCTACCATTCTTAGTTTAAGAGAAAAAAAGTTTTGCAGTTTTGTATTTGCATTTTTTGGTTTTTTTGTATACATTGTTATCTTCAAAAATTAGTAGCGCAAACAATATTCATTACACAGAAAAATCACATGACAGTTTTATTTATTTGAGTTTTTTAAATAAGCATAAAATGTCAATATGAATGGATGAAAACTACATCGTGTGGAACATTTTTAATATGCAGAAATGCTGAAAATAAGAAACGCCTTAAAATGAAGTTTGAAAAATATAAACAGCCAGCAACCAAATGCGCAAGGGTATTTAAAAAGTCTAGTAACGATCCTGAAGCGTTCGCTAGGTCAAAAATAAAAGTGGATTCTAAAACTACAAGCAATGGAGAATTTTGGGGGACATAATTTTTTTAGATTTTGGGTTAATTTCAGTTGTGCATTCCCTCAACTAACTTAACGATTTCTCTTTCCTCTATTCTAATTTTTTGAACAACATCAAATTATCACTCATCAAAAGAAGGAAAAAGTATGAAGGTGTTGTACTTCAAGACATTAAGCATCATCACATTTTTTAAAAGTAAGTCTGGGTCTATTAGGAGATAGAATGTCTTTTTAGATGCTAAAGCTTCTTTCAACATCCACAGAAACCAGTGGGGCAAACTTTATATTCACTCGGAATGCAACTCTACAGATGTGGGGAATTCCTCAATGTCTGGATTCTTCTGAAGACTAGATTCAAGTTTATCTTTGGCAAATCCATCTAACTGCTCCCTCACGGAAGTAAATATATCCCATTGTTTTTCCTTTTCCAGGCCTTGTTCTTCCAATCGTTTAATAGCTGCAGGCATGTACTTGTAACTACGGACACAATATAGTCCTGTCAGCAAATTATGTACTTTCTCCGGTAACAGAAGTTGCTCTGCCTTGGAAATTGCACCTGCTTCGGATGGATCCAAAGAAAGCACAAACTCTTTAATTTTGTCAAAATTCTCACACAGCATAGCAGCACACTCAATCCAAGATCCCCAGCGAGTAATGACCGCGAAATTTGGTGATTTCCCTGTAGTAAACAACACGTCTCGGAGCTTTCAGTAGAATCTTCTTCAGGACAGAGATGAATTGATTTGCGATGTCGTATTCGTTCCTTATGGATTCACAAATCCTGTGAAGGTCATGAGCCAAGCATGTCACATGCTTCAAGTTAGGAAATAAAGGTTTCAATTGGTTAACAGCTTAAACCATGTATGGAGCCTGGTCCGTAACCCCAAGAAGAAGTTTTTCAAACGCGATACTAGGCCAGAGTTTTTGGCAGAAGTCCATAATGGATTGCATTACTCTACTGGCATTGACTTTCTGCAGCTCGTACATTTTTAACAACATCGGCTTAACCTTCTCCCCTGCTAAGGGAAAAACTAAAATGTTCAAAACATATCGTTCCATTGAGTCTATGGCTTCATCCACAATGATTCCCACATCTCCATCAGACACTTTCTCCTTGATTCTTTCTATGGTTTCTTGGCAAACAGGCTCCATGTAGTTTTTTCTTAAAATACTCTCATCGGGTATTGACATCTTTGTGTACTTTTCAAGAAATCCCTTGAAGGCTGAATGGTTCACCTTATTTAGTGAAATTCCTGCTTGTGTAAGAGCTGCACACAAATCAATGTTTAATTCCTTCAAATTTTGGCTTTTTGAAGAACTCTGTTGAAACGCATTTCGTAATAGAGGTTGCCGTGATTTGTTTGCTTGAATGGTGTTGTTCATTTGATGGTTAGAGCTGGAAAAGTGTTGTTTGATGCGATCTCGCTGGTGTTTTTCATCTAACAAAATTCCTGAATCACAAATAGTACATCACATAACAGTTCCATCAGTGTTTATGAAATCTTGTTTGAATTCCTCAGCCAGAACAATAAATCGACACTAGACATCTTTGACATGGTAAAATCTAGTACTAGTACACTCGTTTGGAGAGCTAACTAGTTCACTTGCTAACACAATGCGACTGTCGCACAACTCACTCTTGCGCCCATTCGCTGTCCACATTCTCTTATAGCATCGCAACAATTACCAGAATGTTCTCATTCATGCTGGAACTTGAGTTCCAGTGATTTCTAGTAGTTTCGAGGAGAACCCAGTCTTAATAATTCTCGGAACTGCGCGGGTGAGGTAACTGCCGTCTCTGCGTGCCCAGCCTTCGCCTCCACGCAAACAGATGACGTCTCTCACAGTAACAAACACACATTTACGAACAGCAGGCTACTGATTCTGGTGGGATAGAATCACTCATTGTCAATTGCATTATTGCGGGCTACTTTATAGCGGTAACGCGAGAGAAAGAGGTTTGCGTCGAACACACAATTATTTTCCATTGTTGCGGGTGTGCTTTCAATTCCCGCGCGGCGTTTACTGAAAGAGGTAGGCTTACACAGCAAGCTGAGGAGACGTTAATTGAAAGTTAAAGAATAAATTGGAATGGAACTTACAAGAAAAAAGGGAGAAAGGGGATTATGGGCATAGTTGGGGGAAAATGGGATAAAGGTGCCAAAAAGGGGAATGGTCTCAAAAGAAAAGGGAAAAAAGGTGCGAGAAAAAATGCCTTTTTTCGCAACTAGAAACAAAATTTCACACTGTGATATCTTTCCGCACAGTTTTAACTTACCCTAAGGAAAAAGGTGCGCACCTAAAAATCCTAACCCTGCTTATTACAAAAAGTGCAATGCAAAGGAGAAACGCGATTCCGAGATGAACCAGAATTAAACGAAGTACGTAGTTTGCGCTACCGAAGTTACATTCGGTTGCACTTTACTATTAGGAACGGCTGTTTATGCCACATAAGTAGTTTATCAAGGTCACTAAACGACGTAGACCAATTGGCAAACACACACCTTAAACGAGTAGCGTCATTTAACTCTGATAAAAGAATGTCGCAAATTGGAGTCTTGTTATCTTGCATCATAAGTATTTTGGCATATTTGGAACATGCGAAATAAATGCCATTAAATCCTCCTGTGGTGTTTGTACTGCATAATAGCATTTCGCAGAAAAGACTACTTTAAGTGCGGTGGAAAAAATGCGAAACGGAAACGTGAAAAGCCATAAATCCAAAGTCGTTTGCAATAAATGAACAATTTTTCCTTCCACGACCGTCAAAAGCAGTCCGTACAGATCAAGGGAGTGATATTTCGTGCCGGTTAAACACTCATGAAGGCGGATAAACAAATCTAAAAAATCCGAAGATTGTTGGGGCGTATTGACTATAAGATGCGTATTTGTAAATAAATTTTGTGCGGAATGGTCGATTTTTAGAGGCTGAAATTGTAATTGTGCCTGTAATGGAGATATAGTTTGCAACACGTTATCCTGTAAAGACGGTGCATTGATTCTAAAGAAGCTGATCCCCTTATTAAGTCCGAAAGTTCTTTAACCGGCGGAGCTAAAGTTGAATAATCCTGAAGTAAATCACCATAATTACGTTTAAGTGGTTCTGTTTTCCGTAAGAATAGTACTAAATTCTTGCAATTGAAATTTACAACCTTGTATGGGCGTAGCAATTTCAGCATCGGAAAGAAAACCGAAATATCTGGCGTGAGCTGTAAATTGTATTTCAACTGCTTTACTAATAGTATGATATGTCTACGCGCAATCCGCGTAATTTGAAATAAAAGATTAATTCCAGATTACAACTCGCCATAATGAAAATATTTAAGCGGATAGTTATACGCAAACTCAAGCCAACAATCACAACGTATACAGAAACACGAGTTCGGTATACCGATGAGTACGAGAAAAACAAATTTCAAAATTAAAAAATGAAATGGAGTTATATTTATGGACGCTCTTTAACTACTATGGTCCTTCGCGTCCCATTCTATATTGGGTGTGAAAGACCAGTAATTCTGCTCAGAGGCCTCTTTGTCAGGCTTGAGATTCTTTTACGTGCCGTAAATCTACGACACGGGACCACTGGCTATACTTCCCTTCCGAAGGAAGCCCTGCTAAGGATTTTTACGCCCGAAAAAGTCCATCGCCCTCCGCCGGGTTGGGACCCGCGACTTCGGGAACTAGAGGCTAGCATGGTAACCACTACCCACGGAGGACTTTTCAAAATTAAAATAGCCGCAAGTCGCAATGTAAGTTTAAAGGAAAAAACCCTGGACTAACTAGTCAATGTAATTCACCCAGGTTTTTCTGATCATAGTGTAATTGAATGTAATGTTAAAGTCGAAATTAGCTCTGTAAATGTAAATAAGGATAATTATCAAATACCTGTTAGAATATGAGTATCATATGGTTCTAATATTGATAATTTCAAAAATATATAATGTAATGTTCATTGGAACTTTCTTTTAACAGAAGTAATAATGTATGTTTATTTGACTTATTTTTTAAGTTTATGATTTATTTTTTCTTCTAACAATGGTAAAAATATCTGTTAACATGGATAAGTCAACTAAAATATACTGGTATAATGATGAATTAAATGCTATGAAAAGTGAAGTTATACCTCTGCAGAAGCTCTGTATTATCAGTTATCACAAATGATATCAAAGTAAAGTATGCATATACAGCAGCTAATAAAAGTTATAAATATGTAAATATGCAATTAGATATGCAGAAATGAATACCAAAATGAAATTTATTGAGACATCTTCAAATAAGTACAAGGTTGCATGGTAATTAACAGCAAATAAAACCTCCACATTATCAAATAATGATATGTCAATCTCACCCAATGAATTTAACAAACATTTTAAACAGCTTGCATTGAATGTTAATTCTCTGTTACCCAATGCAAAAGTGTCACCCATTATTTCTTACATAAATCAAATAAATACACAAAGTTTTTAAATTGGAAACATGTCACTCTCAGTGAAGTACTACACTTGTGACATTAATAGAAAACTAATACCAAAGTTTCTTATGACATGACAAACAACTTTTTGAAGCAAATAATTACTATTATAGCAAATCCATTAACTTTGTGTATTAATGATTACTTAAAGAATGGCACTTTAGCTGATTCTCCCAAAATAACTAGTCATACCTGTATATAAGAAAGCCAATAAAAGTGAACTTAATAATTACAGATCTATTTCACTTCTAGTATTTGGTAAAATTCTAGAAATTATTATGAAGCAACAGATATGAGAATATTTTGAATTCAATATTGTCGTTTTATGCATGCAACGTAGCTTTACTCCAGGTATGAATGCGACAAGCACAACTAGTAACCTTATCAAGTTTATGTTGGAAGCTTTTGAGGCTGATAAATCAGTCTTTGCTACCTTTTGTGGTTTAAGCAAAGCTTTCGATTCTGTAAATCAAGATATATTAATTTTGAAATTAAAACACCTTGGAATTAAAAATAGTGCACTTCAGTTGTTTAGCTCATGCTTACAGAATCGAAAGTAGTGTGTTGTAAATTGTAAAAGATCTGATGTAATGTGTATAAATTATGGTGTCCCATAGGGTTTCTGTGTTAGGCCCAACCTTTTTATTGTCATGATAAATGATTGAATGCACAATGCTCTAGATTACCGTGTGGTGTTATGTTGATTATGCTACTTTTCTAAATAGATATGTCTCTGATATTTAAGTCTCTGACATCAGAGACTTAAAATTGGATGCTCAGCACACTTTTTCTGAAAGTAAAACATGGTTTACTGCCAATAGATTTTTAATGAATGATTGATGTATTAACTTTTACCTTGAAATCTATTGAAATGAAGAAAAGTGTAAATCCGCTTGTATCATTTTGGAAACAACCTTATCATGAGCTAGTCATGTCGAGTATGTTTGTAAAATACTATCACATATTTTATATTTGCTAAGAAATTGAATAACTATTGTTCCTAATGAATATGTTAAAATTGCTTATTATTCCTATTTTCAAAGTGTCAAGTATGGATTCTTAGTTTGAGGCAACAGTGCACATGTTAATAAAGCATTTCCACTTCAGAAGAAAGCAATCAAAATTTTAACTCAGTCAGCTGTAGATGACTATTGTAGTATTTTTACTTTAATAAACAGTACATACTTGATGCACTAAATTTTGTAAAAAATAATTATAACACATTTTATATTCAAAATAATTTGCATTCTTATAATACCAGACAGCAAGACATATCAATGTTCCTTTCAGCAGGATTACAATAACCATGAAAAATCATCCAGTTATGGCTACCAAAACAGCTAATATATTTCCTTTAAATATATATCAATTAAGAAAACCAGCATTTAAAAGTTTTATTTCTAGTTGGCTCATTAATAAATAAGCTTTTAATTCTTGATTTTTTCACAGTGATATTAACTTATAATTGTAAATTTTTTCTTATATTGACAATGCCAATTGTACAAAACTAGAGCTCAAAGGCAGTGATATATACAAATACAGAGTAGTGCCATTACATAAAATTACAGATAAGCCATCCCCTAATAATTATAGGACAATAAGAATTGTATCTTTGGTAACAAAGGTCCTTAAAACAGCAATAAGAAACAGATTTCTGGAATACCTATTAAATATGATTTTTTTTCTTCAAATTTCATTATGGATGCATACTCCTACATAGTACTGAATCAATAACTTTTGATGTAGTGAATCTATTTAAAAAATTTCTAGACAGTAAAAATATAATAGGACTATTCATTGATATAATCAAGGTATTTGATAAGGTAAACCATGAATTACTGCTTCAAAAACTACATTCTACTGGAATTAGAGGTATAACACTGCAGTTTCAAACCTACCTAAAAAGGAAGTATGTTAATGCAAACAGTGAAGTCACACACTTAACATAAAGCATGGAGTGCGATGGGGAACAGTTCTTGTCCTGCTTGTGTTCCTAATACTTATCAATGGTAGCTGATCTAACTTTACTTGGTAAAACTATATTACTATTTGCTGATGACATTTTCCTACTTTATGAACACAAGTCTGAAATACATGTGCTCAACAACATGCAGAATGATAGGAGTAGGTACCTAACAAAATTTGTTCAGTAAAAGTAATCTATTTCTCAGTGTTAAAAAATTAAATACATGTTTCTCCACAAGCCTTCGTATATTACAAAATTCAATGATAACATATTAGAAAAGGTACTAGTCTCAAATACCAGGCCTTGCATTAGACTCTTAACTACTTGATCATATCATATGCATTGTGTATTGTAAAAAAGTTCGGTACTGTTATTCATGGTTTTTATAGATTAACAGCAGCCCACTAAGAAGCTTCTACTTTTCTTTAATATACTCACATCTATTATACCTGAAGGCAGTTTGGTCTAACAGAAGTTAAATTTTTTTAAATTACAACAACAACAACAATAATAATTAATAAATAAATAAATAAATAAATAAAGCTTCTGGAGATGCAGCAAAAAAGAACCAGTAAAATAATATTTGGATATATGGTTATAAAGTTATCAATAGAGTTATTTAAACAAAACAAATATCCTGCCAGTTTCTGTTATGAGTTTAGTGAAGCACTACTTATGTGTCTGGTTCTGTCACCAATCATTTAAATTTAATGTGTTACATTTGTGTGATGTTTTCCAACAATTCTTCAACCAACTATTTTACAAAAGCTTATTATTCTATCTGTTTCAAGCTAATTGACATCAACTTTGTAGAAATGGTTTTATTACATATTTCCTGGGGAATAAGGGAATATAATAAGTTTAAAATATAGTCAAATCTTCTAAGAATGGGTCACTATATAATGGTCTTGAAATTCCCTTCCCATTGCATGATTGTGAGAACACAATGAATAGCAATTTTTCAGTTGAAAAAAAATGTCAAGTATTTAAGAATTCAAGCCAGTAATAAAGAATATCTAAAAATGATTAATACTCCAAAAATTTTATTTGACGTAAACTGTGTGATTTAACAAAATGTACAATTTTTGTGTGTAAATTTTTGTCTATCTCTTATATTTTATGGTTTATAGTTATTAAACATTCATTCAGAATGAAGAGGACTTTACAGGCTATTCCCAGAAAATTCAAGATATGCATTTTATTTCACATGCAAATATCTTTTAAGTATATGGTATTTTAATACAAATTGTTATCACTTTTGAGAAAATAAAAACCAATGAAAATTTGTTCATGTAAAGGATAGTTTGGGGTGGGGGATTTTCTGAAAATTTTTGTTTCATATCCTTGGAAGATGCTGAACTTAATATCAAGATTGATATTTAACCGACTTTTCATTTTTGAATTATGCTGTTCACATATAGACACACACACACAGACCTTTTTTCCAAAAAGCTTTTATTGGATTCAGGGAGTTTCAAAACATGTATTTCTAATGAAATCTCAGCATCAAATTTTTGGGTGGAATGCTATACTTACTTATTTATATTTCCTCTACTTATTTATAGGTAAGCAGAAGAGAAAGTAAAAATGAGTGCATTCTTACTACACTAGATCTACTGACCATATTTATATCTTTGAACTCAGTAAATTCATCTAAGTATGGCTTAAATGGCACTCTATATAGAGCTACCGATACCTATAACAACCTTCCTATAGAAATAAAGAGAGTAAAAACCTTTGGCTGTTCAAGAAATAACTATAAAACTACTTTAATGACCAGTATTGTAACTCCACTAACCCGCTAAAGGACAATCCACCTGTAGTGCTTAAGAATTAAGAAAATTTGTACTTGAAATTATGATCTATTACAGATTACGTTAATTGTTTTCCTTTTTTTTTTTTTTTGAATAGATGTCACTACACTAAGCTTTTAAACCACACTGATCTAGATTAATCTTAGTATTCTAAAATCTATGTAATGGTAAGGAATGATAGGTACCTATTTTTAAGAATATTAAGTAAATTTTTTTGAAAATATTGTAACCTACACTAAACCACATGCAGATCAATTGGCCCATTCCACCTTTTATAATTGTAAAGGTTAGCCCCTCCTTAAGTTGGGATTAAGATGAACTTTACTCAACATGACATAATGTGATAGGACATTAATAAGAAATTAAGAAATGTGTTAAGCTAAAGATCTAATTAGGATGCTCTTAACATAAAGGGAATGATTGTGATTGGTAGTTGTTTTTATTATTTCATGCTACTGCTTCATGCCAAATGGTTCTAATTATCATGTGACATCAAACTTATTGTAATGGGAAGGAAAGGATTGACACTGATAAACTCTTGTTGAATAACTGAATGAATAATATTTATTTCTCAATACTCAAAATTACCTAAATTACATACATTTTGGACTATAATATTACATTTGAAAATGTTAGACTATTTACTCTATAAATTCACTCCTTGATTGCTTGCCTATGCTAATCTACGGTCTCAATACACACAACTCCAGGTTTTCTGTGTATTGATGACCCGCTGCTTACATTCTTCATCTATTTTGTCTGCCTTTTATCCCGCCTTCTTTGTGGTTATTCTTAATCATTTCTCTTTGACCTTACCCAAGTAGTTACCCATAGCTTTTATATTTTTATCCCTTTTTACAGTCAGAATCTTCCTTATTAATACTTCACCATCCAAGTTTTTCCATTTCTGTTGCAAAAATTGTTCTCTACATGTTTTTGTTTGATTACAGTATAATAAACAGTGGAAATCCATGTTCACTTCCCCACACATTGGACATTTTATTCTTTCCTCATTATGCCTTATACCTTTCACATTTCTAACTCTTGTTCTTGCCCATGCAAATCCTTCTCATTCTAATTTATCACATATCTCTATGTACTTCTCCCTCTCTCATACTGTTTTATTTCCCTATATATCCTCAAGGAGCTTTTCTCTCTTGTATTGCCCAAAATATCTTGTCTGTCAATATCTTCCAGTATTTCTACTTCTTTCCAAAAGCCGCTAATATGATATTCTGCATTTGTCCACACATCTCCTATACCTATCTGTTCCATAACATCCTGAACTTTCAATACCCCTTTCCTCTTACTTTTCTTTTGTATATAAAAATGCTCTTTAATAATATCGCCTAAGATTGGAAATTCTATATAAATATTTCATAGCTCTTGTGAAAATTTTGATGTTGTGGAGTACTTACCAAGTTGTAACTGTGCTGCTCCATTTGGTGTTGCTATTGGTAGACCTAAAACATATTTGCAAAAAGATCTATTGACTTTGTTAAGCTCTCTCCAAGCATTATCTACTACCTGTACCTCTGCCCCATGCAATATCTTGATTTTCATTGTGGCAGTGTAAAATTCTTTCAAGTCATTTATCATTTATGTCTAGTAATTTTTTTTAAACATGATCTTATAACACTTATGGCCATTTTACCTTTTGCCATAGACATCTTTTTTTGTTCACTCCATCTTCCATTTGAACTTAGTCTTACCCTCAGGTAATCAAATCTCCTTAGCACTTCTATGGCTCCTCCATTTATCTGCCATTTCTCATCCTTACGTAGTTGATAATCTTTTTTAAACACCATGATCTTTGTTTTCTTTTCATTTACTTTCAGTCCCCATTTTCTACAGAAATTCCTTACTGCTTTTTTCATATTATGTCACATAAGTCATATTTCATTTTATTCACATAAGTTTAGTCATGTTACGTTAAGTTCATCATAATCCTAATTTTAGAGCTGCTAGTTATTGGGACATGCTAGCAAAATAAAATAAAACTAGTGACCCATGTGAATAATTTTTACAACCTTGGTAAATTTATAAATTTCAGAAACATTTGGCTGTTTCACTTAGAAACACTCGGTGATGGATAAATTGCATTCAATTCATTTTTAATATCTTAAATGTCTGTGATTTACAGATTTTGAATTTTTTGGACAATCTAGAACACAAACACTTTCAAAAGTCAAAAGTTTGTTATGTGTTTCAGTAGTATGCTGTAACTAATGGTCTCAAGAATCCCCATTTGAAAAGGGCTGGATTGGGTATTTTAAATATAAGATAAATATGAACAAATAAATAAATTGGTATTTAAGTTCAGCATCTTCCAAGGATTCAACATGAAGATTTCCAAGAGAATTGCCCCAGAGCAAACTACTGTTTCAATGGAAATTTAAAAAAAGAAATTATTTTCTCAAAAATGTCTCTAATTATTTTGTTTAAAATGTTGAGAAGATGGTTTGTTACGTTATTTGCACCACACTTTGGGCGTCAATTTGAAGTAGGTTGTATTGAAGGAGTTGTATTATATTTCAACTGTTGGGGAGCCAAACTTGAAGTTGGTTGTAACCGCACGTATAGTAAACGGTTTCCGGTAGCCTTTGCCCCAAATATACTTTCTGGTGGCCTTTGCCCCAAATTTAAAAAAAAATATTAACTTTGTAATTTGACTGTTTCTTTAAATATTATATATTTATGTTTGCCTCAGCTGCGTCAGTATTATTGTTAGAGACACGTTTCTCTTAGCAGGGTTGTGGTGCAACAAGAATGTAGGCTTACAAAGATTATAATTTTATTTCACTCCTTTTATTAATGCTTGACACGATTTAAATAACACTTCACTGATATAGAGAGCTGTGACATTATTTTTATTAATTAATTACACTTTTTAACACGTAAACTTATTTTTCGTCACACACGAATATGTATTAAATCTCTCGAGGACACCTTTTGCGTCTGGTTAGTAACGCTGTCTGCAGGCAACTGAACTTTAAATTTGTAAATTTGGCTATATTTCAGTTTCTGATTGGCTAATCCTAGTCCAATAGAATACCTTCATTTAACTAAAGCTTTTTTCTGGTTGTTGATTGGATATTTTTTTTAAACTGTCACAAAAATTACATTATTGTTGCTCCAATAATGACTAATAGCATTATCAAACTATCTTACTCATTATTGCCTCAAGGTTACCTCATTGTTAGCAACTTTTAACCTATTATTCTCACAGCTCCTGCATTATTAAATTATGTAATATATTCATATAACATTATTACATATGAATACAATAATATAAACATATACAATAACTGTAATATGCACTTTTTATATATTGTTACATACACATATTGCTTTAAGGCGGCTGTTATTGAATTTATATTATATAATTATACTGAAATCATTTAAGTGTTAAAAATACTGTCTCAATGTCATACAGTTAAGATATTTCTATTAGAAATAAAATGCATATTTTGAATTTTCTGTGAATAGTCTGTGAAGTCCCCTTCATTCATAATAAATTGTGTATAGTTTTTCAATAATTGGTAAACTGTAAGAGATATACAAAAACTTACTACGCAGAAAATGTATATCAAGTTAAAGCACACAGTTTATGTTAAAATACATTTTTTGTGACATTAATCATTTCTAACATACTCTGTTAATGGTGTGAATTTTCAAATATTTATACTTTTTTCAAGTGGTAAAAGTCACAGTCACCATTTATTCTTTTCTTATGATCATGGAAAGGGTGGAATTTCAAAGCCATCACACAGCAAGCACTTTTTAAGGATTTGATTATTGCTTCAGCCTACTGTATCTTGTATCTACAACAAAAAGTGTAATGAAACCATCACTGCAATATTTATCTGGATTGATAAAAAGTGTATAGAAGAATAAGCATTTGTAAGAATCATTTGGAGAAGAATTGATAGGAAAAGTTGTGTAAACATAACACATCAAAATTATGCTCTATAGTTTGTGACTGGATAGGCTGTTGTTAATGCAAAATGTTATTTTAGCACCAGTATCATACATGTCAATAAGGCTATAACATGCAAAATACTTACAGAATTGATTAAATTCAATATGTAGAGTAATCTATAAGTAATGAGGAGTTGATGTCTCAATTTGTGGCCCACTCACTCACTGAAACTAGTTGCCTTGGCTACATAGCATAATCTGGTGACATTTTGGGGTAGATACTGCCAATTTAAAAAAGCTAAATTTGGCAAAGTAATCCAGGATGTTTAAGGAAGGGGTGAATTATTAGATGTTGCTCGAATGAAGTGGTGTGGCCCACTTATACAAACAGTGAATCACAAGCATCATTCAGGAATGCACATTTGCATCAATGCACAGGTTGCTAAATAACCTAAACTCCCGCGAATCATAAACATAAACTATACCATAAACATTGTTAAGGAATGCATGCTCGCTTCGCTCGCACGCTTTGGTATAACTATCCTCACGTACACTGAATGGTTTTTATTTTGTTTTTTGGGTGTTTTTTACTGTGTTTATCTTCAATGTTGGCAATAGATTGAAAGTTCCTATAATGCCTTGGGTGGAATGTATGTACATGTGACGCTTATGGTGCACATTTTTTACATTAGTGAATATATTTGTGTTCATTTTGTTGTGTTGCATGCGTTAAACTGTGTTAAAGTATGCCAACAAGGAATAAATGTGTTGATTATGTTTATTCACTCTTCAGATTAATTCAGATACGTGAGTGTTATTAATATAGAGACTGCAGGTCTATTGGCAGATTTGTACCATATTCATTATTTTAAAATCATTTCTTCAAACTCATTATAAATGCCAACAATCTTGAATTCATCATGTTATTATTTCTAAATTTATTTTCTGTTGATATTTATATTTATCCTAATAGCGGTTATAAGGTAATCATAAGAAATGGTATGAATTTAATTATACCTAACATGTAAGAATAATCACCTCTTTCTAAGCAGATAACACTTGCAGCTTCAGTTATTGGCTGCACTTAAAAAGTTAGGTCATCTTTCAAGTGACTCAAATACTTATGAAGTTATAAAATTGAATGCTTTCATAATGGCATGTTCTTGTTGTGTAGATATATGCTGCTTGCCTTATAATAATATTTATCCTGCATTAAAATAATTAAATATTGAACCGTTAATCACCAGTCATTCAGCTGCACCTCTTTGAGGCCATGGCACATCTCAAATAGTGTTGGAACATGATTTATGTCTGGACTGAGCAGACCTGTTATACTCCTTCTTCATCTCTTGTTATTTATTTTTTCAGTGTTTAATTTTATTCCCAATTTGTGTCTAAGACCAGGTGTATGAGAAATGAAGGATGAATTTCAACTAAAGACAAAGATTGTTGAGGCAGTTATATGAATGAACCTTATGGAGAAAAGCACTGCTGTTGTGTTTAGTTGGGTGATTTTGTGAAAATGTCTTGTATGGTAAGATTAAGGTGCATGATAATTTTTATTCATAACTTGAATGTATGATTTTGTAGGTGGCATGTACTTTTATTTTTAAACAATTTCAGAATTAACATCTTTAACACTTAAATTTCAATTCAAATATGGGATGTATCTTAAAGCTTCTTTAACAAAGGCAGAAAATCAGCAATTTCACTATTTTTACTAAATGGATGATGTGACTAAACCATATACTAACTATAGAGCAATAGCAATGGTGTCTGTTATTTGAAAAGTTATTGAATGCACTGTACTCATTACTCAACAGCCAAGAAATTATTTTGTGAATCACAATCCTCTTAGTATATCCAGTTTGGATTTGCACCTGGCAAAAGCATGCAAGATGCAGTTAGTAATCTAATACAATCATATATACTGCCTTTGAAGATAATGCATATGCTTTGGCTACCTTATCTTATTTAACTAGTGTTTGAGTGTCGTCTTTTGTTAGACAAATTAAATTATTATGTGATAAAATTTAATGAGTACAATTTTTTTTCACACTTAACTGACTGGTCATATCATATATATGTAAATGGACAAAGCAACAGTCAAGCTACCTTGTCCATAATGTTATCTGTTGTGTAGTGGTTACCGTGCTAGCTTCTAGTTCCCGAGGTCGCGGGTTCAAACCCGGCGGAGGGCGGTGGATTTTTTCAGGCGTAAAAATACTTAGCATGGCTTCCTTTGGAAACGAAGTAAAGCCGGTGGTTCCGTGTCGCGGATTTACGGCACGTAAACGAATCTGAAGCCTGATAAAGAGGCCTCTGAGCAAAATTACCGGTCTTTCACGCCCAATATAGGATGGGATGTTAAGGACCACAGCAGTTAAAGAACGTCGATAAATAAAAAATTGTTTAAAAAATGTCATCAGGAAATGGTTTTCCAGTTATGGATTTGTAGTTAATGTAAATAATACTCAATCAAAAGTAATTTTTAGTCTTAGACAGATTGCAGACAATTCAGATAACGAAAATGTAAAATTGCTAGGTCTGTGCTTAGACATTCAGTTAAATTGGCATGCCCATGTTGACATTGTTTGCAGGAGATTGCCAGAGTAGGGTATTGTTAAGAAGTATATATACTATAAAGTTACTAGATATTTCACAAAGCAAATTCTGTTTCGTAATGCTTTTCAGGTATGTACTTCTACTTTATGGACATGTTACTAATTTTACTTTTCCAAAAACTGCCATTGAAATTTTGACCAATGTTCCATACAGAATGCGCTTTTTGAGAAAGGATATTAAATGTTTATAATTGTTATATATTAAAACTTTCAAATGAATATAAATTATTTTTAATTATGATCATTTACTCTCTTATAGCACCAGAAATTATGATAACTTACAGATACCATATGTTAGGTTGAAGAAAACAGCACATGATAAATACTATTGTTATATAATAGGTGATGAATGCAAGTCAGAAATTTAAACTTATATGCTTTTAAACTTAAATTGAAGGTTCCATATTTTTATTAGAATTTCAAAAACTTCATTGCAATTGTGGTAACCTTGAGCCAGCCATGATAAACATTCTAGCATGGAGAGTTTTTGGATCTGCTATTTCTTGCAACATTTTCAAATTTGCAGCTTCTAACGAATATCATTAGATGGAAGATATATGGAGACTTGGAGATCAATAAGAATCAAAGTTAGGCACTGTCGTTAACGTTTTAAGTAAGGTAAGCCCGAATTTAGTTAGAGACAGCTATAGGATAGGACTGAAAGCAGAGGAGGACTTAGCACCTCGACCTACGCAGATCTTTTGTAAGCCCCCCCCCGGGAGGGAGGGATGAAGTGAGAGGAGACAGAGCGCAGCCAGACCAGGAGGCACGACAGCAGAGGACAGGGTCTCTACCATTTACGGATTTGAACTGGTGCAGCCAGCCCCGCTTCCCCCTGTGGGGCTCGGGACCCGGAGACCGCTCGCAGTTCGGGGGATGAAGGCTTACTCAGAGTATTCTTTTCCCCTGCCATGCACACGCCGACAATTGCCCCGACACTTGCAACCCCGAAAAAAAAAGCAGATGAAAGATGAAGTGAAATGGGAATGGAGATGAAATGGAGGGACAGGAAATTCGGGGGATGTAATAATCCTTCCCAGTATTCGTCTGGCGATCCGGGGAAACTCCGAAAAAACCGATGGGTTAGGGAGGTCAGCCACGGGAATCGAACCCACGACCTACCGAATGCGGGCCACAGACGTTACCGCCTGAGCCATCCAGCTTGGTAGAGACAACTGTACTAAACTCTGGCATAAAAGCTAAGGTATACCTTATGACCGCTGCATCCTTTCCCTCCATCCACAGATGAAATCATTGGTAGAGGGCAATATTATGGTTAAAACGTGATCAATACTCCATGGCTTCCTGTAGCTCTTTAATTGGTCCTCAAGATCCTCATGAGGCTGAGTGTACCGTTATTATGATTATTATTATTACTGTTTTAACGCCACTGATTTCATCACTCCATTTTTCTCTTATTATCCTCGTGTTATCCTCAACAGCAGTTGGACTCAAAGACTCTTCCGAAGCAGACCTGCTTTTCAGGGTAATAACTAAACAGTTTTGTATTTGAACACAAACCTCCCAACTGAATTGAGTGTAAGACATATATTTAGTGGAGTAGTTTTTATGAATTGGGTTTAACCATTCTAAAAGTTCGCGAAACGAGCCCCCTGTAGGGAAAAAGCAACGGAATGCTGCCGTAAATCTGAAAGGAAAGAAAACCGCCGGTCATCGAGTATGACGCGTAAGTGATCCCAACTTCCTACTGAAGTTGAAGACGAAGTATAACGATGTAGTATTTTAGGGCACTTCTCTTCTACTGTTTGTTAATAATAATAATAATTTAAGTACTAAGTCATTACATGGACTGCACCCTTCTTACCACTTGTTAAATATCTCGTAAATCTTGGAGCACGTCAATACCGACTAACTCATAATCGAGATTTAAGTTTTTTGCATACACTTTCGCTTTCTTAAGTGCTAGTAGTGTTTCACTCTATTTAATTACAAAAGAAAGCTAAGACATTTCAACTTAGAAAAGAAAATGTTCAAAATTTCTTTCAGCGTATGTCTATAGGAAAGGACAGAGAATATTACCGAGTGCGTCATATCGTGTGCAGATTGAAAGCTTGAAAAATAGGTAACCTATTCTCTTCTCTGATCCTAAACGCTAAGAATTGAAACTACAATGGTAAAAATACCTCAGACAGAACGGCAAACTCATCATTGTGCTTCGTTTCATGTTACAGTAAGATGCATGCGAACACATCCCAGTTCTAAGCTTCTTCAGGCAAGGAAAGTGACCGTAGCAAAGGAAATTTATTCAGAATTTTTGAAATTATTATTTTTATTATTATTATATTGGTTGATTAAGCAAAACTAATTCTATTAAAGAACCAACAGTGCATATTAGCTTAACATGAAAATACCTCTCCTATGTATAGTACATAATAATACTGGTTAAAGACATGCAAATACGGAGCCTGAAAGTTACAGAGTAATCAGCGGTGAAGGGCTCGAAGACAGAGACTACAATAAGAGTGTGCTTCTCTCCCACCACATCCTCATTGTCGCCAATCTGGACCGCATCCAGCTCTGCTCACATCCTTCCTCCAGATCTTGCTGCACTTGAATATGCTAGCATGTGATGTAGACACGTACACATAGACTATACACATATACACTAATACTAGTATACGTCCTCAAGAATAACACGTGCAAGAAAGAAAAGACACGATGTCTTAATTGGGATTTTAAGTTCCATGACGGCTGCCAACAAGTTTTGTGTAATAAATGCTTAATCAGTTTAGCTGCTTGAAAAAAACCAGGAACGGAAACCGGAACGGGAAGACTAAAGTTAAAATACGGAGGCCGTAAACTAAAACTGCCGATAGAACTATTTGTAATCAGAAGATTGGAAAATAACATTTGAATAAACACGGAAAACAATATAGAACAACAAACTTTATACACTATTTATTAAAAACGTATTAGGAATAGGCTTCCACAAGAGGAATTAGAAACAGTAATGGCGTAGCCTTTAGAAAACGCTTATTGAATCCCTAAAGTTGGTGAAGTTATATTATGGTGGCTGAATTGGAAGTAGGTAAAAAATGCCATAGGGCAGTAAAAAGCAAATGAGCTCCCAAAGTACTAATCGATTTTCCACGTTGTCGTCCTCCGTGGTGTAGTGGTTACCATGCTAGCCCCTAGTCCCCAAGGTCGCGGGTTCAAACCCGGCGTAGGGCGATGGATTTTTTGCGGGCGTAAAAATCCTTAGCATGGCCTCCTTCGAAAGGAAAATAAAGCCGCTGGTCCTGCATCGTAGATTTACGGCCTGATAAAGAGGCCTCTGAGCAAAATTACCGGTCTTTTACGCCCAATATAGAATGGGACGCTAAGGACCATAGCAGTTAAAGAGCGTCCATAAATAAAACTCAATTTCATTTCGACTTTCCACGTTGCTATCAATAGGCGTTCCCCTCAGCAAAAAAGAAAAGTCCGTCACTAGCGACAATGTTTATATTCAACTTTCCCAAGAATTGACATCTCAATACGCGCAAGACAAGTACTTATACACCTATGGCTCAAAATGGGATCACGGATGTGGATATACAGTGACAACAGACACCAACTGCATTGCATCCCGTTGCGTCCCTGACAAGTTTTCCATCTTTTCCTAGAACTACTGGGTCTCAAGGAAGCACTATCATCTAATACCAAATACTCTATAAGTTTTACTGATTCCAAAAGATCCCTTCAAGCAATAACAGATCGATTCACGCACCACCCTCTGGTTCATGATATTCACCGCCTCTTCCAGTCTGTTTTCGCTAAGGGCTACCATGTAATTCTCGTCGGAATCCCATCACATGTTGGCATCACCGGTAATGAAGTAACGGATTACTGAAAGAGTTGTTTTTCAAAACTCCGTTGATTATTCCATTAAACTGCCTCACCTGGATTTAATATCATACCTCAAAAGATCTCTAGTAATAATTCGAAATGCCATTGACTTTCTTCTTCCGACAGCAAGCTTCGCATAGCTAGGAATAACGAAATTAAACCTTATACTTACAACGTCATGAAACGCCAAGATCAAATCATAGCAACAAGGATTCGCACAGGCCACTCAAGACTTACTTAAATGAAACACCGAAATGTCCCTTCTGCTCTGCTATCTTTACAGTAGAACATAGAGTCAAACAATGCCAACAAATCGACCTCAAGAGGAAAAGATATGGAATCCCCGTCGAAATCCATAGATTAATTGAAAACCCATCAAATTATTTCAAGTTGAAAATATTCCTCGGTGACATTGGAACATTAAACCACTCATCATACGCTATACTAAGCATTAAATATCACTTCATGTAGTTGCTGTCTCACGGATCATCGTCTCACCACAATATTACTGTGTACTTCCTCAATGTTGTCCTTAATGTATCCCAAACATAAATGAGAACCCTATAGCATGCTTTTTACTGTATTATGTATTACCTTGTAAAAGTCGCTATAAGACAAGATGTTTCAGTGACAATAAATAAATAAATAAATAAATAAATAAATAAATAGGCGTTCTCGTTTCCTTCCCCGTGTATTATGAAACTAAATTTACGTCTCTTTGATTTCCATTCACGTTCTGGTTCCCGTTTCTTTTAGATTAATTCCAAACAGGCGCAAGTTATCGCGAAGAGTCGGGAGTTCCGAAGGGCCCTGGGATCTCATGAAAAAGGAAGTAAACAAGTATGTGACATTCACACGACTTTCTGTACCCTCTATCGTTTATTAGCGTGTACACAAATTATTCTTACGAAAGTTTATTTTTCTATCTAATTTAATCAAGATAAATCTTTCCGGAAATAGCTGCATTTCGTTATAGATACAAAGGGAATAGCGAAATGAAATGTTTTAGAACTACGCTATACAATAGGCTTAAAATTCCACACTCTTTCCATGACATCGCAAGAAACAACTGAAATCGACAGGACTTGAAAAGAATGACTTAAGAATTGAACAATTTGAACCATTAATAACAAACATCGAGGGAATGGCTGATGCCACAAAAAAGTTATTTGAAATAAATTGTGTGTTTTAAAGCGATCTACATTTTTTTTGTGTACTACGTTTTCGTCTATCGTTTAACTTTAACAGTTATGCAGGATTATACAACATTTCTTCCGAAAATGAGGACATCCACAGACTATTCCCAGAAAATTAGAAATATACATTTTATTTGTTACGTAAATATTATCTTTAATGCCTATATGGATTTTAACCAAAATCGTTAGATCCATTTTTTAGAAAACCAAAAAATATAAAAAAGGTTTCATGTAAAGAGTAATTTGGGTGGGGGATTTTCGTGAAAGCCTTCGTGTCCATCTTCGGAAGCTGCTGAACCGGGCCTCATTTATACAAGCAGTCATGCCGTGCGACGAGTGCGACGCGTTCTGAAAGTACATCGAATTAAATGGAAGCATTTATCACTGAAAAACACGTCGCATGGTCCTTTGGCTCACATGACATACGCGACAGTCGCATAACCTCAATATACACGGATGTATATGGGTCGCATTGTTAGCGAGATAAGCGGGTCACTGCTGCCACCTTGGAAAATACAGAGCTCTGATTGTTGGGGTTTGTGCTTTCACGTATTGCGAGAATGATCTGATTGTCGTCGTTCAGACTTTTATTAAGTATGGATACGAATAGTTTATAGAAGAAATTCGTATTAGGAGTTCAATTTGGGATGTTCGTCAGAAGATTACAAGGATCGTGACAAGAAGCAATTTCCCAAAGGGCTTCCTAAACACACGAACCTTGTGCTGTTTATGGATGTACACTCCGTCTGTTTTTTCCCTTCTTTCTTTTGCTTTATTTTCTCTGCCATACCCGGTAGGCAGAGAAAATATTTATTGCATTCCACCCAAAAATTCGATACCGAGATTTCACCATAAATACATGTTTTGAGGCCCTTGAATCCAAACAAAGCATTTTTAGGAAAAGGTCCCACTACATATATATATATATATATATATATATATATATATATAGTGTGTGTGTACAGTGTAACTCAAAAACGAAAAGTCGGATAAAAGCTAAACTTGGTATTTAAGTTCAGCAAAGGAAGCGACACAAAGAGTTTCAAGAAAATCCGTCACCCCACGCTACCTTTTACATTTTTCGAGAAAATTTATTTTCTCAAAAATGGTTCTAACGATTGTGATTAAAATACCATAGCAATAATGAGCAGTTGCATAGGTAGGTAAAATGGTTGTTTAAATTATTCAAACATTCTGCACGTCGTTACATCGTTTATTTTGCAAGCAAATCTTCGTAATAATTGAGTTTTGTTTATGAATGCTCTTTAATATCCTTAGCGTCCCATTCTACATTGGGCGTGAAAGACCGGAAATTTTGCTCAGAGGCCTCTTTATCAGGCTTGAGGTTCTTTTACGTGCCGTAAATCTACGACACGGGACCACAGGCTTTACTTCCCTTCCAAAGGAAGACATGCTAAGGATTTTTACGCCCGAAGAAACCCATTGCCCTCCACGGGGTTTGAACCCACGACCTCGGAAACTAGAGGCAGAGGCTAGCATGGCACCACTAGTCCACGGAGGAGGACGGTTCGACAGCTAGAATGCATCCCTGTGTATTGTACTATCGCTACGAACTCTTAAAACTAAAAAAAATTCTCATGTGCTACATTCACATGACTTTCTCTACCCTCTATCGTTTATTAGTGGGTATACAAACCATTCGTACTAAAGTTACTTTTTCAATCTCCTTCATTTTAATCCAGATAAACCTTTGCAGAAGTAGTTACGTTACACATTTCGTTAGGATACAAAGGGAACAGAATAGTCAAATGTTGAAGAACTGGACACTATATACTGGCCTTATACTCCCATGCGCTTTCCGTGCAATCCCAAGAAACAACTGAAAATCGACAGGACTAGAAAGAAAAGGCTTAAAAGTAATGAGCAATTCGAACCATTAATAACAGATATCTTGGAAATGGCTGATGCCACAAAAGTTATTTGAAATAAATTGTGTGTTTTAAAGAGATCTACATTTTTTGTGTAGTACGTTTTAGTCCATGTCTTAACGTTTACCAATTAGAAGATTATACAAAACTCCTTCCGAATGAAGTGGAATTCCAGGCTATTCCCAGAAAAATCAAGACATACATTTTATTTGTCATGTAAATATCTTTAATACATGGTATTATATTAAAAATCAGTAGAACCATTTTTGTGAAAATCAAAATTTTTTGAAAAATTTTCTACATAAACGTTAGTGTGGAGTGAGCGATTTTCTTGAAAATCCTCACATCCTTTGCTGAACTTAAATACAAGTTTAGCTTTTAACCGACTTTTCGTTTTTGAGTTACGCTGTTTACACACACACACACACACACACACACACACACACACACACACATACACATACACGGACCTTTTTCTAAAAATGCTTTGTTTGGATTTAAGGTGCCTTAAAACATGTACCTACTTCTGGTGAAATCTCGGTATCGAATTTTTGGGTGGAATGCAATAAATAGTTTCTCTGCCTACTAGATAAGGCAGAGAAAGTAAACCAAAAGAAGGGGAGAAAGAAGAGTGGAATGTACAGAAGGCTCCAAATGTTTTCCGGTGGACCAGGTGTTGTAGAGGAAGAGCGGGGAAGGAATGTCCTCTCGACTAGTCATGCTTGGTTATATGTAGCTGATAGTAAGTGCCAGTATCGTCTCAAAGGTCACATTTACTTTTGTGTCTGCTCGTATAATTCAGCGACCTGACTCTAAGCGGAAAGAAGACGAAACTAAACACTTTTCTCCTTACTAGATCTATCCAAGCGAAATAAATTAACATTTTCTTTGCATAATATGTTGTTTAAAAATCAAATATTGCACTGTTTATGCGGATGCTACAGAAGTTTAAGATACATTATTCAGCAATTTTCTTGAGAAACAAGGTGCACATATGCGTATCTTGTTTTAACGTTTGTTGCTAATAGTAATAATAATAATAATAATAATAATAATAATAATCATCGTTACATAATTACCACCAATAGACTGTTCTACGCGCACTTCGAAACAGAGGGTATTTATTATCTTGAATACAAGTTTGTTTTTTTCTTTTTAATTTTCATAGAGATTTATCACAACTTTTAGCACTAAGTGTGTAGTTCTATACAGTTGGCATATTCAGTTCTGATAATATTCAAGTAACGTTTTAAAAATACGGAAGCAAAAGTAATATTAATGTCAAACTGTTGAAGCAGTTTGAGAAGTTAAGTGCAACATTAATTTTTTTTTTTCAAAATCAGACATATTTTGCGAATATAGATTGTTTTACTTGAAACATAATTCCTTCACACACTCGCAAAGCAAAGGAAGAAAAACCGCGCCAACAGTGGAGATAGCGTAAAAACAGTTATTGTATCTAACAGGAGAAAATTTTAATAGTTACGAAGAAACAACGTTTAGCGCAAAATATGTAGTTTCTATATAGCTGTTTTATTCGGTTAGGATAATATATAAACTAAATTTTGCAAATAGTGATCCGAAAGTGTTACTGCAGAACGGTTGATGTGCTTTTGTTGAAAATTAAAATGTTTTCAAAAGTAAACTTGCTTTCAAATTACAAATCTGAAGAAAGAAAGAAAGAAAGAAAGAAAGAAAGAAAGAAAGAAAGAAAGAAAGAAAGAAAACACTTATATACTTTGTATTATGATTCACGTTTTGAATTCTTAAAATGCTTCTCTTTCCTGACCTGGAATGGAATGGGATGTGTAACGAAGGGGACTCGACCCCGATTCATTGAATGAGGATTTGTGTTTGTGCCCTCGAGGGGTCGCGCCTGGGAGGGAGGGACGAGGTGAGAGACATCGAGATACCGGGCGGCCGAAATCAGGAGTGACGGCACAGCAATGACAAGGTTCCTAAAGTTTGCAGATCGAGACGCCCCGACAGTCGGGCAGGAAAACCGGGTACCCCACCTCACACAGAGGGTCCAACGCCCCCAAGAGGCGGTCTGTATACCCCAACAACCAGCCGAAGACCGAGTGATGGATAAGGTTCCACAGAGAGCATCCTTTTTTCCTGCCATGCCGCACGGAAATCCACCGCCGACACTTCCAACTCTGAAACAGACTTAACGGGGTTAAGGATGAATGAAATGAGGAATGGAACGATATTCGGGGGCTGAGAGAAACCACATCAGCATTCGCCTGAACACCCGGGAAAACTTCCAAAAAAAAATGCGTTGCCATCTGGACGGAAACTGACAGATTCATAGTTCAAATCTCGACAATGACATTGAATTTTTCAATCTGATTCTATCTTTCCAACCTTGCCCTACACACGGCTTAAGTGAAGGAGTCTTCTTGTTAATTGAAATGAACTGTCACACAAACTTCGTTGTAAGTATGAGAAGAATGCAATAGCTAAAACGATAGTCAGATTTTTATGTGGTGCCTTTGAAACTCCACGCTCTTTACATTACCACGAGAAAAATCTAACGTGTTGCATTCACATAACTTTCTCTTTTCGCCATTTTACAAATTCTTTTTACTAAATCTTATTTTTCTGTCTACTTCTTATAATCCAGATAAACTTCGAATTCACATTTAACCCATCTCTGTGGTGTAGAGGTCTAGTTCACATTCAAGAGGTTCCGAGTTCGAATCAGTTAGAATGAGTTACCTGGATAAAGTGTTTTTCCAGAGCTTCCTCTTATCCTGAGAAAATGAATGTCAGATAACTCTAAGCTCTAGGAACCTCGGGCCCATTTGAGCATCATTTTAACAATTTCGTTCATTCATGTCCATAATGGCCTACCCGGTTAAAAGACTTCAATTAAATACCAAAAGAAAAAGTTCACATTTACACATTTTGTTGAAGTATATGTAGATAAAGCGATACTCATATTTTCAAAAAGCATATCACTACGCGATGCTTTGAAACTCCATGCTGTTTGCATGGCCGCGACAAAAACAAAACGAATAGTGACTTCTCAGTTACAAAAAGTATTCAAGCCAATAACAAAAATTATCTGGAAAATAGTTACTCATAAAATATATGTATGACAAATTGCGTGATTTTCCTCTGTAGCAAAACTTTGTCCATCTTTTACATTTTACCAGTTATACAAAAGTCATTCAGAATGAAGAAGACTTGAGAGGCTCTTCTCAGAAAATTCAAAATATATATTTAGTTTGTCATGAGAGTATTTTAATCAAACTCGTTAGAGCCATTTTTGAGAAAATAAATTTCTAAAATTTTTCCTGTAAAGGGTTGTTTGGGGTGGGAGAGATTTTCTTGAAAACCTTTGTGTCACGTCTTTGAAAGATGCTGAACTTAAATATCAAGTTTGGTATTTAATCGACTTCTCGTTTTGGAGTTATTGTTGTTCACGGACACACAGGCATATGGAGCTTTTGCTATAAAATATGTGTTACATTCACATGACTTTCTCTACTCACTCTTCTACAAATTATTCTTACAAAGCTTATTCTGCATCTATTTCATGCTAATACAGATAAACTTTCATCACTTATTTACACAATTCGTTGTAGGTATAAAGCCCTGTCCACACTGATTAACATGTAACAAAACTTGTCAAGTGTAACATGTCAACAGTTTGCATGTTGACCAAATTTCGATTGCAGAATTGACTTAACATGTTAACCGAAACAGTTGTGCTTAACACTTTTAACACGTTGGATGTTTTCCGCTTTTATTGGAAAACTTGTTAAGTCAATCGCTCTCTGTGTATGTGATTGGGTGAACTTCGGAAGTTTCCAGAATATAAACATGGCAGCTATTGTGATTCCTTCATGCTATTGTGTTCCGTAGTTCCATGTTGCTTATATTTTTGATTTGGTTTGCTTCATATGAAGTTATGGAATGGACGAAAGAAAAGACACTTTCATTAATAAAATTTTTGTTGAGGTTATCATTATGGAACATGTAATATATGTAATAAAAAGGATAGACAATTATACCAAACTATGTGCAATTTATTATTGTTCCAGAGACAATATCAGAAAGAAGAAATAACAACCTCACTTTGCTAGAGAATTGCAAAAGAGGCTCAAGTCTGGCAGCTGGAATGGCTGCTCTCAAATGTGTGTCCTTTTTGTGAATAATAGGTTAAAAACCTTGCTCAAAACAAAGTTGAAATCATTTTGACTTGTTCTCAAGAAATTGGAAGTCAAGCCTGCTCCGAATTTTAAACTCATTCAAAATATTTTCACTCCTGTAACAAGATAGAGCCTCATCACCTTCCACTTTTCTTTTTATTACATATCAAACACAGATACAAATAGCAATAGTCAAATCCTAATCACTGGAGTCCATTTTGCTTTTAGTTAGATTTTGTTGTCCCAACAAGTCAACTGGTGTGGATAGAATGTTAAACGTTCACAGTTACAACATGTTGAAGGCATTTAACATGTTGAATGAGACATTTGGTTAATTGTTGAATGTTAACTGTTGATATGTTGAACAGTGTGGACTCACCTTAAGTAGAGCATACTAAGCTAAAGCGATAGCCAAACCCCTCAAAGCTGATCGTTATGTGATAGCCTTGAATTGGTTGGCTCCAGAGGGGGCTCGGCACTGATCCACACAGTGGATATTGTGCCTACGCCCCACAAGGGGGCGTCTCCGGGAGGAAGGATGAGGTGAGAGTAGACACTGGGCGGCCGGAACCAGGAATGACGACATAGGAATGGCAGGGTCCCTACGTTTTCAGATAGAGACTCCCCGTCAGACGGACAGACAGACCGAGGAAACCCACTCCGCACAGAGGGGGTCCAACGCCCCTCAAGGGGGTTATGATACCCCGAGAATCAGCCGAAAGTCGAGGGACGGAGATATTCACAAAGAGCATCCTTTTCCCCTGCCACACTGCACCGAAACACTATCGCCGACACTTCCAACTCTGAAAGAGACCAACGGATGAAAGATGAAGGGAAATGAGAATGGAGATAAAATGGAGCGACAGGAAATTCGGGGATGTGAGAATCCTTCCCAACATTCGCCTGACGACCCGGGAGAAACCCCGGAAAAATCATGGGTCGGGAAGGTCGACCACAGGAATCGAACCCACAATCTCCCGAATGCGAGCCATGGACGTGATAGCTTTGAAATTCTGTTCTCTTTGTATGAACACGGGAAAGAAAGAAAGCAAAACAATAGCTATTTGCAGTTGAGAGAAGTATAAAGTATTTGAAAATTCAAACCAATAACAAAGAATATTTCAGAATAGGTAAGATATAAAAATGTGATTTGACATAAAAATAAAAACGTTATTTGATATAAATTTTGTGCTTTAACAAGATCTACATTTGTTGTGCAGTAAGATTTTGTCTCTCTTACGATTTACTACTTATCAAAAGTCATTCACAATAAAGACGAATTTACAGATTATTCCCAGAAAATTAAAGATATACATTTTATTTATTATGAAAATAGCTTAAACATGTGTACTTTAATCAAAATCCTTAGAGCCATTTTTCAAAGAATCAAAAACTTCGAAAAATTTCCAGTTAAATGTAATTTGGAGTGGGGGATTCTCTTTAAAATCTCTGTGTCGCATTCTTGCAAGAAGTTAAACTTAAACACTAAGTTTGGTTTTTAACCTACCTTTTGCTTTTGAGTTATGCTGTTCGCGCGAACGTGCGCGCGCGCGCACACACACACACACACACACACACACACACACACACACACACACTCACACTCACACTCACACTTGGACCTTTTTCTAAAAATAAATTCATTGGGCTCAGGGAGTCACAACGACATTGGATTTTTAGGTGGACACAAAACTTTCTCTACTTACTGTAGCTACATATTGGAGAAAGTCAAAATGCCTTCTTTGGATTCAAGGGGTCTCAAAACGGGTATTTCTGGTGAATCTCGTTATTCAATTTTTGGGTGGAATACAATACTTTCTCTACTTAATGTAACTACGTAGCAGAGAAAGTAAAAATGCTTTCTTTGGTTCCAGGGTGTCTCGAAACGTGTATTTCCGGTGAATCTCTTTATTGATTTTTGGGTGGAATACAACACTTTCTCTACCTCTTGTAGCTACGTAGTAGAGAAAGTGAAAACGCTTTCTTTGGTATCAGGGAATCTTAAAACGGTATTTCCGGTGAATCTTTATTGAATTTTTGGGTGGAATACAATACTTTCTGTGCCTCCTGTACCTACGTAGTAGAGAAAGTAAAAATGCTTTCTTTGAATTCAGGGTGTCTCCAAACGTGTATTTCCGGTGAATCTCGTTATTCCATTTTTGGGCGGAATACAATAATTTCTCTACCTCGTGTAACTACGTAATAGAGAAAATAAAAACGCTTTTGGTTTCAGGAGGCCTCAAAACGTGTATTTCCGGTGAATCTCTTTATTGAATTTTTGGACGGAATACAACACTTTTTCTATCTTCTCTAGCTACGTAGTAGAGAAAGTAAAAATGCTTTCTTTGGTTTCAGGGAGTCTCAAAACGGGTATTTTCTTTTTATTCAATTTTTGGGTGGAATACAATACTTTCCCTACTTATTATAGGTAAGTAGTAGAGAGAGTAGAAAGAAGAATTGTGGTATAGATAAACGGCTGTTTGTCATTACGGCATCTTGCATGCAACCAAATAGGGAAAAGTGTAACTTAGACTGTAATTCCTGGCCTAAATTGTTGTCACGATGAAGATAAAGTGCACAAAAACATGCTTTATAAGGACATTATGATAAACAAAGAAAATATTTTAGCTAATAATGGGTAGAGAAAGTAGTGAATATTGAAAACGAAACCATTTTGTTTTAACACTTGCTTATTATACAACAATATGATGACTCTAATTCCTAAAAATTAGTTTGTATACTGCTTATGTCGCTATGCTGTAATGTTATTGCTGTTTTCTTTTCACAGTTATTAATTTATTACAGCCAAGTCTAAGGGAAATGTGTTGGAATTATATTTTCTTTAGCACTATTACATTTCCTAACCTTTAGAACAGGTATGCGCTAAGGCACCTGACATAGCCTTTCATTAAGACACCCCGCTTACCCCCCTGCAGATGGAACCGAAAACATTTGGAGGCGTCTGTACATCCATAAACAGTGCAAGGTTCGTGTGTTTGGAAACCCCTTTGGAAATTGCATCTTGTCACGATCTTTGTAATTTTCTGACGAACATCCCAAATTGTACTCCTAATAAGAATTTCTTCTATAAACTATTCGTATCCATATGATAAAAGTTTGAATGACGACAAAAATCAATCTCGCAACACGTGAAAGCACAAACCACAACAATTAGATTTCTGTATTTCCTAAGGTGGCAGCAGTTACTCGCTTATCTCGCTCATAATGTGGCAATGCGACGTGCATAAACAGACCCATATACATCCGTGTATATTGAGGCTATGCGGCTGTCGCGTATGTTATGCGAGCTAAAAGTCCATGCGACGGTGTTTTTCAGCTCATGCGATACGTCGCATTGCATAAATGCTTCCATTTAACGCAATGTACTTTCAGATCGCGTCGCACGGCATGAGATCGCATGCATAAATGAGGCAAGTTATTGCCCTCAATCATTCCTTGCCGTGCGACATGAAATCGCATGCATAAATGAGGCCTAAATGCCATGTTAGATATTTATCCTTATTTTGGTTTTTGACTGCTCTCTCTCTCTCTCTCTCTCTCTCTCTCTCTCTCTCTCGCTCACGCACACGCGCGCACACACACTCACACACACTCACACAATCAGAAATGCCCTGTAGAACCGCGAGAAAAAGCTTCGCCTAGTGACAAGAGATTACCGCGTTCAAACAAAAACTTCCACTGGTGTAATTACATATGTGTCTTGATGACCTCGATTTATTCCCCTCCAATTAAAGCAACCCTGTGTATTTCGTAGAGCGCAAGCATTACTCCGAATACTAGGGTGCTCCCATTGCTACTGTTAGCAGAAAACAATCTACTGAAGATACCCAGCGGCTACAACACGTTTGGAAAATGGTACACGACATCCAATCCTGTAGTTAATTACAACTTGACGTATTATTGGCCCCTTTTATGGTTATTATGCGTTTTATCTTTGTTTATAAGAAGTAGGAATGGGCTGGAAATAACGTAACGGTTATCGTAATGTAACGGTTACCAAAGTAACGATTACATAGTACCTAACTAGTTACACAGTAACGGTTACCAATGTAACGATTACAAAGTAACTAGTTACACAGTAACGGTTACTAAAGTAAGGAAGACAACTAATTATCCGTTAACGGTTACTGGAGACTGTTACCAGGCTGGATAACATCATTACCTGCATTTGCATTGGAATCACATATGGGGAACTAGTTACATGAACATGTTTACAATTTGAGTCATCGTCGCACAGAGTAGCAAGCACATATTTGTTTATTACAGCGTGTTGCTTATCGCTTCGAATATATGTAGGTCACGGATCACAAATGAGGGGTTACTCAGCACTCCAACAACAAAGCTGCAGCATTCTATTAGGATAGTTATTCACATACAGTTATAGGTGCACGAGTTTTTATACATCACAGGTAGATGGGTATGAATAAATAATTAGTGCTATTCAGTATTAAAATATGCGCGGTCCGCTAAGCTCAAGCAACGGTACATCATTTTTAAAACTGGAGAATCAAGATCTATAGTTGCACAATTTCATCAAGTGTACTCTCTAAGATTACTTAAAGAATTTTTTAAGACAAATACATCGTTCAGCACTAATGCTTTGGAGATATCAGTGAACAGAATGGAAATTTAACCCAGGACATAACATATAGGTTAACCTAAATGTCTCCTCGAACTAAAAAATAAGTGAACAATGCAGTAAATAGAAGGCACAGAAAACAATATAATACAAGGAATAGCTCTCAATATAAAACAAAATAGTTAGTGAACACACAAATCAGTGTGTGTGTGTGTGTGTGTGTGTGTGTGTGTGTGTGTGTGTGTGTGTGTGTGTGTGTGTGTGTGTGTGTGAGGCAGAACTGGGATCACTGAGAAGCAAATCTGGTGGTGGTCTGCGCTTCAGCCGAGTTGGCCAACGGTTCTTGCTCCGAGGTTGTATTCTACTGCTCCCTGCACTTGCTGAAGGTTGGCGAAGAAAGGTTTAGAGACCGCACCGGATGAACTGGTGTATAGTAGAAAGTCCCAACTCACGATGGTTTAAAGAAATGCGAAATTTTTCCGAGTTTCCAATTCGAAATGCATGCGTGAAAGTGTGTGTTTCTGCTGTTTTGGGTTTGTCATTATGCATATTTACACCTTTTACCTTGCATGGCAAAGAACAATGAAAGACCGACAGATATATCACAGAGTTAAATCATTACTTCCCGAATCAAGCCTTAGAGTTGAAAGGGCTGCCTCATTACCATATACTCTATAATTGTAAGTTAAATATTATTTATTAATATTACAAACTGCATGCTTCCGACCTCGATTTGCATGAGTGTAATGATTTTTTATTTACTCACAGCTGTTCCCATCTGCACGTGCTAAGAGAGGCGCACTTACGCAGCGAATAGCTTAGCCAATAGGGAGAAGGCAACACGGAACAATACGTCTTTGTATGTGTGTATGTGTGTGTGTGTGTGCGCGCGCGCGTAGGAATGAAGTATTGCACAGGATATAACTGCGCTCGGTTTGGTGTCCCTGCTGTCGTGTTTACGTGTAGTGACTGGTAAGCCATCACATGCGACACGCGTAGTTCCTCCTTTGGCTACGGATAAACAAACGCAGCTATCTGTCCCAGGTAGTAAGTGCGACAGCTAGAAATTAGATTGTATTAAAATAACAAAGTAAGTCTGTATCGACATCGTTCTTATTGAAACATAGGTACAGCTAATGTTACCGGTAACCATTAATGTAACGTAACTGCGAACGTGATAACTATGAAAACAAATAACTTAATCGCGACTGGTAACCCTTACACGTAACCGTTAACGCACTGTAACTGGGACGGTTTTAACCGTTACTCGAAAATAACTGTCACATCCCTAATAAGGAGCCTCTCAGATAACACACCGTACGCATTGATTACTCTCGGAAGTCGTGACATTTCACATTGCACCCAACGAGTATGCCTCTTCAGCCAATGAATGCAAAGAAACCATAATAGACACATAGTTGTGACTCCACTTGGAGTGAGATACCTTTATCCTATCGTGGCCTTTGATACTGCGCATGTTAACCACGAAAGAGGCACGATAATGGCTGTTTGCTATTTCTCAAGTCGTATCGTTTAGCCTCCAAGTTTATTTTCATTTGCATGTTAGTCTAAATGTTCACGCATTTATCTAGCACTTTATGATCATTCTGTCATCCTGCCTCATTTTTTTTATGTCCAACGTAATAGCCGCCGGTGATGTCTGAGCATTTACCACCAATTAACCCGATGGTGAAGGCCGTGTAGTAGGAGACAAAGTGAACAATCCAGTGTAGCCAACATCTTCACTGCTTCCATAGATAAGCATAGCGCATCTTTTTTGTGGGGGGCCTTGGAAACACAAAAGAATGAAAATAAAATAGCAGTTCTCACTCAGAGATAAAGGGCAGAAAGAAGAAAAGCTATTTGATGAAAACGACTGGATGGAAGAACAGGGAGATCTTGTTTTGTTTTTGCTGTTTTCTCTATGTAGGTATAGTAAGTAGGGGAAGTATTGTATTCCACCAAAAAACTGGATGTCGAGATTTCACCAGAAATGTCTATATGTTTTGAGGCCCCCTGAAGCCCCCCCCCAAAAAAACCATTTTAGAAAAAGGTTTGCACGCGCGTGTCAGTCAGCACATATTAAAGATATTTGCATTGCAAATAAAATGTAGGTATATGTTGAATTTTCTGGAAATAGCCTTTGAAGTCCTCTTCATTCAGAAGGAATTTTATATAATGTAATATAACTGGTAATCGCTAAGCAATAGACGAAAACGTACCACACAAAAAATGTATATATATATTTATTTGAAACACACAATTAATTTATTTCAAATAAGTGTTTTTGTGTGCTTCTGAGATATCCGTTATTAAAGGTTCGAATTGTTCATTTCTTGGTCATTCTCTTTAAGTCCTGTCAACATTTAGTTGTTTCTTGCGATTGCATGGAAATAGTATAGAATCTGAAGGCCAGCATATGGCGTCCAGTTCTTAAACATGTGACTATCTCTTTGTATGTATAACGAAATGTGTAATTATTTCTGCAAAGGTTTATTTGGATTAGAAGTAGTAGATATAAAAATAAGCTTTAGTAACAATAGTTTGTATACTCCCTAATAAACGATACAGGGTAGAGAAAGTCATGTGAATGTATCACATCAGATTTTTCACTTTCTCTACTACGTATAGTAAGTAGGGGAAGTATTGCATTCCACCCAAAAAAATCGATACCGAGATTTCACTAGAAATACATATTTTGAGGCGCCCTGGATCAAACACAAAAATCATTTTTATAAAAAGGTCCGTTGTCTGTCTGTCCGTGTGCCTGTGAACAGCATAACTCAAAAACGAAAATTCGGATACATACCAAACTTGGTATTCTGGTTAAGTATCTTCCAAAGAAGCGACACGATGATTTTCAATAAAATCCCCCAACCCTATCATTTACATGGAACATTTTTCCAAAATGTTTATTTTCTAAAGAATGGTTTTAACGATTTTGATTAAAATGCCTTATATTAAAGATATTTGCATGGCAAATTATCTTGAATGTTCTGGGAACAGCCTTTGAATTCATCCTCCTCATTCGGAAGGAATTTTCTATAATGTTGTGTAACTGGTAAACGTTAAACGATAGACGAAAACGTAGTACATAAAAAATGTAAATCTGTTTAAAACACACAACTTATTTCAAATAAGCTTTTTTGTGGCATAAGCCATTTCTGAGATATCCGTTATTAATGGTTCGAATTGTTCATTTCTTGGTCATATTTTTGATCTCTTTGTATCTATACGAAATGTGCAATATAGCTATTTCTGCAAAGGCTTATTTGAATAAAAATGCAATCGACAGAAAAATAAGCTTTAGTAAAGATAGTTTGTATACCCACGAATAAACGATAGAGGGCAGAGAAAGTAATGTGAATGTATCACAACAGAAAGTTTTTGTTTTCCAAGTTTACCTCTTTATCGAGCAGATACGATTTAACGAAGATGTGGACAGCGTCGCTCAGCGTGTGCTGTGCAGGGAGCTGTAAAACAAGGTACAACCGAGGCGAGTCCCAGTTTTAAATACCACAGTAAACAATACGTTGTTTCGTTGTTGTTGTTGTTGTTGTTATTATTATTATTATTATTATTATTATTATTATTATTATTATTATTATTATTATTCCGTTTTGGGCTAGCATTACAGAACAAAGCATATCACATAAAAGCTGCAGAAACACATGTTAACAATATGAGTGATAAAAACAAGTATTATTGTGGACACATGTACAAAATTTAAACGAAATTTAAATGTTAGTGTTTGAATGGCAGAAATAATGCGAAAAGGTAGTTAAAATTATGGATATTTTAACAAAATTTGAAATGTGACAAATGTTCTTCCAAGTCTTATAAGTTTAAAATAGTAATTTCACTTGGGCAGCAATCCGGAGTCATTGCATGTCTATAGACGGACAAAACTACACTAATTGGTGCTCCATAATAGCGAAGGTGTTTAAAACATTCAGTAGAAGACATCATTGTACGAGGTATCAGAACTGGGTGGATGTTAACCTGAAGCAAGGCGCTGCATGGCATAGCAAGAACATTTTCTCGTGTGAAAGCACATCCACTGTAAAGGGCGGCAAGGGACGATGGGGTTGTGGCTTCCATTTGTTTGTATAATATATTCGGTCCCATCGCGCAGAAAATTTCAAAACATGAAGTTTTCTCCTTGTCATACCTTGCCTCTGTTCTTTTCAACGAAATTAAAGCCATATCTAAACGAAATTGTTTGTCTAACCCTAATCATTGGCACAAATGAGGGACTCATAGTCCCGTTGATTGTCGGAGTGTAGTAGAGGTAATTGTTAATTTTCAGTAAGTTCCGACAATTCAGCTCCCCGTCAAAAAAAAAAGTTCTAAAATAAGGAAAGTACGTCCATGAGTATTTACACATAGCCGTAACAGTAAAATAATCTTGGACCATTCGTATGTGGCAATTAAGAGAATGGTAGCAATAGAAATAGCAGTTATGACAAAATTGGGGGAAATTGTGAAAGGTAGAGATGTTAAGACAAACTAAAATCAAGGTGGTAGTAGAAACACTGACATCTCCTACAATCACCTATGGCAGTGAAAGTTGGACCACAAGTGAAATAGCAAGAACGGTGCCTTCGAACTATGGGCATGCTGAGAATTTCCTGGATGGGCAAAACTAACAGATCAGTGCTGGAAGAAATAAAATTGTTTTTATATATAAGCGGTAGTTTGGGGTTGAGGGATTTTCTTGATATTCTTCGTGTCGCATCCTTGGAGAATGCTGAATTTAAATACCAATTCACCCAACTATTCACCCAATTTTTCGTTTTTGAGTTATGCTTTTCACAGATACACACGCGCGCGCGCTGACCATTTTCTAAAAATGTTTATTTTTTATTCAGAGTACCTCAAAACACGGGTGGAATGCAATACTTCCTCTACTTACTATGGGCAAGTAGTAGGGAAAGTAAAAAGAAGAACAAGAGAACAACCCTAACATCGTAAAAAAGAAACATCCATAGCTAACCAGAAGCTAATGGGTCATTTCAGCATCATCATTTCCATTAAATGGCAGAGGAATCCCGCCGCAAAATTTTGTTACAAATGTAATGACAAAACTGACATTTCTAATGTCTTATAAACTGGAATTTCCTCTTTAGTTTGATATAACGTAGGCTTATGCAATGTTTATATTTTTAATTTTAAATGTTTTTAAGATGGTACTGCATCTGCCATTTGTTATTGTTCCATATATACCACGCCTTTAAATCAATGGTCATGTCAGCCGGCTTTCACCTTATGTGTTATCTCGTTTACAGTTATTGGATTTTTTGTTTTTCTTTTTATAGATTAGATCACACACGCATTCTCACTCTCAAACATACTTCCAGACTCTAGGGAGGATAGAGAATAATCTTGGCTAGAGAAAATTCTCCACCCACCCCAGCCGGGAAACGAACCCGGGACCCCTCGCACAACAGGAAAATGCTCTACCGACTGAGCTACGAGGCTAGTCATCTGCTATTTGCTAGTGGGGGGGGGGAAAGCTTAATTCCTACACACTTTGGAGCAGAGGGATAAACTTTATCCCATTTTTGGGAGGCGTTTTGCAAATTGGTAATACTACTGTTAAATGTGGTAGCATCTGTGTGCTCAAGTCATATGGTCTCTTTATTTGAAAATATAAAGAAGTTTGTTTTCTCCATTTTTTCTTTGAACAGCTTTTTTTCCCCCTGTGAATGTTTTCTTGATTAAATGGCTCATTTTCTTAGAAACTACTGCAGATAACTAGCTATATTTAATTTCAGAATGATAAAATCAACCTCTAAGTGCTACTGTGTATTTCCTTAGGTGTTAATAAGATGTATGGTTATTTTAATTACGGATATACTTAAATGAAAATATGGTCTAATTGAAAAAAAACTATATTCCTTAATAACAATCTTATTGGATAAAATCAGTGAACTTAGGAAGCATTCACTTACATCCCGTAACAGTTTCGGCCTAATATCTGAAGTGGTTATGAATTTAGCAGATTTAATATTAGACGGGATTGGGATTTCAATCTTCCCATAAGTATTTACTCCCCAAAATAATGAAAACGAAATCCAGTGCTGTTATTCGACAGCAACATAAACAGATGCCATGTGCTTTGTGATTATATTAAAGTTATTTTCACAACTGAAAGTAATTACTGAATCAGGTTGCAATAATGTTACGAGTGCGTGCGCGCATGCTGCGTGCGTGTGTGTAAAGTTCAGTGCCGACGTTCTTCGACGTTGGTGTATCATGTGCCTTTTACATGAAATGACACAAATGACAAAAGAAAGCCATTGGGATACCTAAGCGTCTATCCCAGAACATCCCTCCCAGGTCCTCCCTTGTTTCAGTTAACTTATTAGGAATTAAATGATTTCTCCTTAATGACATCATTCTTAGTTTAACTCAATTGAAGGATTAATCCACTTAGAACTGCACAACAGGAAACCGATTGGCTTGGCTGTCTTTAGTAAGACCATGTTTAAATTTTAAGTTTTCGGCTTGTAACTTCTTGAATTTTAGTCTACAAAGGGAAGTAGAATGTGGGTTTTGAAATAGAAATATTGTTAAAATACTCGGTTAACTTCCCCAGGTTTTTCTCCCTTTCTTTCTTTCTTTCTTTCTTTCTTTCTTTCTTTCTTTCTTTCTTTCTTTCTTTCTTTCTTTCTTTCTTTCTTTCTTGCTTTCTTTCTTTCTTTCTTTAAGACAGAGGGATAATGTGATAAATAGTCTTAAAGTCTGTAGTTCATTCATCTAGAAACTGCTAAACTGGTACTCCTTGAAGCCATGACTGACAGGTACAGAGATACATTACTATTTTAATTAATAATACCAGTCCATGGTCACCACATGTTCATAGGTAAGTAATACCATCGCCAATGAGAAGGAAGGCCTCCTCGTGTTTGAACACTTCTGATCGAAATGAGATCGTCGTTGTTATTTTCTCAGACATGTCACATTTTCCGGGCTGGTTTATGTCAGCTATTGCAACTCGATAGGGTTCAGTTTTTTCGTAAACATAAGCTAAAACGAGAAGCTTGCTGACATTCGATATTGTTTTGTTTTGTTTCAGAAAGAAGCGACGATGGTGATGGGACATCAACAGTAGCAACAGGGAGCCAGCTTTCCGTCCAGTGACCTTGGTCTGCTTACCTGCGTGACGTAATCTCGCCTCATCTGAAAGTTGGTAGCAGTGATAGCTTGTTGGTGCTGTTGAGTGACAGTAGACACGTGGCGTAATGTTTCTGTGATCGAATATAGTACGTTCAATATTTGTTTTTTAAATTATATCACGGACGTTTCGTACAGGGATATCTCACATTGCTTCGTAGAAAATGGGATTGTTCCTAATATTTTAGCGTTTAAGAGCTCCCGGTCCCGAATGTAAAATAAACTTCTTGCTTTTGAGGAATGGACAAAGCAGGCGCAGTCCAATTTAGTGTAAATTTCCCAAGCCAGCAACGGAGAGATGAGTGTATGATAAAACTATTTTGACTAGAAACTGTTCTCTTTTTGGATCTCCTACGAAACTAAAGAAAAGTTTTTGTTTGGCGAGTAAGAAATATAGTGATTTATCTAGTCCTTGTCAGAAATGACTGGAAATTCCTACAATAGTTTTCAATCACGTTAACTAGTTTGATCGTTGATCAGCTCCACTAGATGTTTTTATCTCGAAAGTAAGCTAATCTCAGAACAGATCTGAAGGAAGATAAAATACAAAACTATAGAAGAAAAATTATGACGTAAGAGAGGAATACACAGAAGAAGTTTTGCAGAGTGCAACTGGTCAAACTCTACATGACTATGAAAAATACACTGCCGACATCGTATAAATAATTCAGCAGATGATAGCAACGCAGGTTCTGTCTGCAGAAGCCTTAATGCTTTCAGAAAACAGCGCAGCAACCCCCGAAGTAACAAAAACAGGGATGGCATTCAGAAACGAAACTAAAATCTGCAAGCTTATGGAAGTTACATCGCCGATTGCAGACATAGTATTTTAAGGAACACACCAACAGATATTAGAGCAGCGTCAGATATGTTTTCAAAAGCTTAAATACTTCCACAAATAAGAGTAATAAATCTGGGGAAACAAAAATACAAACCTGCAAGAGAAATAATTATTACAGGAGGGTAGAATGCATACGGAAAGTAACAGGACTGACAGTATGTTGTAAGTAATGAAACCGATATTAAAGCAATGCCGTTAGAAGAGTGTCTGCAAGAACCCCCGAAGCAACAGCGGTGCAAATCTGCAGGGGTGAAGCAAACTCTGCATGGAAATGGAAGTGCCACAGTAGACGTCAGTGAAACCTGTGGCCGAAGTGCAGCGCAGCCTTGACAACGTCCCAGATAAACGTGTGCTCCGAGAGTGAGTGTGTGAGTGGTGGAGTCAATCAGTGTGGTGCAGCGAGTGATGCTGTGAAGATGTAGCCAGCATGTTCCATATGATAGACGAGGAAGACCCTCCTCGCAGCGCTCCCAGGGCTCAACTAGAGGACGATGACGACGATATGTACGATGAAGACGCCGATCTAGGAGCTTATTGCTGCGAGGGTGCCGTCGTGATGTCACCGTCGGAAGCCGGCGTTCTGGCCACCAGCAGACCTCTTCTGACGTTGCCGTCCACCAAAAACAACACCGCATTAGTCAGAGTGTCCACATATACCAGTTCGCTGAATCAAGCCACCCTCACCAGGTAAGGGACAATATTATGTTTCATTCACAAATTATTGCAGTAATAATTCACTCTACATTCGCCACTGAACAAAAGTCCATACAGTTTTACTAATGGGAAATAACAGAAAGTAAGCTCTGATTAACGTTTATTTGGAGAAATAATCAAAGGGGCTCAAAAGCTCGACTTTTGGGGTTTGGTTATGCAAACTGGTGATGTTATCATATGAATCAGGTAATAAAATCAGTTCTTTCGAAGTCATGATGCGCTGTAAACTTTAAAATAATCTTTATTTTTCATCTTGAAGTACCATTATCCCACAATGTGTGAGATACTTGAGAGTTCAAGTTTGTACAACTACTACTTTATAACAACAATAACATTTTATAAACATTTATTAGGGAATGAAACTTTTAAATAGCCTGAACTTTTAAAAATATATCATTTACAGGAAAATTGTTACACCTATATTCTACTTAAATTAGAAAGGAAACATCATGCAAGTAACACTCACAGGGCTAGTTAAAAGTTTAGCATTCTATAAGTGTTTTAAAATGAGTTTTATTTGCTTAATAATTGGAATATAGCGTCAACTAAATACTTAATAGAAATTCAAATATGATTTTAATTTTATACTCCGGAAGTGACACCAACTTTTATTTATTTTAAATCGAAAGTCATATTTTTACTGTCTCTGCCACTTAGTTACGGTAGACAGAGGAAATACTATTCCATTCTTCCAAAGAATTGGTTATCGAGATTTCACATTTGAATTTATATATATATATATAGAGAGAGAGAGAGAGAGAGAGAGAGAGAGAGAGAGAGACAGAGAGAGCTACAACATATAACCCAAGTTCATTACTTACACATGCTTTAAGCATCCCAAGCAAAGATTTTCAAGAAACACTTCCCACCTCAAGCTGCCTTTTTCATGGAAATTGTTTCTTTCTGTTTTACTTTTTGTTCTTCTTTTTCTTTTTCCTTTTCTCAAAAATGACTAATAATTTTTTAGAATACCATGTTGAAGATATATACATGACAAATAAAACGTATATCAGGGTGGGTAGGGGCAGGGTAGATGTGATATGTCAACACTCGCTTAACTGTTTTGAAATTTGTAACTCACAAATATCCGTTATACTGTATCAAAAGGCATATAAAATATTCTTTTATCCACTTGCATTAATCACGAAGTATGTATGCGTAGAAATGCTGTCGAACTATTTCATACAAACTGGGTTACATGCAGAATGCCGAAACAGTCATCTATTTACATTACGAGGCGAGTTTCGTTAGTAACCTGAATAAATATTAATTTTTCGTTATGCTTTAAGGATGGCGCACAGAAGTAAAGTTCTTGTTTAAGATACAACGTGAATATTTCAGAAGCTATTAATGTCACAAAAAAAAGGTTGTTTAAACAAGTTATATAGCTTAATGAGCTCTAAATTCTTCCTGCAGTAGGGTTTTGTATATTTTATGTTTTTCCAGCTATATAACATTCAATGGGAATTAGGTGGACTATTCAGGTTACTTATAATGCAGAATTCTAGATACAGATTTTGCCGGTTTCTTGAAATATTATATTTTTTGTAAAGGATTGTTGGGGTGGGATAATTCTTTGAGGATCTTCATCTAGTGCCCTTAAAATATGTCTGACTTAGAGTATGAAATTTGATATTTATTGACTTTCGTTTTTAAGTAATGCTGCCTCCCCAAAGACACACACAAAATTGAGTGTTATTTATGGACGCTCTTTAACTACTATGGTCCTTTGCGTCCCATTCTATATTGGGCGTGAAAGACCGGTAATTTTGCTCAGAGGCCTCTTTATCAGGCTTGAGATTCTTTTACGTGCCATAAATCTACGACACAGGTCCACCGACTTTACTTCCCTTCCGAAGGGCTTGAACCCGCGACCTCGGGAACTAGAGACCAGCATGGTAACCACTACACCACGGAGGACGACAGGACACACACAAAATTCATATTAGGATCTCAAAAGTGTATTTCCTATGGAATCTCGATTAATGCATTTTTTTGAGAAAAACCCAGAACTTCCTTTTCTTTAGGGATATTGTTAGTAGTTGAGGAAGTAGGAAAGAATACTGTTTATATCGCCTAAGCAGGCCATGCTCTGCAGAATATTTAATTGACGCCTTACTGATGGCATCCTACATTTCTGAAGGAATCTTTAATAATACTGTTCAACTATATAAAAGGGAAAAGGAAAGTGGCAAAAGGAAGTTGAATTTAAAGTAAGAAAGTTGATGTAAATTCTGTTAAAACCAGAAACTATAGGTTGAGCCAAAGAAACTACGAACCGGCTGCGGTGTTTTTCCTGTCCGCGTCCTCGGGCTCGTTCCGTCTGCCGCTATCATAGAAAGGCGCGGATGAAACCATACGACATTTTTAAAACTATCTTTAAGGGCTTTACATACCAACTTCATGAAAGGAGATGCTGAAACCATCCACCGTCGTTATTCATACATTTTTGGCACCTCTTTAGAAAACTATCCATCACTCGCCGTAGTTCACGTTGAGAAATGCTGGCAATTTCCTGGCGGATATTTTGTTTTAATTCTTCCAGGGTGTGTGGGTTTGTCTTTTATACTTAGTTTTAAGTTACCCCAGAGATAGAAATCGCAGGGGGTTAGATCTGGGGACCGAGGGGGCCACAAATCTCTACTAATAATTATGTCCTCAAACATACTTTCATAAAGCTGTTAAGTAAAGCCTTTAAAAGTAGATTTAAAAATGTATGGTTTCATCCGCGCCTTTGTATGATAGCGGGAGACGGCAACAAGCGCCGAGGACGCGGACAGGAAAAACACCGCGGAGTGGGTTCATAGTCTTTTGGCTCTCCCTGTATACAATTAATGACGCCATATTTTAATTCCTGTTATACTATTAAACCTACATATCAATTTTAAAATAAAAAAACACATACTTCAAGATATATTTAAGCGAGTGGGATTTTTAATTAAGGGTGTAATTTACGCTATAAACTTTTCATCAGTAATACCAAAAGTGTTGATAGCCTTCCAGTAATTTAATTGAGCTAAAAAAATGCTCTTATTATGATATTTCGAGACCAATGGTTGAGATACAGTTACCAAACTACAAAAAAAACATGAGTTTTAAAGGAGTAAATCAGATGTAGTAATATAACGACAACCCCAGAATTCATTTTCAGAAGATGTAAAGCTCGAGTTGTATTTCCACTATTTCGTGAATAAAATTATAAAAACCAAATTATGTATTCATAAAATGCGCTTATGAAATAGTAATAATCATAAAATAGAATATCCAGTTCAACATTTTAGCTGCCGTTGCTAGTTGAACAAATGAAAGCCAAAATTAAAACCAGTAGCGGAATAATTAAACGAGAGCATCTTTCTCCCAGTCAAGGGGCTTATTGTTACTCGAATGAGCAACGACAGTCGAAGTATACTGGTAATCGGTAGCATGTTGCTGAAAAACCAGTAATTAATATTTTCCCCTCCTACGTTCATTTTCTTTATTCCCATAATCTCTGTTTCAATTTGATTACGGGGTGAGAAAATCTATACTCATGCAGTTTGTACTTTCAGACACATATTATTCGGTTCTTCTTGGAATAAAAACTAATAAAACATGTTTTCGTTTTTGATAAACATGAAATAGGTAACTCACTGCCGTGTTGATCATGGCCTAGTTGCATTTGGACATTTAAATTAAAACTTTATCGAGTATAATCTTTAAAATTGAATGTTTGTTATGTGCTTAAAGTAAAAGTTATGTTTTATTAGAGGCAAAACTAATGAATATTGCACGCACGCAATATCGGAAATCACCGAACCGTGTAATTATTCCTTCACAGTGGAAATGTACGTTCTTTACTGTTTAACACAGCTACAAAACATTTCCAAACAATTTAAAATTGTGGGTAGAGGTCCTTCACGTCCGTTCACTCCAAACGAGTTAAACATCATCAGCGCACACACTGAATCTGTATTGTGGCTATGCGCGATGCTTTATGGTTTATAACATTACATCCTCAAGAGAGGCGTAAAACCTAAAGGATTGTGATTTTGAGGTGTGTGGGTTCTGTCATGTTCATATCGCGTGATTGCCCTATGATTTTGTTTAATATCGATATCAGGGAATACTTTTGGTATAATTCCGACAAAACTTAGAACACTTGGATTTTAGGACCCAGTTTACCTGAAAGGCTACCATCTGGTTTTCAGAAACTTCCTATATCCTTATTTTAAACCCATCAAATACTATTTATTTTGACCTACAAACTTGAAGGCAATGAAACCCATGAAAAGCATACGTTACCTTACAGCTTTCAAACTCCACCCATTTTCAACCTCTTCTCTACAAACCTACACCTTTTGATCTATCTGGGCAAAACTTGACGCACTTGCGCCTAAGGTCTTAAAATTTTTAAGCCGTGATGAAGCTATGTATGTCATACCTCGTATACCAAAAACGTCTTCAGTGTTACATTCACATACTTTCTCTACCCGCGTCATTTATTTTATATAGCTTCTAACAAACTATCCTGTTGTATCTATTTATGTTAATCTTGATAAACATTTGCAGATATAGTTTCATTACACATTTAGTTGTAGGTACAACAGAATAGTCACGTGTTTAAAAGCTTAAAATTCCAGTCTTTCCATGACATCGCGGAAAACAAGTGAATGGCGACAGGACTTCAAAAGATTACAAAGTATTAAACAGTTGAAGCCAGTATTAACGGATATCTTGGCAATGGCTGATGCCACAAAATAAATTATTCTAAATAAATTGTGTGTTTTAAAGTGATCTAAATTTTTTGTGTAGTAGGTATGTTTTAGTCTTAACGTTTATCAATTATAAAGCATTATACAGAATTCCTTTCCAACAAAGTGGACTTCACAGACTATTCCCAGAAAATTCAATACATACATTTTATTTGTCATATAAATAACTTATGGCATTTTAATCAAAATATTTAGAGCAAGTTTTGAGAAAATAACAAATTTTCAAAAATATTCCATAAAGGGTGTCTGGAGTGGGAGATTTTCTTGAAAATCTTCGTGTCGCATCTTTGGAAGATGTTGCACTGATATCCAAGTTTGGTATTTATCCGACTTTTTGTTTTTGAGTCATGCTGTTCACACACGCACACGGATCTTTTTTCTAAAGATGCGTTTTCTTTTTTTATTCAGGTGGCCTGAAAATATGAATTTCCGGTGAAATCTTGATATCAAATTTTTGTGTGGAATACAATATCTTCTCTACCAACTAGGTACGTGGTAGAGAAAGTAAATTGTTTATTCAGGAGGCCTCAAAACATATATTTCCGGTGTTTTATTCAGGGGCCTCAAAACATGTATTTCGGTGAAATCTTATTATCAAATTTTTTGGTGGATTGCAATAGCTTCCCTACTCTACGTACGAGACGTGTGAGAGAAAGTAACACGGACGAATACCCGAGATTGGGATAGATGCCTCCAATGTGTAGGTTAGTAGCAAATTAAAAGCAAGGTTAGAACATGGAATATATAACACACGGATGTGCTTCCAAAACATTATACAGGATATCTATGACGTCATGTCTAGATAATGTCAGCACATCAACAAATTGCAGTCCCGGTTCGCCAAACTTTAGTACTGATCAGTGCACAAAAGGATTTCCGCAGCAGTAGGGGAATATAGTGCGGCAGCTTCCCTCTCCCCACAAGTAAGTGAGCTATAGAGAAGTGTTGTAACTGACTAATAACCTAATTCTCCAATATTTAAACATAACTCCTCGTTGAAAAAAAACGTGCTCCCAATGTGCACAGGTTTATTTTGATAAATAAGGAATGTACACGTCTTTGCTGCTTAGAATTTTAATTAAATTTGGAAGGATCAACATGAGTGACGCGTACGAACAGGTTTGTTTAAATATATTTACCATAGTGTGAGCAAGATAGGCAGCATTTCATAATTTTCCAGTATTCAGCCAAATACTTCTGTTTAACTTCAATCCCTTTTTCTCGTCATATACCCGAAATTCATTTTATTTCGTATGACTGTAATAGTTAAGACGAAAATGTCTGCAACTGCCAAAGAAATGTATTTCCTTACGAGTGAGTTAACCACCCACCGGGCGGCGGGTTGGAGTTTCATGCGAGTAAGAAAATTACGCTGAGTAGAAATTGCATTTTTTACTTTCTGTGCCACACACCTGTAATACGTACAGGAAGTAATGTATGTCATTCAAACATTCAATATCGAGATTTCACCGGCAATGTGCGCTTTTAGAAAATGGATCCGCGCGCGCGCCTAGTACTCTTAAACAGTGTCTGTATTTGGCTGTCCAGTTTTTGAGTTATGCTATTCACTTACACACAAAAACACAGATGTTTCTCTAAGAATGGTTTTTATTTATTTGTTTATTCAGTGAACCTCAAAAGATGTAGGTACTTCCGACTAACAGAATTTTTGGGTGGAATGCAATACTTCGTCTATGTGCTAGGTATATTCGTGTTAGAGAACGTAAAGGGGCATGCTTTCCGTTTAAAACATATTCTGTGTTTCAAATGTGTACAAAGATTCTCCTTTTGTGTTGGAAACAATTAACTAGTAGTCTAGTTTTGTAAAAACAGTAGATATACTGGTTTTAAAATATCTGAGTGTTACAGTAATCTGCAATGCGGATAGCCATTTTTATAAGCTGTGAAGCCTTGTAATAATAATGGGAAAAACTTTCATGAAATTCCACCTTTGCATATATAACAGTTTTCACACTCGCATCAGATCAGGTCTCTCTGCACACAATTACTGTCACACATTTTATAACTATTTTTACTTCTGATGTCAGTGACAGTATAAATACTGTGTAACATCTGCAATACATGAAAATAGAATGCTGTGCTAACCACAGTTCTGTTCAAATGATCCCGTTGATTAGTGAGGCAATTGCGCCCTTTCTTACTCTTTTCTCTCTATCAGGTACATTTCTTTCTGTTTCAGGTCCGTTAGGATTGTGATTTCGAATTCGGTAGCAAATCTTTTATTCTGGGCTGGGTGTTTGTAAAATGAAAACTTAATTAATTCAATATTAATGTTAAGTAAGCGCGTGAATCTAAGCAGAAGTCAGTGTAATGAGGAGAAGCATTAAGCGCAGCAATTTTTCTTAAATAAGGGCTGGATATTAAACAATTTGGAAATTCGTGTGCTTGATATTCATTTTCAAAATTGAATTCAAATCATTATTATAACAAATATATTCTTTAATTTCAACAGAATTTCAATTTAAATAAGCAATTTTAACACATGAATCTGATGTGTTACATTCACATGAATTTTTCTACTCACTATCCTTTATTTTTATACAGCTTCTACAAACTATTCTTGCAAAAGTTAATTCTTGTATCTACTTCAGGTTCATTCTAATAAACGTTTGCATAAATATCTACATTACACATTTTGTTATAGTTACAAAGAGGATAGCGATAGTCAAATGTTTAAAAGCGCGCCGCATATGATGACTGAAACCTCAGTTCTTTCCGAGATCTCGCAAGAAACGCTGAATAGCGATAGCACTTTAAAGATCACAACCTGAATTATTCAAACCAACAATAAGGATATCTCGGAAATGGCTGATTCCACTAAAGGTTTATTTGAAACAAAGTTTGTTTTAAAGAGCTCTACATGTTTTGTGTAGTAACTTTTTGTCTACCTCTCATGGTTTACCTTTTATATAAAATAACACAAAAATCCTTCTGAATGAAGAGGACTTCACAGGCTATTTCCGGAATACTCATGATATAATTCCATTTATCGTGTAAATATCTTAAATATATTGTATCTTAATCAAAATCGTTAGAAACATTTTGGAGGAAACAAAAAGCATCGAACATTTTTTCCATGTAAAGGGTAGTTTGGGGAGAGAGAAAAACTTCGTGTCGCATCTTTGGAAGATACTGAAATTAAATACCAAGTTTGGTGTTTATCCGAGTTTTCGTTTTTTAAGTTATGCTACTCACACTCACTCACTCACACACACACACACACACACACACACACACACACACACACACACACACACACACACACACACCGACGGACTTTTTCCTAAAAATCGTATGCGCTGCATCCACAATACTTTCTCTGTTCATTCTTCTACAAACTATTCTTACAAAAGCTTATATTATGTCTATCATCTACTCTTGTTAGTCCAGAGAAACTTGCAACTCAAAGTTGCACATTTCGTTGTAGGATATAGTAGGTAAAGTTATAATAAGATTTTTAAATAGCGTATCGCTATGTGATGGCTGTGATATTCCATGCTTTTTGTATCACCACAAGAGGGGGAGGGAGAAAGAAAGGAAAGAAGAAAAAATAGCTACTTCTTAGTTTGAAAAGAAAATATTCGTATTTAAAATTAAGAATACCAGTAACAAGGAATACCTCGAAAATGATGAATTCCATAAATAGATTTTATTTTTCATAAGCTATATGCTTTAACGAGAGCTACATTTTTTGTGCAGTAAGGTTTTGCCTATCTCTTACGGTTTACCAGTTATACAAAAGTCATTCAGAATGAAGAGGACTTCAGAGGACATTCCCAGGAAATTCTCGATATGCATTTTATGTCACGCAAAATATGTTTTAATCAAAATCATTAGATCCAGTTTTGAGAAAACATAAATAAATAAATAAAAACGAAAAAGTGCTTCACGTAAAGGGTAGTATAGTGTGGGGAATTTTCTTGAAAATCTTCGTGTCATTTTTGGAAGACCTGAACTTTAATACGATGTGTGATATTTAACTGACTTTCCGTTTTTGAGTTACGCTATTCACACACACACACACACACACACACACACACACACACACACACACACACACACGGACGTTTTCTAAAACTTTTTTTTATCCAGGGAGCCTCAAAGCGTGTATTTAACGTGAAATCTCATTCTGTAATATTTGGGTGGAATGCAATACTTCCTCTACTTACTGTATGTAAATAGTAGAGAAAATAAAATTGATTTTTTATTCAGGAATTTTCAGAATATGTATTTCCTGTGAAATCTCGATAACGAATTTTTGGCTGTAATGCAAAACTTCCTCTAGAATTCCATAAAAACATACTAGGAGGCAGTAAAACCAAGACAATATATGAACATATATATATATATATATATATATATATATATATATATATACCGGATTAGTCTTCTCAGCCTGCGGATTGAGAAGTTATGCAGTCCCTGCGTTGTACAGGCTATGCCGTAAACACTGCCCACTGCATCACGTCGTATCATTTCGGCCGAAATGACTGCTTTGCACAGCGGTGCGTGTAGCGATTTGCATTGGTAGCGCCACTGTGTGCGCGTTGACTTCAGTGGTGAAGGTCCCAGGTTCAAATACTGACACTTAAAGGCACTTTTTATGTTTAGTAAATTTAACAACTGGTAGTGTGGCATGGAAGTGTCGTTTCACTTAATTAGTTTAATTATTGAATTTCATTAAAACACAAATTGTTACTTGTTATAATATGCTTTAATCAACATCATAAATAAATGCATACAATATTTTAATTATAGCTTACAAACATAAGGCATCAATAAATAATATCTTACTATTTAAAGATATTCTTTCATACAAAAGAAAGCCAATAAATTGTTCTGAGAGTGGGTACATTCAGTGCGTACATACAAACTGATAATGTGTGCAAGCCCATATCGTGATCGTTGTGAACCTCTCTGGTTCCTAAAGTAGTGCATCTAACATGACTATGACATCATGCCGGACGATCACAAGATAAACTTTTACAATTTACCCAGTTCCTCCATGTGGTTGTAATAGACTTTCGAACTGGCCACCATGCCGGCGGATGCAAGATCTCAGTCGAACCATCATCGTTAGCCTAACCCGGCGCAACATGGTCTGTGTGATATCACGGCAACCTAAGATAATACGTTCTCTGAGCTGTTGAGGGTTCATTGGCCACTCCTGGTACACGATATCTTTAAGATAACCCCATAAGAAGAAATATATTCGGGTGAGCGTGCTGGCCACCCTATTGGTCCATGCCGTCCGATCCATCGCTCAGGGTAGGTGGCATCGAGATAAGCCGTTACACGACGGGTCGAATGAGCTGGCGCCCCATCATGTTGGTACCACATAGTTAGTGAGTCCTGCAACGGCACTTCATCCAGTAGAGTAGGCAGCTGAATTAGGAAGTAGATATAGCGATTCCCAGTGAGTTGGCCATCACAAAAATACAGGCCTATCAGATGATCACCGAATACCAGCCCAAACGTTGAAACCGCATTGGATTTGTAAGGCCGCCTCTCGCATCCAATATGGGCTTACAGTGCTCCAGTAATGTATGTTCTGGCGATTTACATGGCCTGTGTTGTGGAACCCTGCTTCGTCTGTAAATAACACAGACGAAAAACACAGATCCAAAAAATGTGGATCTTGTTCAGTTTTTCGTATGATCCACCTAGCGAACGCCACTCTCCGTCCATCCGGTTGCAGAAGTTCCTGGTGTGGTTGAAGATGATAAGGGTGAAACTTTGCATGATGTAGTATTTTCCACGCAATAGATTGGCTAGTATTGAAATACCCGTGAATGTTTCTTGTACTACAATGCGGATGCTGAATGGCATAGTCACACGATCCGTCGTTGCTTGGCCACAAACAGGGTGAGCTCTTCGTGGATGTGGTTTCTTGTGCACTGTTCCTGATTCCAGAAGGCGGTTCGCAACTCACGAAAACGTGTGATCGGTAGGAAGTGTTCTCTGCGAAAACCTCTGTTGGTATAGACGACGTGCCTCCGTTGCATTCTGCTGCGCTTCCCCGTATACTAACACCATGTCCAGATACTCTCTATTCGAAAACATTGTTCCACAGTGAGCACGAACGGCTAGAACTTGGTATTTATAGGCAAATCCACTTTCTAGTGCATTCCGAAAGAATCATGATTTGCTAGAACGTTCTCGAAACATGAACAGAAATGAATAAAAAAGCTCATTTATTCGCAAGCGTGATTTGAACTTCCGACTTTCAGCATATTGACCATTGCGCTACTAGAGCACGTTAACCACCGTAGCCCTAAGCAGCAGGCTGGTGAATGCGGTATCAGCACCTGCATTTCGCATCGTCTGTAAAATGTAGGGTTACCTGGTTACCAAACCTCAGAATGAGAAGACTCGCGCGGTATATAAACAGGAAAAAGTATTCGTACACCGCCCTTTATGTAGAAAAGGCGTTATTTATCAGAACTAAGATAACAACAGAGAAGTTTTTATAGTAAACTAACAATGTGGCATTTCCTTCCGAAATTGTATATACAAAAATATTCACCAAACTTGTCTTCTACAAAAATAAAATAAAAAATATGTGCCAGCTGGCTTCACACAGTGCGGAAAAAAGTATTCATGCATTTAAAAACATTACAATTTATGCAAATGTGTATACAATTTTAATACTTTGTAGGCATTTCTCTTTGATGTATCACTTCTGTTAACCTCTTTGGCATGGAATGAACCAGGTTTTTAGTTGTCACTGAAGTAATATTTTGCCATTCTTGTTGTAAACATTGTTTTAGAGCCGTCTTACTTCCTATTTCATGTTTTCTGACCATTCTTTCAAGTGTATTCCAAAGGTGTACAATTGGATTAAGGTCTGGGCTCTGTGCTGGAAACTTGAGGATATGGTAGATATGAAAGAACAACCACATACGAACAATTTCCGCTGTATGTTTAGGGCCATTGTCTTATTGAAAGTAGTAATATGTGCCTAAATGCAAGTTATCGACACTTTTTTGCAGATTTTCCTTTAGAATATATAAGTACTGAATTCTGTCCATGTTGCATTCAACAAAAACAAGTTGCCCAACACTAGATGCAGCCATACAAACCCCGTACCATAATTCCTCCACCACCATGTTTCACTGTGGTCTTCTCCAGACCAAAATTCTGCCATCATTTACAAACGCATTAAATTTACTTTCATCTGTGAACAGTACCTTATCCCAGAAACTTGTGTTCTTGCTTACATGCTCTAGAACAAACTCAAGTCCCAATTTCTTATTCTTCTTGCTTATGTATGGCTTTCTTCTAGGCACCTATCTTCATAACTCGCTATTCTTAGAATATAGCGAACACCAATCCTTAGCGCGGCCTCCTTCGGAAGGGAAGAAAAGCCGGTGGTTCCGTGTCGTATATTTACGGCACGTAAAAGAACTTCAAACCTAATAAAGAGTCCTCTGAGCAAACATTCCCGGTCTTTATCACCCAATATAGAATGGGACGCTAAAGACCACAACAGTTAAAGAGCGTCCATAAATAAAACTCAATTTAATTTTAGCCCTTGGTGTGATTTCCTTCCCGAACTGATCATTAACATGCGCGGACAATGCAGAAGCTGTCAATTTAGGATCTTTTTTGACCATCTTTATTATAGTTTCCTCTCTTTGCATTAGCAAATGTGGTCGGCCTGTTTTTTCGTTATTAATGAGAGCATTTCTTTCCCTATATCGCGATATTATGGACTGCATAGTTGTCCGGCTTCTTCCGATAATACCAGCGATTTCTGAAAAAGATTTTCCCTTTTGATACTGAGAGATAACAATTTGCCTTATCTCCAAAGTTGTTTCTTTACCTTTGCGGCCCATTTTTCAATTGCACAGATTTAACCACTAACCAAAACAACTTGTTGGAGGCCCAGCTTGCCACTGAAGGCGTTCCTTGCTGCAAGGGTTTTGTTGGTGGTTTCTATGTTTACCTTTCTAGTGATGTATGAATACTTTTTTCCCCATTAAATACCGCCAAAATCGCGGTATTGTTATTTTCTTGAAGCATGTTTATTTAATATTCAAGACACGTTACCATTTTTACGGACTATTTAATGGTATAGACTTCTAATGAAAATCTCAGCGATATCTTTTAATTTTATTTGGTAATATCAGCAATCAAATTTAATTCTATTGCTGTATGAATACATATGTCCATGATTGTATGTACATATACATGTAGTGCGCCATTTTATTGGGTAGTTATTTTGAGGTAAGCCTTCATTTTTAGAAATTGGTTATAAACACGGATAGTATATACCATTATTATGCTCTCTTTAACTATGCTTGTTTTCAAATAACGAATAATTTTATAATTTTATTATCGCTGTAAATTGTTATGAATTGTGTATGCTTATCTCATCCGCAAATAACGTGCTAGTGTTGTTTATAGACTATTGATTTATAAGTCACACCTCAAAGATGTGCTACCTCCATGCTAGTATCGCATTATGAGATGATAAAAATAATTAAATCGTTTAAAATAAAAATCATTCTAAAAATAAATATTATTAAAGAAAATAATGTTAAAAAAATCTAATAAAACATAATGATAAATAAATCACAACTTAAAATAACTATTCAAATACTTTTAATAATATTAGTGGGGTTAATTTTAATTATTTTTGTTATAGTTGGCGTTGCTTTTTTTACTTTACCATAATTCACGGGACGCTTATTAATATATACAAACAAAGTTAAAAATAATGCTTCATCGAGGGCATTTGTTTTTATTTTTAAGTTCCTATTAATAGATTTTTCCCATACAATTCGTATTATAGATGTTTATTTTAATTTCATATTAAAATTACAAAACATTGACTTTAATAATATTTCTCAATATAACAACTCTCGCTTTGTCCCTATCGTAAATGTCGCCTCCATGTAAGTTTATATTAAAATTACTGTTTGTTCTAGATTAGTCTTTACGTATTCCGAATGGCATAAACAGTAAAAATATGTTAACCTAAATTTTGAAATTTTGAAAACATAAAGTTATGAAACTAAAATTTCCACTTAATTTAGAAATTATATAGCTGCATATTTTTCATATTACACTTTATTCAACATTAAGGAGGGTAACATTGAAAATATAAAACTTAACTGTTTTACATCCATACAACTTTGGCTGCCTTGATTGGTGTTATCCGGCTCCTAACAAGACTGAATGCAGAAATATTCAGCTAGTTACGCAGAGTGTAATCGATTTAATATCCGAAATTTTCCGTCTGTATTGGAATAGAACTCCGAATAAAGTTGTTACGTCATTTTCTTAACTTGTGATTTCCTTTTATCAAAAATTTATGATTCAGTCTGACATGTTTGTTTTTAGAACGCACTGCATAGACCAGCACTTACACTCGATTGCGTTGTAGGACATGGATTCAAGTTCCTAATCTGCTCATTTAAGTTAAATTAAAGATGGCGAAAATAGCTTCTGCTTATTCCAAATATGCAGTACTCATTTTATGTACCACTCAGCAGCTCGTGAAAAACAAATGGACAAAGAGCCAGCCAGAGACGTGTCAGTCCTCGTGTGCACACCTCTTCGTTGGAAACTGATTAATTCAGTTGTTTCCTGAGTTATAATTTTGGACTCAAATTGTTCTCGGGTAGATTATTAGGAGTTCGGCTTTGATGGAATAATAATAGTAATAATAATAAAGATTGAGTCTACTAAGTAGTCGGAACTGTTAATTCATGGGGGCGGAAAGGTCTTTCACGATTGTATTTTGATTTCCTGCACTGCTTCCGCTTGGAACGGTATTCCCTCTGATTCCCCATTTGTATATTAGTTACTATTAGACGATATTTGAGGAAGGAAGGCAGTTTGCAACTCCATGAATTGGTAATATTATGTTTTCAGTAAATTATATTTTATTTATATCTTACCTGTTGGCATCGGCGTGTTTGATCGGCGAGTGAATTAATTTTTATTTATTTAAAATAGATATTAGATATATATAGCCAGAGTGCCGATAACACCTTACTATGAAAAAAAATTAGCATCCAAAAGGCTTTTTGTAATGGTGTGAACCTGGCGTAAAATGAAATATATAGCAACTTTTTATTATCTTATTGTGACTCTTTCTCTAATCTCTGGGTTTTTCTGCCGGTAGCACTACGATTCGCAGTCGTTCAACTCAACGTCTTCTCTCTTCCAGTCGCTCGCTAACGTGCCAAACTCAGGACCCTCCTCTCCCCACGTAAACAACTGCTACCTACTTGTCTGCTGGTTGAGGAAACAGCAGCACAGAACTAAATATCCCCCCCCCCACACACACATAGGGACGGCGATCAACCTTCCGTTTATACCCAAGTGACGTCTGCCAGGAGATTCGCCGAAGCCAAAAGGGGAGGGCGATTCTGGAGGTTTCTACCCGCATCCCAATAGAAGTTCTGGACACCTGATAAGCTGAGAGCACATTCCCCTCCCTCTCTCCAATCAACCACACGCCAGCCGACTTTGAAACCACGCCATGCCAGAGGCAGAATAAGCGGCCAGAGGCGACCACCACAGTATAAATGTCCTCATATGCACAATTTTCGTCTCATAAGCGATTGACATTCTTTGTAGGATGCTATTTATTACTTCCCTATCCCAGAACAAAAAATGATGGCGGTGGTTTGTGCGATTGATTATATCTATATCTCGGCAGTTAGCCACTTCTTCAAGGGATTACTTCCTAACTCCCGCTAGTCTGTAATCTGCAAAATGAAACTATTTCAGAGGAGTCTTCTAAATTCGGCCTTCTGTGACAAAATGCGATGTGTGGTATAATAGTACCACAATAGGATCTTCAACCAAGTGTCGAATTTGATAAAAGCTTGGGAAATTTATTATTACTATTATTATTATTATTATTATTATTATTATTATTATTATTATTATTATTATTTGAATTCCCCTAACCGCTGGGGTTATGAGGAACAATAATCTCTTTACACAAGTGATAGTGATATCATCAGCAACATTGTCTTTTATTCTTAGTTGTTAGAGCATGCATAAAACATGCTGCTTCGATGTTGCTAAATAGTGTGTGGTCAGAGGTTCCAGGTGCACCAGCTATACCGTGCCAGGTAATAATCCAATGTATGAGTCATGTTAGGCGTGTGGCTTCCCTTAGTGAAAGGGGCTGCTGCATTGCTGACTGCTCTTCTATACACCCCCATTATGGACGAGTTTATTCATGTACAGGAAAATTGAGTTTAAACTTAAATTTTTTGTTAGTTGTATAATTTATTAGGTCCGCGGAATTGAAAACCTTTAACTATTTTAGAAAGCTCTGTGTTTTAGGGTGAGATCTTAAAAACAAAATGTGTAATACATAACGAATTTGTATTTAACTCGGATATCCTTCGAGGAGGCGAAAATTTCACTTTAGAAATGTTCGGCAAGCAGGGAGAACCTTCCTTCACGGCCAAGTACTTTAAGGGGAGAAAGGTAATACTTGGAGGGGAGGGGGCAGTACTAGCATCCGCTCTCTCCCCCGAACCTCGTGTTCGCAACATCTTTATGGTATAAGGGGCGTGTTTTGGTGGGTTGGGAAGTCTTAACGGTATTTCCTGGCCACGTGTTAACTTCTAGTGCAATAAATACCTAAATGACACCTTCCTTCAAGGTAACGAGGACTTTTTGGTAGAGTGAGGGATTCTTAGCGTCGCTTTCATGAACTGCGTGTTCATGGTTAAAGCAATGAGGACCTAAATGACTTGGGAATTCACGACCAAGTACTGGGTAATCTCTAGAATCGCAGGTAGCAAAAACATTTCCTTCATTCAGACATATGGTAAAAACGTTATATAATATACGGTAAGAACGAGAGAGAGAGGGGGGAGCGTTTCCAGTATTAGAAACAGGATTTCATAATATTTGCAACAAATCGAAAACAGTCTTCTATGAGTGGATTCTTCTGCGCAGGGGAACGAGAGTGGGGGAGGGGAGGTATACATTGTCCTGAGGGGCATGTAGTACAGTGTTTAAAGAAACTTCACTGAAAAACATAACACGTGTGCTAAAGTAAGATCATTGAATAAATCAGTGCTACAGAAAAGGACCTCCATCTAATACACTAAAGGTGATTCAGATCTTCAAATCCATCATGCATCATTAGCTCTAAGGTAAGCCAATACAATTTATTTCATACAAGAAAATAGGAGTGCAATCTTTTTAGAAAATATCGGGTGAAAATAGTTAACATAAATGCATTTTAGAAAAATTGAGTATTCATTTAAGTACACAATTGTTGTTCTGCAGTAATGTTTAACAATATTTCAAAGTAATTAATACTTTTAAAAGGAGACCTATAACTAACATTAAACATGTGTGAAATGCAGGTTTGTACAAGTTCAAGCGAGTTGGTCCTGTCTCTACACGCTTGAAGCTAATATTCAGTGTTTAGGATGTTAAAACAAGATTTAAAATGAATTTATATCTTAAAATTGACAAGACGTCTTTTCATCCAAAAATAGAGAAGTAGTGCTGAAATGCAAATTTCTGGATAAGAAGTAGTGTCACTATGGGATTTATAGAAAGTTTGGAATGCAGTTTGCTTTTAACTTACAGCAATCTTAAGGAATGTCTTCTATTACTGAAACTTATAATTATTAAAACAATTAATCATTGAAAATACTTCATTATCACGCTAATTAACAATAATGAACTAAAATCTGAATTTTTGTTGAAACTTTGCAACGTGCTAGAAAATAGACTACATAATGTATAACAACTATCTTTACATTATGCAAATAGCTTTACATACTTAAAACTTAACTTATAATGTCAAAAAGTGAAAACAAATTTGAAATTCGGCAATACGCTAGAAAATAACCTGCAGAATAAATAAAAATGACAACTTTCTTCGTCCTCCGTGGCGCAGTCGTTACCATGATATCTCCCGAGGTCGCGGGTTCAAACCCGGTGGAGGGCCATTGATTTTTTCGGGCGTAAAAACCCTTAGCATGGCTTCCTTCGAAAGGGAAGTAAAGCCGGTGGTCCCGTGTTGTAGACTTACGATAAGCCTGATATAGAGACCTCTGAGTAAATTACCGGTCTTTCACGCCCAAGGACCACAAGCAGTTAAAGAACGTCCATAAATAAAACCCAATTTAATTTTTACCCATTTCTTCATTGATCGAGTTTACCTGCTTAAACTTATTATTTTCAGACAAGATGCCAGCGAAGAATACATTCACGAGCAAGCTGGGTCTGGCAGGGCGTATTCACCGCTTAATTGTTCCGGTATAGGTCGCTTCCGGGTCCAGTACACCACCACCATCGCCAATGAGAGACGACGATACAGCTACGCGGCCCGGAGCACGTGATGCGAACTGTACCAGAATTCATCATCCCGGCTCCTCCTGGATTTGGAGATGACGACAAAGTTGCAAGCGACCGTTAACCTGGCGACCGGAGGTATATATCTGTCGAGGGAGTGTGTGTACCAGCACTAACTGCGGGTACAAGACCGCGCTCATCGAATTACTTCAATCATTTCACGGCAAGTCTCTCAATTCTTTATTATTAACATTATTACTATTACTAGTATTCATTTACACCAAAATAAATGCTACTGTTGTATAACCTTTAATACGTGTTAACATCAAAGAAATTCTTTTCCTACACCACATCTATGCATATGATCTTTTTCACATATGTTAATAATAACAAAGCTTCTATTATTTCAGGCCTTGAACCCATGCATCTTTACCCAGAGCCTAGTTCAAATGAGTCATTGCGACAGGGGGTTAAGAGACCATATGAAGCAGAACAGGAGCGCGGTACTGACGAACTCTCCCTCGAAGAAAATTGCATCAATCAGCCCTCCATCACCATGAACCATGGGGAGACAGCAGCATAATGCAATATAGCGGACGCCCCCCACCCAAGCTGTAGCAGACGCAGGACAATCCAAACCATGCAAGATAATCGATTCATGCTTACCATCACCGGCAAAAAGGGTATGTCAGAATGATTATAATGGTCTAGAATGTAAGATATTAGTCTGCATTCAAATGTCATATTTTTATTAGTAAATTGAAAATACTGCTGGAATAATTGACCCCATCGAGTTTGTTAAGGTGTGCAATTATGTTGTCATCAAGGGAATCGAATTCACTCTAAAGAAGGGTATGTCTACGTTAAAGATGAGTTGTTAACTGAACGTCTCATGCTTAATCCAGACACCGATCATGAAAAAGTGGAATCGATATACCCGAATTCTAACACAAGGAAGATCCAATGATCTTCTAAATTCTATACCATCTTTCATGCAATGAAACATGAAATTTTAGAAAAAACTAGCCTGTTTTGAAGGCCAATCTAGCTCAAAGATGCTCTTTGCAATCCACTTGCTGATAAATAGCACAGCAGACTAATCCCCTTCGTGCTTCAGGATATATCGAGTTAGCAACATGGATAAGCGGAAGAAGGCAGTTACTAATATTAAAAATGCCAACGATTTCTGTTTCGTTTGATGCATGCTGGCTTCCAGATACCCTGCAAAAGCCCACCATTATAGACCTAACTCATACCCGCGGTACTTATTATTCAAAATATTCAACTTTAACGGAATCAAATTTCCGTTTTCATTAGATCAGATTGAACATTTTGAGAAGCAAAGTCCAGACGTATCTATAACTGTATTTGCCCCGAATGCCAACAATTCAGTGCAGTATATTCGCAAAACTGGGAGTCTATTCGCAAACAAAATCTGAGAGGAAGGCTAGACAAGTGAGCCTCTTAATTTTTGAAGAACATGACAAGTCTCACCACTGCCTCCTCATCAACCTGTCGAGGCTGATAATAAGTGATCGCAGAAAAATGTGGCTATGTGAGGAATGCATGACAAGGTGTCCTAACGAGGGTGCCTTGAGAGTGCATAAACTGAAATGCAATAAATGTCAGATCCTCAAAATGCAAAAGCTGGATGAACTTCTGGTATTTAATGCATATTCAAAGACTGCTCCTGTGCCCTCTGTGATGTATGCAGATATCGAATCTGTTTTGAAGGTCCACTTATGTGAATCCTCTGACTCAGAGAGTTAGACACAAGCCATACAGGAACAGAGTGATATCGATAGCGCTGAAGGTCATATGTAGACATGATCAGTCCTTGTCGAGATTCAAGCTCTTCAGAGGTTACAATAACTCAATGAGTTTTCAGCGAACTTAGGCACTTTGCTGATGAAGTCATTGAAATACTTGAGCGAATACAGCCAATGCATATGTCACTCCAGGATGTGATGGATTTCGACAATGCTAATCACTGTCACATATGAGAGTAGAGATTTTGCTATAGATGACCTTAGGATGAGGGCCATTGTCATATCACTGGAGCATATCTTGGAGCAGCTCTTAATGCTTGCAATTTGAATAGAAAATTGTGGAAATTTGTTCCAATTTTCTCTCATTGCTTAAGCAATTATGATAGCCACTTCTTGATCAGGCACATGGCTTATGATAATGGGGCTATCTCATGCATAGCACTATCATCTTAACGCTATTTGGTTTTGCCAAATGGTACAACAACATTAATTTCAGGTTCCTTGGCAGCTATGCTGAGCGCTGATGAATTCAAGGTCACTAATGCTGAGGGTTCTAATCCAGAACACCTGGAACTGATGAAGTGCAAGGGCACCTACTCATACCTGAATACCACCGAGAAGCTCCAAGAAGAGGACCTCCCGACGATAGAGCTTTTCGATGGTATCACAGAAGAGGAGTATGCTATTGCACTTAAAGTATGGAGTACTTTCAACGTAAAGAATCTCTGGGAATATTGTGACCTTTACCGAAAGACCGATACTCTGCTTTTAGCAGATGTATTTGAGAAATTCAGACTTGTCACTGAATGTAAAATCTGGACTATGCATCGTACTACTCTCTGCCATTGCTAGCCTTCGACGCCATGCTTAAGACAACGCAGGAGAAGATCCAGCTAATAAACGATGCCAGTATTTTTCGAGGAAGTTAATCGCGGTGGGCTTTGCACAGTGTCAAAGCGATACTTCAAAGCCAACCACGAATACTTACCAGAATACAATCCTAAAGAACCTCGAAACTTCCTATTGTGCTGGGACATAAACGACTGGTACGGCAAGAGCATGGCTTCCCCGATACCGTACGGGAACCTCAGATGACTTGAGAGGAATGAAATAGACTCCGACTTCGCAGTGATCCCTGAAGACTCCAAGGCAGGATTTGTTCTTGAGGTGGATCTAGAGTATCCTGACCATCTCCATGACATCAACAGCGATCTTTCTCTCTTTCCCTGGGGCGAGATATCACCCGGTAGCCAATACAAGAAACTGACTGCAAGCCTCGAGAACAAAAGTAAATATCTGCTGCATTATAAACTCATGCAGCAGTGCTTAGTTCTGGGGCTGTTATTGAGACATACTCATCGGGTGGTATCACATGACCAAGCTGAATGACCTCAGGTCTATGTCAATCTTAACGCCGAGAATTGAACCAGGGAAACTGCTAAATTTGGTCAAAAGAAAATGAACAACGCTGTGTACGTTCATTAAAATGTACACAATTACAGAGATTTCCGTATTGTCCTACCTGGGATGCAGCCACATTTTCGATGAAAACTTGGTCGGTGTAGAGTTGGCTCGGGAGGAGATTCCCATGAATTAACCAATCTATATTGGCCATACAGTTCTCTTATCTATGGAAATTTGTCGTGTGTGATAATTTTTATAAAATAATGAAGACCCAACTGAACGATCTGTTCCTGAATTATATGGATACAAATTTATTCATTTTCGAAACTTCTTCTGACAACTATAAATTCATGAAAAACAATCCTCAGCATTTCGACCTTCCAGTTATATCCATGATAATGCATATGGTATAAACCAGGCCCTCAAGAAAGTGATTAGGTTGCTTAAAGATGAGTTGGGTGGATGGTGATAACTAAGTAGGTTGGTTTTAGGGCAAAGCTCTACAGCTATAGGTATAACAATAGTACCATCATGAAGGAGATTACCAAAGGTGGAATGCAAGCAATCACCGTTGAGAAATATTTTAGCCTAAACAAGAAATGTTTCGTCTAAACAAATTCACTTAAGAAGCACAAAGCACAATCTCGACTGTAGAAATCAAAAACATTGCATTGCATGGAGGAGACACGAAGTGTAAGATGATTTTGGCTCTCATGCAACTCTCGTAGAGACCATTATTCACTTAGGACCTCGTAATCCATTCCAACTTCCCTGTCTGTCTTATCCCCATCTCATGTAAGTATTATAAACAGTTTATTTTCATAATTTCTCAATTTATAAAACCGTATATATTGTACTTATTCTATTTATTTAATAATTTTATTACTTTTATATATAATGTATGTAAATGAAAATAAACCATTCTAAAATATTATTACTGATTTAAGATAAAAAAAAAGAAAATGAGTGTAAATAAAGCATATAACATTGGATCTGAAAACGCTCTTTATTTCAGTATTAATTTTCTACAATAAATCTTGCATTTCAATCCATCGACTATTAGGGAATCCATAGCATTTCACAGGAATTCTCTCACCTTGCCTACGCAAGATCTTCACCAAATAGGTGTTAGGAAACAGTGTAGAATGCAGTTCATGTCCATAGAAGGCTCTTTTTGTATACTCACCATCCTTATCCTTTAGGAAGTAAGTAGTAGAATTGGATCGTTTCACGTGAGCGACTTGGAACATTCCAACATTGCAGTTGGATTCAAAGCCTTTTTTCGAAATGTCCTATATTTTTAGATATCCCCACATAATCGCCAACACTAAACCACCTTGCACTCCTCTCTTTGAGGCTGGTTATACTTGTAAACATCAGAAGATGGTTGAGTGGTTTTGATGGTTGAGTGGTATCGCTGTGCCTTCCAGTGATTCTAAGCATAAGATCTAGACATGTGCATGATCATTGAGCTCGAAACTCGCGATACATTTCTTTAAAGTTCTAATTAGCCGCGCAACAGCTGCAGCCTTCAATTGCTATGTCGTCCTACGTGGTGTGGTGGTTACCATGCTCGTCTCTGGTTCCCAAGGTCGCGGGTTCAATCCTGGCTGTGGGCGATGAATTTTTTCGATTGTAAAAATTCTTAGCATGGCATGCTTTGGAAGCAAATTAAAGCCGATAATCCCGTGTCGTAGATTAACGGCATATAAAATAATCTCAAGCCCGATAAAGAGGCCTTTGAGTAAAATTACCTATATTTCACGCCCAATGTAGAATGGGACGCTAAGGACCGCAGGAGCTAAAGAGCGTCCATAAATAAAACTCATTTTAATTAATTTTCATATTGTAATAGGTGTTGCAGTGATTGTCATTATACTTTAACATTCGATTTTTAAAGTGTTTGATATAAAATTGTTTTTCGATATCACTTTATATTCCTGAGCGGTGTTTCTATATCGTTTAGTATATATTTCATGGCCATTGTTTCGTCCTCTGTGGTGTAGTGGTTACTATGTTAAACTCTAGTTCCCGAAGTCGTGGGTCCAACCTCGGCAAAGGGCGGTGGATGTTTCCTTTGGAAGGGAAATAAAGCTGGTGGTCCCGTGTCGTAGATTTACGGTCAGTAAAAGAACCTCAAGGGCGATAAAGAGGCCTCTGAACGAAATTATCATCTTTCATGTCCAATATAGAATCGGAGGCTAAGGACCACAGCAGTTATAGAACGTCCATAAATAAAAATCAATTTAATTTTTAATTTAATGGCGTTTGCAACTTAAAGTCCTGCCTTGTACTTAAAGGTCTGCATATGACATTTTAGAGTGGAAGTTGCTGCAATCAGGATTTATTTGAAATTCTTGTTGGTCCTTGCAGGGGAACATCTCCACCAAGTCCTTCTGCATCAGATGATGGAGACCTTTTCTAAGTATCTTTCGACGTAAGAAGTTTCTTCGGGCAGGAGCATGAAGCTCCCTTTCTATATTTTGCTTCACTGTCGTCATGCTATAATCCTAACGGATTTCAGTTCTTGAACAATCTTTTCTTTCTTGGGTGTGATTATTAATTCCAGCTTCTCTGGATGCAGTAATGAGTGTCAAGCAATATAGAATGGGATGCTAAGGACCACGGCAGTTAAGGGGCGTCCATAAATAAAACGGTTTATTTTGGAGTCTCGGGTGATTCACTAGGTCGTTGGGATCGTTCAGTAGATGTAGTCTTACGTCGTATCAGGTTGATGTTCTTTCCACTGCAACTCTAAGCCCTTGTGTTTCATACTAAAGGGCGTATAATGGTTTTATACTTCCAGGAATTGCCCAATGTCAGTTTGCTGAGTCTGCTTTAGTTTCGCCGATGAACATATGTTACTATCAGTATTTTGCTGTATGTATCCAAAACCTCTTTTGTATAGGCATGCGTTTCAGGTATTCTCTTGAAGCTGAGTTCACTGCTACGTTTCATCGCATAGTCGTACTTTATTGTTCCACTATATAATGTAGCGGTTTTGTTACTGGCTGAGGAGCTTCACTCATTACTGTCTGGGTCTCAAACTCTTGGCCTTTCAGTGCACCCAACTTTTCTCTTATAGCCTTAGTATGCTTGGCTACAGATCCTTTAAGTCTTATGGTCTCGCTGTACATCTTGAAATTACATTTAATTTTGTTATTCATGTCAATATGTAGCTCTTTTATTCCGATGGCGTTAGTTTATACGTGATTTTCGATTCGATATTTAGAATATGTCCACCTTTAGCACGATTGGTTGGAGCAATGAAGGTTAAGGTATTTCCATTTGCAATAGAAGCAGGGAAGATTCCGATTATGCTGCTGTGTATAGCAAATAATGTATCCACTCTTATAAGCGGTGGTGTTGATGATGTCATATAGCACGCAGTGGCCTCTCCGTTTACAGCTGATTTGTAGCATTCGACTTACAATGTTAACATGTATCTTAGTGAATTCCCTCTGAAAGGGTTCGTCTGCAGGTTAATAATGTACTGTTGTTTCAATTGTTCTAATATTGTATTTATGACTTTAGCCTGTGATTTAAGAGTACCAACATCATCCATAGTTTTTGTCAAGTGTTTATCCATGGAACTCTGTAGTTCTCGCCGTAGTTTACATAGGTTACACCACTGTGTCAGTGCTGGTTCAAACCCGACGGAGGGCGATGGACCTTTTCGGGCCTAAAAATCTTTAGCATGGCTTCCTTTGGAAGGGAAGTAAATCCTGCGGTCCTGTGTCGTAGATTAACGGCACGTAAAAGAACCTCAAGCTTGATAAAGAGGCCTCTGAGCAAAATCTCCGATTCTTCACTCTCTATGTAGAATGGGACGCTAAGAACCATAGTGATTAAAGAGCATCAATGAATAAAACTCGATTCCTTAGTGGTCCTTCTGATGCGGTAAAAATATCGTCATTCTTGTTGTACCTAGAATAATTTTGTTTCCATCATCTCGTTTAAGGGTATTTCATTAGACTATCATATTGCCTATCTAGCGATTTCTGGATGTGATTCCTAAACATGGTTTCAAATTCACCCATGCGCTGATATGTCGCTTTTTCGGTGATTTTCTGCATTCTATTTTCAGTTGGAGTTCTAAGAGTATCAGCATAGCGTTTAGTGGTTGCATCAGTGTCTTCCTCAGGACCCTGAACAATGCCCGATCTCTTGTTCTTGAATTGATAGTTTGCTTTTCCATCTCTGTTATGATGAACTACTCTTTTAACTAGAGCAGTCCTCTTTGAGCCGAACCTGTCAATACTGTCTCGAGCTATGGATGATCATTCCTTCTTGTCGACTTTAATATATACAGCAAAAACCCATTCCTACATCGACTCTCATTCATGGGGAATTCGGGAACTAATATAAAGAATCTTCATTCTGAAGAACTCTCCCAAACACTCTTGCACAAGTCTTTAAATTCAGTATATACCATGTCAGCATGTACATAATCTTCATATATATGCTTCACATTTAAGTTATCTTGTCTGAAGAGCGTAATCATATTCATATCATCGCGGATTAGATGTTTCGCTACTTTACAATAGGACTGTGTTAAATATATAGAGTTCACGTTGCGGTGACTGCCCATGCTGTAAAAGTAGGCGATTTTGCCCTGTTTTTCAGTGATGGCGTCATCAGATAGAAATATGGAGTTTTCTTTAACTTTAGAGAGATGCAAAATTAAATGGAGATTTATTTATTGACGTTCTTTAACTGTTGTAGTCCCTAGCGTCCCATTTTCTATATTGGGCGTGAAAGACCGAAAATTTTGCTCAGAGGCCTCTTTAACAGACTTGAGGTTCTTTTACGTGTCGTAAATCTACGGGACCACCGGCTTTACTTCCCTTCCGAAGGAAGCCATGCTAAGGACTTTAACGCCCGAAAAAAATCCATCGCCCTCATGGGGCTTGAACCCGCGGCCTAGGGAACTAGAGGCTAGCATGGTAACCACTACACCACGGAGGACACAGCAGAGTGATGCAGTACACGTATTCCAGTTTCATAAGTATTCACTTCTATCCCGTCAATGTTTTCGAGTAGCTTGATGAGTTGTCGATACTTTGGCTGATAAAGGGACTTTGAATTGATGTACAAGTTTTCAAAACGTAAAAAGAATGAATTGAGTTGTATTTATGGACGCTCCTTAACTACTATTGTCCTTAGCGTACCAAACTATATTGGGCGAGAAAGACCGGAAATTTTGCTCAGATACCTCTTTATCAGTCTAGAGGTTCTTTTACGTACCGTAAATATACGACACGGCACCACCGGCTTTACTTCCCACCTGAAGGAAGGCATGCTAAGGATTTTTACGAAATGCATCACCCTCACCGGGTTTGAACCCGCGACCTCGGGAACCATGGACCCCTAGACCACGGAAGATCAAAACGTAAGCCATTCTCACGAAGCAGCGTATTCAGTTATACATTTGTTTTCCCTGCGCTCGAGTTGGCTAGAATAAGAGCTCCGACATTAGAAGGAAATTGCTTCCCGTGGCGATTGCGTCTAAAATCACTTTCAAAGTCAGGCACCGGAATAGGCAGAGAGCAATCTTGCTTCACAAGTTCCATCTTAATAACTAAATATAGAAAAGCATGCTTAATGTATACATATCAGGTGTGCATGGATTTCATTTTGCAGTGTTTTAAGGAGTGTACAAAAGTCGAATACAATCTTAAAATCAATCAGTCCATCATGGAAATTAAGAAACCTAGCATCTCAAGAGGCTCTGGGTTAATTAACCCCCTAATTAATTGTCTGTCGTGAAGCAGGCTTACCTGGTTACAGATATTGCGGACCGGGTACGAAGTTGGAAAAACGCTGCAAAGAGGAGAGCGTAGAATTGATCCTTCAGACCAAATCTGTAAGGGTGACGGCATATCTTACTCTGAATACAATGACTCTGCTTCGAGAAATACAGCCGATCAGATCTTAGCAAGGGCATGGCGGCTGTAGGTGCTGGCTCCAGGAAGAAGAAGCATGGTGGATTTTTGCCTCTCATAACCATTATTGCAGTCCTATGTGCTGGGGCCTTAAGGTGCAGCTCAAATTGCCACAGAAGTGAATAAGAAAAAAGCTGCAGACATTATGAGATATAACAGAAAGATGGAAGCAAAAGGAAAAGGACTTTGCCAGAGAAGGACGAAAAATAATAATAAAATAAATAGAGGGTTTCTATCAATGTTACCTCTGACTGTACCTTTAGCAGTTGCTTCTTAAATTGCCAAAACCGCAAAAGGAAATAAATCCATTAAAGGAAATGGTTTGAAGAAGCAATGTCAAGAGGAGCAATGCGCGAAACAATAGGACTTCAAAAAACTCCGGGAGAGGTTTGTACTTGTCCCAGAAAAAGCCCTAAGTAACATTGACCTCGGCTTGTGTGCTATACGTTTAAAGATTACCATGAGAGAATTATCGTCAGTCTCGATTCTTCAGAGAATGAAGACACCCATTGGGTTGCTGTAAAGAAGGAGGGTAAGATTGCATTTTATTTCGATAGCTTTGGGAACCTCATGCCTCGAAAGAGATAGAAAGGTATCTCAATGGTATTAGGTTAATGCAAAATACCAAGAGGTTACAGAGCTTTAGCTCAGTCATACGTGGGCACTTGTGCTTGCATTTCCTATTACAATGAGTTACACTATTGTTTTTAGTGGTAATTAATCTATTCTTACCACGCACCTTAATCCTCCTCTGAGGATCAATCATAAAGGATATTATGAGATTGCTCTTTTGAATGTTAAAACCTTTTATTCTATTCCCAATGTTGATCATAGCATTAATCAGTTTCATTACTTTTACAATGACGGGCTTAAGCTCATCAATATCCCATGGAACTTATGAGATTGCTGATATTAATGCTTACATCAAAGATAAGCTTTAATTGGATGAGAATGTCTTCTTTATTCGGTATAATAATAATAATAATATTAATAATAATAATAATAATAATAATACAATGAAGGCTGAAATTAAATGTCCTTTTCCTACGAATTTTTCTAAGAGGTCCTCTAGCGGACCTATTTTAGGTTTTAATGAAAGTAAAGTCATCCCTTCTAACCAGCTGACTGAATCTGATTTCTTAGTAAACATATTGAAGGAGAGCATCATAGGAATCGAGTGAAGTATTGCAACAGGCTCTTTCATCGACGGTAAAAGCGGACACTCGATCTACAGCTTCCCCCCTGTTCCGCATGGATATCACATTTTGCAAGAGCCGTCCTCCGTGTCTAGTGGTCTAGCTCTCGAGGTCGCGGGTTTATACCCAGCGGAGGCGATGAATTTTTTCGGGCATAAAATCCTTAGCATGCCTTCCTTCGGAAGGGCAGCAAAGCTGGTGGTCCCGTGTCGTAGATTTACAGCACGTAAAAGAAACCGAAGTCTGATAAAGAAGCAAAATTTCGGGTCTTTCACGCCCAATATAGAATGGGATGCCAACCATAGGAGTTAAAAAGCCTCCATAAATAACAAAGCAACATTTCGCAAGAGCCTTCAAATCCATTTACATGCCTATCATACACAGCAGCTTTATCGACCAAATCAGTCTTCGAGTAGTGACCAGGACGGTCATCCCATAAATTTTAGAAAGGAGGTATAAACATAAGACTTCACATACGTCGAAAGGGGAATAGATTTTAGCAGAACAAGAAATAAGCCTGTGCATCGTCGTGTTCATCATATGTACCTCTGATACTCACGGTGTTAACATCAAGCAATCGAAAGCTCGAAGCTTTGGGCTTTAGAATTCTGTAATGGACATCTTCAGTGTGACGGAAGCACCCACATTCGAGGACATCACTAAAGAAGAGGAGCATGTGTTTCTACCCTATAATACATTGGCTCTGGGCGCTAATGACGAAAAATGAATTCCTAGTCAAGCTGAAGATTTATATACTCTACCTAGCCGGAGTTATCTCCACGTTGAAGGATCTATTACTAAGCCTAATGGAGTAACTACTACAGTTAAGCTCACCAATAATGCTATTGCATTTATGTTTGACGAATGCGACCGGGCATGAATGGATCGAGTATACATAGAATAAGACATCCAGAGATTACATCAACTATGTACAACTATGCTACACTTAACCCTATGGAATCCAATCGTTTACTGAATGCTGGATGGTACTACCCCGGAGAGGATGTGGATGTTGTGCATTACGCAATTGGAGCATTCAACGCTATAGTTAGTAGCACTGTCAGTGCTTCTAGGATTTGTAAATAATTTCAAGGACGTCATACTCAATAGCAATTTTGAGCTGATCCTCATTCGATCCAAGGACTCTAAGAACTGTATTATGGCGTCTGAAGGAGAAGAGAATGCTACTGTTAAACTTATACGTATCGAGTGGCGGATACGTGTAATACGTCTTTCTGATGCTGAAAAGCTGGAGATTCTCAAGATTGTCAAGTCAGATAGACCACTACATATAGCCTTTCGAACCATGGATCTACATACGCAGCCTACAGTACCTCAAACTAGATCCTTACATGGAAGGTTGCAACAACATCGAGAGCCGAGAAACCAAGATTTGTTACTTTGGGAGCCCAGACTTCGAGAGTGAATAGTGCAACTAAAGGACTGCTCCGAGTTTGATCATTGCAACATAACTAATTTGAGACTTTACCTCAATAGAGAATGTTATCCCTACCATGACATGAACTTGGACTTTAGAAACTCTAGATTTGCATCGTTATATGAAATGTATTCAAAGTTCCAAGCCTCTTATTATTCGAAAGGCAATTACCCCTTTATTGAAGAGAAGGATTTTCTTAAACATGCATCTATATTTGTCATATCAGCCTGAGGAGGTTGTAAATGGAGCTGTAAGCATTTTCAAACTATTGCAAATATTTTCGTGCACAGACCTGTTTGTATTGCTTGGTTTTTCATGACAAACTATTTGTATACAAGCCCCGACTCATGTGATGCAGTCTTTAATTTGAAAATGTTGCAATGTAGGTATTTCAGAAGGGATATAGGGTAATGATATTTTTCATGAATAAAAACAAGTAATAAAATATAAATTCATTTCTTTATTTTCTTATCATATACTTCCAGCGCCTTCTTCCTCCAGCTCCTTGTCCCTACATAAGTCACTTCCTTTGTAATGGATAGGTTCTGCAAATGTCTGTCTATATACATGATTCAAGTCTTTCTATCAGTGATATTACACCGAAATTTAACTGCATTTCACCATAATTTAAACAAGTATTTAAAAGTCTAATTTTATCCTCTTTCTATAAACACTATGATAATATAGGAGAATACAATATGTTTACTGTATTCTCTGTATGGACACTTCTTAATTTTCAGGTATGTTTCGATTTCTGGGAGTCTTTTTTGAATGTTCTGCCAATCATATTATGTCGGGTAAACAAAATTATTATTGTCTGTTTCTTTTATGAGGAACACTGGGGTTTCATAATACAGCTCATAATACTGCTTCTTGAGATGTAGCCGCCTTGAACCACGAGTGCTGGTGGTTGCATCTTTCTTCGGTGTGTTAGCTAAGGTAATCGGATCTTGCAGTAGAGTCAACCTCCTATGGAGATCTTCAAAGGTTTTATTGTTCTTCCTCCTGGATTACTTCTTAATCGCGGCCCTGAAACATTACACATTGTAGCTATTAGAAAAATCATGTTTTGAAAATGCAGTAGCAGGTCTTCTGAAAGGAATTGCATATGTTAGATACCATCACTTTTATGCATGAATATTCTTTCATAGATATGAAATTAATACTCACCGTATAACTGTGCGTGATTCTACTCGTTTCCTTAGTGAATGCTCAGGAGTCATCTGCAGTAGATTGTCATCTAACTTGGAAATTGGTTGGCCTCTCTTGGTCATCTAAAGCAGCCAAAAGCTGCGGTGCACGGGACATCTATTTCATCTTTAGGCATTGCTGTTGTCGGAGGATTTCTGGAGCAATATAATTTCAACCATTAGACATTCTACAATTCCGTACAAGATAAGAATATATAGTTATTTTTTCAATGCGACTTTAGGTTTCTCCGTCGAGTAGGAATACGCACACAGGAAGTGTGACTTCATTTGATCGTGCACCTCTGGCTTATCGCATAGGGTTGCATGCGTATGACCATTACAAAATTCAGAATGGCACTGAGCAGCATCCCTGGTTACAAAGACAACAAAATCATGCACACCCCTATGTTCTTCCTCATCTGCATCCCTTCCTCTGAAAGAATCATATTTCAAATCCATTATTTACTTTTATCATTAGGTGTAGGATAGTATTCCAAGAAAGGAATAAAAGATGCTCTACTTACAGGTACCTTCTTTTGTAGACCGCGCAGTTCTCTGTGCTTATTTCCCCTAAAGACATCTACTCGTGATATTGGGGCATGTCGCATACAATTGAATGTATGAAACCATTACATTCCTCTTTGTCGTAGTAAGTGTAATGGTATGCTTCCTCTCTGCACTCGACCCAAAGATCTTCCATTCCAATCATAGTATTAGCGATAGTGCGAGAAAACTCTTTGTATGATCACCTTCAACTAATGCTTTCAGAACTTTAGGTTTGTGTCCTTGTATACTATTGGTACAGTGATAGGGGTGATTGCAGAAGGAAAGGAGCGACGCATGCGCATTCATAGAATTGAGGGTGGGCTTGATGCGGAAACAGCTGCACGCGGGACGGTTAATGTGGGGAGCGTGGGAGGCGTTTTTGCTGTCTTCGATTCTAGAGATTACCTGATCCATCCCCAGTACGTAGCCGTGAATTCCCTGTCATTTAGGTCCTCTTTGCTCTAAACATGAACACGTGGTCATAAAAGCGACGCTAAGAATCCTTCACTCCACCAAAAAGATCTCGTGACCTTGAGTCTGGCCTAGAAGGAAGGTGTCATTTAGATATTTCTTCCAGTAAAAGCCAACACGTGGCCAAGAAATACCGATAAGACTTCCCATCCCACAAAAAACGACCCTAAGAATCCCTCACTCCACCAAAAGGATCTCGTGACCTTGAGTCTGGCCTAGAAGGAAGGTGTCGTTTGGTGTTTATTGCACTAAAAGCCGACACGTGGCCAGGAAATACCGATAAGACTTCTCATCCCACCAAAAAAAACTCCCCATACACCAAAAAGATGCTACGAACACGCGGTTCAGGGGGAGGAACCGGATGCTAGTAGTACTTCCCCTCCCCGCCAAGTACTACCTCTCCTCAAAATACTTTGCCGTGAAGGAATATTCCCTCCCTACTTCGGTATGTTTATTTTATATAGATTTTTTTAACTAATATGCCAATAACGACATGACAAAACTTACATCTTCAATTTTCTGTAAATGCCCCTTAATAATCTTCATTCTAAGTTTTTTATAACTGGGAAGCTATAACAAAATCTCGTGTTACATTCACATGACTTTCCCTACGTACCATTCTTCATTTTTCTATAGCTTCTACAAAGCCTTTTTTTTATGAACGCTATTTAACTGCTGTGGTCCTTATTGTCCCATTCTATATTGGGCGTGAAAGCCCGGTAATTTTGCTCAGAGGCCTCTATCAGGCTTGAGGTTCTTTTACGTGCCGTAAATCTACGACACGGGACCACCAGCCTTACTTTCTTTCCGAAGGAAGCTACGCTAAAGATTTTTACGCCCGAAAAAATCCATCACCCTCCGCCGGATTCGGCTAGCATGGTAACCACTACACCACGGAGGACGACTACGAAAGCATGTTTTTCTATTTCATGTTAATCAGATAAACCTTTGCAGAAATAAATTCGCTACACATTTCGTTCAAGCTAGAAGGGAAACAGAGGAAACCGAATCTATAGTCACATTTTTAAAAACCGGCTCGTTAATATGCTGACCTAGTAATTTCACATGCTTTTCATGGCATCACGAGAAATAACTGAATAGCAACAGTACTTTAAAACATTACCAAGTGTAGACATAAATTCAAACCAATAACATTGTATATCTCGAAAATGGCTAATGCCATAAAAGAAGTTACTTGAAATAAATTGTGTGTTTAAAGAGCTCTACATGTTTTGTGCAGACATCTCTTATGGTTTACCAGTTAACAAAACTATATAAAACTCCTTCCTGATGAAGAGGATTTTTTTCCCAAAAAATTCAAGATATAGCTAATATTGTTTGTTATGTAAATATATCATACATATGGTATTTTAATCAAAATCGTTAGAGCCATTTTTGAGAAAATCCAAAATATCTAAACATTTTCAATGGAAAGGGCAGTTTGAAGTGTGGTGGATTTTGTTAAAAGTCTTCCTGTCGGATCTTTGAATGATGCGGAATCCAAATACCAAGTTTGTATTTATCGGACATTTCGTTTTTGGGCTTTGCTGTTCACACACACACGCACATCGCGGGCGCAATCCTTCGTCTAAAAATACCTTTTTTGGATTCAGGAATTCTTAGCGCGTGTGTCTCGGTGAAATCTCGGTATCGAAATTTTAGATGGAACGCAATACTTGCTTTGCTTACTATAGGTAACTAGTAGAGAAAGTAAAAACTGAATAGGGAAAGTATAGATCTCGTTAAAACATATAATTTATGTGATTTTTGTGCCATAAACATTTGTGTTACCATGTTGCCATATACTTTGAAATTATAAATACACATTTGTTATGAACTCATGACTTATTTGTTTTAACAGTGATTTGTTTTCTACAGCCTCCTGCATGCAATAAAATATCTACTGAAGCAGTTTCTGTGTAATTGTTGCGACAATCGAAGAATCACAGTCCTTAGAATTGGCGAAAATTTCAATGCCTCGAAACAAAAATCTCAGAGCTAACCTTGCAGTGACTACATATCACGGAGGAATACAACGTTAACTTCACTTTGCAAGCGTGTGTTAAGAGTATGCATACATTTAAATAGTGCCCTCTGTTTACAAGGTGTTGTGTAACTGTCCCACGTGATTTCCATATGGGTTTAATTCAAAACGCTTACGGCATCGCCCTCTGCCTGTCTCTTGCACCTTTAGAAAACAAAACTTTTTTTCAGACGTGGTTTGCAAAGCAAGGCTCCGATGAGTTAGCGCTTATTCTTCTGAAGTCTGACTACGTTGCATTAAGGGGAGTTGATAATGGCGATCATATCATCAGTTTTGAAAGTATGACGTTGATTTTCATTGTGTGGTATATAATAAGTTTTATCAATTACGACAGTAACTGCCAACGTCATTTTTGTCCTGCAGGAGTTATTTCACTCATTATTCTTCTGATACAAGGCTGGCATATTTAAGCACACTAAATTCCATCGTCCTTGGCCGGAATCGAACTCGCAACCTTGAGAACAGACAGTAAAGCCTAGTCACTGTATAGTGACTCTAGTTAAACCAACTGTGCCAAGAGGCTGGCATATACTTACTACCTTTTATCAGTAATATGTGTGAACCAAATTTTATTCAGATCCTTTATTGGTTTTAAGCGAAAATTAAATTACTCACTTAGCTAAAACGGATTTAGTTTGTTTTGATAACTGTTTATCACACTGGCCGGGTGTAGACTACAGCTGAGAGTTGAATCAGAATTAAAAAAATTCAATGCCATGGACGGGACTCGAACTACGGATCTTGAAGTCAGATGAGAAAGTTTAATGCAAGCATATTAGATCAGCGGTAGAGCATCGGCCGACAACGTTCTCTATATGTAACAATACCTCTTTCATTTCATAGCCATAAAACGTTAAGTAATCAGAAGGCACCAATTCATTCGCAGGCTGCTGCTGTTTACACCCAGTCCCAGCTACCCTGTTCTCGGCCAACTTGCCGTTGACTAAGGCCATCGAACATCTCAATTACTACGTGTACTCCCAAAGAACAGCCATCAGTTCTACGATCCCCAAGTTCACACTCCGCTAAAAACTCAACAGCAACAAAGTAGATGAAACAGAAAGGTTACTATGCCACTATGGCAATCTGTTTGGTATGCACTTAATCAGATGAACCAACCAGCCTATAGTAACTTTTGCGATAGATATGACTAAGGGATTAAACCGATGTTAAACAAAAACAAAATACTATAAATGAGCAACTCTGGTTTGTCTGTTAGGCCTGAATGTATATGTAAATGCAAAAGACTGGGATTGCACCGTTGTATCGAGGATATAACTGCGATCACCTTTTTTGTATCCGATATGACCGTAGAATGCAGTACTGGAGCGTTAGTGGTAAAATTGTATATACCCTGTGTGCAAGATATATAATGCTCAACATAATATCTATGTACTTTACAATGGAGAATAAAAGTATTCCTAAAATGTCAAAGTGTAAGGATGCATATAATAAAAAAACTCACAAAACGCTCGTTTTGGGATTTTAATCCCAGGATTTTATCAAAAGCATTAAAATGACCATCAGTAGGAATTCGAGAAAAAAATAATCTGATTCTTAGTGAGATTCCACACACATCTGCCCCTTTCTGGTAGAACAGGGTGCGTAAACATAGTGCTAATTGGCTAAAATGCATTCCCGAAACGATAAATTGTATGAAAGTTTAATGCTTAGGTTTCATAAATAATGAAAAATTAATATGGTTTCGTTTATACTTCATCATCCCTTTCATACATTCCTGCGCAAGAAGAAAGCGTCCATAGCTAAACTCAAACAACGGACTATAAAATATAAGTATTTTCCGAGTTACCTATAATCTCTCCCAAGTAAACAGTGAATATATCTGCGCGAGGTATACGTCCGAAAAGACAATTTAAAGCCCATAGTCCTCAACAATTTTCAGAAACCCTTGTCAAAAACTTTTCAACGACAAGTGATACCACACATAAGTTGTTGTGTCTAAGGTCTGTGTAGGCATTCCGTTGAGATGCGAGTTGCTAAAACGAGTAATATGTGAATAAGTACGCGGGGAGCATACGGAATAAGCTGCAGCAATAAATTGGTCCATCCTGTGCCTGTACATGTTAACGCAATTACGCGCGATGATTAGCCACTGTTAGCAACCTCATCTTGTATGACGTCTACTGGCCCGATTGTTACTCGACTTTTCTTTACGTAACTCAAAGAATACGACCCATTTACATATTGAATAGGTTTTTATGCGATATTTCCATTTTGAGATTTTACCGGAAATACACCTTTTGAGATCCACTGAACCAAAGAAGGTATTTTCAGAAAAGAGATGAGTGAGTATATGTATGCGTATGAGAGAAAGAGAGAGAGAGAGCAGAATAACTAAAAAACGAAAAGTTAGCTTAATATCAAATTTCATATCTGAGTCAGACACTGTTTGAGCATGTCAGACGAAGATATCCAAGAAAATTTTTCTACCCCAAACTACCTTTTTTATTTGTTATTTTGCACCTTCTCAAAAATGACTTTAACGATTTTGATTTCCATGTGTTAAATAAAAATATTTACATTGCCAATAAAAGGTATATCTAGAATTTTCTATGGGTAGTCTGTGAAATCCTCTTCATACTGATAGAATTTTGCACAGTTTTTGAGTATTTGGTTAATCGTACGAGATAGACAAAAACTTATGTTAAAAAGAAAACTAGAGCTCCATGGGTTTTTCGTTGTTCCCCTTCTACTACGAACTTCATTTCAACTGCTTCAAGGTTGCAGGACCAGGCGATAGCTGTTGTGTGTTGCGGCAGGACGGTGGCATTTGTGCCATGGAAAGATTTCTCCCTGACGCTCGGCGGCGGGACTCTTTCTCTTCTGGGAGCTATCTCGTCTATTTCCGGAATCCCCAGGTTGCGGGTGACTAAGATAGGGCTAACCGGCGACAAGACTGCTGTCATGTTGGAATCGTTAAGAGACCTCCTCCTTGTTAGCGCACATCGTTGTCGGATCTGGTCGCCCTTCGGGTTTCCCCTCATCCCTTCCTCCCAGGGGTCACGTTGGGAACACAAAGGGCTCACTATGGTCTACGCGCATGCTATTCTCCGGTTACTGCAGGCCCCTTGTCTGACTACTCCTAACTCCTAAAACAACGCCTTGCAAGTTGAAACTCCTAGATTTTCAATATTATTTGTAACACCCGCTTCCAGCGTATACTCAAGAAAATGAAAAATATATAGCATAACTACTAAGAAAGTGTCATTTACTTGCTGGTATCGACATTTCAACTTTGTCTACATCATTTCTGTTCTTTTGGCAACTTGTTAATAACCATTCTATTAAGATATTGCATCTGTAAAATTATATGGATTATCGGTGAAGTTTCCGCATTTATTTTTGTGACGCTTACATCATGTTTAAATTTTAACGTGGTAATTATAGGCCCCAAGATCTAAACGTGACTTGGAAAGACCACTATAAAGAAAATGATGTAAGTTTCATAAGGTTCTAAGTTGTGAAAAATAAGTCTCGTTTATATAATCAAGCGTTTTGATTTTTTTTTTAAAATCAAGATAGCAAAATCTTTAGTGTCGAGCGAGATGTCTCTGCGATAACGTGTGAGGCTCGCATTCGGGAGGTCTCGAGTTCGGTTCCCGTTGACCGCCCACTCTGACTTTGGATTTTTCGTGGTTTTCCCTACTCGGTAGGCGAATGCTGTGGTGGTTTTAATTTACTACGATTTCCTTTCCATCATTCCGTTTCCTTCTCATGTTTCAAGTGCTCCTAGGTTTTGTGGCGTTAGACGGTGCCGGATTATTGGCGTGGATGCTTGTTGCAAGGAAGAGTATTACCTGTGGACACTAGAGGCTGCCTATGGGCAGCTCCAGTAGTGGGACGGGTGTTCGAGCTAGGACTGTTAGGGACTGTGGCCTGAGCCACCTGCGGTCCCTTCCCTTCCTCCTGGAGCTAGTAGCCGCAATAGATCTGGTGTAGATCGTAGTGCGCGAGGTGTCCCCCTTCGTTGTATATCAGAATATTTAGTAAAAGCGAACAAAATGAGTAATGTGCTCACAAGTTTTTAGTACGTAAATGGCAGCTCAGCTCTCCTCAAGTGCTGAGCAAATTTTGGGAAAAACAAATACGAAAATAATATTATACAGTAAAAAATGCTTAAAAATGTTGGGGAAAACCAGTTTAACATTAAAATGTGAGCTTAACTATAGGCATATTTTGTATAGATATATCTAAATATCAAAGAAAGACTTTTAATTTGCAAAAAAAAAAAAAAAAAAAAAAAAAAAAAGAAGCAACAAAAACAATTAAAAGCGGCTCATGGAACTATCTTGCGTTAATAAGGATAAATGTTTGTTTAGAAATGCTCTCAAACTAAGGAATGCAGGTGTATTGCATTCTCAATGCAGAGCACAATTGTTTACATTTAAAGTCAGCTTTTGTTTATAATAAGTCCGCTTAGAAAACAGAATAGGAAGATAAACAAGAAAACGAGGAATCGCGTATTTTTAAACATGCTTCATAGTTCGCCTTGGAAGAGGTTAAAGTATGTAATAGCGAATATTTCAGAAACGACTAATGCTACAAAAAGGTTATTTCACACCAATTATAGAGTAAACAAGCGTTGCATCTTTGCGCATTAATGTTTTTTTGTGTTATGTTTCTGAGTTTTAAAATTTAATAAGAATAAAGAGGACTTCACAAGTTATTCGCAGAAACTTCAAGATATATGCTCCATGCCTATTGCCGATATCCCAAACTGAAGATATTCTAATCAAAAACATCAGAGCGTTTTTTATCAAATAAAATATAACGAAATTTTTTCCATATAATAGGTTGTTTAGGGTGTCTTGAAAATCTTCTCCTGACATTCTTTAGCGGAGTCTAACTAAATTATGAAGTTTGATAATTATAAGTGCATTGCTCACAGGCAGCCGCGTGCGCATGTACACACTTGCTTAAGTACACAACTTTTATGAAAGAATAGCGCATTTCTTCTACAATTCAGTGCAAGGGAAAGTAAAAATAGAATAACAAATATATGATTTTATCACAATCCTTCACCTAATTTTACCGGTGCATTATCTTAAGCGGAGAAAAGAACCATCACTTTGAGCGACAGAGAATCATAATAGTGGCTAAACTAGTTAAGAAATCGATTCACACAACGATAAGGTAATGCTGGTGTTATTTCCTCTCCCCCTTTTCTGTGGTTTGAAGTTTTATATGACTACTATTGTTATAGAATATCCCGCACTCCTTGTTTACATTATTGAATTTCCTAGCATGTTGTTATGTAGCATCTTAGGTCGCTTTGATTCTGTATCGTTATTCAGATATACAATCAAAACACCGTATTAAATACTAAGCTACACTACGCTTCATAACAGTAAGAAAACAAATATGAATAAAACGCAGTGCAAGTTGTTACTACAGAAAATGGAAGTGATATTTTCCAGAGTAAACAATTATCGTATAAATCTAATGTGTTAACAATCACATGATTTTCTCTACCGACTATCGCTTATTTTTATATCATTTCCTCAAACTATTGTTACAAAAGCGTATTACTTTCTCTACTACTTACCCATAGTAAGTAGAGGAGGTATTGTATTGCACCCAAAACTTCGATACCAAGATTTCACCGGAAATATAGGTTTTGAGGCTCCCTGAATGGATATATAAATTAAATAGAAAGCATTTTCAGAAAAGTATCCGTAGGTGTGGTCTCTCTCTCTCTCTCTCTCTCTCTCTCTCTCTCTCTCTCTCTCTCTGTGTGTGTGTGTGTGGATGTGTGCTTGGACAGCATAACTAAAAAACGAAAAGTCGGTTAAATACCAAACTTGGTACCGAAGTTCGACGTTTCTCAACGATGCGACACGAAGATTTTCAGGAAAATTCTGCCACCCTAAATTAACCTTTGCATGAAAATTTTTTCGTTATTTTTGATTTTCTAATAAAATGGTTCTAACGATTTTAATTAAAATATCATATGTTTTAAGAATTTGCATGGCAAATACAATGTATATCTTGAATTTTCTGGGAATAGCCTGTGAAGGTTTTTTCATTCTGAATTACTTTTGTATAACTAATAGAAAAATCTCACTACACAAAAAAAGTGGATCTCGTTAAAATATACAATTTACGACAAATACCATTTTCGAGATGTTCTTTGTTATTGGTTTGAATTTTCAAATACTTTTATTTTTTCAAGTGGTAAGTTAAACTTATCTGGATTAATAAGAAGTATATAGAATGATAAGCTTGTGTAAGAATAGTTTAAAGAAGAGTGAGTAGAGAAAGTCATGGAAATGCGACACATCGGATTTTTACTTTCTCTTCTACGTATAATAGAGGAAGTATTGTATTCCAGCCAAACATTCGATGTCGAAATTTCACCGGAAATATGTTTTGAGGTCTCCTGAACCCCCCTCAAAAGGCATTTATAGAAATAAACTGCGCGTGCGTGTGTCTGTGAACAGCATAACTCAAAACAGGTAGGACAAGTACCAAACGTGGTATTTAAGTTCAGTATCTTCCAAGATGCGACACGAAGATTTTCAAGAAACCCCCACCCCACCCCAAACTATACTTTACATGGAAGGTTTTTCGAAAATTTTGATTTTCTAAAACATAGTTCTAACGATTTTGAAGTACCATATATATACTGGGTGTTTCAGAAATACTTTTACAAACTTCGGGTATGGGTTCCTTACACCACAAGAAGGAAAAAAGTTCATGAGCACATATGTCCCATAATCCTTTGTTTTCTCGTTAGGAGGTGTCCAACACAGTGGTACTCTTATAACACACAAAACTCATAGTAAATGCTCGAAATGTCCTCCTCTTGCTTCTATGCATGCCTGTACTCATCGAATCATGGAATGTAGCACTCTGTCAAAAACTCCGGGATGGTCTCGAATGGTTTCGCAGGCTTCCATGACACGTCGATGAAGCGTTTCTGCATCCGGGATGGCTGCTTCATAAACCAATGATTTAAGATGCCCCCAGAGGTAAAAATCCACAGGATTGACGTCGGGAGAACGTGCAGGCTATGGAACTAGTCCTCCTCTGCCTATTCCTCCATGCTGTTACGTGTGATGTACCAGATGCCACAGCCAATTGTCTTGTACTGATACCTGGATAGTCTTCGACACTCTTTAACACCTGTTCTTCGCGTTCCGACGTACGAACAACTCTTGGTCTTCCTCGATCAATAGTCCGTGGTGCAACGGTTCCTGTCTCAGCAAGGCGACGATAAACAGCGACAAAGGTTGGATGACTCGGTTGTCTTCGGTCTGGAAACTCCATCTGATAGAGCCGTGCAGCCTCGCGTCCATTACCATAAAAATCATGTCTGCCTGTTCACGAAATGAATATCCAGCCATGGTGGAACGAAACATGTGCAGTTAACTCACTATATGTACACAATTGAAACGTTGAAGACTAATGACAAATGACAAACGTAAACAAGTCTCCATGGCAACACTTCGCCATCTACCGTATGTAGTACAATGGGTCAACGTCTTCTATGAATGCATAGAGAAATGAAGTTTTGAGGTTGGACCCCGAAGGCCGTTGAACTCAAACTTTCATTGCGACAGGAATAGCGCGAAAACCAAGGATTATGGGACATATGTTTATATGAACTTTTTTCCTTCTTTTGGTGTGAGGAACCCATACCCGAAGTTTGTAAAAGTATTTCTGAAACATCCTGTATATATGTCAAATAAAATATATATATATTTTGAATTTTCGGAAATAGCCTATGAAGTCCTCTTCATTCGGAAGGAATTTTGTATAATCTTGTGTAACTGGTAAACGTTAAGCGATAGACGAAAACGTATCACACACAAAATGTAGTTCTCTAAAACACACAATTCATTTCAAATAACTTTTTTGTGGCATCAACCATTTCCGAGATATCCGTTTTTAATGGTTTAAATTGTTCAATACTTTATCATTCTTTTAAAGTCCTGCTGATTTTCAGTTGTTTCTCGTGATTGCATGAAAAGAGTATCCTATTTTTAGGCCAGCATACAGTGTCCAGTTCTTGAACATTTGCCTATCGCTGTTCCCTGTGTATTTGTAACGAAATGTGTAATGTAGCTATTTCTGCAAAAGTTAATCTGGATTAAAATGAAGTAGGTATGTAGAAAAATATGCTTTAGTAAGAATAATTTGTATACCCACTAATAAACGATAGAAGGTAGAGAAAGTCATCCTATTTTTTTGTTTGTTCATGCAAAGAGCATGTAATTTCAAAGCCATCACATAGCGACCCGCTTTTTAACAGTATGATTAGCGCTTTATTTTAACTGTATTCTTCCTATACTACAACGAAATGTGTAATTCAAATTTATCTCGATTAACAAGAAGTAGATGGAAGAATAAGCTCTTGTAGTAATGTTTTAAAGAAAAGTGAGTACAGAAAGCCATATGAATGCAACGTATCCTATACTTTATGGTAATCGAGATAAACATTTGTAGAGATGGTTTCATAACCTACAATTTCATTATAGGTACGAGGAGAATATAGAGGCCGAAACTATACTAAATGTTTAAACAGCGGATCGCTATAAGCTAGCTTTGAAGTTGCACTTTTTGCATGACATCATGAAAAACAAAAGAATGGTGATTACTACTTCAAAATGTATATAATCTGTATATATCTGTATAATCCACACATGTAAATAAATCTCTCGCATGCTTCAAGCATTCCTTATCAATTGGTTATAACTTTTTAATGTAATTCGGAATAATTCGAGTTTCAATTTTTCCCTGACAAATACCTGAGGCGGGCCAAGGGATGTTGCACCCTCTCAACCTCTGCTTCCCTGAATGTATCCGTACACAGACCTCCCAGGTTTAGAACAAACCCATGTCGGTATCGAATTTGAAATCGGATCCCCTTGTACCACAAACAGAAACACAATCATCCGCTATAGTGCTATTGTGTAGCCCTATTGTGTAATTAATGAAAGAGCTAAATATATGCTTACAAACTGGTGCAAAAGAAATCACTTCTCTGCTTAAAAAATTGATTGTGTTTCCACCATATACTTCGTTATACAGGGTCGGATTCGCATTAAGTTATTGAGAAGTCTGAAAACATAACTTTTTAATTATTCAGCTTTAAGGAAAAGTTTTGCAGAAAGCAAAAATACTTGTTTTAGCTGCGTATAAGATGGCACATTTTAGTAAAATTTTGTGATCTACCTGTGCCAAATCGAAACAACTTGCTTATAATTTTACTATCACTATGGAGTTCTTTATCACAACTTAAAGGGCATTGTCTCTCTTGTAGAGGATGTAAACGTGTAAAAGCATAAACTCACAACTCATTCTCCTTTTACAGTTCTCTCTACTACTACTCTTCTAAGTGCATTGCATAAGGCGCAAGCACTCTTTGGTGCGTACGTGTGTGGGGGATGACACATTTATGGTGTAAACTCCACTCCAAACGCGAACAATCAGATCACAAGTAAAGGGCCTTGTTTACCTCTGATTATACTTTCCTACTAGGATAAACCCAGTGTAGTATAATTTCCCTAAATTGCAGAGAATATGCGAATAGACCTCTACTGATTTTGCCCAACGGTCGGAGAGTTGCATTACAAATGTGACACTTTTTCCCATGTGTCAAAAAATCTCTGTTCGGAAATGTCAAGCCCTATTCATTACAAATGTGATGGAATGGGTTGATGTAACAATTCATAGTTCTTAGGTTCACCTCTAGCGCATTTTGTTCCAGTGGTAGACTACTACGTAGCCATGTACCATACGAGTCAACTGCTTTACTATTCTCCAGGGACACACGGCGAATCGTGGATTCAATGCGAGGACGGAATGATATGTATTAAGGGGATACATTTTTAACTCTGCCTTTATAGACGAATTCCATGTGGTATAACATGTTTAATTCATAACGTACCGCATTCTACAACGCAAGTACAGTAAAATTATAGAAAGAGATCTGCAATAAAGATGCAAATCGTGTATGTCCTGGTAATTATATATAATATATTTTCACCCCTTTAGAGCGGACATGCCTATACAACAGTATTTCAGGTTTGATATAAAAAAACTGAGACTTTTTCTGGCATGTGTTACGGTGTCCAAATGATGATATTGGTCGACGCGGTGCTGTACCCTTGGTAACTCTCAATGTTGATTCAGAGGAACGGACAGTTGCAATTCTTTGGTGCACGTCTTAAAACCATACAGAGTCGCCCGCAGATGGACAATAAACAATTCAGATTTCATGGGAATCTGAATTTCAGCTCGCAGAAATAAACACTCAAGGTCCCCCTGAGAAAAAGTGGGAGAAGGACAGTCACGGATCTCTGTGAGAAAGTTGAATGATGTAAACACAATTCGGCGCACAGCTTGTCAGTCAGCAGCCGTGAGATTTGAGGCAATTATAGTAGGTAAATTGACGTTATACGCTGGAAGAGGCTTCAGCGATTTTCAGTTGTTACGTCACCGGTTGCTAAAAGACTTGATAACATGTTTCAACCAAACGCTCCTCGTTCATCCAATGAAAATGAAGATTTGTTGTGTTTCCTTTCTTTTTCTTTTCGTATTCTCGTAATCCTCCTGCATGTAGATATTCACGGCTAATTGAATTATTACTCCCATTTGCCTCGGATCTCTCGCCGATTGCTTGGAAAATTCTAGACGTTAACATGGCAACAATAGATGCGGTCATATTTTGACTGAGTTGCGTAACCATAACCACTGTCAACTCTACCTTGGTGTGTAACAGGAAAGAAAGAAAGCTGACTGTCAACGCTACAGTACAGACTTGTCTGGAAATGCATATTCTGAGCCACCATGAATTGTGCCTCAAAAATCGGATGTGATACATTCTCATGACTCTTTGTACCCTTTAACGTTTATTGGTGGGTAAACCAACTATTCTTAGGGACGTTTATTTTTCTCTCTACTTAATTTTAATAAACCTTGGCAGAAATAGATGCATTATACGAAGGGAATAGCGATAATCGAATGTTTAAGAAGCGCAACTATATGCTGGCCTTAAAAGTCCGTACATACTCAGCTGAAAATTGACAAGACTTTAAAAGAATGGCTAAGTATTAAACATTTCTAACAATAACGAATATCTCGGAAATGGCTTATGCCAAAAAAGTTATTTGAAATAATTTGCGTTTTAAAGATGTCTACAGTTTTTGTGTAGTACGTTTTCGTCTATGGCATGACGTAAACCAGTTATACGAGATTATACAAAATTCCATTCGATTGAAGTGAACTTCACAGGTTACTCCCAGAATCAAGACATACATTTTATTTGTAATTTAAATATCTTTAATATATGGTATTTTAAACAAAATCGTTGTAGCCATTTTTGAGAAAATAAAAAATTTTGAAAAATGTTCCATGTAAAGGTAGTTGGTATTGCATCTTTCGAAGATACTGAACTTAAATACCAAGTTTGATATTTATCCGACTTTTCGTTTTTGAATCATACTTTTCGCAGACACACACGCGCGCGCGCGCGCGCGCACACACACACACACACACACACACACACACACACACACACACAGGGACCTTATTTCTAAAAATAACCGAAATATTTATTTCCTGCGAAATCTCGGTATCGAATTTTTGGGTGGAATACAGTACCTTCTTTATCTACTATGTACATGGTTACTTCGGGTCTGGATAGGGGTGCCCATCCCCCTCAAAGACTATGGCGCATCCCCGCCAAAATAATCCTCCTCCCAATTTTTCCGAGAGCTTAATTTAAACTATTTAGTTCCTTTTCCATGTAGGTGGAAAGCTTCGCAAAGGGGCTGTCTTATAGGAACTGTAGTAGGTATTGTGATTCCGTACACAATAAAAGCTTAAACAAATAACTGAAAAAAAAACTCAGTAAGCATTCGCCCGTCTTCAGTTGTGAGGCGAATCCATGTTCGTCAAGTGAACAACTCCGCGCCAAAAGAACAATGTATTCGTTATCAAATATTTTAAAGTACGTGAGTGAAGTCTTCGTGTGTGTAGAAACGGCGTAAATGATATAAATAAGTGACGCCATAGGAAAGTCATTAACGTTTAGCTTTGTTGTAATTAAACTTTATGCATAGTGGAAGTTTGCCGACAAAGAAAGTTCTAGGTCGAATGTAAAGTACATTGAGTTCAGATTTCAGTGTCAGTACCACAGAGTGTTTGAATAAATAGTGTTCTTACAATTGGCTTCTCGTGTCTTCTATTATTTATTTCTCACACACCTCAACCCTTTGAGATCTGTCTCATCTCGAGCCCGACGACAGGCCGAGGCAGCCCAAAGACGACAGAATGCAGCAACTACATGAGAATCTTCCGCCACGACGTAGATAACTTACAAGACGTGATTTTTCCAGGTAATGTGACAAAATGTATTATTCTACGACGAGAACAACGGAGGTTCAGTAAGTTATCACCTCTACGTGTGCAAGTGTAACCTGGAACAGGACGCATGTTTTATCCTAGGCGTCTGTAAAATCTAAAGGCCATCCATGCTCAGCGCTAACTTTCCTTCTGGTTCTTCTAACCCTTCGTCCCTTCACTTATTGAAGGCAGTTTATATTATAAAGGATTCAATATTTTGATAGCACCTTATCATATTTACCGGATGGATGCTAGTAAAGTCAGAAGTAGATATAAATTAAAACTCAAATATAATCGACTGTATTCATAATAAGTAAACATGTAAGACTAGCCTATTTTATGTACGATATGATAAAGAAATATTTCTGTTTTGATACCTAAAAGCTAATTATTGGTTAATATAGTAGTTAAATAACAAATACTGATAGTAAAACTATTTTACTGAAGCGACATTAGTAGACTTGTAATATTGGGGGACGGATAAACACTAACTTCAGTCGGGCAATACTGCTGAGATGATCTTGCGACAGCTAAAGTTGTTTCACTCCTGCACTCTGTTCTATGTGCATCCATCAAGAAGATAGGCAACCTGAAAGCATTGGTTTGCACACTATCTGTGCCGGAGATCGCAAACCTAGTCATGAGAATCGTGTAGCCGAGGTGCTTTAATATGGAAATTGAGATAATGTCTCGTCTTTCCGTTCTCTTATTAACAGTACTTAATACATAGTATGATAAGTCGTCCAATAGCCTAATATGTACGTTTGTTTACGCTTGGTGCAATCAGTAAATAATATCGGAATTAAATGGATTTCTATCATAGATAAAATGTTCACTAAACATCATAATAAGGGAGCGTCAATAGGAAGGATGAAAAGCTGCCCTTTGTGACGTAAGAGGTACGACTTTTATAGGTTGTTGGGAACATCCCTTCCTTACAGAATTAAAAGTACAGATTTCCTGAAGAATGTCACATAACGGTCTCATGATTTAAGAGTGGGATACAAGATAAACTGAATTATTCCTTGCACTTTTACACTTGTAAGTGTTTAATTTCATGCACGTTTTGAAGCTGTGCAAGCAGGAAGTTAAAAATGAAATTCAGAAAATGTCATCACACTACACCAACAACCAACATTCTAAGCACCAGCTGGTGAAGCTCTATCTGTTATAGATATCTCCCAAAAACATTTTAATTTCAATATGTGATTTGGCCACATATTTATATGTTTGTAAAAACGTTTGGCAGCATTGATTTTTGTCGATCCAAATCCTATATCTTCAAAGTGGAAAAGAAATTTCTACTTCAAATTCAGATGCCACACAAAATTATTCTACAAGGAAATCGGGGACGTCACTAAATAATCTCGCAAGGAATGCGAGTAGTCTCGCGTCCAATGCAAGCAATAATTTCTGACATACAGCTTTAGTTGTAGACTTGTAGCTCAGTCAAATGGCCACATCAACTGTTGCCATGTTAACGTCTATAATTTTCATAGCGATTTGGGAGGGAGAGCGAGGGAAATGGGATAATAATTCAATTAGTTTTGAATACCTACAGATTACGAGAATACGAAAAGAAAAATAAAGGCAATAATAATAATAATAATAATAATAATAATAATAATAGTAATAATAATAATAATAATAATAATAATAATAATAATAATAATAAGCTTGTTTTATTGGATGAATGAAGAGCATTTTGTTAAAACAGTTTTCTAAATGGATCCGGTGGATGTATAATACATGGTTCTAGGATCATCTTGGGACTATAAAGGTCATACATCTTTCTGTTTGCAACATTATTGTCTGCCAAGAACCTGAAACAACAACCGCAACAGGACCTATGGATAATGTTTTTCAACGGTTCGCTGGATATATTATTTACAGGAATTATTGCAACCATATCTGCAAACTTTCATAAAATAGATGCTTCCAAGAAACCTGTACTGTTTTAGCACGTTTTTCAGAATGAAAAGTACTAATTTCATATATTTACCCACTTTTGAATGTCAAAGCTGGCTGTATATGTCTCGTCATTTAATAAGAAAACTAACGTTCATGTTGTGCCTAATCCTGAACTTTTTTCTCTAAGTATTTGCTTTCCATCACATTACTTGACATGCTATAATTACAATTTCGCTTTTGCAGAGTACGGGGATGGGGCAGAAGCATTAAACCACACTTTAACAAAGCTGCACCTATAAGCAGATACAAATTGAACTTATAAACAGAATGCTAAAATCAAAGATTTTTGCCATAATATCTGCTATTTTCGGGGACCTGAGACACGCTTGTTTGCCTCACAAAAAAGTTAAGATTTTCTCCGGATATTCAGATATAGGTTTCAGAAGCTCCACAGCACAGTTCGATTTATTCGTAATTTTTTATTCTATATTTTCAATTAGCGACATCATATTATTAAATGTATTTTGAGACATTATTTTATCTGTACCTGTCAAGGAACTATTTAGTAATTTTACTTTGTTTTAAATTACTTGAAATTTCAAATCATGTATATTTCTCTATGAACAACCAATAGGTATTTCATTGTCTATTCTAATTAAGCATACGTACAATGTTTTGTGTCCTAGTTGAAGTCCACTTTTCAGCATTAATATGTTCTGACACAAGAAATGCGTTACTATCATCAAAACATTTTAATTCATCTCGTTCAACATACTGTTTATTAGATATTTTACTTGCCTCAATAACAGCCTTGGCATTGCCAAAGTTATTGTATTCTCACTTTCACTTTCATGGTTAGAACGGCAGCCGAACACACTGTACTGTCGAGGCATGACTGAATAAATTGCCAATCAAATCTAAAATTACATTAAAATGAGTATAATATAATTTAATTAGACTCAACCCTATCCAAAAATAATGAATTGTATCATAGTTTTAAAGTTTATCGCTTATTTATGAGCTTTAATAATTAATTACATTCTCTTACAACCTAACCTCTAATGGAATGAATGATATGATTATTGCTAGTACATGTGTACCTCACATACTATAAAGAATGCTATAATTCACGCCGAGGTGAATACGAACCAGTCTGCTTAGTGATAAACACATGAACATAGTGAAGTACCGACTGTCTTGGCCATACAGTTCTGATCTTCCGTGCTGTGGGAGGCCTACTGCGGTGCCGCCTCTCTAGATTTCCCTTAGTTGTCGTCTGGGAAGTAAATACAGATGAAGCACGACCTGATATAACGCTTTCGAGTGAGGACATCATTACTTTCTTGCAGGAGATTTCGTTTTCGAGAAGATGTGAAACTGAACGACATGAAATTTTGAAGAATTTCTTCCACTGGTCTTCCAAACGCACAAATTTCTTGACAGTATTGTTGGTAAACGCATTCCTTCAAATAGTGAAACCAGATGGAATTGCAACACCAGAATATCTGCCATTCATAAAAACCGTCCGGGTTTAAATTGAGGCACTGGAAGAAACAATTGACTTTTCAGACTCTAGTACTACAAGAGAAGCCTGTGGTTCAAAAATAGCCTCCTAGACGCTGATTTTGTTTTTCTTCTCTCTGTTTTCATAGCATATAAGAATGCACTGAACTGATTTTCGACATTCTTCAGGAAAAATAAACCAATTATGTACAGTTTTGCAACAATGTTGTCTCAGAATGCGTAACTTATGTAAAAAGCTTAAGAAGAGAGGATAAGTTTGAGTTTTTGAAATTCAGGAAAATCCCGACTAAGCCAGAATCTGAAGGTTACATGTATGGATTTGAACTAATAAATACATGCATTGGCAATCCATTGATATCAGTACACAAACAGTTGCACCTCGAGTTATTGGAAAATATTTTAACACAATTGTAAACAGACTTTCATATTGTGATAAACTGCCCCTTCTTAAATTAGGCGATAGAAATAAAAATAAAATCTGAAATACATGGTGTGGTGTCTGGTTTCCCAAACTAAGACGTGCAAATTTTAATATTTATTCTGCTCTTTAAAACAATGTTTGCACTCATTTTTGTACAGATTTACCATATCACTAAGCAACTAAAACTACGTACAGATGGAAAACATAATATTAATAATAATAACAATAATAAATATAATATAATAGTGTATTTCAGATTTTATTAGTTTTTAAATTAAGCTATTCTACTCTTCGCCAAATCATGTCCAACATTTCCTTTAAACGTGCATAAACGCATTTGAGGAACAATATGACCCAGGATCGCTTATCAGCTCAGAGCTTGTGCTTCAATTGAAAACCAGTAACTGAAAAAACTTGAAAGCCAAAACAAGAAGTGTCATCGAACGATTCGGAAAGAAGGATTGTCAAATTAACTTGTTTTACACCTGTAACAAACCTCCAATGCCAGTCTACAAGCTTGTTTGTAAATAAACGTCATTAATATTGTTATTACGCAGTAGTAGTAGTAGTAGTAGTAGTAGTAGTAGTAGTAGTAGTAGTAGTAGTAGTAGTAGTAGTAGTAGTAGTAGTAGTAGTAGTAGTAACGGAGCGAGATGGCTCCGTGGCAACGTGTGAGGGTCGCATTCGGCGGTCCCGGGTTCGAATTCCCGATGACATCCCACTCTGGCCATGGGTTTTTCGTGGTTTCCCCGGGTCGATAGGCGAATGCTGGGGTAGTTTCTCTTCTACCACAACTTTCTTGCCCCTCATTTCCTTCATCATCATCTGTTTCAAGGTTGAAGGACCGGCATGCATGTTCCGGGTGGGCGGTAGAGTGCATTTTGTAGGGGTTTCTTCCTGGCGTCGGTCGGACTGCTCAGCCAAGTCCCGCCACCGGGTGTTCTCGCGCGGACGCCCCTTCGGGGGACCTCCAGGGTGTCAGGGGCTTGTGGATGGGCTTGAACGGGTCGGATGCGTTCGAATTAAAAACTTTAGAGACCCCGTCCATGCTTGCGCACTGATCCCCCTTACGGACCCTCCCTCCCAAGGGGTCACAGTAAAGCACAAAGCGACTATTGACCTAAACGTGGGCTCTGCCCAGTTGCAGGATCCTCTCCGTTGTATGCAACTTTACCTTTAGAAGTATCTAGTAGGTAGTAGTCATTAGAAAATTCTGCTTACATTAGGTAAAAGGAAAGGAATAGGGATTTTCTAATATCATATTCCTGGCCTCTCCAGAATTAGAGCCATGATCCGCCAGTGGAATGAAAGAACACCTTTTAAATGTTACTATTAATGAAGTACAAACTTTTAATTCCATGGACGTCCCCTTAGCTCGGAAAGCCGCTAGTGATGACAAATGACAAAAAATCACATAATGTATGATGAACGTCTCGGTCATACCTTGCTTACATCAGTTTGCAAGCAATGTTTTCCCTTTGATAAGCACTATACTTATAATATTCCACTTAACGCTAATCTCCTGTTTCCTTGTCCACATTAATGAGTCAAGATGTGAAACACCCTATATGCGGAGTTACTAAGAAAGAGCTAATCACATCAGCATTAAGTAGCGATACTCAGCGGTCAGAGATTATTCAGTATACCGTCTGCCTTCTTGGAAGTGTGATGTGAGTTGAGCGTGTGGTATAACTCGGCTATACTTCAAGGAAAGGAAAAAGTGAACAGTCGCATAGGGAAACTCCTCAAGTCGCATTAAGTGATTCTGACGTGGACTGTTATCTTTTTACCCGCATTTTGGGTTACGTTCTAAATCCATACTATTTATTCGGCGCATTCATGTCATTGTACATTTTAAAATGTTTTAAAATGCGGCGGTGATACTAAGACTAGGTTTTGTCAGTTTTACAGTAAATAGGGAAATAAAGCACGCATTGTAGGTACCGCCCAAAAGAAACAAATTCCATAATAAAAACACGGGAGCATTACAATCATAAGACTTTCTCTACCCACTACCGTTTACCTTAATTCGTACAGATTGTTCGAAAAGGCCCCTTTAATACGTCTTATATTATCTACCATATAGGGTAGATAACTAACAACCAAAATGGGATTGTCGCAGCTGATTCGCAATTATTTGGAAATTGTCGCAGTTGGTTTGCAATTGTTTCTTATTTGTAAGCTAAAGAAATGAAAAAAAAACTTTCTTAAAGAACATAAAAGGCCTGCTACGTTATGGTATTGGTATGCAGTAAACTCAATTAAATAATATTGTATAAAATACCTATGTTATTTTCACTTTATTAATATTGTTTATTAAACGTTTATTAAGTAAATAGTCATAGCAAATACCACACTTGAGTTCGATATTAGTCAGATAATAATTGCTCGAGCGCTACAACTTAGGTATCGACAATATCGAATTCACGCGTGGTGTGGTACTACTTATGACAATTGACGGGGCCCAGTTTGAACCTCCAACTTATTATTACATATTTTAGGACGGAGCAATTGTAAATGAAATACTGAATTATATAAAACCATATTGCATAGGAAATAACCATATCTACTAAAATTTGTCCACTCTTTTTAATGTAATATGACCTACTTTGCCTTAAATAAAACTACACATTTTACTTATAAAGATAAACGTTCTTTTGTATTGTTATCTTCATTTTAAGTTTCTCTACTATTAACCTATGTGGAGGAAGTATTGCATTCGGCCCCAAAGTTCGATATGGAATATTCACCGGAAATGCACGTTTTGAATTCGCAACAAGGAATGTCTAAGAAACATGTGTATTTATGAGAGGAGGGGGAGGGGAAAAGAGAGAACAGAACAAAACTTTAAAGAAAAATCTGATAAATAGCAAGATTTATACGTAATCTTTCAGGGATGAAAGAGGAATATTTTCAAGGAGTTCCCCCCACATGAACCAACCACTTAAATGGGCGATTTTCCGTTCTTTTTATATTAAAAATGACTAATGATTTTTATTAAATTGCCAGGTTTGAGGTAAAAACATGATAAATAAAATGTACATATTGGAGTCCTTTCAAAGTAGCCCGTGAAGCCTTCTTCTGTCGTATTAAATTTTATATAGCTAGGAGATCGTGAGAATCATAGAAGATACCCAAAACTCATCTCAGCAAAAATGTGAAGCGTTTTAAATTAAACATCTTAACTCAGTAAGCTTTCTGTAGTATTAGCAGTTTAAGAAACATTCGTTGTCGTATATTTAAGCTTTTCCGGAATAAAGTTTATTTTGATGCGTCGTCTATGTAATGCGTTTGAAAATACAGGTTCTTTCTCATTTGTTTCCATTAGTCCAAAACTTTCCACGTTGTGAAAAATAATCTTGACCAGGTTGTGAGTATACGATGTCGAAGGTTTAAAGGCCTCCTTGGGTTTAATGCAAGGAATTTAGGGAGTGAGTAAATGACTGATTTTGGTTTTTTTCTTCCGTTTTTCAACAAATTTAATATTTGTATCTCGATTAAGCATAAAAGATGTCTTAACTATTTTAAGAATGTGATTTGTTCCTGAACAAATACATTTTATTTTAATCTTAGAGTTCCATGAAATTTTAATAATTTTTCCGTTCATATTTGCAGTGCTGTAAAACTAGTCGACATAAAATTAATCTATTAATTCTGCCCAATTATGTGTTCTTAGTGCACTGTGAAACAATGGAAGCCCTGAAGGCAAAATTGTGACAGAAAAATGTAGTTTAATGACCTGAAACGTTCTTGCGGTCATATGTAAAAGTGCTCATACTGTAACACAATTATGGTGGAATAAAAATATATCATTTCCATTACCATACAAAAATAATGCTTCTCCATATCACCAATTTTTATTTTTTCTACTTTCTCTGTAGTAGGTGAGAGGAAATACTGTATTCCACCAAAAAATTCTATATTGCGATTTCACCAGAAATACATGTTTTGGGACCCCTGAACCTAAAAGAGTATTTTTAGAAAAAGATATTACGTGTGGTGGGGCGAGAGAGAGAGAGAGAGAGAGAGAGAGAGAGAGAGAGAGACCGTCGGTGTGTCTGTCTGTGAACAGTATAACAAATTTGGTATTTAATTTCAGTATCTTCCAAGGATGCGACACAAAGATTTTAAGAAACGTCCTCCCACCCGAAACGAACGTTTACATGGAAAAATTGTTGTTTATTTTCTCAAAAACGGCTCTAACGATTCTGATTAAAATGGCATATGTTTAATACATTGAGATGAGAAATAAAAATGTATATATTGAATTTTCTGAGAGTAAATTGTGAAGTCTCCTTTATTTGATTGAATTTTGTAGAATTTTGAATTGCAAGGAAGCTTTAAAAGATAGACAAAAACTTAAACATAGAAAAAGATGTAGTTATCACTTTTTCGTAGTGTTAGCCGTTTTCGAAATATTCAATGTTGAAGCATTCCAACGTACTAAGCGTCATATAATGAACGTGCTTAAAAATTAGCGAGTCTTGCTTCGTTCACTTCTTTCGTTCCTTTCTAGTGCAAGAGCTTGTTACCATGAATAAACAGTTAAATGTTGTAAATAAGTACGTAATGCTTAATTTGAAATCACTCCCAAGCAAAAAAATCTTATATGTTGCATTCACATGGCTTTCTCTACTCACTCCTCTACAAGATTTACTTTTTTGGGTGTAGTAAGATTTGGTTTCTCTTACGTTTTACCAACTACACAAAAATCATTCAGAATGAAGAGGACTTTTAAAGACTATTCCAGAATATTCAAGTTATGCATTTTAATTTTCATTAAAATATCTTAAAAAATGTGATATTTTAATCAAAATCGTTAGAGCCATTTTCGAAAAAAATATATTTCATGTAAATGGATGGAAGATTTTCTTAAAAATCTTCGTGTCGCACCCTTGGAAGATGCTTAACGCTGTTAAATACCAAGTATGTTATTTAACTGACTTTTCGTTTTTTAATTATGTTGTTCACAGATACACACACAAAATGCACATATGCGGACCAATTTATATTATTATTATTATTATTATTATTATTACTATTATTTAGGTAGTCTGAACTCATGTATTTACGGCGAAATCTCGGTATGGAGCGTTTGTGTGGGATACAATACTTCCTAAGTAATTGAAAGTTCAAACCAATAACAAAAAAATCTCGAAAATGGTTAACACAATATATAAAAGTCGTTTACAATGAAGAGGACTTCGCAGGCTATTCCCAGAAAATTCAAGATAAACATTTTATTTTTCATGCAAATATCTTAAACACATTGTAGTTGAATCAACATCGTCAGAGTCATTTTTGAGAAAATAAAAAACAATGTAAATTTTTTCATGTAAAGGGTAGTTTGGAGTGAGGGAAGTTCTCTTGAAAATATTCCTATCGCATCCTTAAACGACGCTGAACTTAAACACTAATTTGGCGTTTAATCGACTTTTCGTTTTTGAGTTGTGCTTTTCAGAGAAAGTTTTTTTATTTAGGGAGCTTCAAAGCGTGTATTTCTGGTGAAATTGGATATCGACATTTGGGTGGAATGCGATACTTCCTCTACTTACTAGGTAAGTAGTAGATAAAGTAATATATAGTGAGTAACGTAAAAGTGAATAGAAGAATCACTTTTCATATGAGTACTCTAATGTGTAATAGATACATGTAAACTTGTCGTCGGTAGAGAAAGTCGTGTGAATGTATCACAACAGATTTTTTAAAATATCCAAACAAGGCAACTTGATGAAAAGGTTCTTTAGAGGTTTAGAGGTTCTTTATGTTTAAAATTGCCTATAGTCAAAACCTAGTTACCTCAAATTGGTAATGACTTCTGTTAACGGAAAAGTCATTTTATTTTTACCAGAGTTTTAACCCGCTGATCTAACGTGATTTTAGACAAAATGTAATAACGTCTGATAACTATCGTTATCAGCATCAGCACTTGCATTTGGAGTGCTTTCTCTTTGATGATACCATTTTCGATGTCTATTAATCAGTTTAGATCTTTGTGTCATCTAGACTATGTGGGCGAGAGGATTTGCTTGAAATGTTGTAGATATTCCTTTCCACGTTTAACAAATCTTGTTGGATAGACATATACGAAAATGAAACAGAGTATAATGTTCTAATTTTCGGCTGTTTTCGCGAATAAAATGGATGTGCAAAAATGCGCTAGATGGTGCAGACCTCTTACTTTTTGCATAGAAGAAAGCAAACACAGAAAGCAATTGGAAAAAGAAGAATGTGAAACTTTCTTTGCCCTTTGATAAATGTGTTTCACTGATGCCCAAACTGCAGTGCAAGAGTACTCGTGACGTAGCTACCAAGAAATAGCGAATCGGTCCAATTTCCTTGATGTCACCTTATTTGAACAGCCGTTTTAAGTCATGAAAAGTAAATTTACGATTGCAGAACGTAGAGATATCGTTATCTTGTGGAATTGCCTGTTCGGTTTGTTTGCTCTTGCGAGTCCAAGGTTCGTGAACCTGGGCCCGTTTCTTAATCAGGCATTTTTGTGGTTTTCAACCAAGAGCTTGCAATAAATGATCTAAATCATAATGCTTTCTTCAGCTCTTCTCTCTTTCGCAATGTTTCAAAAGAACTGGAGGGGTTAACATTGCCCTTCTTCAGTTCGGTTTATGAAATATTTTAACGATATTCACAATAAAATCTCAAAGGAGAACAACGTTCAGTGACAGTCCAGTTATCTGAGTGCCAATTACAGGGATAAATTTTCAATGCAATGTGAAATAATGTGTTTTGAGTTTTAGAGTGTACATACGAATAAGTTCTGTTCTGTAGCGCAGTATAAGCTTTTATTTTAACGCTTCGTTGTGTGTTACATTAAACATTCTTTTAGACGGCTGATACTTAAAGTTAACTTTTAACAGATATAATCAGTGTTAAAAATACTCACTTTTACCTCTGAGGCTAAAAGTATATAGCTATAAACTTTTACAAATGACCGACAAAAGATATACTATTGTTAAAATGAGTGTATTCTGTTATAGTAAATAAAACCCAGCTGTGTTAGAATTTTTACTTGTGCCTGTAACTCTGCCCTTTCTCTTTAAGAATGCAACTAGCATATAATATTTACTGATATCTTGGTTTTCTTTTATATTTAGACACGTTTCAATTCTCGAGTATATTTTTATAGCATCAACAGGTTCCATTTTTTCTCAGAAACATGCTAATATACATTTCATTGCACCTACTTGTAAACTTGCACCTATTTTACAGCATATCATACCGCTTCCTCGATGCTGATAGTAACAATTCCAACGCTATCTCTGTAACTTCTTTTATTTCATCTGGTTCGCCTTCAAAATATATTGTGAAATACTCATATTTATATAAAATTGAGGAGACGGTTGGAAGTAAGGTGTAATTTCGCAAGCATAGCGACTTGAATTATACCCTCCCCCCCTATACAGCCACCTTAGTTGTTCAGTATTAACTGCTATCGACTCAATTGTTCAAACAATCGATATACGGATGTATGAGCTACGTCTAATTTATCCAACAGCTGATTTATTTAGAAATAAAGAACGACTGTTTAAAAAGACGCATGGTAGACGCCTAACATTTCATTTTGTTCGTTCGAGGCATGTTTTTAAAGTAAAGACGTATATTTTGTTAAAAATAACATTATATTTTAAATAATTTATCATTCATTAATTATCTTACATCTTATACTAATTCTTCACATTGTCACCGCCGTTATTCAGGCTCTTGTCCTAAAGGGAAATCGGTTTTTGTATGCCTTCGTCAAAGAACGATGTCGCCTTTGATGAAAGCCAAATCTGCACTTCTTGTTTCACAACATAATCATCGCTGAAATATTTTCCACCAAGGAATTTCTTCAGATGAAGAAACAGATGAAAATCTGTTCATGACAATGCCCGTACGCACACATCAAACAAACTCAAGATCTGATCGCTTCGTTTGGTTGGAAACAATTCGACCACCCTTCCTACAGTCCGAATTTGGTACCAAGCCATTTTCATTTAACACCAGGTGCATCATAAATATGTTATGATATTTCATGAATTTTGCTGTTTCAATACATGCAGTAGCCTTCTGCACTTTTACAATTTCGCAACATACCCGTAGATTGATTTTCATTTCCTTAGCCGGATTTCTGCAGACGCGAATCATGCCAATCCTCGGTTATCCGGATAATTGAAACTGCATGTAGTTCAGTAACGCGTGGAGTTGCAGTTTTTATTAAACTTACAATTGCGGTAGTTTTGCAACAATGTAACTGAGATGGTGTGCGGTAGAATAGGTGCTGGATCGGAAGGAAACGAAATTTAAATAAGTTTATAGAAGAGAAAGTAGATAATGAGCGCTGCTTTCCAAAATTAGAGCCGTAGGTTGGTTCAAAAGCATTCCTTTATTTTTTTATCGTAGTATATTCCATCAGTCTTTAAAACGAACATTTTAAGAAAATTGCCGCACATGTCACATCATTGAATTTGCTCACCTTACAATGCATTAAAGAGAGAGCATTTGATAGTTTGCGATGGCAGCGTGCAATCGAAGTTTCGTGTTGAGCAACTTCCGCCTTTATGAGAGTTGGATAAGCAAAGACAAGATGATAAGTTAAAACACGCCAATATTTTCAATTGTGTGGACAAGAGAGCTAGAGAGTACCTACATCACACCAAAGAACTTTTATTTATTTATTTTTGCCGGAATCTCACATTTGATAGAAGTGGGCAGTGTGAGCACAGCATTACTGTACGTCGTTCTACACTTGCAAGGTCTTCCATATGTCTGTATAGTTTTTGTTGAACTCCCACGCTTGTGAATCAGTTTATACTATCTCTGCTTGAACTAAAAGTAAGGTTGTCACCTTCAGCTCCGCTGACAGATACATTTCCAAACTATATTCTACGGGAGACAGGTAATCCGGGTTATTCAAAACAACACCGACAACGTTTAGTATGTTGTAAGTGATTGCAAACTGATCATTTTTGTAAAGAGGACTCATTTCCGCAAACGCATGGTTTGGGCTCTCTGATGCCTTTCATTTGCTCAGATTGTTTTGTCGTCCTAATCAGCCTAAATGGAGTGATTAACTGCACCTAATGACATTCCTACGCATGAACATCACGCCACAGTGCATGGTTCGCATCTTAATGGTTCACTACAAATATGATCCAAAGGACTTGCATTTATAAATAAAGGGCTCACTCATACGTAATATGTTAATAGATTTTGAAGGAATAATGGTAACGCGATTAATATTCACCTTACGTTAGGAACAGCAGTAATTTGCATTTGACCTTTATCTTCGGGAGATTTATTGTTTATATTTACACGTCTTAAATCTTACGTAAGCATTGTGTTTATACCTTTGCAGAAGTTACATCCGAAATTACTTCCATTTCTTCTGTTAGGCGATATTAAATGTATTTAAATTTGACGTACTTAATTATGCACATTACAAAATAGACAATTCTGATGTATGGTTCACAAATAATGGAATATTTGTTATAGGTATAGCATAGCTTGAATGGACGTGCATGGTAAACTCTAATCCATGCTGACATTTTGTATCGTTTATTGAAAAATATCCCAAGATGCGACAAAAAGGCAAGAAAACATTGTGGAGTTTGTGATATGTGCCACTATAATAAGTTGACACGCTCTTTAATCAAGTAAGAGGTTGAAATCCCAATCCCTTTTGTAATTTAATGCACAGTGTGATGTTCTTGTTACGTAGGTGGAGGTTAGACAACATATGAAACGCACAACCATCATCACATGATCTAGTTCCCGAGGTCGCGGATTCAAACCCGGCGGAGGGCGATGGATTTTTACGCTCGAGCGTAAAAATTCTTAGCATGGTTTCCTTCGGAAGGGAAGTAAAGCCGGTAGTCCGTGACGTGCATTTACGGCACGAAAAAGAACCTCAAGCCTCATAAAGAAGCCTCTGAGCAAAGTTTCCAGTCTTTCACGCCCATTACAGAATGGGACGCTAAGGACCACAGTAGATAGTTAAAGAGCGGCCATAAATAAAACTAAATTTAATTTATTACCTCATGTTGATCTCTGATTCCAAAGCATGCGTTTTCGGACATTGGTCCCTTTCAAAAAATTACCTTCCTGCCCAACATACATAGATGTTGTCGCTGTTTTGAAATATTTTGTATTTACAACTCTGTGGCCCTAGGTTTTCTAGAGGATAACAGCTTAGAGAAAGAGTTGTAGGAACTACTTGGTGAGTTAAATGCATATGGCACAATACCTGTACAGCGTCTTCGCTTAGTTATTGGTTGCAAGGTCAAAACGTGACCAACTCCTTATATTTTTATGGTCACTTAAGAAATACGACGTCGAGTGGGAGATAATTACTTAAAGCCATGCTCTATGCTCTCTCTGCCGCTCATTTGACCTCGGGCAGCTTGTGTGATAAATCTTGTGAAGCTATTCACCACATTTCTAACCTTAAATACAGGAGAAATCAATCAAAAATGTACCATTTTAAATAGTTATAAATATCGCTGGAAATTATAATAAACTTGAAATACAATTAACTGTGTGGTTCTGAGAGAGTCTATACTCGTAGTCCTGTAAGAATTGTAGCCCTTAATGACTCTCACTGCTAAAAGCATGCGGTAACAACTTCACCGTAATGCTACAGTCATGCAGTACTATCTTACACGATGTGTTTTTGCGTTATTTCAGTCATGTATCAATTGAAAAAATTCTGATACAGTTGTAGAAATGCTTTCAGTTTGGATAAGTTACAGCTATCTGTCCTGTTGGTTTTATAATTTTCATTTTGTCACCTCAACGTGCATTTGACTTTTTTCTTAACGTTACCAAGCATATCCCGTGAATTGTTTTATTTTCAGCCTTCATTTGCTCGACTGTTAGCGTAAATTAAAATTATAAGTCATAATTATAAGAATTTTATGGATATATTGTTTGATTCTTATATGTTATTTTTGAAATGGTACAAATAAATACAGCAAGAACACAGCTATTCTGCATATTAATTAACGGGCAACTTTATGGATAAATATGTGACAATTGAGAAGTTTGTAGCCTTTACGTTATTTGCACCGCGCTTTGGGCGCCAATTTGAAGATTTTAGTTGTATTGTTATTTGCACCACATATGGAAAGTCAATTTGAAGTAGGATTTGTATTGTAGTCCCACTGTTGGGGAGCCAAACTTGATGAAGTAACTGCCCCACGTATGGTACAAAGTTTCCGATGGCCTTCGCCCCAACGTTCACTTTCCGGTGGTCTTCGCCCCAACGTTTAGGAATCAACTTTGTATTTTTATGTTTCTTTAAATATTATATATATTTATGTTTGCCTCGGCTGCGTCAGTATTAATTTGTAGAAACATGTATCTCTTAGCAGGGGGTGATGCGGCTAAGGAATGTAGGCTTACACAAATTATAATTTTTACTTCACTCCTTTTATTAATCCTTCACACGATTAAATAACACTTCACTGATATAGAGAGCTGTGAGATTATTTATTAATTACTTGCACTTTTTAACACGTAAACTTTATAATATTCTCGCCGTAATGAATTTTCGTTTCACACTGAATACATATCGAGCGAATGAACTGCTCAGGTACGTTGCCATCTAGCGTCTGGCTTTTACCGCTTAAATTTGTAAATTTCTCTATTTCAAGTCTCTGATTGGCTAATCCTACTCTAATAGAATACTTTTATTTAACTTTCAGCTTTTCTGAGCTTTTGATTGGCTATTTATAAACTGGTTTAAATATTACATTATTGTTCCAAGAATTACTAGTAGCATTATTAAACTTTCCAATTCATTATTGCCTCAAGGTTACCTCATTGTTAGCAACTTTCGGCTTCTATTCTCACAGCTCCTACATTATTAAATTACCTAATACATTCACATAACATTATATTACATGTACACAATAATATAAACATATACAATGACTGTAATATACACTTTTTATATATTGTAGTATACACATATTGCTTTAAGACGGGCTGTTACTATATTTTTTATATTATATAATTAGAGTGAAATCATTAAAGTGTTAATAATACTGCCTCACAATATTTTGGATTCCAGATCCCCCATTTAAAGTGCAACGGGCGTTTAAAGAGAATTTGGTGTGCGCAACGTTCCATTCAGGCCAACAGTTTTTCTGAATCAATATAATGAAGATAATTGCCTCGCTCATTAGTAGAGCTAGGACAAATATCCAATGAACGAGGAATCAACACAACTACCACCTTACCTAAACTGTATTCACTCTTAGGTTGATCCGCACTAAAATAAAACCCAGGCGACCAGCACATCGTTATAATGTATCCCTCCGCCATTCGCGCCCAAAATGCTGTCATACTTTCACAAACATATGGGTACAGAGTACGACAACTTAAACGGAGACTAGCACATTCTCTTAAGGTTGAAGGTGGTAAAATTGATAGTTGCAGCGAAACAACGTTTGCACATATAATAATATTAATTCTAAAAGAAACGAACGGAAAAGAAAGTAAAAGATATCCGATAACTTGCATTTATTCGCTCTCTGGAAGCGGCACTTGATCAATTGTAGGCGGCTCATTTTTAAAAAAGAAATTGTGTACTGTTACGTGAATTGCATTCTTTACCAAACCGTCACATTCTTGCATCGCGTATTTCACACGCTTTCTTGTTTTCCTGGACGTAACACTTTTCCCGTTTCAGATTTTACTCGAAACACCGGTGAATTCAGAAGTTAATTTCACCACTTCTTTCATGGGAAGTGTTGGATATTTCTCACATAACTTACAGTAAACATCCAACACTATTGATTTTTCCACTAATAAATGGTTTGCCCGCTTATGCTTTACGTAAATCGACGAAAACGCAAGAGCAAATTACCGTCCACCATGATACTAAACACAAACTGCTGGTTTCTGGCTATAAACCATATTCTGTTCGTACCCGGATATCAAATACTAATATGAATTGCAAGTTGGGACTTTAGCTCTGTTTAAGGATATAAATTAGCGTTAATTAAACTCTTAGGAATTTTTATAGAATATTATACCATTTAACGACAAATTCATTCTAAAATTTAGATTATTAACATGGGACTACTTTCCTGCACGCATTGCTGCAGTGTTGTACCACGGTGCACTGGTCACGTGCGTTTGTTTTGGCGTGGATCAACCTAAGAGTGAATGCAGTTTAGTACAGGTGACGTACTGAATACACGCACCCAGGGCTGCACATTCGGCAGTCAGTAGTTCGCTTGCGTTACTGGTATGGTAGAGTTGCTCTCTGTGAGCTCTTGTTTATGTTCTGTTGTACCCCTGACGCTTCTGTTTAAAGTTCCAGGTTACCTGTGGCGCCCCCTCCCCCTCGCCGCACTGTTTATACAAATTCGCAGCTTGCACACATTGTAAGCCAAGGGATATTCGTCCTAGTTCTAAAAATCACACTTGTGATTGTGCAGAGTGAATCAGCGCAGGAATTGCAGGTCCCCGTTATCAGTCACTGGGGCGCTTGGCTTTGTTATGGCACCGCATGGAGGACAGCGGTTCAAATCCCGGCTCGGGCATGGGTGTTTGTGTCTGTGTATATCTTTATTTAGTTTCTGTCTGTGTACAATGAAAAATAAAAACAAACAGATCAACTTAAAAACCGAAATTCAAAGGAAAATACAAAAAGATGGGGCCCCTAAAACTTGGAAACGCGATTGCTTTATTGCCAGTAATTCGAGGACCATCTGATAGTAAACCCAGACATTTCTAACGTTTACTATAACAAAATAATTCTCTCAAATAATGACACCTGTGATTAAAATCTCCAAATGGAAAACGTTTATATTACTTTCTCTATGTAAGTACTCCAGTTCAGAGTTGTACAATCCTTACAATTACACAATATTATTGAGTATACGTTTTATACCGTCTGCATAGAAGTACCCGGTGGAGGAGAACACATCTTCCCAAAATTTCTTCCAGTGGTATTATCCCAGGATATTCAATGTGTACACATAAGTCACGTGGTTCTCCATTTATCTGCGCAACAAAAGAATACGTTAAAGCAATGCAAATCCGTATTAAAATTCGTGTTTTACAACGAAAGTAGCATTTTTATACTCTAAATTGGAATAGCACAATGAACTTTTTCTTCACAGCATAACAATCAGAGCTTTTGAAAACTATCGAACTTAAAAGAACATACATGGAGACCCTGTACCTACGATACTTTTATGAAAATAATTTCGTTTGACGGAGAATGGAGTGTTAAACGGTAAAGCCTGAAGTTTCGCAGCCATATCTTTGAAGGATATGTTGGCTTGTAAAATGTTAATATTTTACTAGGATATTTATATTTAATGGGTAAACAAATCACTTTCAATACAAATGACATCCTTCCAGATTGTTGCCACAGTACTATCGTTGGGAGGTAACGCGCTAAGGTAAGGTATTTTCATTTTAAATTCATGTTTAAAATTCTTTAGTTTATAAAATTAGCAAAATCAATACTGTTTATGAATCTCAAAATACACAACTGAAAAGAAGTAATTCTGTGTTACCTTAACATCAACATCATTGTAATAATGGCAATTTTTGCATTTACAAATTATCCCCAGTTGCATTATTAAGATAGTCCCTTGCATAAAATATACAAAATACAAATAAGACTACATTGTTATGAAATACATTAAATAGGCACAGGCATCCATTTCAAAGAGATGTTTGCTATTTCAATACAAATCATCACGACATTCTGATTTCAACGAGTTAACATTAACAACGGAAACGAGAACATGCTTAAATATTAATTTAAATAACTGCTTTGGTGGATATTTAAAAGGTTCATACATTTGGACTATTGGTGGTTGGTTCTATGCACCACCACCTAGAGAGAAGGCCAGAGCAATTAAAACATGCTGGCCGCCCATGTTGGCCATTGGTTGCAGCGAGAGATGGGGCAGTTAAGTTATTACACGTTGGTAAAGTGTATTTTAAAAAATCGCATCTCCTTATCTCGTATAAAGGAACATGCAATTCACAAAACTAAACGCAGAAAATATTAATTATTATGGCTGGATTATAAAAATAATACACCACAAACATCCACTTTTAAAGTTTCTACTTGGGGCTTATGTATTAAAATCAGTTTCTGCTTACAGTATTACGACTGAAGTACTAAGATACAAAAGAAGCACATTCAACTCTTTGGAAACTTTAAACCAGCATATCCATCTTGTTCTTTAAGATTCCATGCTGATATAAAGAAACACAATATTCCTTCAGGCTAGCTCTATTAAAAATTGTCTGTGAAAGTTACAGGGATATCGAAAAAGTAATACTCTTAAGTTTCCGCACCTTTGCACAGGGCCGGCCTTAGACACCTGGCCCCGCGCCTCTAAGGCTTCCGCACAAAGAATTTAAAAGAAAAAATAATTGAATTTTTGGTCTTAGAGATTAAATGGAAAAATTAAGTAGGTCTTATGGAAATAACTTTTACTTTTAATAATGTATGGTTATACTTTTAAATTTAATAACAATGTAGTGTAGTAAAGTAGTCATAATAGTACTCTACTTGCGACTGGTTTGTCGTTCACAGGAATCACATTGTGGTGGCGATCGGTAATCGTTCATCACCGACTACGTGTTTGTTGCGGATATTTTTGTGAATTTAAACGCACGGCGTACATTTAACGTTTTTCGGTTTCACAACGATTCATGTGTCGTGTGCATATTCTATGTATGTTAGAATGAAAAACATTTTTGTTATACTGTAAAGTACCAAGAGCGAAATGTCTCCTGAAGGGGACAAATTTCGAAAATATGAATTAGGTACACAAAAAGCCAAGAAAAACTCAAGTCGGGAGCAGTTTTTTTATTCGCAAAACGGCGCTTTCGAAAAGTTTCTTCGATTTAAATCCTCAAAAACTGAGAATGAACCTGAAGGATGCTTAAATGACGATAGCTTTAAGAGTAATGACTTCTCATGTGGTAGTTTATGTGAAAAATAAAATGAAGTTTTGGATTGTGATCCCTCTACATTCAGGTAGGTCTTTAATAGTGATAATGGCACAGTCACAGATTCAGATCCAAGTGCTTGGGCCAATTCATTAACATCCCACATCATTGGCGAAATTGTGCAAAAGGCATATTTTGTTATACGTTTTTTAAGTTATAGATTTTTATTATATCTACTTTAAATGGAAACAGAAGAAAGTTTTTGTTCTCAATTTTACTAAGAACTTTACCCAATGGAGAGAAAATATATCGGAAATGGCCTGTGTGTTCAAAATCTACTGACCCTTTTTTCTTTTTGTTTAAACGTTTTGGATCGCTTCAAAATTTAAGTGTGCATATAAACTTTTAATTTCTTAAATCCAAAAATACATAACAGTGTAATGATGAATTCTCTAATAAAAGTATATCCTAAACAATAACTGTGAACCTTATCATTTTAACAACATTCGAAGAAATCCCGATGATAATGACTTGTTTTAACTATTAACATTTATTAATTAGCTATCTATTAGGATTTCATGAATTCTTTCATACCGCATCAGTAGACAGTAGGATTGCTAGCAGTGTTTTGGTATATCGACCAGTGGCGGCTCGTGATTTGCAAGTTTGGGAGGGCGGCAGGCGATTTTTACGTATTACGCACCTTTACACAGGAGGTTTTATTCTGCAATTTACCCAAAAAATATATGTAAAGAAAACAGCCATATAAACCAAAATATTCTACATATATCATTTCTCGTTCAGTTTACTGCATATATTTTTCAGCACGTGCCAAATCCTATGCGTTAGTGCAATTCAGAAATACAACATGTAATAAAACGCATCTATCAGAGCCAGCGTAAATTAAACTATATTAATGATTATAGTATTATTCTCTTTAGTAACAGGACCCTTTTGTCATGTATATTATAATACGGTGCACCCATGCGATAATGAATATTATTAAAATTTCAGCGGAGAACACACTTTTATAACAAACGGCTATTCAGTGCTTTGTTTTCACAAAATAAATGATTTACAAATCTTAATCACACATACTTACACATCATAAGACTGTGTTTCGTGAATACATTTCTTCTAAGTTCCTACCTTCTATAATAATATTTATTCAGACGTCAGAGTGAGAACATAAATTCATAAGGGGAGCTTATGTTTGCTGATTTCTCAACTTTATCTCGTATCTAAACGTGTATGTGATGCAAGCAATCAACAACACGCATTGGAAAAATGTTCAGGAGTATAAACTGAACTGTAAGAAACTTATTATGCATCTTGCATCTACTTGGCTTCAAATGAAATAAAATAAAGCTTGACTATAACTAAACTAACCTGATTAATATTCTTGTAGATGAAACCCATTATCCTCTCTTTTGTTCAACAAAATGGTTGAAATCAGGGCTTCCTAATGTAACGAGGCTAAAGCATTAGGTTTGTCTTTTTGCTATTTACACTGTTCATTATGATTTTCTTAACTAATTAATTTAACTTCACTTGCACTGAATTAACTGGTTAAGTTAGGAATTTTACACAAAACATGCTTCTGAACCCTGTACGCAACTAAACCGCACGTATGTGAATCACAGCATTGTGTGAGGGCGCGTGCACTGTGATTATGTCACGTGCAAACAAAAGGCACCAACATAGATTGCAACATAAGGGGAATTATTTATTTTCTGCTCTGAATTGTTTTAACTCTACAATGCTATACTTTAAATCGCAGTATAACTTATAGCTTAAATTAAATTTTAAATCAATTCATATAAAAGAATTAAATTTTAGGCACGACTGAGTACTTTAATTAAATTTTAAATCAATTTATATAACAGAATTAAATTTTAGACACGATTGTGTACATTGTTTTTCATGTGATGGCGACAGTGAAACTGAATGACTCCGCCTGGTAAAGACCGCGTGGAGAAAGAACCAATAGCGAAGCGTCTCGGATTCCACCAAACTGTTTTAACGTCTCTGCACCCCTCGCCCTCATTGGAAGCATTCCCCTCCTCACGTCTCGCCACTAGCTTATCTACAAACGCAAGGTTTCCCGGACGGACTTAGTGTTTTCCGAAATACACTCCGTAATGAAAATATTCGCACTACTCACTGTATAAGCGTTGCAAAAACATTTCAAACACACGAAGTGTATAAAACTAAATCGGGGAGTGCAGAAATTAATACTGCAATGATATCTGATTTATTATTCCTTTCCTGTTTTTATTTTTATTTACGCGGCGTTTATTTATGGGGAGGGCGCCACTCTAAGAGTCCTCCATCGCCAGCCGCCACAGATGTCGGCAGTAATTGAATCGCTTATTTTGAAAAGGGTTTAAGTTCACTAAATGAGTGAAAATGAGTTGTATAGTTTAATGTGATCTACTCCCTAAATATAGGTTTTTGTAGGCACCCTCTACCCATTTTAACATGAGTAAAATGTTATACTTATTTTGAAATAGAGTTAAGTCATTGACCTGCGTTCTTTTCAAAATAAAGGAAAATTTATAATTTTGTGGGAGATACACAAAGTATGAATCACACGGTAGCCAAGAACAGCTGAACATTTACTGTTGCGAATTTCTTATTTTCAGTGTTCAGTTCCAAGCCTGGGTTTAAAGCTCTATTAAAATGATGTCTTCCAGTGAGATTGATACCGTGCCTTCATTGTATCCAATGATTTGTCCAAGAAAATAAAGAGTGGGATGCTAAGAGTAGAATCATATAAACAGTTCAAAATTAAAAGGGCTAAGCTTCAAGGATAATCATACATCTCCTATTCAGGTAAGCGTTCTTGCTAGAAATTCAAATTGTCAATGTGGATGATGCTGTAAATGCTTTTAAATATTAAACGATGATGCTTGTACACCAATTCTCATTAAAATCAACAAGTTTGGAAGTAAAGAGCTTCAAGGTTTCGTTCAGCTAGTACCAGTTAAAACATACAGACCAAGGAAAGGAGAAGAGTCAACCCCCAAAACATACTCAGCAACCAGAATCAAAAGTGTCATAATGATTCTATCATAATTATTTTAAAGAAAACTATTTTCTTAGATTTGGTAGGCCACAGGTAGATGCTTGCAGTAAGTGCGAGGAGTTGAAAACAGAACTGAACCTTAATGGTAATGCAAAGAAATCAGCAGCTGAGAACTGATGGTGGACAATCGAAGATACAAGAAGTTTTATAATAAATTTAGTGAGATAAAGAAGAAATGTCAGAAAGAAGAGAATATAATGGACATTTCATTAGATTTTATGCAAGATGTCCCATTACCTCATATACCGGTAGAGAAGGTATTCTACCATAGGCAGCTTTGGGTTTTCCTTTTTGGAATTCATGATCTGAAAAAAACTGGAAATGCAAATTTTCACTTGTATCATGAAGGCAATGGGCGAAAAGGTCAAAATAAAGTGTGTTCTTTGTTGAATTAATATATAAAAGCCAACGTTTTCCAGAAAATGTCAGAGAACTTCATATATCATTTCAGATGGCTGTGCAGGCCAAAATCGAAATCATACAGTTGTGCGTTTTTTACTCGCATTGACTTCATTAAAGAAATTTGACAGAATATGCCATTACTTTCCAGTCAGAGGTCACTCTTTCCTACCAAGCGACCGAGATTTTGGCATGATAAAAAGAAAATTACGTTGCCAGGGTAGAATTTACGGTTCTGAACAGTATAATGAACGTGCTGCTAGTGCCAGTTTACTCTGCAAATTTACTTCAGTTGTACACTTTTAACTTTACCATAGACTACAAAAAGTGGTGACTTAAATTCTACAAAAAATAGAATTGTATGGAACCAAAAGGAAGGAAGGTGTTATTTCAAATCTCCAAGTATTATTTGTTTGAATATGACAGCTCAGCTCCAGTATTGTAAAAACTTGGGACTCCATCAATGGAAAAACAGTAAATACCTTCAGACTCACCGCCTTAGTAGCACCTTAGTAGTACCACCTTAGTAGCAAGAGTACCGCCATTGCCAAGTGAAAAATCCTACAGTGATGAACACCCGGTGACCATCAATGTAAAGAAGATAGAAAACAGCATCAACCTCTTACAGTATATAGAAAGCATCAGCAAGCACCTACAGTATGTTCCTGATGAACACATAACATTCTATACAGACATTGTTCAATGGAAAACTGTCAAAACGTCGGAAGATCCCAATGTAAATGAACCATGTTAATCTTGTTGTAATAGTATAAAGTGTAATAGTATAATTGTTGGAATTCATTGCAATAGAAAGACTTATTTTTTTCATATTGAATTTATTATTTGAAACTACTACGGTGAAACAATCGCAGTTTAGTTTGGGAAGCTATGTAAGTCAAGTGTTTCTTTTAGATGGTGTCTAAGCCAGGTGTGCAAAATTATAAAGTTAAGGTGTTTAAAAATGTCATTTATTAAAAATACTCCTAGTGAGGTATTTATCAATTGACCACAATGTTTTATCATCACAGTTTAATGCCTGTAGCACTGAACATCTTTTTCAAGTTCCTGAAAAATGTTCATTTTGTGATTTAACTCCCTTTCAAAATAACCGATTCAATTGTAGGAGCCGTGGTGAAGATTTGCACAAGATGCTGGACCCAGCATCAGCTAAGAGCGGTCCTATCTTTGTACATAAATTGAGCAGAGTAAAGTCTAACCTGTTAATTTCAGGGCGATAGAGGTTATTATTATTATTATTATTATTATTATTATACATTTTGGTACTAAATTATATCACGAATATGCCTATCATGCCATATTGTCAAGGATGTTAGTTTGTGTCAAGGTATTTAGTTGTAAAGTATTCATTTCGGAATTAATTAGGAGGAAAGAAACCCCCTCTAAAAACAAAGCACAATATAAATCTAAAAATGTACATGATACAAAGTAAATATATTAACCGTAAAATATTGTGGAGATGGCAAAGATAATTTGGCATATTGCGTAAATGCAGTAAGGAACTTAGCAACTACATTATTACTGTGGCTTGCATATAAACTGCAGAAGGGCTTTAATGAATATTATTTGTTAATGGATGGAATGGGGAAATGAACGCTAAAACGATTCATCCTATAATACTTCCTTTCAAGCAAATAGAATTGTTAAAATAATATTCTGCCTCCTTCTTGGTATGTTAGGGTTTTAAATGTGATAGAGCTCATTTAAAATGCTTCATTATTTTTTTTATAAAAGCTGCATGCTTCAAAAGGCAAATACTCCCAAGTACTAAATAGCAATGTTTAACAGATAAAAGTAAACTTGAAAATGATACAAGCATTCCATAATACGAGGCGTGTCTGTAAAGTAAGTACCGGTTTGGAAAAAAAAAAGCCATAAAATATTTTTTTCATAACATTTATTTGTACATGAAAGAGCATTCCTTAACCTATGTTCCGACATAGTTGCCACAATTGTTCAGACATTTGTTATAGCAGGGAATCTACTTTTGTATGCCCTCTTCACAGAAAGATGCCGCCAGTGAAGACAGCCACTGCTGAACACCGTGCTTTGCGTCGTCATCGCTATCAAAGCGCCTTCCTCTGAACTCACGCTTCATGTTCAAGAACAAGTGGTAGTCAGAAGGCGCGAGATCGGGGCTGTACGGCGGGTGATTGAACTGCTGCCATCCGAACTGTTGAATAAGGTTTTGTGTGACACCAGCAGAGTGGGGATGTGCGTTGTCATGAAGCAACACAATGCCTTGACTGAGCATTCCACGCCTTTTGTTTTGAACTGCGCGCCGAAGATTTCTCAATCTTTCACAGTATTGTACCGCATTGATGGTTGCATCTCTGGAAAGCAACTCAACAAAAGAATGCCCCGTCTGTCCCAGAACACAGTGCACATGATTTTTCGTGCTGTCAACGTTATTTTGAATGTTTGTCGTTTGGGGATCCTGTGTGCCTCCACTCCATCGACTGTTATAATTTTTGAGTGGCATGACAAACCCAAGTTTCATCGCCGGTCACTATCCTACATAAGAATTCATCTCCCTCATCGCTGTATCGGGTAAGAAATGTCAAAGCACTGTCAAGTCGCTTCGTTTTGTGGACGTCCGTAAGCATCTTCGGAACCCAACGGGAACACAGTTTGCGATAATTTAAGCGCTTGTGAGGATCTCATGCAAAAGAGCTCTTGAAATTTGTGGAAACACATCACAAAGCATTCTTATTGTGAACTGTCTGTTTTCACGAATTACCTCATTCACTTGTTCAACCAAATCATCAGTGACATGCTGAGCGAAGGTCTGCCAGGACAAGAGCCGGAGCCCAAGGGCCGCCCACTTCGTGCATCGTCATGAACATTGGATCGTCCATCATTGAATTGACTAACCCACTTTCTCACCATTCCATCTGACATTACACGTTCACGTAAATCTCTACAAGTTGACGAATTTCAGCTGGCTTAACATTCCTTGCGTTCAAAATCCGTATAAGGAACGCACTTCACAGTCGGCAGGATCAGCAAATTGTCTTCAGCATTTCGAAAAACTGTACAAATAACTACAAACACAACACGATCCGGCTGTAATGGCGTCAGTGAACAGACAATGGACCAGAGAGAATAGTGCGCATGCGTGGAACTGCAACACTAGCGTTGCGGTGGCGGTAGAACGAAATGGTACTTACTTTACGGACACGCCTCGTAAGTATAACTAATTCCAAAAAGCACCAGTAGTCACTTTTCCACTTAAATGCACCTGTTCTTTTCCAAACACTTTTTTTTTTCTCATAATGGAATCTCAGATTTTTCTTGGCAGATTATACCTATTATTAAGTTGTTTTATTAGGTTTGCTTTATTTTATTCTTTTTTCCCACAAATGATGCACATGCAAATTTGATGACAGGCCTACATTTCAAGAAAAGCTGATAACCATTACTGAAAAATTACTATGATCTTAAAATTTAACTACACTTTAAAAAGAGATTTTCTGTAATTCAGAAAAAATATCATTAAGTTTGTATTTTAAATGTCAGATATACATTTAAAAATCAACCGAGGGTCCAGAAATATTAATTTATTCGGTTTGGGGAAATAATCTTTGTTTAGTTTTTTTTTTTTAGTAATTAGGTTATGCTTTTACGCACATCTAAATTGTGAGTATTAAAGCAAATATTAGTGGACTTACCTTTGAATTTCTGGTCGGCGGTAACTTCTACATTTTAATGGCCTTTAAACACTGTACCTTCGAATGTTCATCCTTTGATAGCTTCAACACATTGACTTTCCTGCTAATTTTATAACTTCTCATGCAATTGGGAACAAAACACTTAAAAGCCATTGTTGGAAATACATTATAAACACCAAATAATCCTCTTAAATCAATCAAACACGTTTAATTTTCATTAAGTTCCGTAAAAGCTGCGATACTCTCTCTCTCTAGCATACATAGCCTAATACATTTGCCATTTTGTTTCTCGCGAAATCATGTCAAGCCTTCCGGTCTAGGTAATGTTGTTTCTACACAACAGGGTATTTCTACGTACCCTGCACATGACTGATCAGTATCAAGTGTATCTACGATTAGAACACTTATAAGAAAGACATTACATATACCTCCATGTATTATAAAGCAGACATTTAGTTGTCTTTACACAGGCTTCTTATTTTGCTGCAAAATAATATTGGTTTCAGCTACCATGAGCGATATAATTATGAATAAATAATAAGATTATTAACTTGTTTCTTGGGAATCAAGTAATATTACTTAACTCCCGTTCATCAGAATAAACATTTTTAAACACTCCTGTACATAGGTATGATGTATTGTGGGATATGAAGTACGAATTCCATCAAGGTTGATTCTTACAGTAGGAGGAGAATCGCAGTTTTTAAGCAAATAAGCTCAAATCCAAGAAAGATTTCCGAATCGCGTTAAATTCAGTTAAGACAATTCTGTAATAAAAGCAAAAAATCTTGTCTCAGTTTTCGAATTATTTTATGTAAAAAATCGACCCTGCTTGCCAAAACTCGCACTTTTATTTATGCTAATAGTGATTATTTCTTTTACCTACTCAAATTTAATTATAATTCTGAATGGGTCCACACTTCTTCTTTGTTAAGAGACATGAAATATGCTATGCCATATGCTATTCTATAGTACCTATAAACATCAAAATACTTAGTATACCTAAGTGTTACAGGATTTGGAACTTTCACTTCTTTATTCCCTTAATATCATTTGTAGGTAAAACGTTTTATTAAAATCCTCAGTTATGTAAAGCTGGTAATTTATGAGGGAGGGGGGCAAGTTCGAAAATGGCTAGGTATAAACTTCAATATTTCTACACAGTGCTGCTTGATGTAAACTGTCCAACGTGCGTTTGGAGGGCATGAGTTTTCTAAGGCACATTGAAAGTTGGAATTTGGTTTGGTACACTATCCTATCGAACCGTGGTAGGTTTACTGATACACGGGTGTATGCGTTAATGAGCGTGGGCAAGCAAATAAATGACGGGAAAGAAGGTTCCGTAGGAAGAACTTTGCACCGTAATTTGTCGTGACAGTTACTTACTACCTGCTGAGCGTGATAAACAATTGGGAGGTGTAGCAGCAACACGTTAAGTCCAAAAGTCGTAAACCGGTTGAATCAGGAGCAAACAGATTTATTGCGCTTCCCAAACATATATAAAGTTATGTCTCTGGGCCAAAAACTTCCAGTTTAAGAGAGTGACTGTCGAGAGTAAGCACCCAACAATAACTGCCGGTGCATAACGCACCCTCCCTTTCTGTTGTTCTTTTTTAAAAACGGTTATCTATAGTGACCAGGTCAAGATGAGTGTTCGCATGTCACCACTTTTCCAGCAGCTGACGGAGATACTGGTGAGCCACAAGGAAGCCGTGATAGAGGATCTCTTCCTGGATTTTCGTAACTTGGACATCTCCCTCTGTAGTTCCGGTTACTGCGAAGTGCTGATCAGATATTAAATGTTGGGACAAATGAACGCTGTGCGGTTGGTACCCTTGAAGTTTTATAGCTCATATACCCACGCTCAATAAAGTCAGGCATCAACATGAGTGTCGTGCTAGACATGCCCGGAGAGGCTGTGGTCAGGAACGAGTCCACAGAATCCAGGAGTCCCGTCGATTCCCTACTCTTGGAAGGGGACGACAGACATCAGCTGCTACATCATCGTCCGGTAGACAGGCCGCTCATCATGGCATACAGCTCCACAATTACCAGGACTACCACTTCTTCCAAAAGGTACGTGCGATGGAATCGACTTTGTCACAAGCATTTGAATACTGTATACCGCTTTATTATCATTCAGGATGTTAATGTGCCTAATTCTTTTATCAACAATAAACGTTATTCCGTATAGGCAGGTCATGACAAACTAAACTCCAAAAGTTGCCATAGCCCTTATTTAGTGTTGAGGAAATATTGCACTTAGCCTAGAAATAGGATGTCGAGATTTCACCTTAAGAGCATTCACACAAATAAAAAGGATGGATGAAGTATACCATCCCACTCGAACTTGTGCCTGTTCTCAATATACCTAGTCCTTTGGACATCAGTACTGCTAACTCCTAAATAGAGTGGCAGAGAGAGAAAGAGTGGAAGAAATTTTTAAATTCTGTTTGACGAGTCCTCCCCAAACCTTTTAGAAAGAAAGAAGGAAAGAAAGAAAAAACTACTTAGTCACTGGCACACAGGAATCACACGGTTATCACTTGGATATCCTTCTTTGAGCTGATAGTTTCATTTATCCGTTCATTCAGTGTATATCTTTTAAGCCTCTATTTAAAGAACCCTGTTATTAAAGAGGAAGAGAGAGAGAGAGAGAGAGAGAGAGAGAGAGAGAGAGAGAGAACAGCGTAACAAAGAAATTGTATGCATACGAAATTTGATATTGAAATCAGGCATCTTCTGAAGTTGCGAGACGAAGATTTTCGGGGAATTTTCCCTTTCCTAAATTAACCACACGATATTTCTTCTTTCCATATTCATTTCATTGTCATATGTCCACTGGGCGGCGAGAAATAAATTTATTTTAACTCTACTGACTGGCCTCTTATATGATAGGATATTTCTCTTTTTCACACTATTTTGAAATGTGTGTACTTTATAATCTATATTGAAAGCAATGTAAACAATGGAAATTAACGCGTGAATAGCTATTTTCCACACTGCATATATGCGAACATACTACACCAAGAGAAAACTGATATTAGAATATTTCAGATTACAGCAATGTAATATTTCACAAGAATATAGAAACACACACGGAAAAATATATGTACGTCGCATTTGAAAATGCTTTAATTTGCTATCGAAATTTAATTGGCGTACTCCGTAATTTAATTCTCAAAACCTTTTTAACAGAATGCTTAGAAAACATAGCATCATAGCAATAATGAGCAATTGCATAGGTAGGTAAAATGGTTGTTTAAATTATTCAAACATTCTGCAGGTCGTTACATCGTTTATTTTGCAAGCAAATCTTCGTAATAATTGAGTTTTGTTTATGAATGCTCTTCAATATCCTTAGCGTCCCATTCTATGTTGGGCGTGAAAGACAGGAAATTTTACTTAGAGGCTCCTTTATCATGCTTGAGGTTCTTTTACGTGCCGTAAATCTACGACACGGGGCCACCGGCTTTATTCCCTTCCGAAGGAAACCATGCTAAGGATTTTTACGCCCGAAAAATCCATCCCCTCCACCGGGTTTGAACCCGCGACCTCGGGAACTAGAGGCTAGCATGATACCCCTAGACCACAGAGGATGACACAAATCCTCGTAAGGCAGCCATTCAACTCGATGTAAGACCTGGATCAATTATACTAATGAATGTGACTCGCGTTATGCGAAATACTTAAATTAATATTTATTTTATTTTCGTGCTCCATGAAAATGAAGCCTGTTTTGCTAACATAGCCGCTTGTTGGGATTGCATTGTTGCAGGTGGAGGGATAATAAACCGTGCCATTTAATAATTTCAAGGTCAGCAGAGTAGTGCGTGTGTGACGTAATTTCATGAATGGCCTGTTCTGTACCTAGTGCATGGGCGCAGTAAATCACTCAAGTAGCACCACTCGGGCTGGTGTAATGATGTAACTACTCTCATAGCACAGAGATACGTGGAATACATTGTAATAGGGAGCAGTGGCGGTTCAGGTTAAATATACAAGTTGGTGGAATATTTGAATAAAATAAAATAAAAACAGAAAAGAATTTAAACAAGAAAAACTACCGCTAATGGAATTGGCACTTTCTTAGCAACTATTTACTATACGTTGCTCTACGCTATGTAGAAACTATACTCTGATTAAATATTGCAATACACATAGGCAGAAATGGGCTCATTATGCGACAGTAATATGAATATCTGAATGCTGTTTTACTTTATGGAAGTTTTAATTAGGAGGCTTTCAAAATGACTAAGGTACACTAAACGAAATTTTCTGTGGTAAAGTTTTCATTTTCCCAATGGTTCCAAAAACATAAAATACTCGAGCATGCCGTAATATGGTACAACTATTTTTTTTTATAATTTATATTTTTATGTTCTTGTGGGGTGTTGTTATTTTGCAATCTGAAATATTTTAATGTTAGTTTTTTTTTCATGTATACAAGGTGTCCCAAAAAGTGTTCTCTGTGGTTTGGGTGTACGTGAAGGCTGTTCAACAAAACCTCTTCGCCCAGTCCATCTCTCCGGCAGAGTTGCATCAAAATAGGCCCTTACGTCACGATGGTAGTGTGGCTGTGCCCCATCTTGCTGGAACTGTGTTTTATCACCAAACATTTTTTAAATGCGTGGCCTGATGGATTCTGAATCAGTGTAGGTGTCCAGTACTCGAAACAGTATTGTCCTGGAAATACACAAAGCTGTTATCCTACACCGTACAAACTCATGTGGTGTTCGACAGTAAATTGCTAATTTTGAGAATCTCAGCAGGTGCAGTTGTGCAATTTAAATGAAATGTGGCCTCGTCACTCCAGACAATATTTTGTTTGGGAATACTGCGTTTTTCGCACGTTCATTCAGGTACCATTGGCAAGATTCAGCTCTGCGCTCAGGATCATCTTCATTCAGAGCATGGGTTAATGCTGGAATGTAGCTTTTCCACGCACTCGCAGCAAAATCCAATGGATGCTCGATTTTGAGATTTCTGAGTAACGAGCCGCTTGCCGCATAGATTATTTGGGGACTGGTGGAGGGTCTACAGTAGTTCTTTTGCGTCACTGGTAGGTGGCAGTGGTATTCCAGATCGTCGTTTAAGGACATTTCGAACAGTTCCAGTTACTTCAAATATTTCTGATGTAAGCATTGGTGTGTTTCCTTGGTGAATTTCTTTAAAATTTCCTTTTAAACGTGGAACTAGTATTGATATAAATACAAAATTAAATAAATTTAGTGCATAACAGGTACACTAAAAAGAACATTAAAGAATAAGACTAAACAAGACTTTATAATAAAATTATATAAAGAAATGACCGTCCCAGTCATAATTTACGGACCAGAAACATGGACAATAAACGCACAACACAAAAGAAGTATTCAGAGACAGCAGTAATGGAATTTCTTAGACTCATAGCCATAGCCATACGAGACTAGACAAAAAGCAAACAATGAAATAAGACATCTAAGCGTAGAAAAATTAAATAAGACAATAATAGAAGAGGCTGGCCCCGTAGCTCAGTCGGGAGCACCTACCTGCTGTGCGAAGGGTCCCGGGCTCGATTCCCGGCTGGGGGTGGGAACTTTTCTCTAGCCAAGATTATGCCCTATCCTCCCCAGAGCCTGGAAGTATGAATAAAGGCTGGTGCACAACCGTCCGGTAACGAGAACGGGAATGCATATCAATCACAAAGTGAAAGTCGATTTTGCGCATTGGGATTTCATTTGTTTTTAACTGACCAATGACATTTTTTCACCTACTTCCAATTTAGCCTAGCCAACGTCAAAATTCGATAGAGTAAACATTATCTAAATGTACATCCATTACATTTCCGATCCCTCTACTTATGCCAAGCTTTCATTCCTTTATTTAATGGCATACATTAAAATTGTTTATTGTTCTTTTTTTTCATTTCCACCGATTTCAGCCGTTCTTTGCAGCTTTTGGCATTGTTTTTAGGTAATAGCCAGTTTTGAGTTGCATATAAACAAACTACAAATGATCCCTTCACCAGAGGAACCAACGCTGATTAGATTTGCGGGTGTCGGGATGAGGTTAGGAAGCACATTTACTACTAAAAAAAATAATTCCTTCCAGTTTCATGTTTCCAGCTTGCGACTGTAGAGAGCACTAGTGGCTGTTTCATGTCACGGCCGCCTAGAATAACCTCTAGTGAAGAGTCTAATATGCACAATAGGGATCCAATATGCCGTGCCCGGGAACGAGAACGAGAAAGTTAAAAGTTGGGCAACTCTTCTTTCCCGTTCCCTGGGCCCGGGAAGGCTTCCCGTCGGTTGTGAACATTCCCATTTGAATACATGTATTTAAACTTTCTCGTTCTCGTTCTGGTTACCGTTCTCGTTGGTTGTGAACCAGCCTTTAGAGTCTGAATGAGTTCACGAGTTAACACCATTGCCAATAGGCAATCTGTTCCAAAGGAAGGTACCTAAAAGGCCGCTGATATGAGCATTGCAATTAAAGGCGGAATATAAATGGAAAAATAAAAAAGTAATAAAATACAGAACAAACTGGAAAGAAACATTTAAACAGAATGGCAGAACATATATCAAAGGCAGCATATTCCCACCAACCAGAAGGAAGAAGAAACCCAGGATGATCCAGAAAAAGATGGAAAGAGCAAGACTTTGCAGCCGGAACGGGATAAACGTTGTAGAAGAAGAAGAAGACTATCTCTTTGTACTTCTCGTATTTTCAATAACACTTCAGCACAAACTTCCTTTTCTCAAAGCTTAGTCGTAACTCCTTCATTTTTTCGGGTTAGTTATACCTATAAAATAAGAAGAAAAATCAGTGAGTGAGTGCATTTTTTGGGACACCCTGTCTTTTGGAAAACGTGTAGTATGGTAAATAGTCAACTAACAAAGTTCCATTTCCTTACTGCGCCTTGGTTTGAAAACAGATAATGTGAAAACAGTTCACGGAACTTGTGTAACTAAAAACAATGTGAGATTTTTTCCCCTATTTATTTTACGTCACTGTAATTACGTGGTCATATCGCGACAGATATGTTAGGAGATATCTCGTGCTCGGTGTGTGGCGAATACCTAGAATTCCTGCACCATACAGTCTTGCTTTGTCACGCGTCCACAGAGGCCTTAGTCCTAGGCAACTGTACTTCTGCTTCTATAGTGACGGGCGGATGGCATTAGGGTGCGGTTCAGTCTACCTGCTTTCATTATCTGTGGGTAGATGGCGGAGCATTCCTCCTATTTTCATGTTTATTGTTGTTTTAGACCTAAGGTGGAACTTTAGCTCGTGATACTAATAACCCAATCCAGGATTTACCTTGGCGACTGAGGGATACTAAGAAAACACTCCAGTTATATTGGTCGGCCCATGGGATTTGAACCCGGAACCTTCCGAATGCGGGCCACAGACGTTACCGCTTGCTCATGTGTGTGAGTTCGTACTCCAATTATAGCAAATTAAGAGGACCGATAAAATGTCAAAGAGACTTCCTTCCTTCTTTCTTATGTCTAGGAAAAATGCATAAGGTTTTGGCATTGAAATGAGGATGTGTCATACATGCTATTTTCGCTCGAGCCCTTTTCAGCCTCCGCAGCACTCGCTAACATGATTGGTGAGCGATATTTATCATCTTCAAGAAAGTAACTATACAGGGCCCGGATTTTGATGATGTCATATTTTTTTCTTTATGCAGTATGCATTGTTCTTAAGTATTAACATCCTGAACACGAATCTCTGGTTATAAAAATATTAATTTTATTGGGAATTTTTGTCATATTTTCTGTTTTTGAAGTTTTAGTCATTTTTCAAATTTACGTTTTTTTTGTGTGTGTTTGCTTCCTTTTCTGGTACTTTTTGTTCCTTTTTTGGGCAAGAAATAGATTAACTAAAATTGTTAAATTATGTAACATTTATTTTTAACCTAACGAAATAAATGAATATTTGATCAGTGGGTGCACAATGTACATGCTGGGACTCGGTTTCTTACACAGTACATATTGTTGTCGCAAACAATTCTGCTATTTTCAATGTGCCTGTGACAGAAAAAAGGGGGAAAAAGAAAGAAAAGAAAAAAGGCCACTCGAAATGTGCAAGTTTAAAGGCAAATGTTTGATCCATTTTCACTGTCACACATTTAGTTATTTACAGATTTTCTGAGAGGAAAGTTTGGTGTTCAGTTCAATTTTCGTAGTTTCATTCAGCCATGCCTAAATTAAAGCCATCTAAAGCTTGTCACTTAAGCCAGATTGTATCTCAATTTGGAAATGTTTTCTCTGCGGACGGTGTATCAGCCGAAAGAAAATTCACTGTTCGGCAACATGTGGGTCGCGATAAGCATATACGGGCAATGCAACTCACAAGTAAGAAGAAATCCACCAACTTTTACTGCAACAAAGTGTATCCATGAAGGAGAATAAATCGTCAGATTTTTACACAGACTTTTTTGAAGCTTTAGTTTCTGCATACTAAATTTTGATATTGAACAATACTAGATTGAAAAGTTTTCTACAACTACATTTCGGACATCCTATCCCAGACGAAATCAACTTTTCGGAAGAACTACCTGTCACAATGTTACAACACATTAGCAAGATACGGGGAAAAGTAAATAGAAAGAAGATTTTCGTATCCATTGACGAAACGAGTGATGTAGAAAATCGTTACGAGGCTAGCGTAATCATTGGTATATTGGAGATCGACGAACCAGGTGTTTCTGCTTATAAGTGAGGTATTAGAAACTATTAATCACTCCACAATTTGTAGAATCTTTGAAAAGTGTATGTTTTTGTTATGGCCTGAGGCGACCAGAAATGATGACGTCCTGCTTTTTGTGACTGACGCAGCGCCATACATTGTGAAAACAGGAAAGTCAATACAAGTTTTTTACCCGAAAATGATGTACATTACTTGCTTAGCACACGCTATGCATAGGGTGACAAAGGAAGTTAGAGCACATTTTCCTCAAATGGATTGTCTAGTGTCAAAAGCGAAGAAATTTTGCAAAGGTTCCCTTTCTTAAACTGCACTTCAAGTCCATGGCTCCCGGCATCCCACCGGAACCTGTCATCACTCGATGGACACCCGGATAGATTCAGCAATTTATTATTGCGATCATTTCCAGATGGTGAAACTTGTTATTGAAACACTGAACCCTGACGATGCTACTACAACTGATATAGCTAAAATACTATTTTCAAACAGTGAAAAGGACAGCTAGCCTTTATGAAGGCAAATTCCAGTTGCTTAACACAAGGAATCACACATACAGGAATAAGGAGCAAGTCTGGAAAGTTCTCTAACTCTAGTTAACAAAATTGCACCTGATTTGAGAGTAGAGAGTGTAGAGGGAGAAGTTGGAAGAAGGGTATCTAAGAAAGTGGAAAGTGTTCTTGATAAAAACTCTGGATACAAAACTTTGTGTTGCATTTCTTAAGTGCCAATAGTGAACATTTGATACTTCCTGCATTGAAGAAGATCTCATTGCCAGTGATTTAGCGTACTTCAAGCATGCTCGAGTTGTGTCAGCGGATGTGGAAAGGAGTTTCTCACAGTACAAAAATATGCTTTCCGACAACAAGGTGTTCCCTAACTTTCGAGAACCTGCGCATGCTGCTGCTTACCTACTGCAATCATTCTGAATAAAGTAAGAACAAATTCGCGAGTTTAAATTAACATTAATTTTTAATTTCAGTTCTAATGTTACAGAAGTAAGAATTGTGCTGTACTCTCATACTCTGAAATGAAGACAAACATTTTTAAAGTCATTTTTAAGATCATTTTATTGATTTTTAGGTCATTTTATTTCTTAGATATTTTTAGGTCATCAAAATATAATTTATCGGTTAGTATTCTTAAGGCGTTCTTCCACAGAATTAAGACTTTTACTACATGTACATAATACATGTAGTAAACTGTATGGTAGTCTAAATGATTCCTCGCTTCTAAGATTACTGAGTTTTATTTCCCGCTTTATGCCATAGTATACACTAAATATCGCTAAAAAAGTTAAAATCGACTTACCCCTCAAATTAAATTGAGTTTTATTTATGGACGCTCTTTAACTGCGTGATCCTTAGCGTCACATTCTATGATGGGCGTGAAAGACCGGCAATTTTGCTCAGAGGCCTCTTTATTAGGTTTGAGGTTCTTTTACTCTACGACACGGGACCATCGGCTTTACTTCCCTTCCGAAGGAAGCCATGCTAAGAATTTTTACGCCCGAAAATATCCATCGCCCTCCGCCGGGTTTGAACCCGCGACCTCGGGACTTACCGTATAGTTTAGGTGAATCCTGAATGAAACAGAGCACTTGCCGTTTTCCTTTGTAATTCAATGAACCTCTTCTTATAGAAGAGTAGAGTGATCAACTATCAGGATGGTTACGCTGTAAAAATCACTCGCACCGCATGCGTTTTGACTGAGTGGGTTTGGAGTTCGATCCCCAACAGTCCCACCAATTTCGTTTTATTTCAGCAATTGCGTTGATTGCGCATCCGCATATTATCGTTCTTCCTCATCGACTGTCTCTCAATAGCATCATTCCTCTTTCTAGTTACGAACAATTCAGTGCAGTAATTCTAGGCCGTGCCTTACCAAAGGCAAAATGCTTCACAGCTCATAAGTTTTGTATTACTAAAGCGTCATTAGCTGTTGTGTTATTGTTTACAAACAGAGCAATTTTGTTGGAAATATCCAATGTGTAGAATGGAGTTTGGGTTTCATTTTATGTCACATATGCTATTACAGTTCATAACTGATATACAGAATGACTCCGAGTGAGCCAAAATACTCCGAACCGCCTGCGCGGCATTTTTCCTGTTCGCTCCTCGGCGCTCGTTGCCGTCTGCCGCTATCATAGAAAGTCGCGGATGAAACCATATAACATTTTTAAAACTACTTTTAAAGGCTTTACTTACCAATTTACGAAAGGAGATGCTGAAACTGGCCACCGTCGTCCATACATTTTTGGCATCTCTTTAGGAAACTATCCATCACTCGCCGTAGTTCATGTTGAGAAATTTCCTGGCGGATGTTTTGTTTTAATTCTTCCAGGGTGTGTGGGTTTGTCTTGTACACTTTATGTTTTAAGTTACCCTGGAGGGGTATTTTATGAACAATATTACCGGCTGAGCGGTGTTTTTCCACTAGGCGTGTGGAAATATGATAAAAGCATGATAACCCTCTGCTGCTAAAAACAAAGTCACACTGTTGTGGTTTTGCTGTGCAGTGTGAAGTGCAGTTTTGAGTTGACGGTGATGTGATATACGTAGTTCAGTTATTACGAGTTATTTATCATTTTGTCCTGTACTTAGTCACAAAGTATATTATGACTCAGTATATGTTTTCTACTGCACAGCGTGTATTTATTTATGATTCGCATGTGTTAACTCGGTCAGCTCACCAAGTGAAAGTACGATTTGCAGAAAGATTTCCAGGTGTTAAAGTTCCAGGCCGTACGACAACGGTCATCTTTTGGAAAATTCCCCCCAAAAATTCCGTGATGGATCGTTTCCTAAAGAGGTGGCAAAAGTGTATGGACGACGGTGGCCAGTTTCAGCATTTTCTTTCATAAAGTTGGTAAGTAAAGCCTTTAAAAGTAGTTTTAAAAATGCTGTATGGTTTCATCCGCGCCTTTCTATGATAGCAGCAGACGGCAACGAGCGTCGAGGACGCAGACAGGGAAAACACCGCGCAGGCGGTTCAGAGTCTTTTGGCTCACCCTGTAGTACCTGATTGTTTAAGTTGTTTACTTCACGAGGTAAAGTCCTTCACTGTAGCGACTGGATTTGGGACTTGTAGAAGACTCATCTGCTTCATTGTGATTTTAGTGATTGGAGATTTGTGTTTAAACTCGTAACACGGTAATAGAAGCTAGTTTTCATATTTATTTTGAATAACATCTGGTGTCTTGCAGAAATACGTGGAATAATTTAATGCTGTAATTGGAAATATATTATTTATAGAAGCATGAAAAAGTTCGGCTGTACCTTTGTGCGCGCGCGTGTTATGTATAAACGAAAACGCCTATAAATAGTATTCTTATTTTATAGACACTTTCCGAGTAGGCAAGACGAAGTATGCACAACGCAAACAACAAGCAAGTCACACAGCAAGATATTCAAGTTTTGTCCTTAAAAATGGATCTAACATTCTAATTGAAACAATACATATTGTCTTTGAAAAGTTGACGAATGTAAATGTGGTTAAATATAAAGCTTGTACTTTCGGTGAGCTGCTTTTATATTCTTAAAGTTCTCCTGAATTTTATATAACTGGGTTATGAACGTATTCTGCAATAAAATGCATGGCTGTATAATTTTGACGCAATTTAGTGATAGTAGCCGAATAATAATAACAACGATAATTGCGCATGCACAAGCAATGCAAGGTACAATTGCCTGCAATGAAAAGAAATTGATAGGACTGTTGGGGATCGAACTCAAATCTATTAACTTTGCAGTCAAAGCACACGGCACGTTGCATGCGAAAGATTTTACGCGTTGTCGTCCACTCGCCTCTTATATAACAACTGGTTCATTGCATCGCAACTGGGAGGATGGCACGTGCTCTCTGTTTAATTCAATATTAATCTAAGTTCTAAACTGTACGATCAGCATTCGAGGTGTAAGTCGATTTAACTTAGTTGCGATATTTAGTGCATACAATGGCATAAAGTGAGAAATAAAGCACAGTAATCTTCGAAATGAGAAATCGCTCACGGAGGCTACTACACTGTTTACTACATATATGACCATAGACGAGTTAATTTTTATGCCCTCTGTAGAGGAAAGCCTTAAATTTACTAACACGCACTAAGTGTACATTTACTTTCTTGACAAACAACATCCTTGCTTTGCACAACTTACCACGTTGTTTTACTAAACAAGGGTTAAAAGCGATTGAAGTTTTGAGTAGACTACAAAGGAAGTTCACTCTTGCAACTGCCAGTGTTTTCGGAGGTCACAAAATATATTTGAAGCAAAGGGAAACTGTCGAAAGCCAAGGATGAGAGAGAACTTTAGGCAGTAAGCCAGCTTATTGAAGATGGCCATTATGAAAATATTTCCTCGATGAGTGCAACCTGTAACAGTACATGAACATTAACGACGACCTGAACTAACTAAATATCCCATTAAGGTATTCTAAAACACTTTGGTCGATGAGTATGAGAAAGTGGAGTAAACTCACAGTGCATATCTTGAATATACCGGTCAAGCTTATCCTCCTACGAATATTATGTGCTTTGGCCAATGAATTGGGAGCTGAGGTTTAGTGGCGAACGACGATATCTAGTTGGAATGTTGAAACCTCTTACTAAATATGCACACTTGCATAGCAGTCTTGGACTCTGATCGGAATTACTTATTATGACGTCAAGCAGGACAAGTATAATTTAACCCGATACCTTTTCTCTATTAGTGAATTGCAGACCACGGATGCGAACAGTTTACAGTGAAGTGCGATGGCGTATTAAAAAATATTGAATAAAATACCCGTAAATAGAAGAAGAAAATAGGAAGTAAAACTAACGTGTGGATCAGACTTTATATGGTATTAGCAGAAAATGGTGAGGACAAATGCTACTTAGCTGACTCTGGTAATATGCGAATACATTTTTTAAAAGTATTGTTTTGTTCTTTATAACGGTTCTACTGCATTGTAATAGCAGGATCTTGTTTATTCATGTTCGATATTTTTGCTATATTTAAATGGTTGTACATATGTAGTAGCGAAATAATTTCCTGATACATGTTAAACATCTAGCATCTTATAGATACATAGCAACATTTTTTTTTTATTTTTAATGTAAATGTCTACCAGCGTTTCCTTATTTGTAATATTTATTTTCACTTTATAACCAAAACAAACCTCTGATATTTTAATTTATTTATATTTCTTTTCGCTTCATAAAGCATATATTTTAGTTTCTTATTCTTCCTTAGTGCTTTTCGCTTAAAAAAAATGTCGTCCTCCATAGTCTGGAAGTACCATGTTCTCTAGTTGCTGAGGTCGCGGGTTCAAAACCCGGCGGAGGGCGATTTTTTTTTCTCGGGCGTAAACATCCTTAGCATGGCTCTCTTCAGAAGGAAAGTAATGCCGGCGGTCGTCCCGTGTCGTACATTTACGTCACGCAAAAGAACCTCAAGTCTGATAAAGAGCAACATTTCCAGTCTTTCACGCTAAGAACCATAACAATTAAAGAGCGTCCATAAATAAAAATCAGTTTGATTTTTACTTAAAAACAATAATGATACTGTGTGGTGCCTACTGTGTATAACTATAAATATAAATCAAAATATTAATTATCCTCTCTCTTTATTTTTTCCGGGGTTACTCAGAAGCAAATGATTGTGAGTAAAGATAAACCTACTCGACGCCTCACAGCAGAGTAGTGAAAATGTGGATGGATAGATGGACGGACAGGCGCCGGGCGAATGAGCTGGTGTGCAGGGAGTCTGGTGGCACAAATCTCGCTCGATCCCATAATCAAGTGGAGAGTATGAGCAAAAAGCGAGGTTTGTTTATCAGGGGGAAAGATTATTTAAGCATCTTAAGCAGTGAAGCCCAACCTTGTCTCTTATGAGCTAATGACGTCATATTATCGCCTAACCCCAACTTCTTCATTTTATGTCATGAAGCATATCCCCTTCACTCACTCGGTGACATTGGAGTTTGGATAACCCATGACCACATGAATACGTCATAGCTTTGCGAACAATGCATGGGGGCAAATCCGTCTTCCTCTGTTTCGCTTAAGGTCTGATCTTAAGCACGAAGCAATGATCTTACGAGTACTTTGATGTAAATAGGAAGAGATAAGCGGAGTTCAAGTATTTGGAGTACAAAGCGATTATGATCTAAATACATGAGAGTATACCGGGTTTGATGGAAAATTAACTTAAATTGAGTTTTATTTATGGATGGTTCTTAGGGTCCCATTCTATATCGGGCGTGAAATACCGGAAATGTTGCTCAGAGGTCTCTTTATCACCCTTGAGGTTCTTTTATGTGCCGTAAATCTACGGCACGGGACCACCGGCTTTGCTTCTCTTCAGAAAGGAAGTCATGCTAAGAATTTTTAACGTCCTCCGCCGTGTTTGAACCCTCGACCTCGGGAACTAGAGACTAGCATCGTACCCCTAGACCACGGAGAACGACAGGGATTGATGGAGTCAGTATAGGTGAGGTGTAAAGAAAATTGGTGGGGAGTGTTAGAAGACTCGAAGCATAATTACGGAAATAAACTGCATGAGAACACACATTTTATTATAGAAACGGAAAAATTTAAGTTCATTTCTCTTCCTGTTTTCATATAGAAATACCGCAAACCTCTCCAGCTTGTAGAGTTAACAGTTTGTTTATATCCTTCCTTGTGCAGTACGGCATACAGTGTTGTCAAGTTTTCGTTGGCGTTTTCTAAGCTAGGCATACTTATGTTAAACTATCATTTCTGTTCATCACGGCTACAGATGGACGGGGAGGCAACCCAAAAATGTGGCTGTTCTTGAAGATAATCTTGTCTCATAATGAAAATAGAGTGACTGGAGGGGATATATTCATGCCGCATAATTCAGTATCACTCTTTATATGTGCATGTCATCCTAGTATAACTGGGTGTTTGAAAACAGGATAACCGGTTTGATCACATAATATGAACACTAACAGTTCATTGAAGCACAAGGAGCATAGTGATTTTTTCTACGAGTATAAAACTTGTAAATGTTTGTGTTAAGGAATCTCTCAGCTATATTGGCAGTGGTGTTAGTCATGCAAATTTTAAATTGTGTTTAACGGCCAAATTAATTCCTAATGTTTAAGGTGGACTGGAATGGGTTCGAGAGAGAGAGAGAGAGAGAGAGAGAGAGACACGAATATTCTTTGGATATATTACCTGTTTCTTAATCTCCCGAATTTTCTGCTATTAGTGAGGTATAAATCAAACAGAAATTACGACTATATAGTTTTTGTTGTGATATTTAAATAAATGTATGGGCTCACCACCAAGCCATATAGCTGTAGAGCTAGTTTCTTTTGATGTCTCAACTTTGAAGGTAAATATAGTATAAGTTTTTTCTGCCTTTTTCAGCTTCTACAAATACAGGCATTTTATGTATGCTGAAATAACATTTTTTTTAATTTGGCTAAATATCAAACATTCCAGCAAGACACGTATTGCAAAATGTAGAGATTATCGTACCTAATAAAAAGTAATTACTCATTAAGTAAAAATGTATAACAAGTAGTTATAGAATTAATTACATATCTACAATTTTCATGCATCTGACTTGTATAGTTTCTGAGAACATCCTCTTTGTGAAATTTGGTCACTCTTCGCGCCCTAGCATGTATTAAACTTGCTTTATAATTCCGTTTTGGGCTTAGAAATTTCAATCTGACTTCTAACAATTCATTTGGGTAACGCGTGATAAACTTACCTAAGTAAACTTTGAATTATTGTTTTCTGAATTTCCTATAGCATCCGCGTTACGCTACATTATTTAAATTATACGGGCTGCTCGACTCGAGCCATTCATACATGTTTTAGGCGGATCACAGAGCATAATTATAGAAGTGAATTAATAACCCATAAACGTATGCACCACGAGAATACAAAACTAGACGTTTTCTAATGTTGAAGCCAAATACAAGGCTGATGTGGACTTTTTCCGATGGGATTCACATTGTGTAAAATAGGAGTTTCACGGTAAGCGTTTCAGTACACCGTGATCTGTTGAAAGATTCATTCCTGCAAGTCTTTCAGGAGTGGAAGACTCGGAAGGATAACTGCAAGTAATTCACTGGAGTCTGTTTGGATAAACTCTATAGTGCTCGGCTTTCTAGTCCTTAGGTTAGTAGGTTTCGGCATTTGTGGACCTAGCCCTCCCCCGCAAAACCCTCGTACAAAACGAGCAACAAAGAATCCATTCCTCTTATTGTCTAACTTATCGTCTTATTTAATCAAACTTTTTGAAATGTCCTATTATTTTTAACATTATAGAGTCGGTTATTACAAGAGACAAATGTTTGATATATCTAAAAGGTTATATATTATTTCTATAATCAGTATTTGATACATTGGAAGATTCAATACAAGCTGACTCCAGTTTCTATATTCTACCTGTAGTGTTCTCTACCAGATGTCAACTGTGAAAGAGTATTTATTGCTCTGCTAGTAATGCATGTTTTGAGAACAAGGCACTCTTCTGTGTGCAGGAGTAGAAAAGGCCGGCCAGCCAAAATGCGACGCCGCGTGGTCTTCAAGTCTGGAGAATGCAACGTGCTGCAGAGTCGTGTGGCGCAACGAAGATTACGTTATCTGCAGGACATCTTCACTACCTTGGTGGATACGCAATGGAGGTGGACCTTGCTTGTGTTCGCCCTCAGCTTCATCCTCTCGTGGCTCGGCTTCGCTCTCATCTGGTGGCTCATCGCCTTCACACATGGTGACCTGGAGCCCGAGCACTTACCCGATAAGCAGGTGGAATCAAACTGGACACCGTGCGTCATGAACATCTATACCTTCGCTTCTTGCTTTCTCTTCAGCATCGAGACTCAACATACTATCGGGTAAGTGTGCATATCACCCGAATATGCGGAAGTAGTGAATATTTAAAAAAAAGTACGCAGGAGCGAGATTTTGGTTCCGAGTAATTCAGGCACTGCATGACGTATCTAATGCGGCTGAAATAATAGATGTACTATCCTCGCTAAAAGCAGGCAAGTCTTTGATCCACAATTAGGTGTAATATATTTCCAATAATTCAATATCGATTCCTGGCTGGGGCGGGAGAATTTTTCTTTAATTTTCTACCCTGCACAGAGTCTATGCATGTTGTAGTGGATGTGTTTTTATGATACAAATTAATAAAAAATACGATAAAAGTGTGCAATTACACAAGTTACTATCACTTCTTTCTCAAGTTAAATCACTCAACAAGATATGAGCATAGGAGTCAAAGGGGACTATAAAATTGGAACAAATATATATATACCAGTAAAGGAATGTCCTTTGCATCATAACACCAATAAGTAACTTCTGTGCCTCAGTGCTCAGCAGTCAGCCTCATATCACAACCATATACAACGTAATTCGGTGTTGCAATATTTTAATATAGCTAAAGGCAATAGAACAGCATGGTAATACATGTAATTCACAGGAAAAGTATAACAGTATAATCTTTGAGAAGAGAGGGAATACTTTCACCAAAGTGCCATTAATAATTATCAAGTATACCTAATGTGCTACGAGTATACTCAAGTACAAATAAAATGCTAGCAGTATGGTGCAAAGGACAGGAATGCAAAAATGCTGCAAATTGCTCACATTGCCTATACATATTAGCAGCCACAACAAGTACTGTGACTTAATTTTGTTTTTCCCTGAGTCAGCACTAGGCAAATAGATACAAACATGCAATAGAGCTGCCCACAGCCAGCCCACTATGCAATCAACAAATTACTTTGGACATGCTCACTTTTCTCAAAAAGGGTGAAATCACAGAAATATTTAGCAGAATATCCTGAGTATGGCTGATCTCTGCTTGTATTTGCAAAAGGTTTTTGATTTGTTCTAATCAAACAATTCTTCCTTTCTCAACAAATGAAGCCTGCATGTTATTTTCTTGCCAACAATTATTTTATAATTTTTAAATTCAGAATAAGTTTAGAAACTGAAACTCAGGAAGTCAAACTTAGGAACACGTTCTTGAATTCTGCATTATACTGAGCAGCTGACTCATTTCTTAAAAAATTGCAACAAACAAAAAAGTTGTGTTCTGTTTTAAATCTTTACAGCACATCAGACCGAGACATGTACTGTCTATCTACATGTGAAATATATGGTATGAAGATGCGATATCAGCTTTCCTAATCTGACATAGTATCTTATTGTCCAAGAGGTCACTGCAGGATTATTGTGCGCTATAGTTAGAGTGATGAGAATATCAATATGTATAAATAATTAAAGCCTTACTGGTAAAGAACATTTTAAATTATTACAACACTAAAAGCAATGGTTTCACCAGAGCACTACTAGACAAGAAAATACAAAATCCAAAGAAAAAAAGGAAAGTTGGGGAGAGAAGAAAAGATGGTAAAGGATTTTACTATTTTGCTGTCATTTCTTTTCACAACAAAGTTAATGGCAGCTGGCAGCCAAAGCTAGAGGTAGCTTTGGCTATGTAACAAGGGAATCACATAGGAGCACCATTTGATTGCATCACCATTGGTATTGCTAGATCTTTTAGAGAAAGTACCTTCTTGTGATGGCCACAGACTACTTCATTATACATACTACTCTAAGCTGCATGACATCACCCAACAGATAAAGTGACAGCAAACCACCTCATGGAAGCTGATCTGCTACTTTGGGGTGTCACTGGAACTACATGCTTACCGGAGCACCAAATTAAGAGTCAAACCTGACGAAGGAAGTGCTGTAGTAGCTTGGGGTGTATAACATCAGATTTGCATTTTTGTCGTTGGCGCATCTTCAGTGCAGGTTATAGAAATCTCCAAATAAGCAAATACTTCCAAAATATATCATTGAATTTACTGCCAGAATGAAGTTTTTACTCTATATCTTTTCACAGCACCACCACTTGAAAAATGAATGTCTGTAACATTGTAAAAACAAACACTTTAATAATTAGACTAAATTGTCTAGTATATTAATCATTTATATGGTTAGATTTCTGAGGATGGGAAGAACATTAAAGGAGTGATTTTGCTATAAATTATTAGTTTTCCTTACAAGCTAATTAAATAATTTTATTACTTAATGAGAGTTATCTTCTACAGAAGCTTTCAAATATAGCTTGTTCAGATTGGTATAGCTTATAGCGTGTATATTTCCACACTCTATCTCACTGAGAGTTATATTTGCTAGTACAAGGGAGAGGTGTAAGAGGGGCAACAGGAAAAGCAGGAAATTTGTTGTTGTGCTTTATCCTCTCTGGGACTGTCTAAATGATGCCAAAATTGAAAATGGAAGGGAACAGGTTTCAGGATTTTAACTGATTATCCAAAACACATTCTTGTCATTATAAACTTTTTAAGAAGATATAATTTTGAGTTTAATTAGTACTCAATAACCCATTTATTGCTAGTATTTACCCAGAATGTGTTTTGTTAGGATCTTCCTAACATCGTCAGCTCACATTGACTGTTGGATTTTGACTTAACGAACTCCCTGGTGACGATTGAGGCATCTCTCTTGGTGATCTGATGAATGGTGATGAGTTTGGGTTCTCATTAAATGTGGTGTCAAAATTGATGACTTTTCCTTCATATTACTTTATGAAGATCTTTTCCCATGTAGATAATGCTGTAGGACCATGAACACTTTTTAATTAATGAATTTCCTGTTCTATATGATGGTTCTCCTTCCAAAAATGGTATGCTATTGCAGATTTGTCTATTTCTTTGTTTCTGAGGTTCCTAAAAGGTTCTTTAAGCCTAATGTTCAGATTCCTTTTAGTTTTTCCAATATAGAGTCACATTTCTTTGCAATTTATCTGGTAAACACCTGAATTTCTGTCTGTTTTATGCAATTTCAGAAGATTTTGTACACTAAATTTGTTTTGTGGTGCCAAAGTAATGTATTCTTTGAAGACTTTATGGAAAAGGTATGTAGCTCTGGGGTGGTACGTAAATTTCTTATATGGGGTATAATTGCTGATTGTGGAAAGTATAATACAGGCTTGCGAATTTAAAATTATTTTCTACGGCATTGGGTTAAACAGATCTCTAAACCTAATTTTGGTATGCTGAATTCAAATCTGCTTTCCAATATCATGCACTGTTTTTTGGCATGCATAAAGAAAATATGTAATATTTGACTTTATTTCTAGTTTTTAAGTACAATTTAAAATGCACGAAATCATGAAACTAAGAAACAATCTCAATTCTACATATGCAACGTTTACATTGAACTAGGAAATTTCAAACATACCTTATGATTTTATTTTCTCCTTTGCTTTGTTGAAAACAAATGCTGAGTTGACTTGCGCTTGTGGTCCTGATGAGGGTTTAATCTAATTAAACACCAACAGCAGTGGCCATCATGGAGACATCCCATTGACCCTGGTACCTTGTTTCCATCTCCTTTATGACCTGGTGGAATCTCTCTCCCTGTTCTTCACTTAGAGCACCCAAGTTTACAGGAAAAAATTCAAGATGCAAATGCAGAAAGTGCAATTTTAAGCTCATATTGCATCCGAGTGCCTTTAACTTTTTGAGCATGGTTGTAACAATATGCTCATATTGATCATATTTAACATTACCTAAAAACTTGTTTGTTTATAACTTCATTGAATGAGCCCCAAGCTTGAAGCCTATGCCTGTCATATTTCTAAAAGAACATCCTTCATGAGTTTGCGAATCTGTGGGTCGTCAAAAATGCCTTCTTTCACAACATTGGAAATTTCTGAATAAGATGTTGGAAACACAGACCACATTTATCCAAAGCAAATTGCTTCATTATCCCTAATTTGATATGTAAAGGGCGTAGCAAAACCTTTTGTGAGTCAATCAGCATGTGATTTATTACATTTTTTGTCCCTGGTGCACAGGAATTCTGTGTACCCTGTTTGTTGGTCCAATAAAATACTGCACACTTTAAGATCACACCACTTGTGTTCATTATATTTAATTTTTTCTAGGACAGTATGCAAATTTTGGTACATTTCTTTAAGGGATGTAGAGTGAGCTATTGGAACTGAAGCAAACATATTGCCAGCAGAACACCTTTCAGACTTCTCTTGCTTGAGTCAATAAATAGATGCCAATATTTTGCTTTGTAAGCTGTTCCAAGACAACCTATCAAATTAGGGATATCACAACAATACACTAGTTCCCCTTCCTTTGCAAAACATTTCTGGAACTCTTTTTCTTGATGTCTGTACCAGTAGAAAGTTGTTTCAGGTCCTAAAAGATTGTTTTCTTTCAGCTTTGAACTTAAAAGTTCACTTTTTTCTTTGGTAAGACCCAAATCACGTACCAAATCATTTAATTCTGACTGACTCAATGGATTTGGAATGTCATCTTCTAAGTCTGGGGACCAATTTAAATCATCATCTACACTCAAAGTATCAGTACTACTTTCTGGTAATACCATAGGTGGTAATAGAACAGGAACGTCAGGCCTATGAGGCACAGGTCTAATTGCTGATGGCAAGTTGGATATGTAATGCCCGCCTTGTTTTTCCTATTGAATCCATATATATTACACAGACAAAAATAACAGTCACTAAAATGATTTTGTTGTTCATGCTATACCATAGGAACATGTAATGGTAGAATTGCTTACGTAATGTTTTTACGTAATGTTTGTTTTGTTGTTGTAGCCCTACGTTGTGGTAGCCAATTTGATGCAACTTTATGTTTACGTAATATGTTTTTACGTAATGTTGTTAAAACTTGTAGATCTTATGTTGTGCTGCTTTTGTTTTGTTTGGTTACATAATTTTTAACTGCCCCACGTATGGGAGCCAATTTGTAACGGTATTAGTTATAATGTTGATGCTTGTGATGTTTGTGTATGTGTGTTTACTTCACGCGTTGCCATCTTGTGACGTCATTCATTTGTTTGGTCTGTAGCTCCATCTTGTGTTAGCAATTTGCATCAGTGTTAGTGTTCGTTTGATTTCATTTCAAATGTCCTCCGGCTAGCTATTATCTTATCTTGGGTCGAACATGTGTCTCTATACAGGTTGTGAAGCGGAAAGGAATCTTTTATCCAAAAATTACACTGATGAAGAAATTTGTTTTATAATTTTTATTGTCGAACACGTTCACTATCACTTTTACATATTGATCTGGATACTCGCCAAACTGAAACTGTTATAATACTTCTTACTGATCATTTTTAATTCACGTACTTCAACTTTGTGTATAATTAACTTGATAATACTTTAGATTTTTCGTAACTTGTGAATCTATAGCCGACGTATCTCATACAAATATTTTGACGAACTGGCGAACTTAAGACGACGTGTATTGCACAAAGAATTTTGATGAACTGCCTGAATACGACGTGTAATGTATGAATGCTTTCGGCGAACTGAAGGACTGACTGACGTTACCTCTAACTTGGCTTCTATTTATACCCCTGCATGTAGATACGCCTAAAGATTATAACTGAATTGCAATTGGCTAATAAAACGCGCCAACATTAGCGTCTATCTTAATATCCAATGAAAACCACGAATACATATGCTTTTAGGGAAACATTCCAGAAGGTTCTCAACGGAAAAAACGCGCGAACATTACGTAACTTCCTTGTTCCCAATAATGATAAACAGCTCAGCCCCCTTTCTGCATTATTGCGCTATTATTGACAGTTTCAGTAAAGCCCTATAAACTTATTTCCCAATAATAATTACAATTAATAAACATCTGAAATCAATGTCACATAAAAATGCATATTCATATTACAATCATTATTTACATTTAAGTAATTTGTGATACAAATTACTGCATCAAACACCAAAGGGCATAGATGAATGAACTCCCTTGTACCATTGTCTTAGATTTTCTACACAATACGAGGAGCAAACTTCTTGTCTTTATCTCCTAATTTAATTTTAAAATAGGCCAGATACAAACTCTTGATAAATGCGGTAATGTTTTTTTGTTTTTTTTATGGTACTTTATCACATAACACCCACAGACATAACAGAAATTGTTAAGATTGTTCACATAGCCTCTCCTAGATATGCCACTCAAACTTGCCATTTTTTTCACAAATAAAATTAACAACACAATACAGCTTCAAAAGAGACTAGCTGAGAAGCTTAAAACTGTACTGAGGATTCTAAGATAGGTTTCTGTTGATATCTTAGGCAATGAATGTTTATGAGATAGGTTCAACATTACCTGCAAACAGAGATAGACAGTGGTACAACATAATGCCATATGATTTAGCATGTTTACATGTACTAATCAACCATGCTGTAAGTCGGATATGCAGTGATGTTAATACTAGCATACTGAACTTTCAATTTTGTTTTGAAACAGAATTATTAAAAATTTATAGTGATATGTAAAAACTATTATTATTTTCGAAATCAGAGCATCCAATTTGAACCATTATGTTGTAAAATATTCTGTGCTGCAAAATCTTCGCAGGCCTGTATAATTATCTGTCTGCATCTCTGTTGTCTTTTGAATATATCAACTTTCTTTTTTACCAATTCTGCCCATAAACCATTATGTTCTGAAGTGTGAACTATATGATTACATGCTTTGATATATTCTATCTTGTTTAATTCACCAACCTGTGAGTTAAACTATTGATGAGAGCATGCTCATGTTGTTTTGGGTTCTGTCCATCTGATTTTATGAAATTTTCTGTATGTGTTTCTTTCCTATATATATATGCCAAATTCTAGTTTATTGTGTTTTCTGATTATTTTCAAGTCTGGGAAATGGATTTCATTAGCCTTCTCTTTTTTGACAGAAAACTTTATTGTGGAATTCTGTAAGTTAATTAGTTTCAGTGCATCATCTACCTGTTTCTCATTTACTATTGTCCAGATGTCATCCATATATCTATACCACTGTTTGAATATTAAGGGGAAAGAGTTTGTTGAAATTCAAATTACAAACAATAACACGCGCACGCATGCACACACACAGAGTGATTCAGAAATAGCGCCCCTTTTCAACTGTTTACAAACACTTTATTAACACATATCTTCATGATTTATAAATGCAGATGTATTAGTGAGTCTTTGGAGTTTCATGTGGTATATAGCAATCACTTCTTAAAGAATCACATCACACAGATGAGCACCACTATTATCGGAGCACTCATGTAGACGAGCTATGAAGTTGCTACACAAAGTTTTCTCCAGTACAGCATAAGGAATATCGGCGATTTCTCTAAAGATGTTGGCCTCCAGCGCCTGGAAGTTTGCAGGGCGATTTTCGAACACTCTGGACTTAAGATACCCAATACACACAAATGAGAGCCGTCAGATCTGGTGAACGTGCCGACCAAGCCACATCACCAAATCGGGAGATGAGACCTCCAAGAAACCGTTCGCATAGTTCGTCCATTGACAGGCGGTGTGTGCAATTGCACCGTCTTGTTGATACCACGATTGGCCGGGGATGCTGTTGTTGTAGCGCAGAGACCACAAAATTCCGAATCATGGACACATATCGCTCGGAATTCACAGTACCTACATGTTGCACCATTGTAGTCCCGAAAAAAATATGGACCGACGATCCCAGCTGTTGTGATTCCACACCACACCGTTAATTTCGGGCTGTGTAGCGCTTGTTCATGGAATTGCTTTGCGTTCTCAGTGCCCCCAAAACGGCAGTTTAACTTGCCCCTGACAAGAAATTTGCCTCGTCAATCATCATCAAGCTGTAAACAATTCCTGGATCAGTCGCTCACATTTCCAGAAATGTGTCACAAAACCGAACACGTGCGACCCTGTCGGCGGGCCTTAAACGTTGTACTACCTGAATCTTGTAGGGTCGTGCATGCAAATCTAGGCATAAAATGCGCTGTACACAGTCGTGGCTCATGTTTGCTGCCTGCGATCTGCGACGGAGCGATCGTCGTGGACTTGTTTGAATGGATGACCGTACACGATCGATGTTTTCCTGTGTCTCCACATTTTAGGGTCGTCCAGGAGGTTTGCTATCACGCACCGACGCATCCTCGTGCCACTTGGCTATTCGTATGGTATGGCTATCCAGGACGTTTCTGCGATAGTTTAATTTGCGGAAAGCTCATTGGGTCGCTACTATTGACTTAGTTTCAATGTAGAGCTCTGTCACACGAACAACTTCTCTATCATAACTGAATTTCCCACTCCCTTGTATTGCTGCTAACGTGTACCGACTACCTGCGCGCGCACCAGCAGTCACAGAGCCAACTGAAAAGGGGTATTCTTTCTGAATTATCCTATATATACAATTTTTTGTAGCATTTACTGTGTCTAGTATAACACTTTTATTGCTGATTTATATCCCTGGGTTGGGGTACCTTCTCATAAACAATATAACTCATACTTTAATAATGTTGACTATAAATTCTGCTAAATATATACAGAAAATCCTCATTTTATGTTCCTACAATTCACAGCAGTTTAACAATGGTGGCTCATGACTTGGGTTTTCAAAATGAATACTCCACTCCCATGAAATGTGAGCTAGTAATGATTTCAAACATTGGTACCTACTTTAAAGTTCTCACACTTCATAACATCATGGCTTACGAGGACAACGCTGAAAATTTTAGAAAATCAAACAAGGATTAGTTTTCAAAAATTTAAATGATTTTATTGTTTTTCAAAATATTACCCTATAACAACAATATATCTTTGCATTTGATGAAACCAGTCCTTAAAGCAATGATGCCACTCTTTCTGAGGTACTTCAGAAATCAAGTTTTCATGCTGCTTCATCTGATGATGAAAAAGTGATTCCATGCATTTTATCTTTAATTCTTGGAAACAAAAAGAAATCACAAGGGGCAAGGTCAGGGCTGTATGGTGGAGAGTCCATGATACTGACCATTAGAATATCCAGATACTCAGTTGTTAATGCGACGATTCATTGCCATGATGTAACATTATTTTTCCTTTTGAGCATTTTTCATGAACTTTTCAAAAATTTGCAGTAAACAGACATTTGTGTACCAATTGGCAGTAATGGTACATCTTATCTTCTAATGCTATATTAGCAATATGGCCCATTTTAGAAAAAAAACTACAACCATCTTCTTACCAGCATTGTAAATTTGTCGGACCTTTGGAGGCTTAGGTTCTGTTCGAAAGACCAATTGAGTCCATTGGCTTTTCTTTCAGGATCATAAAAATAAATCCAAGATTCATCACCAGTAACAATATTTCAAACCACATTTGAAGTGCTGCCCTGGAATTTTTCTACACCAATCAATGCATTGTTGTTTTTGATTAGAAGTTAGTTTTGTGGAATCCATTGACAACAACGTTTTCTCATGTCTAATTGTTGATGTAAAATGTTTTGGATTTGACTCATACCAATGTACAATATTGCCCAAATAAATTCATAAGATGTTCATCGATCTTCTTCAAATATTGCTTGAACAGCAGCAATATTTTCATCAGTAACAGGCAGTTCTTGGGCATCCTCCACGAAATTCATCACTAAGAAAAAACTAAATCTTTTTTGAATTCATGATACCAATTATAAATTGTTGCCTTAGATGGGGCTTCTTTGTCAAATGCATTTCTAAGACGATTTTCACATTGTTTAGGTATTAATGATGATTTAAAATCATAAACAATCATAGTTCGGAAATGTTCTCTGGTCAAATTCATTTTTGGGTGAACACAAATGCTTTAATGATGATAACTAACAAACTATTAGAGCAAATCAAACAAACTACATGCCAATCAACTCACAAAACATTAGAAAGTAGCGGTCAAATATAAACAAATTTCATTTGTTTTTAGAAACATGGCATTCTAAACATATGCAGTATAGCCCTTGTATTTGTCATGTTTTTTGTTTCTTGTCTGAAGTGCAATGAAATTAAATAAAGCTAAGAAACATTTGTGCTCCAGAATGCCTCCATTCACAAGGATAACCATAGCTGTATTCTTCATACTAATCTAGCTGTCAATGATCAGCTCATTGTGTTATCACAAGGTGAACACATAAGATTCAGAAGTGAAAACATGTACAGATAAGTAAAACACATACACTAATGCTAATATTTTATACAAATTTAAAATTAAAAACATATTTATGTGAAATTAAAAACATATTTAGAAGAGTAAAATTTGTACATCAGTTATACAAAATACAATTTGACTCCAATATCAATGACTGTATGCATTAAACCTATTTAATTAGAATATAATTATTTTCATGCCAAATATAGCTAAATTAAACTGCACCATATGCATAATATGATTAGAAACCTATATTTAACATGAAATACCTAGGTATTTAAATATTGTTTTTTGGATTAGAAACTACTCTGAGCAGAAAACCGTCTAGTTTAAGTTTTTTTACATTCTAAATGATTTTAGAGATCTGAGAGTTTGTTATGCAGCTCATTGTAAAGCTCTGTTCTACGTGTCTGTAAATGGAGGTCTTTGTTTGCATTTGTGTAGTAATCATGTATTTTATAGCTTGTTTTGGTATTGTTTCTTTAATTTTTTTAGTTACATTATTACTATGATCATCTATAATAAATACAGTGCTAATATATATAAATGTTTAAGGGCTTCCATACATAAGTCAGTTTTAGTCCCAATATTATTCTTATTGCTGTCATCTGAAGTACCTATGCATATTCTTTTAAAAGTTTTAGATGCACTGCATCCTCAAACTGTTACGCCATAGGATGGATGTGTATGTATTACTCCATAATATATTATTTCTAAAGTATTTATTGCAACAAATTTGGATATTTCTTTATTAGAAATAACCCAGATCATGTGGAGCACCTTATTGTTCCCTGTGGCAAGTTCTACTCCCAATATTGTTCCTTTCATAAGAGTTTTATGTATTAAATACAATCCATGTTTCAGTAATTGATATTCATGCTCCATATATTTTTTATGGTTATTTTAAAAACATACATAAACATATATTAGCTTGAGGTTCATATATGCCAAAAGAGTCAAATGCAGTGTGATGTTGTATAGGTATGGATCACGTTTTACAACTGAAGAATGTCCAGAAGCAATCTTTGTCATGTGCCTCCAAAGTATCACAGGGGTGATGATCCAGGCCTTCATGGTGGGGATAGTATTTGCCAAGATGTCACGACCCAAACAACGTGCTCAGACTCTCCTCTTTAGTCGCAATGCTGTTGTCTGTCTGAGAGATGGAGATCTTTGCCTCATGTTCCGTGTGGGAGATATGCGCAAGTCTCATATTATTGGTGCCACAGTTCGTGCACAGCTAATAAAGACTCGTACCACCAAGGAGGGAGAAGTGCTCTACCAGCATCAGGCAGAACTCAAGGTAATGATGATCAAAATTGTTTGGGTATTTGCTATATGCCTTGTCATATTTTGATTTTGTGATTTAGGATTAGCCTTAATTATTATGTTTATCAAGGAAACACATAGTTTTTAAAAATTTTTAAAATATATATTTCATATTTAATATAAACAATGAGATTAATACTGTGGTAGAAGTGCACCAAGGTAGCAAATGTAATGTGTGACATGCTGCATCTTAACACTACAGAGCATCAAAAGCTTTTTGTTTCAAAAGAAACATGAGACTTTATAGACAAAAGTACCTACCACTGTTTTGCAACATATGCATTTTTCGGTAGGTATGTATATTTAAGAATCTTAATTTCTTAAAATAAAATAGCATGTTAGTGTTCTTAGCACCAATGACTTTACAAGATGGAATGAGTTAAAATATGCTTCTTTTAAGTGACAATTCGTCGTGATAAAATGAATAAAAATCTGTAACTCTATTTTGCTCTGTGAAGGATCGTATGGTTAGGAATTGAACATTAATCATTCATATACTTATGTTAATGATGACAAAATTCACAGCAATTAGACATGACTATTTTTGAGGGGATACAAGATTGAAATATCATCATCATCTTGGTCAAAATTTGGAATGTTCCACTTTCATTTCTAAATAGTACTTCACAGTTTTACTTTTCATGTGCTGTCATTAGTTTTGTCTTATAACCATTTTTAAACTTACAGAGGTTATTTTTACATTAGATGTGCAGTTTAAACTTGAAAACATGCCCTCTTTCCTCAACCTAATATATGCTCTGTGCTGCATATTTAAACACTTTCCATTATTCTGTCTTTACTTGGTTTGTATAATGGTCCTGGTGACAGAAGTTTGTAATAGGTTAACTTTTTCTTACATGTGCTGATATAGACAACAACGTGAATACTGTGCTGAAATAAACAGTTATGAATTTTAAGCATATCTACATACAAATAGGAAAACAAAACAAATGAAACAAAACCCAGAATATTTCTTAATTGCATATGTTTGCATTAAATACTTACAAAGTATCAGTCCAGAAAAATAAGAAAAGCAAGACAAAGATTCTTTATATATAATAAAGTATAAAAGGTTATTAAAAATTATTTAATATGATAGCATTTGAGTTAAAAGATTCAAATTTGATAAGATAGTACAAATATATAACTAAAATCTAGGAGTATGAAACTTTTGCCTTCTAAATGCAGGAATTAAAAGATTCAGCCCAATTTCCTCTTAATAAAGAATGGATGTAATGAATTCGTTTTAATATAACATTTTCTGTTGGTCTTGTTACCACAGAAACAAATGGAACAATTGGAATAACTTTGAATACTGTATAGGAATTCTCTTGGCAACATTTTGCAAGTGATTGGGTGGGATCCTCTTCTTTGAGCATTTGTTTAAAGTTGTGCATTGAGCTTTATGAGCATGCAGCATGATATTGTGTGGCATTGCAACTTAGCATTGCAAAACATTATTAAGAACTGTAATTATTAAATAAAAACAAAACTAATAGAATTTGTGCTCCTCAAATTTACTCTTAAAAGGAGTGTGTTAAAAGTTGAGTTTTATTTATGGACGTTCTTTAACTGCTATGGTCCTTAGTGTCCCATTCTATATTGAGTGTGAAAGATTGGAAATTTTGCTCAGAGGCCTCTTTATCAGGCTTGAGGTTCTTTTACGTGCCGTAAATCTACGACTTAGAACCACCGACTTTACTTCCCTTCCGAAGGAAGCCATACTAAGGATTTTTACACCTGAAAAACATCCATTGCCCTCTGCTGGGTTTGAACCCGCAACCTCCGGAACTAGAAGCTAGCATGGTACCACTAGACCACAGAGGATGACTAAGGAGTGTGTTCTAACCTGTATGGCAATAATGAAAACATTTGGATACTACCAAAAATGGACAGGTCAGTTAAACGTTGCTGCTAACAACAAATACCACATATTGCAGATTGTTAAGATGGAAGCAAAACTGAATTGAAACTATCATTACTTCACAATTTGTAATTTTATTTTTTCATTTGCACAGCCTTCTTTATCTTCCATGGTCACATATATTTGGGAGCTTTGACTTGAGAAACAATTGAAGTTTGTTTCATCATAAAATCTCTGAACTGAAATCAAACTCAGGATCCCTGGGTTGAGATGCCAGAACACTGACCACTTGACCATGACAACAACCACATTATATTATTTTCTGTATGGATGAGCAACACTAACCTTTATATTTGTCCTAAAATTTAGAACAATTCATTTTAATTTTAACATGAAAGACATACAAATAAATAAATAAATAAAATAATATTTTATTGTCGTTAAGCTTTTTAAAGCAACAAACAATGTCAGATAACATATACATGACTTATATACAGCAGAAAATAAACATACAGAATAACAGATAAATAGAACAGAAATAATTACAGTAGGAAATAAAGATGGTACAAGCACATACATATACACTTAAAGAGATAACATTAACAGCTTTTATATACCTACATATAATTTTACAATAAAAATTACATTTTATTTTAAAATATTCTTCTATTGAATAATGAGTAGTAATTAACCAATCATACAGTTTACATTTAAACTTTATATATAGTAAATGTGCTGAATCTAATGATAAAGTACCTCTTATCATCCCTAAGCTAACACTTAAAACTGTTCAATGATTTAAAAAGTCTATGGTATGGTATGTGAATAAGGTTATTATTCTTAGTATTATAATTATGTATCTCCTGTCTGCATTGCAGGTTGGATAAGGGATTTTTTTACATAAATGTGTATGATATAAATGTGTGGCTCAAAGGATGGCTCAGGAACAGGATCCAGAGTATATGGCATAAGACCAAGGTGCAAAAAGTTTTTTTCTCTTGGGTGAATATGCTATTGCTTTTGAAAAAGAAATTTATTCTGTTATTCAATGCATACATAAAAACATAAGGAGAGCTTACATTGGTAAACAGATCCTTATTTCCTCAGATAGCCAGGCTGCAATTAAGGTTCTAAGCAATTATAAGGTAAAGCCAGGACTGGTTTTAAACTGCCTAAATATGCTCACAAGCTTGGCAGAACAGGATGAAGTTCAACTCATCTGAGTGCCATGAGACAGAGAGAAATGAAAAAGCTGATGAACTTACAAGACAAGGAGCAGCTTCACAATTTATTGGGTCAGAGCCGGCTTTAGGAACATCTCGATGTTTGGTAAGACAGGCTATTAAGAACATCCTAAGTAGAACATCATACAACCTGGCTTAAAACTGCAGGAAACAAACATAGTAAACTATTTATTGGAAAACCATGTAAGAAAAGAGCAGAAAGCTTACTTAAATGTAACAGACTTCAGCTGAGAACAATTATTACATTTCTCACAGGACATGCTCCTGTGAAAAAGCATCTTAACAGATGGGAGTGCTTCAGGGTAACTTAGATTACAGATTGTGATAGAAAGAAAACGAAACAGCTCAGCACATTATACACTTCTGTGAACCAAAGCCTTGCAGGAGATATATTGCTTTCGGGAAAATGGTTTTAGAACCAGAAGAATTTAAGTCATATCTGTTATAAGACTGTATTCCTTGTAAAGGGTGCAGGCATGATGAATTGACTTTAAAACAATACAGGTAGCACAAGAAACCGAAGGCTGAAGTGCATCTGGAGCAATGATGGAAATCTGTATCAAACAAGATGATATAAATGTGTAGCGTTATTATGGTTATTACTCTTATTTAGTAAACAGTAATTTGCAAAGTTACAGTGTGTCTGAATTTGAAACATTATAAATAATACCAATAATATAGGGAAAAACACAGTAAGTAATATAATTACAAGAATTATTTTCAATATGGCACACACACTCTAATAACTTCACTATTTTTGAGAGTTACCTCGAAGGCATTTCAGAGACATCTTGTCTCCATCATCAGCTAAGAGCCACATGAATTTTCTGGTCTCCCTCAAGCTGTCACTTGTAGCTTGATTTATTTATTGATGAGATCCTTGTCTGTCGGAAAACTAAAATTCAAAAGATGATCCTTGTTCTTTTGTATCCAGAGTTTTTCCCATATGGTTAAATCTATTGGCTTTTGGACGGCCTTTATTTATGTTTGTCCTTTTTTGATATTGTGATTTTTTTTTTGTCCAGAAATGGTTGGCAATTGCAGTTTTTTCGTTTCTTTGTGTTTAAAATATTTTTAGGCATTGTTTAAGCCTCAAACCAATATTCCTTTTTGTTTTCCAATATATATTAATTGGCAATTTGGTAGGTTCCTGGCATCCTATTCTTTGTAATTTTATCCTTGGTATTGGATTCTGATAGTTATTTAGACTATATTAATTTGTGCTAATTTAATATTCCACTGTTAAACATTTTTTTAACATTTGCCAAATGTCCAAGGATGGCAAGTGAACTTTTTAAAGTTCTTCATTTCTGTGATTTTTTTGTAGTTTCGTAGAAGTTCTTATTTTCTTTTGGTTTTTGAATTTTTTACTGTATTAAATCCCTTGAAAAACCATCATTGTCCGCTATTTCCATGTGTTCCAGCTCTTCCTTGTATTCCTTGTCCTTCAATGGTATGTTTACCAATCTGTAGACCAAACTGTTGAATATAGCATCTTCATGAGTCCTTGGATTGTATCCCCAATTCTTGTATGTTGTTGGTATGCATGGTTTTTCTATAAATCTCAAATTCTAGTTTTTTAGCTTTCCTAATGATCCTTATGCCTAAAAATGGAAGTTCATTGTTGGATTCAATTTCCATTGTGAATTTCCTAAATTGTTGGATAAATTTAAAAGCTTTAGGGCATCCTCTGCAAGTTTTCTGGTTACTGTGGCAACAATATTGTCCACATAGACAAAGATGTACAACACAAATAATGCAGATCTCTATAAAACATACAATTTATTTCAAGTAATTTTTTGCAGCATCAGCCATTCCTGAGATATGAGTATCTATACCACATTTTAAAAATCTTTAGAAATGCTTCTGTTATTTGGATTTCAAGGAAACTCGTAAATAAGTTGGCCAAGAATGGTGATAACGGATGCCCATTGCTAAACCCTCCCTTTTGCTAAAGAATTTGTTTCTGAATGAAAAATTATCAACATTAATGTATATTTCTGTGAGGGTTTTCAAGGGATTTAATATTCTAAAATAATTTAATACTCCAAACCACATTTGCATTGTTGTTTTTGATCAGGAGTCAGTTTATATGGAATCCATCGACAACAAAGTTTTCTCACGTCTAACTGTTGATGTAAAATGTTTTGGATTTGATTCTACCAATACCCAATGTTGCCCAAATAAATTCATAAGTCCATTGATCTTCTTCAAGCATTGCTCAAACAACAGGAATATTTTCATCAGTAACAGCAGTTCTTGGGCATCCTTCATGAAATTTATCACTAAGAGAAAATCAATCTTTTTTGAATTCACTGTACCAATTATAAATTGTTGCCTGAGATGGGGCTTCTTCACCAAATGCATTTCTAAGATGATCTTCACATTGGTTAGGCATTAGTGATGATTTAAAATCATAAAAATCATAACCCAGAAATGTTCTCTAGTCAAATTTATTTTGGGTGAACACAAACTGTTTAAATCATGATAATTAACCAACTATTAGAGCAAATGGAACAAACTACATGGCAAGCAACTCGCAAAACATTAGAAAGTAGCTGTCAAATATAAACAAATTTTGTTTGTTTTTAGAAACATAGCAATCTAAAAAATTTCAGTATAGCCCTCATATTTGTCATGTTTTTTGTTTCCGGTCTGATGTGCAGTGAAATTGTTACAGCTGATGAGTTAATGCAATTAAATAGGGCATACTCTGCAAATTTACTGTGGCAACAATATCATCCACATAAAACAAAAACGTACTATACAAATAATGCAGATCTCTATAAAACACACAATTTATTTCAAGTAATTTTTTTGCGGCATCAGTCATTTCTGAGATATCAGTATCTATATCACATTTTAAAAATCTTTAGAACTGCTTCTGTTATTTGGATTTCCAGGAAACTCATAAATAAGTTGGCCAAGAGTGGTGATAACAGATGCTCATTGCTAAACCCTCCCTTTTGCTAAGGAATTTGTTTCTGAATGAAAAATTATTATCATTAATGCATATTTCCTTGAGGGTTTTTCTAAGGATTTAATACAGAGCAAAATTAAAAAATGAAAAGAAAATAAGAACTTCAAGGCACTATAAAAAAATCATTGAAACTAAGACCTTTAAAAAGATCACTTACCATCCTAGGTATTTGAAAAATTTCATACAATTTTTAAACAGGGTTGCGAGAAAAGACACATAAGCAAAAAAACATTTTTTTTAGTTTTTTATATTAAATTGAAGCACAGATTGAGAACCATATAAAAATGTAATCAGCATGATTGTATATTATATTGTAGCAGTGCATGATTTAATAAATATAGTATGTATTTAATTCTTGCACAATTGTCCAGATAAGACTAAATTTAAAAAAAGTGTCTCCTTAAAAATTACTTTTGACTTACATGTCTTTTCCCAACGGCCAAAGAAATATAATATAAATAACATACTGAAAGCCAATACCAAAGACAAAATTCCAAAGAATAATATGCCAGGTATCTACGAAATTAATTGTGAGGATTGCCAATTAATGTATATACAGTGAAATCTCAGAATAACGTGCCTCACTATAGCGTATATGTAGATAAAACAAAAAGGATCATTGGTTTGAGGCTTAAAGAACACTTAAAACATGGTAAATACAAGGAAGCAGAAAAATCTGCAATTCTCAACCATTTCTGGACAAAAAATAACAATATCCAAAAAGAAGTAAACTTACTAAAGGCGGTCCAAAAGCCAATAAGGTGGGAAACACTCTGGACACAACAGAATAAGGATCATGTTATGAATTTTAGTTTTCTAAAAGACAAGCATCTCATCACTAAATACAGCCTAAGACAAAATAAATGAGCAGCAGCCAAAGAGAGAGTTCAATTTGGAAAACGTTGGAAGCATTTGCTGACACTGCATTCACAATACAGGATTTCATACCACCCTGCATTCATTTCAAAGTTATGCAATAAGTAGGAAGATGTCTTTCAATTTGGTTGTGTGCATGGTAGCCAAATGGTAAAACGTACGTGCCTTGTAATTACAGCATTGTGGGTTCAAATCTTTGGTATATGTTTTCTTTTTATTATTATTTAAATTTTTTAAATATATGGCAATGTCATGTGTTTTCCATGCATAATATATCTATTAATTTTAGGACATTCATGCATATAAACACAAACAAATTACTCTTTTCGTTTTCAAAATAAATGCCATGTTAGTAACAATTCTAAAGTGAAAAACTAAACCAAATATTTAATTCACTTAATATTGGATGTGTAAACTCTCTATCTCATTCTTCAGTTATGAATGGCTCTGGCGTAATCATGCGCAGGCACCGCATAGTTTTGGAGTTCTGCATTATATGCTAGCAATCATATTGACTTTTGCTATAGCTAAGCGCACACATAAAGATGAAGCTACAAGGAGATCTCTCCTTATGTTAATGAACGTTGCTGGATAATCTGTGTCTCAGGCTGCAAGAACATGAAGCCCCTATATCTACAGATAAGAGGTGGGTGCGTTGTCGACTTGGTTTGAGTCGAAAACATTTGTCCACTCCTCAGCAGGACACTGCACTTCTAAAAGAGGCAGACAGCCTTCCCTCCCAGCATGTATCTACAATTACAAGTAATTCTCATTTCCCTCAGTTGAACTGCACAGCCATGCGTAGTTTGACTACAGCAGGGCTCTTTGCTTGATTGGCAAAATGATCACAAATTATGTCGCCTCACATTTGCACAAGAAAATGTCAACCATAATTGGAATTGGGTTACATTCACAGATGACATGACATTTTCATCCACAAATGGGGGTAAAGCAATTGTCTACCACCCCAGAGGAAAACGTTATGATGCACAATATGTGGCACAAATGGATTGCCAAAGTTGCTATCTGTGTTGTGTTGGGGTTGGATGTCACAAGATGGTCTAGGTGTGTTGTGGCAGCTTGATGGCATATTAAATAACCACCAATATAAAGACATCCTCAAACATGTCATGGTTCCTTTGGTAAGGACTAGACATCCCGATGGAATGATTGAATTCGAGCAGGATAACCATACTGTCCACAGAAGTTGGCAAGTTTCAAACTGGTTCTCGCAAAGCCAAGATATTGCAGTGATTGATTGGACTCCTTGTTCACCAGATTTGAATCCTATTGAAAATGTGGACAGAGGTGGAGAAAGTTTTGGAGTTAAATTGGCCTGCAAAACAATGCAAGACAAAAGAGGTTTTGTGGGATAAAATACAGGATGCTTGGGAGGTAGTGTCCTCTTGTGAAAATTTGACTAGGCATTTGATATCATCCATGCCCCGTAGAATGAAGGCAGTAATAGAAGCAGAGGGTTTACACACCTGATATTAAGCTAGTTTATATTTTTATTTGCTTTTTCATTTAGGACTATAATATTTGCTTATTTCTTATTTAGTTTGAAAACAAAAAGGAAAATGTTTCAGTTTGTATGTGTGAGCATAAATACTTGAAATCAAATAAGCTTTTGCAATTGAAAATTATATTATAATGTGTGTAATAAACATTGCATTTTCTGCAACAACAAAAAACAAAGTTTATGCTTGGGATATGAACTGTGGTAGGTCTCATTGTTACATACCTGCCTATAGCCACTTGGGAGGCATGCGTCCTGAGACACCATTGTGAACCAGACATGGAAACGATTTGGACTTAGAAAATATAGACTTTGAGTGAGTCTACTCATGTTTTTTTTTTTTTTTTGTCTTAGGGTGTACATCAAGCCACAAGTGACACCAACAAGGAAACCAGAAAATTTGTCAGTGGCTCTTAGCTGACAATGGAGACAATGTCTTTGAAATGTATTTTAGGTAACTCTAAAAAACTAGTGAAGTTATTAGTGTGTGTGTGCCACATTAAAAATAATTTTGCTATTACAAATAATCTTTTTCTGCAGTAGGATATTAATCACGTGACTACTGCTTCCCAGAAGTAAAATGCTGTATGAAACTATGCTGTGAAAAAATAAAAATATACAAATGCATATGATATGTGTCAGGTGTATGATTTTTCAGACTTCTTATTAAATATATGCTTCTAGAAAGCTTAGCAGTAGTGTAGTTGATGTGATGTGCTTAAGATAGTTTGTGTATTACTACACCCAAAAATTTTACACTCATTGAACTATTTTTGTAAGGGGGATATCTCTTAAACTAAATTAGAAGTGTACAGTTTTTGATCCACTTCTGACTATGCCTTCTTGCTTAGGCAACATGGATGAGATCTCGTCCTGGCTTGAGGGGAAGCAGCATTTTACCTTCTCCAACCCTCCCATACACACTACACAGTGCGGTCAGGACCTACCAGTTGCTGGGGAAAGGCCTATAGGTCCTAGAACCTTATTAGACACACATATACTGGGATGTTGAATAAAACAATGTTTGCTTTGGAGATATACTAGGAGTTAGTGAAGCTCAAACATTTCTATTATATTTTCTCCTAGTTTAATATACCACATGGTATTTTGTGGAGACTCTTTGTTTAGACTCCCTTAGGGTCCTTAAACTCCTCTTTAGTAGGGAGAATAATTTCTTTCTAAATGCTTTCAAAAAGTATTGACAAAGAAAGCTTTTAAATGATTTTCCACAATTTTACAACAATTATGCTTCATCAAATTTTGTTCCTGGGTCCCACACCATCATGCATTTCCAACATTTTTACAAGTGTTTGACATTGTTAGATATTTAAACTTTAATTTATATGTTTCGATCATGTATGTATTTTCAACTCTTTTATTATATTTTTCATCCAGTTCAAAAGGATGCCTTTGCAGTGACGGAGCCTGAAAAGTAGAGCACCTTCTATGCAAACGTGTATTATTAAACCATCAGTGCAGTGTCTTCAAAGTGACAATTAAAGATGCAAAAAATTGGCAAATAAATAATTATGAGATAATAAAAAAACATTTGAGGTCATTTGTGCACTTTGTTAAAAGCATACATTTTGAATAGTTGTAAGCACAAGGATGTAACAACAACAACAATAATGATAATACATAATAACAACAATAACAATAATATTAACAATAACAAGAACAAAATTTAAAAGCATGTATCAACTTGCAAAGTTGAAAATATTTGCAAATATCTCAAGCTATCTTAAACGTGTTAAAAAAGGTTGTGCAATGTAATGGTTGAAATAATCCCTATAAAAACTTTCTGAAAAATTCCAAAGCAGTGATGCTTGAGTATTTTAAAACAGTTTGGAGCAATAATTGTGGAAAACAACTTAAATATAACAGTAATAAGCATTAGGTGTCGTTTCGTAAGGCCATGCATCGCAATGCTTAGCTTGTTTACCACTAGTAGCAGTCAAGAGTATGAGAGACCTGTCTTGCTTACTAAACTTTACTCCTGCTGGCAGCTAAGTCAGATTTTGAGCAGAACTGCCTGCTTATCTAGGTTGGCCTGCAGAAAACCTGGGGTCAAGCAGGTGAGACTGTACAGATCGCAGAAATGTACACCTGAACTAAAAAATAGGTTGCTGAGTTTTATTATAATCAAGCATAGGGTATTGGGGATACAATAAAGGGGAACACTGTGACCTTGCACACTGTGACCTATGTGAGATCTACATTGCTACCACCTGTAGGAGGAAGGGATGAAGTTAAGGAACCACAGAAGGCTACAGGCAGATAGGCCACAGAGACGTGCAAAAGTCCTTAACAGTTCTTGGTTCAAATAGCCTCTCACTACTGCAGCTGTCCAGAGAGGGCAATGAATGATCTGTCAAGCCAGACAGCCCTCTAGATTCCATGGGGAATACTGTATACTTGGAGCTAGCATCCATGCTAGCTGTCTGGCACAAAACCTAGAAGCACAACTGAAAGTTGAGAAGGAAACAGAATGAATGGAAAATGAGATAAAAGAAATCATGGGAGAGAGCCCAGCATTTGGCTTATGATCAGATAGAGCTATGTAAAACCCAAGGTAAGAGTGGACAGCCAATGGGAATTGAATCCAGGACCTCCTGAATGCAAGCCTCACACATTACCATGGAGAATCTCATTCAGTTGTAATTAAGTAAAGAAACCATTGGCTCTGAACCATGTATCAGCTTGAGGTAAGGTGTCTTCTATTGTTGTTTCTTTGTTAGAGTTGGTATTAAAAATATTAGTGTCATCAGCATATAGCACTGTGTAGGCATTTAAAAAGAACGGCAAATCATTAATGAAAATAATAAGGGTCCAAGAATAAAACCCTTTGGAACTCCACATTTTAGCTCTATCATTTTTCATTTCTCATTTCCTACAAAAAAAACGCACGCAGAGAGAGAGAGAGGGGAGGGGAGGGAGGGTGGGAGAGGGGGAGGGGTGGGGGAGAGGGAGAGATATTACGATTACTTGCAATTCACAATTCATGATTTTAAAAGTTTTGGGTATGCCACCTTTACCATAGAAGCTTAATACAGTTAATAGATGAGTATGGTCTACACAATTGAATGCTTTGCTCAGATTGCAGGTGACCTCAGCTAGATTTTTAGTTTCAAAAGCAAAGAGTTTTGGCAAGAGAAAGTATCGCATTTACTGTAGACCTACCTTTTCTGAAATCAACTGTTCTCCACAATTATATTAGCTTCATTTAAATCATTACAGAACTGAGGATGCATAAGCATTTCTAATACTTGTGAGAATACTGGGACCAATCATATTGGATGGTAATTAGATGGACAATTTTTATTTCCATTTTTATAAACAGGTACAAAAAATTTTAGCACATAAGGGAAGACTCCTTCTACAAAATATTGGTTTAGACAAAATGTAAGTGGATACACAATGTAACGCTGTTACTTTTTAAGAAGATTATTAGATACATATAAATTTCCAACTATCTGAGGACTTAAGTTGGTTAACATTTTTTAACCCTAGAACAGTAACATGTTGCTAGAGATTTATTATCACTAACTCATTGTTAATGTTATGACTTTTGTTATTATTATAGTTTTAGCAGTAATCTTTTGTTTGATAATAACACAAATTATGCGATATTTTAAATTGTGTACTGTTCAAATCTACTGTCGTTTTGAGGAAAATTTGCTTTAATAATTGAAAACATTTGATACAGTTGTAAATGATAATACAAGATGTTACAAGTGATTTATAATTATATAAAATAAGTTTCTCACGTTAATGAGTATGATTAAATATAAATGTTCAGTTGAAGAATAACACATTGATCAATCAATAATGATGTACACAGAGGGTTCTGTGTTAGCAGCAGAATGGCTTGGTGCATCTTCTGCAGGGGATTCTGCAGACTGTGCATTTCTTGAGGAGCTTCTGCAGGAATTTCTCTACTCACAATATCAGTAATTGATTGTTGCAATGATTTAGGAAGGTTTTTATTGTTAATCAACGCTGAAGCCATGGAGTCATTTGTTGTTCACACAGAGTAATGAAGTATGAGGTGGTAATTCTGGTCATGAGTTTATTTTTTCTCTTTCCCACGTTATAAGTGTGGATAACTCAAGAATTCAAGTTACAGATGTTATTATTCCATAAAATACACAAAGTGCCCAACTTTGACTGGTTTTTGACTGGTTGAGTAGTTGTGGTACATCTCGTCAAGAGTATCAATCTGCAGTTTTTAACAAACCTCTCCCAAGCAGCTTGAAAGGTAGTTTTCCTCACAAGTTGCCTAGTCATCAATCACAAGCTATTTAGAAGAAAATCAAATTTCTCAACACTCATAGATGATCTATATCTCTCTCCACACATTTAATGGTTGAACATTGTTCTCAAAGTTAAATGATGTTATTCAATGATGCAGACAAAACAATAACTCCAAGAAAGCATTTAATTCGTCTTTACACGCTTCTAAAACAGTACATTTTATTTTTCCATATTTTGATGTTTTTGTATTTAATTCATGTGTGTAAATAACTGTATCCATCTGGTCACTGTCAAAAAATGAGTTGAAGCACTCCGAGTGTGTAATATAATGTTGCACACTGAATGAAATGAACCACATTTCGCTTTGGAGTGGGTATAGCTGCTCAAGTTAGTGGATCTGATGAGCATATATGTCCATTTTTCTCTGTAATGTGAGTTTAGCTGGACACACTATAAAATCATGCAACATTGCTTTTCATGCATTGGTTTTCCATCCAGCTGTTCTTTTTCAGGATCACAGTCACCTTCACTAACAGTGAATTCTTCCTCGGCCCTGTCTTCAACTTTGCTGTCATTGTCACTATTGGCTTCTTTACTTTCTATCTCCGCAAAACTTTTCAGCAGTATGGATTCAAAGTTGACACCATGCTAAATTAAAATTGTATTTGCAATAGTAATGTAATAGTTATTTTATATAATATAAAATGAAAAAGTGAGTACTGTATAGGTCTTATGCTCAAGAAAACATTGCATATTATCACTAATGCCTTGTAAAATTCAAAACTGACTCTCATATGCTTGGCTGTGTTGCTGCATCAACAAAGAAATGGCAGGAAAATGTACACCATTCAATTAGTCACATCCAACAATGAAGCTACTAAACGTTAAAGTGGTAAGAAAGCATGGGAGATCATTCTGCAAGCACTCTTGCCAACTGTGTTGTAAAAATCATGACACTAGTATTCTAGGGTTAATGCAAGCTGAGGAGTCACTTCTTAGAAAACAAAGCTACTATGATAATATCTTGCTTCATAGTGTTCAATTATTTCAGAGACAGTTTCTTTTAGTTTTACTATCTTATGACTGATTTCTTCAAACCAAAATCATTTAAATCATTTGGGATTAACTCTTATGATGTCTCTTTGTCTTAGCCACAGAATTTATCAAACTTCAGGGTTTCTTGCATTTAAATACTTTAAATAATACTAAAATTGAAAAAGTTGACAACCATAACTTCTTGGACATACACATAGATAATAAGCTAACTTGGGAAGCTATACTGATTATGCATGTAAAAAGATTAGTTCTAATATATGCATATGCATTAAGACAACTTTCATTGTATTTAAATAAAAAGATGTTACAAACCTTATATTTTGGAGTCACATATCTCCTATGGCATAGAATTATGGAGAAGTACCAGCATTGCTAATACAAATAGGGTATTGGTACTGCAGAAAAAATGCTTACAACGTATATATGGGCTAACAAACACAGAATCATGTAGACATGTATTTAGAGATAACAAAATTCTTACAATGGTAGGGTTATATGTATAAAAGGTAGTTATTGCAACAGAAAAGGTAAATAATGGGTTAAATAACAGTGTACTTTACACTTATCATACTAGAGGTAAGAACAATTATCACAGGACACACATTAACCTTAAATCTACTTGCAAGGATCCATTGATCAAGGGATTGATACTATTCAATAAATTACCATTGGAGGTTAAATTACATAAAGGAAAGAGATTTAAAAATGAACTTAAAGCATACCTAACTAAAAATGTTTATATAGGGTGGATGAACTGTGATATTTATGTTAATAGAAGTTAATTTTAGTGGATAAAGATTTGTAAAATGTTATATTATATAAATGAAAGAGATTGAAACATATATAACTCAAAACTGTACATATGCAAATAGTAAATTATTAATAATAATAATAATAATAATTGTTATTATTTATTAATATTATTATTCGCAGTTTCAATGCTTTTTAGGTTATACCATGTTTTTATTTCATTTATTGTTTGTATATATGCAATACATTCTGATTGCAGCAACATGTGTTTACTTCCTGCTTAAATTGGGAACCTATGTTGTAAGTTGCTGTGCTAAAGCTTTTGGTGGTATGCCACACCCTGAATATACTGATAACTTGAAAAACATGGAGTATTGCACATTCCTGACTGGGTGTTATTTCAGCTTTAGAGATTGCTCATAACATATGCAATTTTGACACTGTAATTTTATTTCTTTTTATCAAGTAACACTATATTATGATGCTTTAAACTAATGGCTAAATTAGCTTGAAAGTTTGAAACACTAAAGCTAGCTGATATACAGTATAAGAACGTAAAAAAAAAAAAAAAAAAAAAAAATTAGAGAGGATAACTGATCCAGCTAGGATTTCAGCTTGGGCCTGCAGAATGACAAGCAACAATATTACCCCCACACTACATTGGTAATGGTATATTAATGTGCTCCCCTCCCTCCTGAAAAAAAAAGAAGCAAAACCCTCTCACAGTGGGCTGTGAGAAAAACATTAAGCATTCCTGTGTAAATATTTTACTTATTTTGATATAAATCTTTAACATTCAGGTGGGAACAGACAAGGATGGTGATAACAGCTTGTTCTTCATTTGGCCAATGACAGTAGTGCACAAGATAGACCAGGACTCTCCCTTATACAACACATCAGCCAGTGACATCATTGACAGAGAATCACGTTTTGAGATTGTTGTGATACTTGAAGGTAATGTAAAAAGTGTGAAAGCAAAATAAATATCATTCATAATGCAGTTTAATAATATATATTGATTAAAAGAGATCTTAGTAACTGGATTTTTTTCTTTAAGAGATCTATGTTTCAAACAATCCATAGCCAGTAAGCTAGAGAAAGTAAAATAATGCAAAGAAAGTATTGATTATATAAAAGCAAAAAGCACTTTTGGCAAAGTAATGATATTAGCAAAAAAGTCCTCAAGTTGTTTTCAGCTATTTATATATAGGAAGGTGAATAGATAGGATTAGAAGTAACAGGGTACATTGGGACACCTGAATCCAATGAGAAATTTTAATGGATGTTAGGGCATCATACCTCAGTGGCATCGCTTAGCAAGAAGCTGAAGATCTGTGGTTTGGGTTTTGGCAATGGCACCGAGTTTTTTAAGCTAGATCCAAATCTACCACAACTTGCAATGGAAAAAGAAAGGATGAAAAACAAAGCTCTAGAAAATTATATCTTATTTGCTAGAAAAACTTGAGCAGTTTCAATCTAGAATTTTATAGTAAAAGTCTGTTATGTTGTAACAAATTTGCATATACTATAGATGCAATGCAATAAATTAAATTTAGACTTTGATCCTTTATGAGTTACATAAACATATACTTAGGCCCTGTTTCAATTTTCATGTATACAATGCTTTTCCTGTGAGTTTACTTGCTTATAGTACTCCCACAAATCCACTTATTTGTATATATACTGCCATGTTATAAAATGTGTCTTTCACATGTGATTTTAAATTTTCCTATACCTTTTACATAGCAGAAAATGCATCTCTTTTGAATTAGGCATGATGCATTTGCAACTTTCTTTTGGAACCATGCCTTTTAGCATCTTAAAAATCATTGACTAAAGAACTTCTACATTAAAGAACTTCTACTATATATGTATTTAGTATTTTGATTTTTATCAAAACAAATTTTGAACAATATACAATAAGAGATACCATCCATTGTTACAACACACGTACAAAGCAATCAATTAAGTACCATAATCCAGGCTTTCCAAAGCACATTGCAGTTACAAACATTTAGGATTAAACTTATACAACAAATTGCCAATATGCATCAGCTCACTTCCAATGGATACTTAGCTCTTCTTAGATAAATGGCTAAAAGACAAGACTCTGTACTCAGTTGAAGAGCACTGTGAAATTGTGAAACAAATCAATCAGTAGATTGTGCTAGTAATTGAAATTGTTTCTAATGTATTGTATTAGTTGAGATTGACAAAATCAATTGCCTTTAAAATGGTGTAAATATGAACAAAGATCTTATCAGTTAAAAATATTGTCACTTTAGGCGGCTTTCTTAGAATAACAAAAGAGTGCAAGTCCACAGAAGTTCTTGAAAATGCTTTTATCCTGTATTACAGTATAAACTCAGAGAAAGTGAATATGGTATTTAATGGTGAAGTATTGTTAGGCTCATTTACTCAAATTAGCTTTATAACAAGTTCTCCTTGCTGATCGCTGTTTGCAGGAGCCCCCTGGAAAGAATAAAACTTTAAATCAACCTGGTTGCATCCAGAACATTCTTAATTCATTCATATATACTGTGGTGTGGTACACATAGGCAGCATGTGTACCAAAAATGTGTTGAACAGAAAATCACTAATGTCTAAACGGAAAATAAATTTTTTAACAGGTACTATAGAATCTACAGGACAGACTACCCAGGCTAGATCATCCTACCTCCCCAATGAGATACTCTGGGGGCATCGCTTTCAACCCATGGTCATGTATAACAAGGAACGACAGGGTTATGAAGTTGATTACAGCCGTTTCAATAACACAGACTTGGTGGACACGCCTCTTTGTAGTGCTCGAGATCTGGAGCGCTTTTATCAAATGCAGCAAGATTTGGATCCCTCACATATTGCTGGTAAGTTGTTAAGATTCTGTAACCACAACTCTAAGCAATAATCAATTTAAGTTGTGATTAACATTTTGGATACTGCCTCTATTACTAGTTTCTAAACTCAAAGTACCATGTAGTGATGGGATGATACCACTATTTCTCGATACTGATTCCAATTTTTGAGCACCGATACTCGATACTCACTTTATAAAACATTTGTAAAGGTGATGGCTTGTTTGCTGAATTATGTTCTTATTAGTGGTTTTCTGTGTACAAATGCATGTAACCAATTTATTATTGTATGCTAATTCTGAAATTGTTTCTATTGACGTTCTCCAATTGACAGCAATATTTTTATCTTGATAATTACATAGATTGTATATCCCAAATTGGTAGTAAGGGCTAATAATAATAATAATAATAATAATAATAATAATAATAATAATAATAATAATAATAATAACAATAACAACAACAACAAACAACAATAATGATAATTTCTTTACCTCCCATTTTATTTAACTATATTGTGTACTGAAAACTTTCTTTTAAAGGATTTTCTATCCATAGAAAAACAAATACTAGCTATTTCTTTATTCTGCAATCTTGAAAATACAAACTAATATATATTTTTCATGAAACTCTAACAACTAAAAATAACAAATATTTCCATGCGCTATATTATCTCACATCTTAAGTTCTGATTTGTTTCTGCTGGATTCACAGATTTTGGTCACCGGAGTAGATAAATGTATTAGCTGAGAGTGAGCCACCAAGCCAGGCTATTGCAGAAACATGATTTAGTGCATCAGCTAAATCAGCTTCATTCAGAACTCAGTTAATGCTGCATGTTACACAAGTACCTCTACTCCTCCATTGTTTTGCATGTTTTCATTTAGACACAAGAGTATATGGAATGTTGCATTGATTCACCCACAGGAAACACAGTCAAGGTCTATCAAGAACTATAGTCCAGCAACTCTTTGGGGACTCTTGCAAGGCAATAACATGAAGTCTCAACTCCTTTCATTCCTTATCTAACATAAAGCTAAACATAATAACTTTCAATAATGTAAAATTTAAACCTTTAAAAGTATCAGAAAAGTATAGATGTTTATCTCAAAGTGTTAGAAATACTTCAATACAACCTAGTATCGAGGATATTGAGGTTCCATCCCTAGTCCCATGTTTGATGCTTACCTGGTGGGCAAATTTTGTAAAGGCAAAGTAGTTAAAGGTAAACAAAACATAACAAACAAAAATAAATAAAGAAAGAAAGAGGCTATGAATTAAATTTTGAAAAAGCGTAGAGACTAGAGATGCCAAAAGCCTCAGTGAATTTGTCACCAAAGATATGTGACTACATTCAGGTTTTTAAATTACTTTCTAAGATTCTGAGAAAAGGTGAATACAACGTAATTTTATGGGCAGAAAACTACAGATTCATTTCTCTTAAACATTTTGTAACATTTATTGTCCAAAAGGCACATAGCTGCTTGTTAGAACATTTACATGAAGAAGACACATTTATAAATAAATAATAAACTTTTGTGGTGTTAAATTTAATAAACTTGATAAAGCAGTAAAAATAGAGTTTATTATTATTATTATTATTATTATTATTATTATTATTATTATTATTATTATTATTATTATTATTATTATTATTATTATTATTATTATCATCATCATCATCATCATCATCATCATCATCATCATCATTATCCAATTTATTGCATGCTTACTTTTTGTGTGTATTATGCAGCTTCTGTACACTGAATATTTAAGCTGAGAACTTAAATAAATTAAAATCAATATTATAATAGTTTATCACCTTTATTCGTTTTCTTCCTTGTGTACTTATTCATATGTTAATTCCTACTAAAACAGGCTGGATTCTAACTCTCTATTGTTTAAACTTCACTGTACTATAAATTATTAAAGTTTTTTTTTTTTGATAATACTAACAATAAGAGAAACATTAAATGTATTTGAAGTTCTAATGCTTCTTCTAAATATATTATGCATACAAATTCTAAGAAGCAGGTTCTCTTAAATTGAAATGTATGCTGTTATCTCTGATGATTGTTTTTGTTTGTGAAATGTTTGTGTTGTCCATGTGCTGTGATGTGTTGTTTGTTTGCATGTGAATGTTTGATGTGGTAGAAGAAACCTCATCTCCAGAGGAAAATCAGCACCAGCGAATGGGACTGCGGCGGGTTACCAGTGAGCCTCATGCAATGGCAGCTTCTGTGAATCACAATCTTTTATCTATGTAAACATGTGAGTAACATTGTGTCTTACTTGTCTGTCTGCCTGAAATAATTCACCTCATTTCCTGAAGTGAAGTCAACACAGTCATTGATATAACTGCAGTGTTGTATAATTTTGTTTTGTGATCATATGATGTAACAGCTAAGTACAGATATGCAGAGAGTATATATGATAGTATCTTAATGTTTGAACATGAGACAAGAAACCAAAAAGGAATGACATAGTAAAGTTCTGATGTTGCTAAAATATGGGTTTCTAATCTGGGGGAAAAAACATCTATTTACATATTAAAATGGATCTTCATTTAATTCTATCAAAACTAATGCAAGTTAAACCATATTCTCAGTCTTTTTATAATGAAATACTTTAGAGAACCAACTGTCAAAGCATTAAGACCAAAATGCCTGTAATAAATTATGTTTATTTATATAGGTACAGGTATCATTCCATTAATAATAAGTTTAAAATTAATCACTGTGCTGTTTGCCTATAAACTGTGTCACAATATATCGTTTTCAAACCTTAATATATTGAAAAACAGCAGTATGCATAAATACATTACCACAAGAATGAAAACTTTGTAGGTTACCTGTAACATCAACCAGGTATGGATTAAAGTTGGATACAGTTAAACAATCAATTAATTGAATCTAGAGTCAGTGGATACATTAAGTTAATTGAACAAATTTTGAAAGCACCGCTTGCTTTCTTCAACTTTTTTCTGACCAAGCATGCCAGGAATTCGGTTCCGTAGATGTATGCAGGTGGCATAGAAGTGGTGTCATCAGTTGTGTCCATGATTAAGCTGCTTAGATTGTTGAGTGGCAGGATTTCAAAGTTCATTACTGTTTTCATGTGTTTGATTATGTGCATGTTTTCCCAAACTTTTAGCTCTGTTGGATTGGTGGTGCATTTCAGGAGTCTGACCTTGGGGTTGATGCTGTGGTTTGTGGTCCAAAAATGGTTTGCTCTGGCAGATTTGTCCATCTGTTTATTGGATATACATCTGAAGCATTCTTTTCTTCTGGTTTCAATTTTTTTTGGTTTGTTTGTTTTGCCAATATACACCAAGTCATAATTTTCACAGTTAAATAGGTTTGTTCTTGTGGATTTTTATCTGTGACAGAGGAAGCTAGTAGATTCTGAATTGTGTGTTTATTCTGTGGTGCCAACGATATGTTATATATATTTTTAAGATTTTACTAAATTTGTGATTAAGCTGAGGATGGTATGTGAATTTTATGAAGTGTTGTTTTGGGTTGTATTTTTGTTATTTTGAACAAAGAAGAACACATCTGTAGGATGGAAAACCTTCTCCTGGATGATAACTATGTGAAGATAGAAACTGATCCCCTAAAATCCTACATCAAGTCTTTTACAGACATCAAAATACTATCAAAAACTGAAAAATCCAAAATCAAGCCAGATAACCTGACTCTTCCAAGACGTATGCTCTTCCAAAGTTACACAAATCAGGTAATGATATGAGACCCATAGTTAACAGTATTAGACTCCACTACACAAAAAGTTTCCAATGGCTGGTCAACAGGTTCAATTCTCTAAAACAGTTTGGTAGCAAGAGCAACAAAAACTCTTTTGAATTGATCAAGTATCTTCAAAACATAACCATCAACACAGAAGATTCTATGGTATCTTTCAATGTGAAATCCCTTTTCCCCCATCATTCCTACTACCAAATTATTATCACACCTAAAACTTTAGCTTTCTGACATGGAATCCCACAGGATGAAATAGAGGACCACTCTAACCTCACTAATCTTTGCATCCAATGAAACTTCTTTAAATTCAGCAGAAAAATTTATAAACAAGCTTCTAAACTGGCTATGGGAAACCCACTTTCATCATTCCTTGCTGAACTTTTTATGAGCCATTTAGAAAAGAGAACTCAAAGCCTTCCCATTGCTGTTCAAGACCCCAGTCAGATATGTAGATGATGCTTTTGCCATAGTACCTACAAAACTCACAGGTGATGCTCTAAAACTCCTCAACCTACAAGACAGTTCTATACAGTTCACACTTGAAACAGAGAAAGACGGGTTTCCCCCATATTTGGATTTAAATATCTTCAGGAAACAAATCCACCTCCCATTTGGCATTTTTAGAAAGCCCACACATACAGTCAATTGCATACAGAGTAACAGTTTCAATCCAAAACCTCAACACTCCATTTTCAACAGCCTTGCTCACAGACTTGTCAACCTTCCCCTCAGTAAAGTGGAATATGAACATGAATACAACTATATCCTCCACATAGCAGAAGCAAATGGCTACAAAAATACAGTCCACAGCAAAATAAAAAAGTTCCAGAAACAAAAAACCATTAGCAAAAACACAACCCTCTGTACACAGGAACCAAAACAACAATTCACATGCCATTCTCAGCTTAATCACAAACGTAGTAAAATCTTAAAAAAAAAACAAAAAAAAAACAACATATCATTGGCACCACAGAATAAAATTCCACAAGAACAAAAATCTGGTATCTACCAAATTAATTGTAAAAATTGTAACTTGGTGTATATTGGGAAAACAAAAAGAAATACTGAAGCCAGAAGGAAATAACACTTCAGATGTATATCCAATAAATAGATGGACAAATCTGCCATAGCAAACCATTTTTGGATCACAAACCATGACATCAACCCAAAGTTAGACTTCTGAAGTGCACCACCAATCCAATAGAACTAAACGTTTGGGAAAACATACACACAATCAAATGCATGAAAACAGTAATGAACTTTGAAATCCCACCACTCAACAATCTAAGCAGCTTCATCATGGACACACCAGATGACACCACTTCCATGCCACCTACATCTACGGAACCGAATTCCCGCCATGCTCAGTCACAAAAAATCTGAAGATGAAAGCAAGCGGTGCTTTAGAAGCATGTTCGATTAATTTTAAGTAAGTTTTAATGTATTCATCAACTCAAGATTCAATTAATTTATGGATTAAGGAGTTCACCAGATACGCAAATAATATATAATAACTTATCAAGTAATGTAAAAATGACAGAAAAAGAATAAGCCAAATATTATGTAAATCAATTTCTCCATAGCTGAATGATAATATAAGACTGTGTTTAAAATAATGGAAAGAAACTCTTGTAAATCATTGCTGCATTGCTATGTATTTATATGTTTACAATTTCTTTTTCTTCTTATTCCGTACAAGTCTTAGACCTAGGGACCTGTTATAATCTCATAACAAGTTTTGATTCCAATGCTTCTTTGGACAGCCCAGAGATCTCTACCCTGTTGGGCAATAATGATGACTTCGGGAATTCTATCCAAACTCATCCATCGCAAATGATTTATCCAGTTATTCTGGTATTCTTGTACGTACTTGATGACTGGTTCTAAGTGTAGTTCCTTCATCACATCATCGTTGCATTTGTAATCCCATTTGGTGTATCCTGCTGTGTATCTTATGAACCTCATTTCACTTTCCTCTCTTATCCATAAAGTCTGTGCCTCACTGCCATAGCAAAGCGTAGGTCTTGCTAATGTTTTGTATAAGCATACGTATCTCTCTGCACTGATGAAGGTTTCATTATTGTGTTTATTATTCCCATGGTTTTATTAAAATTAATAATTTTGTTTGAGATGTCTACTTCATCAACATATGTTAATGTATATCCAAGATAGGTTGATGAAATGACTGAAATGAAATGTTATTCAACTGAAATAAAATGAAATGCTTAAACCAACGTATTTTGTTTGCTTACAGTCAGAAGCCACCTGAGTGATACAGTGAGCAGCTTGTATTCTGCCCCAGCTAGTCTTTTTCATGTCCCCACATCAGCTATTTCATCATCACCAACATCCAGCCCTCGGAGCAGTCCACAGTTAAACCATCAGCAGTACTGGAACACTGATACATAAAATATAGCATTCCATTATCATACTTCAGTTCAAACAGACATCAACACAATCTGAAGATACCTTGGTGATGACTTTGTAGCAGGTTTGAGAAGATGTTGTTCTGCAACATAATGCACATTTTTATGGAAAATAGTGATAACTGTGAAAAAGCATGTGTAAATATACAGGTCTAATTAACTCTGAGAAAGAGAATGATGTTTAAGTAAATATTAATAATATTTAACGTTACTGAAAATCAACGTTTGAGAATAGAAGTGTTGCAATTCAGACCATACATCTTTGTAGGTTGAAGTAATGTGTTGTTCATGAATTGCTTAGGATGAGGTTTTCATCATATCTTCTCTGCTTCCATTCTGCAGATAATATCCTCAGGGTCAAAGGAGTTGTCCATGAACAGAGGCTGTGTTATTTTAAAATGCCTTCCGATGAGAGTTGCTCAGATTTTGAAACATTAAAAATTACTTTTGTGTACTTTATTAAAGGATCAATGTATGTCCTACAAATATCAAGTTTCTCACCTGAACCACCTGAGAAAAATAGAGGAGGAAAGATAAAAGACAACCTGTTGCTTGATTGAAAAAAGTCACATTGAAAATAATGTGTATCAAGGCTAAATAAGGGGAACAAGTGTACATTTTTTCCATAGTTCAAGCATCCTGCATGTTTATTCTTAGTGATTTTACTGGAAGAGTGAAGAAAAAACAATCTAATATGTTTTAAAAATTTATTTAGAAAATATTTACAAGACACACTGTATGCAGTAAGGTCAAAAGTATGCTCAGTCAAAAAATGCTTCTGTTATTTGTTCAAGTTTTTTCATTAGGGAATACTACACAAAGACTGAAAGTTCTTTATGTTGTACTCAGCAAATGATCTATTTTCAAATTTCAGTAGGCATGGGTTTTAATGTAACAACACCAGAACTAAGGAGCAAGCATTGCTAGAAACAAATGTTGGCAGTGGGGGGAGGGGGATCTGCAGAAGCATTCTTGCTTATTACATAGCTTTCCTAGTGTATTATAAATATGTTATTACAGTTTGTCTTCCAGAAAGGACTACTGCAATTCCAGTGATGTTGAAAACTCCTTGATTAAAAGAATAAAGTAAATGCTTGGAAGTAAAATGGTGGGCATGCAAAATCATTTTTGTTTGTAGAATCAAATGGTTTTTCCAACAGCTGCACTTTTCTTACTTTCTTTTTTGTGAAGACTTTCACTTATTAACTTATTTTGTTAATATCAACATTTATGTATGTTTAACTTCAATTATTTTTAAAATAAATGTTTCTGGAAATATGTTTATACAAGCAAGAAGTAGTTTAATCAAGGCACTCTTCCTTCATGTTGCCCTTTTCCATTCCACCACTCTCACTTCAAGCTCTGCAATGTTTGAAGACCACAATCTAGTATGACATCATGGCATTTACAGTTATAAAGTTGAGTGTTTGCAAATGTGAGGATTTGAAAGAGTCCTGCACACTGTTAATATCTTGTCTGGTGACATTGTTAACAATACTTCAGAAATGTTGAGAACTGCTTAAACTTTCTTCCTGTATGTGATTACATACATCACATCATAATTGATGAGTACATTCAATCTGACATTCTTCACTATTCTTATTCAGCTAATATCTGTTCACTTCCATAGGATAACTATAGTATCTGTTCCAAGTAGTCCAGAGGGTCCAAGTATGAATCTTGGCATGGTGAATAGCCTCAGTGAGGCATTTTCTGGGATTTTCCCTTATCCTGCAATGATGTCAGTCATCTTTCACCTCTCTGAATCCTGGGCTCATTTGAGCAACTATTAATCATAGCCACATTATTCATCACCTCTGTAGGTATGAGATGTTATAAGAGATATTAAACTTTAAAGAAACAGAAGTGTTTCTTTAAGCTAAAGCACTTACAATAATTAGTAATACTAAATAATACTTGTTTCATTCTGTATGTGCACATTAATCTGTATTACAAAATATTTCTAATAACCATGGTTGATTATTATAAACATTTTTTTATTTCAAATAATGTGCCATATAAAGATTTCATTGAATAAGAAGATTAAAGTTAGTTGAGATTAAAGCAGCTTAATGAATAGGCTTTGTGATCTAGAACCTGTTGGACAAGAGCAGTATAGATTCAACAACAAGCACAGAGCAGAATGGGAAAGAACAGACCAAACAAAATCCTAGTCTGTTGTGCATGTTTCTTTGTTAATAAGAAAGGATAAGAGATGCTTCTGTGACTAAATAAATTGGTTAAATTATTCTGAAAGTACAGAAACGCGATACGTGTACTTTATTAAAGACCTTGGTACTTTGCAGTAAATGGAAGTAATATTTCATGTAAGTTGTGTAAATCATGATCAGACTAACCTATGCAGAACCATTGTAATTTGCCATTCTTCTTAAATTTATGTGAAGTAATTAGTATTGCAAGAATGTCATTTAATAAAGTGTAAAAGATTCATTTAGAATATTCAGGGCAAAATATATTGATGATACTAGTTAGCTCAATTAAAAATAGTAAGTTATCTGAGGAGATTATGTTTGTAGGTGTATACCTTTCTTTCTCTCCATATCATAATAAGTTAAATAGAATATAACCTTTCTGAAGTCAAATTCTGTTTGATAAATTTTGCAAACATATTCTGTGATATTGTAATCAATAAGAGTATCAACATTTTAATGGAAACCATAAATTTACCATTCCTACCTCTAGAACTAGTTTACTCTTATTGGGATGTGAGATCCAGCCCAGAGTTGAAGTCTTTAAGGTCAGATGACACCTGTTCCTTTCTAGAGCTCCAGGTTCAAAAAGAATGTTGTGTATATATAAGAGAGAGAGAGATTATATGAATCAGGTTTCAGTGCACGTTTATGGGCAAGGCCAGGAAAGCTCAGTGTACAGTTTTGGCATGAACAACAGAAGGTTGTGCTTGAAATCCTAAACATTGCATTTAATTTTTAGTCTTAACTTTCCAATTTCAATATACTGCTTGTACAACCTACAGATGGGATCTCCTTGAAATATCCTCCACAATCTAGTGCTTTCCTGAAATGGTCATATTCATTAGCTAATACAACTGCTTCTCTAAGACTACTTCTTTAAATGCAGAAAATGTTATTACTATTAGGGATATTCTTGATATTTGAGTTGCCATATGACTGATCAAGATATTTAGAATCTATTTCAAAATATTCTGATTGTACCATTACAACACTAAGATTCTAGCATATGATTAATAGCACCATAGACCTGTTCAGGACCGATGCAAGTGGATTAGTTCCTTTGTTGAAGAGTTGATCAGCTTTTCATTTCCATTCCTTAATGACCTGATAACCATCTCATAATTATAGAGCTAGGTATATTATGAAAATTCCAGCAATGTTCATAGCTATTTCATGCACACTCTGACTTAAATTGATGAGAGTCAAATTTTTTAAGAGCAGTTTGACTATGTGAGAAGTTGGAAATGTGCTTAGGTGTGTAACTCTCTAAAATTCCTCTTTGATTCTCAGTAAAAGAAAATCAGAAGAAAAACTACACATGGAGCTTTTTCCAAAAGCATAATTTTAATAAATGGCTCTTATTGGCAATAAGTTTCAAATGATACCTCATCCCTTGTATGGAAGTTACTAAGTCCAACTTTACAGCACAATAAATCAAATTCCATCTAACAAAGTTGTGGCAGATATGAGTAGTGTTATTGAAGACTAAGATATTATAATAATATTGATATTCACTGCAGGAGTAATAGGTTTCTATAGATATTGCCAAGACACACATTATTTTTTGAACCTGTATTTCTTAAAATGTGTTAAAAAATGTCATAAATAAGAACAAACAAATTTGTAGTTATTTTGTAGTCAGACAGGTTGACAGCATATACAAATTTATCTTCTTGTAAGATCTTTGCCCCTTGTATGGCTTTTACTTCTCCATCAAGCCTGAAATATTGCAACCAACAAGTGTATAAAATTAATACAGATTGCGATAGACTCTGCCTTTTGTGTAGTATTCTTCCATTTTTGAACCATCATTGTAAATATGGATCTAATTAACTTCAGAGTACGTGGTATTGTTTCAAGAGTCAGTACTCAGGGTGTTTGTGTCATTTTTAATAGTGAGTTGTTCAAGTTCTACAGTGATGTGGTCATTTCCATTGAATTTAGTTATTGTATTAATGGTTGGGAAGGTAATCTTCTTTGATCTTTAAAATGGTTGATATTCCAGTCTTAAGTTTTATCTTTCTCTCATATAATGTGCTCCAATGGTTATCAAAGCTTCTGATTCATTTTTCCTTTCTTTGAAAGCTTTTCAAAGAATGATTTCATGCCTGTCAGTAGCAGCATCCTGTCAGTTTCACCCCTCTGGTGTTAACTTGTAGGGCCTAATTTTGTATAATTTCCAATTTATTGAATAGGTTTCCTACTGCATTAATTAGAGGTTTGCAACAGCAGAGCAAGTAAGGTTCAATGTACATTCTGTAGGTAAGATTAGTGTTTGGTGTTCACAGCCTCATTTGCTTCCTGCTAGTGTTATCAAGATGTTCAGGCATTTGGATGTTTGCTCCTGATCTTTTGTATATGAGGTTTATTGTGGAGAGTGACTCAAAGGTAGGTGAAGATGTCTGTGTTGATAATAGGAGTCTCTTTGTATTTTAGCTCAGCATTGGTGCTTTCATGGGTTAATGAATGACTGGAATTTGGTTTGGCCAGGTTTACATCCAAGCATAGTTTCAGCATAGTCACCTTTCAACTCAAAACATCTGGACTAATGATATTCTCTTATTCATGCCCTTCAGTATACCTAATACAGTAGAGTCCCACAATTCAAGGTTCCATTAAATTATATGTACCAACATACTTTTACGCCTGCCTACCTCTCATCTATAGTGTGTGTGTGTGTTACCTGGCAAGGATTAACTTCCTTTCAACTAGGGGCCACCTGAAAACTGGGAAAACCCTTCCATAATATATATGTACATACACTGGAAATACTTTTCAGCTGCAATAACAACACACTGACTAGTTTATGACTGCACACGTTTGACAGCTATTATAAGAAAGCAACTACCCTTAATAACTTATAACACATGTTTTGATGAGAGGAAAAGTATCCCTTGCAACCCAAACAGCAAGACAGGGTTGTGTTAAGTTAAAGGTGTGTTTTATTTTAGTATGTCTGTAGCCTTCTTTGTGGATAGAGTACATTAGAAGTGGTTGCACATCTTATTCCTAATTTGTTTCAACTATGAGTGCTAAATGTAAGAGGAACTTTGTACCATTAAAGGGGAAACTACAAGTTTTGAAAAGATTGAATAAAGAGGAGATAATTAAAAAGCTTGCAACAGAATACGGTGTTGGGGAAGTAACAGTTGGAGACTGGCAACAAAAGTGGGATAAACTGGAGATGTATTCTTCAATAAAGTGTTCAGATAACTCTTTTAAAAGAAAGTGTATGAGGTCAGAATACGAAAAAACTAGTGAAGCATTGTTTATCTGGTTCAGTCAACAAAGGCAGAAGGGAAGTTCAATTTCTGGCCCAATGTTGCAAAAAAAACAAGCATTAGTTTTTAGAAATGAGTTAAAACAAAGTGAAGACAATTTCAGTGCGAGTTTAGGTTGGTTTCAGAGATGGAAGAATAGGTATGGTGTACACAGCTTGAGATTTGTGGAGAAAAGCTTTCCAGTGATTCGAGGCTGCAGTGAATTTCTGTAAAAAATTTGAACAACTCATAAAAAGTGAAAATAAATGATCAGTTATGCAACTGTGATGAAACAAGGCTGAACTTTAAAATATTACCTTGTAAAACACTTGCTTCACACAAAGGTCATGCTCCTTGCCATAAAAAGAGTAAAGAAAGAGCGACAATATTCACTGCATTAAATGCATCAGGTACACACAAATTAAAGCTTGTCATCATAGGCAAGCCCATGAAGCCTAGAACTCTCAAAGACATCTCCTTGTCTGCACTGCCTCTCTCTTACAAGAACCAAATTAAAGGATGGACAGAGGAAGATTTAAGAAGTGGTTTTATGAAGAATATGTGCCAGAAACTAAAAGTAATTGTGAAGAAAAATGGTTTGCCTAGTAAAGCAATCTTATTGAGAGACAATACTGGATCACATCCAGACAAAGAGGAACTGCAGAGTGATGGAATTTGGGCTTTACCTAATGTCACAAGTCTGATACAACTGATGGATCAGGGGGCTCTGGAATGCTTAAAAGAAAATATAGATGCTGCCTGTTGCAGTCACTTCTACAGGCAATGGAAGAGGATGGAAACATCACTAATTTTCTAAAATGAGAAACCATGAGGATGTAGTGTGTTGGTTAGCAGAGTCATGGGATGAAGTGAGGCCTTAGGCACTTGTGAAATTGCAGAAGAAACTTTTAGAGAGCAAATCGACTGTTGAGAGTGAATTCGATGATGATGCTGATGAAGATGATGTACCCCTGTCACACAGCTTCCAGTTGTTGAGATGTTGAATGAGCTGACAGAAGAAAGTAAGCAGGAAGACATAGAAGAGAGAACATCAAGGCTGAGTTGTAATGAGGGTTTTGCTGTGTTGGAGGTGGCACTGTGCTATGTAAAACAACAACCTGAGGCAACACCGCGCAACACCATGTTACTCAAACAATGGCGTGACATTGCCGCACAAAAGCGATTCAGTATCCTGAAGCAGAAGACGCTTAAAGACTTTTTTAAAAAAAAATAACGCCATGTATGTATGTGCAGGTTGTTTTTTTTTTCTACACAAAAACTCTAAAAACTTAGGGTAAATAACTTCACCTTGATTTGTTACTGGTTTCATTTTGTCTTTAATGAGTTTTCCTATGGTGATCCATATAGTCCGAGTTATACCAAATCCGAGGTACGTTCACCCCCCATTACCTCAGATTAGCGGGACTCTACTGTACCATTTTTCTAATTGTGCAAAGTAAGCACTAGTATGGACTATGACTCCCATATCTAAAATTGTTATTTGTCCAGAAAGCCATTTCTTCAGATTTTGGAGTAGCTAAAAGTCACTGGGGACCACATCTAATGAGTATGGTGAATGTGGCAGCAGTTTGAAGAACAAATCATGCAATTTTGTGATTGCAGTTGAAGTGTGTTCAGATGAATTGCCTTAATGAAAAATATTGTAACAACCTCAGACTTTCACTCTTGATAGTATTTATTTCCTCCAGGAATGCTGCACAACATTTTCTACTGATGATTATGTCTGTTTTTCCAGATGGTGTATCAGTACAATATGCTTAACATTTCAGAAAACACCATCATCTTTCCACAAATCTGGCCTTATTTGGATACTTTTACCCTCTTTCATCCATTGTTTGGATCACTGCTTGATCTCTAAATGTAATAGTGAATCCATATCATCCACTGATGTGACAACATTGTTAGTTTCTACGTAAAACTGCTCAAGAACTCTGAAGAAATATTTGTTCAGGACCACTTTTGATTGACCATTAATAAACATAGCAGACTTTGCACCACAAACTTTTATTATGCAATTATTCATATAAGATGTATCAAACACATACTTCTAAGGCTTTTGTGATATTAGCAAGTTCATGCTTTTTCACTTGTTGATCATTTAACACTGCATTTTGGACTTTTGCAATATTTCTCTCAGCTGGTATGGCAATCAGAGTCCCTGAATGTTCATAAAATTTGAAGATCATCAGTAACCCATTTCTTTGTTACAGAAAATATGGTACAGACTTTTGAAAGTGGAATCTACTATATTTTTTTATATAGTGTTTGTATTCCCAGTACCATTTCAACATCAGAGTGCGAATTTTCCTATTTGCTCATGTTATTTATGCCATGTATAGACGATTATATTATGCTGATATAAAAATTTAATTCATTCTCATTATCCCAACACTTAAGAAATGCAACAAGTAAGCTACATATACTAGTATAGGACAGCATGCTTATTCTATCAGGTCCTAAGTCTCAAAGCCTACTTATGATGCACCCTTTGAAGGGGATTGAATTGTGTATGTGCAAAAATCTAAAAGATTTACTTCATAAAGAACAATATCTCAATGACAGATCCATGTTGCAATGGGTATGAGTTCTTGAGCTTTTGTCCCAAAAGTTGTTTGACCGAGATATTAAAAAATAACAAGCAACACAGCCAAGAAAACAGTACATGTACAACTAATTTCACTATTAATTAAATTGATGAAAATTTACAACTTACAAGAGTTGTTCAAAACGCTTACCATTTACTCAATACATTTTTCGCAATGTTGTTTCACATTATTAAGCAAATGTTTACACAATTCTTTGTTATTGTTTAGTGTTTCTTCAATGATTGTTCTCAGATGTTCCAAATTTGTAAGCCTTTGCAAAAAAAAAAAACACAAAAAAAACACTATTTTTCAAAATCCCCAACACTGGAAAGTCTAATGGTGTTAGCTCACATGACTTGAGAGCTAATCAGTTGCACCATACCTTCCAATCCACTCATCAAAGTTTCTTCAAGACATTTCCTTACTGGTAAATTGTAATGTGGCAGAATGCCATCTTGTTGCCAAATTAAGTTTGTATAATTCTCAACAAAGGATGATTTTCTAGCTCAGGTAAAATGTCTTGCAACATTTCCAGGTACGAATCACCAGTTACAGTGCCAGTGAAAAAGTATTTTACTCAGTCAAGCAACTTTTGAGACACCAGATATAGGTTTTTTTTTAAAAAAAATTACTTTTTTTTTTTGTGTGTCACAATGGTGACAAGTTTGTACCAGCAAAAGTGTGAAGATAGGTACTTGAAATATTGGAAAGCATTGGTCTGATAATTTTTTTCAACAGTTAACTTACTTTTTTCATGTTGTAACTATTATGTACCTTCCATATACTTATGATGTGGTACGGTATGAGAGGCGAGTTATACTCCTGCTGGCAGGGGAAATCAATTGATGCATTTTTGAATATGCACTCCTTTCATAGCACTGATATTTGACTGCGCTACTGAGTTGGAATGTTATATGATGGTGTTTTTATGGAAGACTCTGAATACTTCTCTGTTAATTTAACTGAGTGAAATTGCTGTGACAGTCTTTAAGAAACAAAAGACGGTTGTGTTCTGTGCACAAATAGTAATGTATGTATGTATGTATGTTGGTGCGAGTTTTACATTTCTAATTAGCTCAAAGACTTGAAAATATTCAGAGCGAGTGATTATGATAAATCATTATATTTAAAAAGGCAGTTTTTGATTTTGATAAAAATATATTGTAGGTTATATACGGACATCAAAAGCCATCTATTGCTGTTGAATAGTGTTAAGCTATATATATTTATTGCATTGATCATTAAAGAAAATGAAGTGATCTGTCAGTTTGTTTATTGTTTATTATGAGCTTTGTGTTTGGCCATTCTAAAAATGAAGGATAAACAGGAAAGTTCAAAATAACAAGCAGTCAGATAGGGACAGCAAATTAATTTAAACATTTCAGATAACAGAAATTCTGCAAATGATTACATTCTTAAGAAATCTTTTAAGTCATTATTTTTCAGTACTGAAAATTAAGGAAGTACCTATATAAGGATATTCACAATATGTTTTCTGTAAAAAAGGAAATAATCAATTGAAAGTTTAAAATTACATTATATGTTTTTACTTTCATTCTGTTCATCCTTTATTCTGTAGAAAGGTATATTTGTACATAAAAGACATTTTCTGTTTTCTTTTTCTGTGCACCTTTTTTTTCCCTTTCTTTCTTTTACTATTAATTTTTGTATAGTTGTTTTATTTTAGAAGAAGCATTCAGAGAGGAACTAAATAGCCATGGAAGTAATGTAAGAGCACTGAATGGCTAAAGCATACATTTAAAGTAAAATCCAAACTCTTAGAACTTAATATTGATATTAACATTTCAAACTTTAATGCTTTTGATTTTATAAATATGTGCTGTGATTAAAAATGTGATTTTTACCAAAACTATGTGCAGTTGGGACTCTAATAAGCTTAATTACACAGAAATGGAAAAGCAATTTGAATTATATCATTATTAATGTTACTGTTATTTTCTGTTGAAACAGAGCTTACCAAAGTTTGTTAATAAATTATTTTTCACTGTGCATTATCATTTTAAGTGCAGTACAGTTTTATTTCTCCTTGTGTTTTGTTACAAAAGAATGAGGCAAGTGGATCATTTTTACAAAAATTCTATGTTGTTTTTTGTTAAAGGGTTATAATTCAGAATTTCAGAGGATGAGTCTACCATTATAACTAAAGTGCTCATGAAAATGTAACCTCTGGAAATGCCTAGTTGTTTATGTATACCTAATACAAGATTTACTTTCAACTATTAAAACTATATACGTAATATGCTAATTCATTTGCAATAAATGTGATGCTAGTATCAAGAAACCTTTGCAGTTCAATTACTTATCTGCATTAGTACAATAAAGGAAAGAAATTTTGTACATGTGTGTCCAGAGTACTCAAACTAATTTTATAATTCTTCCAACTCTGAAAAGCTACCTTCTTGGCAATAATTTATACTCTATCTAGCAATTCCAAAAAGTTTAAATTGTTAGCACTTGATCAGTTTTGCTTCAATTTCACTGTATGTTGATGGCAGCAGATTCTTTAGCTTCTTTGCTACAAATATGATTTATTGTGCTAAGAGTTTTACAAATTAGATTGTCTACTGCATTTTGACCCTGGTCACTTATTCAGTAGACAATCACTACAGTTTATTTACATTTTACAATCTCTTGTCACTAAATTAACACATTGACTATAGTTTTCCATTCAAAGTAAGATGCACTACCTCTTATTTTTCTCTTTCCACTGTCCAAAGCCATTTATTTTTTACTTTACACAAAAACTGCCCAATGCTTCTAGCGTCCTTGCATATCATTTCAATTATAAGTGTATTTCTATCCCCCTTCAACCACTTCTTATTAAAAAATTCTTTCCTCCAATTTTCTGTTCCTTGGCACTTAAATACTATGTGTTCAATGTCTTCATTACCACCACATATCGGACATTGGTTCTGAGGAATACCCTGTCTTAGCCCTTTTAGCCTCCATGCTCCGGTTCTTAACCATGCAATAGATTCTCTCTCTTCTTTATTTGCTATGTCTATATATTTTTCCCTACAATACAAATATGATTGAGATTATACAATATTCCAATTGTAAAAGGTCAAAGTTGAAGGTTCACATTCCAAAATCTGTTTTATGAAGTTCAGAAATTATTTAATTATTTTAGTTAAATTCTTCACCATTTATTTCCAATTGTTATAGGAAAATTGACATGTATAACATTTTAAAAATTGGATGTAAAGGTGTAAGAGGATCCTTTCACTTTGAGAAACTAAACATTTACAAATTTTACTGATTATCCTTTATTCAGAAACTAGTTAGTCAGTTTGTTAGGATAATTTTTATATTGCAAACAACTTATTTTTCCCTAATAGTTAAACGTTTACACCATGTTTTCAGTATTATTAAAATGGAATGAAGATTAAATACCTATTCAAGACTATTGAGTTGATAATTTGCATATGAATGTACAGAGAATATGTAATAGATCTGCATTTTTTTTTTTTTTTTTTGCTTCAGCTTTAAAAAGATTTTAAGTACGTTAAAAGATAAAATAAATGTTTAAATTCTATTTAATGGCCGAAGGATATTTAATTGGCTCAAATGTGTTTGTATTACAATGTTTAAAATATAGCTTACCTTAAACATTTTTAATGATTATTGCATTAAGCTTGTAATGAAAATTGTGTAATTTCTTATCACATAGTCCTGAACTGATTTTGCTATGAGCATTTATGGTGTTGATGTAACATGTATTGCAAACGCTATTTGCTTCAGGTTTTGAGACTTCTTTAATACACCTACTACACGAGAATATGTCTAATGTTTGAATCTCCAGTAAGAGTTAGTAAGTTTACCGTAATCATAAAATAAATCCCCTTAACATGTAGACAAAACTTTGCCATGAATAAGATTTTGTTTTTCATACATTTCCTGAAACTTCGCATGGGGCCGAAATGAACAAAGTTCAGACATTCAACTTTTCCAGCATTCCTTACACTTGGCTAGAGAAGCAGTTATGCATTTTACAAAACTCAGCAAAGAAATTGATAATTGCTTTTCAGTTAATTGCGGCAAATGGATATTACATGTAGGTGCCTATGTCAAATGTTCTTTATGCTGCCTTCAAAACCACCTGGATAGGTAAAAATGTACTGCACTTTTGGTGGAAACTGCTTCTTAACATTGTGTGTGCTTTGTGTGTGTGTGTTTATTCAATCTCCTGCATGAGTGCCTTGGCAATTTTATAAAGGATTAGATACTGAATTTCTATTTACAGCTGTAAACTTCATTTAACCGCAACTGGCATTTGGAAACTAGAATCAACACACATGCACAAAGAATTGCATAGGAATTGTTATTTTTATAGCAATATCACAAAATAAAGCCGTAAATGCTAATCCCTTTGTTTTATACTATGCAGGAACCTTCTGCTGTGACAACATTCCTTACCCATGCAATATTTCAGTCCCTCAATTTGGATTTTAAAACACTGAATGTTTTCTTTTTTATGATTTATATAATATGTATGAAAATAACTCACAGTTAATAGTGCTTCTGTTTTAATATTCATTGAATGTGTGCTCCATTAGGTCTAAAAGATCAAGAGACCATAATATTGTGGATGAGTTATTATATGTAGTATTAAATGTATGATGCAGAAATTTGTAATTTGAAGTAGATTTGAATGCTCTAATTTAATGCCTATTTTCAGTTTAAATTATATACAACATAGGCGGAATCAGGGGCTACAACCTCCCAAAGCCACTTCTGAAAATAGGTACTCAGGGGCTTAGAGAGAGAGGAAAACTGGGGGAATGAATCAAAAATGAGAATTTATTTTTATTTACTTTAGCCCTTGTTCTTGATATAACCATTAAAGGCAGAATAAAAAGAATTACAATTTAACTTTGGCAGTCAGTATGTAAAAGTTTAGTTTTAAAGTGTAAGTGAATCCTATAGTTATTAATGGCTGTATTAGACACAGCTGACTAGATGCAGTACAGTGCTAATCTCAAGTTGAGTCTGACAGGTTAATGGTCAGACTTGGAAAAGTAGCTCAATGTTGCTGAGATGTGTAACATATGGTCACCTGATACATGTAAATGAGAGAGAATTTTCACAAGTGCACATATAATGCAACAAATAAAAATTGATTAACAATGATGAATGACACAGAGAGAATAACAGAAAACAACATAACTGCAGGGCTGAAGCCAAGAGCACAATGCAAAAAACCAACAAATGACCATGGCAACTGCTGTATAAGAGCATGTGAACACCCTAATTTTTGGCACCTTCCAGATTTATTGGTTATTTTTTTCTTTGGAAGCTATTACACATAACATAGATGTGGTAATTTAAAATGTGCAGCATTTAAATCTACCAAGCTTCTCCTCCAAACTCGATGAGATATGGCAACAGAGTCATGAGCACAACTTTACTTGTGCATGTTTTTAGCAGTTTTTGCACATGCGCAACTGGTTTGATGTAATTACCTTATGGTGAAATACACACAGGCCGTGCACTGGCCCCTTATCCTTCATCTCTCATCAAGTTTATGACAATGCCACTAGGTGGTACCACACTACTGCACAAGTTTCATCCATGCGAGAGTGCACGGATGGGAAGTTGGGAACCCCTGTTCGCTTTTCAGTTTGGCATAAATCCCGCTAGATGGTAGCATACTGAACAGTTATACCAGTTCACCCACTATACAGCAAAATTTAGATCTGATGTGAGTATATGCTATAGTTCTATGGATAGAAAAACTTATTTTCTTTATATATTATGGATTTCTGGGCCAATTATGGTATATTATGTTATAATACTAAAGACTTCAATCATAGAATGATAAAGAGATGTGCACCATTGAAAAACATATGCATGGATTTTTTTTATAAATAGATAGTGTCAACCATGATGCCTTCCTTATAGCTTTCCCTATTTAATATGTAACTACAGTGAAGTGTAACATGTGTTTATATTAACTTTTGTGTGGACTATATGGAGGGACAGGACATTTTTTAACAAGAAATTATGCTGTTTTCCTACTTCAGAAAATGAGATTTTGTGAGAGTTAATAAATTAGTAATATTAATATTTGGTTGGTAAAAAAATGCAAATGGAGGGTAGCAAAAACAGTACTGTGAAAGCTTACACATTGCTTCGTTGTTGCTTTAAACTGACTTAATTATGTACAAGACATCAAAAATCTACAAACAACCCTTTCTTTTGTCAAAGTTATTATTGGGAGTGGCTGCAGTTGTATCAGTTTGTTCTTAATCATAACCACTAAGCAGTAGATGCTATATCAGAGTGGCATGTGATACCTTCTGAGTTGAGGTAGGCTCTACAATTTTATAAATTTGCATTAACTGTATTTAAATGATAATGCTGATATTGCAATATTCCATGCACATTTCTTTAAATATAATACTGTACTAGCAAATAATTAATACCTGACTTACTTGCAATTAAACTCCATTCTCTGCTCCCTGCTGCAGAACTACTCAATATCATTGTAGAATGCAGAAGAATTTGTCAAATTCTTCTAATTTTGACTTTTTAATGGTCATCAAAGCCAGACTGCTCCATCTTTCTTATCCTTGAGTTGGTCTTTGGAAGGATTTAATCCATTTAAGGGTAAAAAATGATCTTTTGGTTGAAGTATCTGGTATTGTTAAAATTAGCAAAGCCAACTTATACAATTCAAGGAATGCTGTATGTAGTGATTTGATTTAAGGTGTTTTACCAGCTCATGAGAGAATTTACCTTTAAACTCTTCCATTGAATACAACACTGTCAATTCATTTTTCAGACAGATTAAATAAAAAATTGCATTGTGCTTTGCCTTCAGGCTTTCAAGTGCAGAAGAAGGAAAATTTACTTGTAAGTCTCAAATTTCGTCAGATCAAGTAATGAAATGAATTCCAACTGTGGTAGATTTCCAAATCGATGTGCAATTTGAGTTGTGACATTGTCAATTATTTCAAAATACAACCTTCTGTATTTCACATTATTTTCCTGGCATACCTTCAACGTCTTTAATCTTTTTGCTAATGACAGACCACATGTATCGAACTGATCTCTTTCATTTAAAATGAGCTGTTTGGTGTCATTAAGTTTGTCCACACAGTAAACATTACCTACATGTTTTGTAGGTAGTATATTGTATAGAACATCAATATATGTATAAATTTGAGAAAACATTTATAGGAAAAATACAGTTTGAAAACCTGAGAATTAATGTTTGGTATTATTAATTCAACCAAAAATTATAAATCTTAATCATAGAGGTAATGCTAAAGATAAGGTTATAACTATATGACTGAGAGAAAACACAAGTATCCATGAGGCAGAGCAACAGTTTCATTTTCCCATTCTGAGGAGTTGTCAAGAATACTTCCCAGTGAGAGTTTGAAAGAAAATGCGATATTCTTTTAAGTTCATAACTGATTATAATGGCACCAGATTTAGTACATGGCTGAAGCAATGAACAAACAGAGCTCTGGGGCACATTTCTTGTACTTTTGTTCTTAGGCCATTTAATTTGCCAAATGACTGGCACACCATTGTATGTCTGGGTAACCAACTTGTCTCTGATGCCATATGGGTTTATTATATGCATTACATGATCGAAGAGAACATTAGCAAATCTGTCAATAAAGGAGATAAACGATTCTTTTATGCTCGTATCTGCAGTTTGATCATGAACATATCAAAGAGTAGTAGAGAACTGTGATTTATTACTGACATCTCATGTTTCATCTAAAATGATAGCAACAAACTGAGCCCCTGAAATTTCATTTTTAGGGTATGGTACTTATAACAGTAATGAGATTGTTTTGCATTCTGTTGGAAGTGCATTTGAATGTTGTTCCCGATTCAGTGCTGTCATAAGATAACGTCATAAACATGTAACAAGTTCAGTAGTTCTGCATAATTTCCTTTGTTAAGGGAATCTTCTCTTTCATGTCCTCTGAAAGACAATTCTTGCATTGCTAAGAAGCAAGTTGCTTCAATTAATCATTTCTAAACTTCTTTTAACTATTTCTTGTGGCGTGTAGCATCTGCTCTCAACTGGATATCAAGTTAAGTGTCTTTGCAAGCTGAACAACTGAACGCAAATGATTTTGTGATCATTCATGTATTGTGATAGCATTTGTCAAATTATTTAAACAGCAGAACTGTTGCTTTGCCTTTTCCTTATGTTGGAGCTTCAACTCAGGGATCGCTGACACACGTCTGCCCACATTTACAATTTTGCTTTTCTCATTGAAAGTGCGAGAACTAAAAGGTTTTCTCAGTAAGTCATCAATTACACATGCGTTTGGTTCCATTGGGTTACAGTATTTCACTACAACACATTTTTATAGAATGCACAATGCAACAATAATTGACTCGCAACTCACAGTACAGAATAAATCACGAGCAAGCGCAGACAGTTAGCACCTACTAGGCTACCATACCATGTCTGTACCCAGAAAAAAATTTGGGCAGGGTTTTACGCTGGTAGATCTAAACTTAACAGTAACCCACACAGTTACCATGTACCTACCCCGTAGTATATAGATGTTACATGGATAAGAAAAGTGCTTGGAGACGTTATATAGACAAGAAAAGCTCACCAAAATGAGGATATTCCACCTTTCAGCACAAAACATGGAGACTGCTTCGAAAACCGGAATGTATGGTCACTTTATCTATATAAGGCGACGATATTAAGTTTCCCTTTTTCTTGTAAATGTGCTACTGTTATCTAACGACATTTTTCCATATTGGTTTCCTATGAATTTAAATAAATAAAACTGTCAGAAGTTTCGGGGGAGGGGGGTTGAACCCTAAAAACACCCCGTCTATACGGCATATTCACCATACATAAGCAAGCATCATGACTCTGAATGGAGAGCGCATGTGCCAGCACCTCAATGCTGTTCCTTGGATACATTCTTACACTCAACATGGGGACCTAGAAAATGCTGCATTTCTTAATGATTCTCACATACTTCTTGTTGTGGGAACATGGTTGTGCTTATAGACGCTGTGAAGGGAAAAGTTGTACAGAAGTGTATTACAAGGGAAAGCATGGGGCCAGGAAGGCACAGCTTACATAGCCTACCCATAATGCATGCCACTCCTATATTACATTTTCAGGGCTGTCTGAACCTAATATTTTGTGAACAGCCAAAATGTATACTCGTGTGCCGCCACAGTTATCATAGCAATGGGCAACCTGTGTTCACTTCTTTATGACCAAAGAGATGCCAGATCCCTGCTCTCAAAATTAGTATTATAGTTCTGACCTATGGAATAAATGTTAATGTCACTGATTGAAAGCAATAACTTAAAATGTGTTGTTGTTGTTGTAACATATGGCTTTATTAGGAATTAACTCCAATACAAAATTGGTATCTTTAGACAACACAAATGATATGACTTTTGAGATAGGTACCATTGCTTTGCTGTTACTCATTCTACAACACCCAGGAAATGTGTAGCTTAAGGAATACTATGGATGCGAGTAACTTTGTCCCCCATAACTTGAAATGTGATTTTAATAATTACATTTCCATGATTTTAATGTTATGTTTTTGGTTCTACAAAGCTGACACCTCCCACCCAAAAGAAAAGGTTTTACCATACCTCTGTAGATACTATATAAGGCTATGGAGCTAGTTAAGTTTGACAGTCAGGCTGTGTGGCCTGCCTAAACAATTTTTGAACAGATTGATTTAGACACTTCCAAAGTTTACCACCTACTCACTGGATGTAATACATATATATCAGTGCACTGATAAGCCTACGGAGACTGCCAAATGGTTAGTTTGCTATTGTACTCTTTGTGATATTAATATATAACTTGTATGTATTAATGGGTGCAGTTATGAAGTAATGAAGGCAGGAAATATTTAATTACATTTTTTTTTTTACTTCTAATAGTCAGGGTTAAGGAATTTACAATATCTTCTTTGGGAAAATGATATTATCTGGGCTGTTCTGATGTAAGATACTTTCCTACTATGCTTTGGGTCATTTGCAAATTTGTCTATTGGTTACTGATTTATTTATTAAAAAACAAAAAAACTGATTGTGAAATGTTACAAATTTGTTACATTATGCATTCTGAAAAATTGATTCAACAAATATGAATTAGCAGGATTCAGACATTTTTCACTTAATGTGAAACTACACAAGCAGATAGTCTTTTCCAGGCACAGACACATATTGTATCTGTATGGTCTTGTTGGTTGCAGTATCTTTCCAAATGTTTTAAACTTGTGAGATCATTCATGAAAGGTGGAATAAAATAATATACATTTTTAAAAATTTTCTGAAAGCAATTTAATGGTTATATAAATGAATTAAACTAGTACTTGCTGTACTACTACAGTCTTCTTAATAATTCCCTGTGCAGAGAAATCACTGATTTTTTGGCAGCAAATATGGGAAATGCATATATAATCTTTAAATAAAATGCCTTTTAATTTGTGATGCGACATCTTAAAAACGTTAACCCCTCCCATTACATAATTCTAGACCCATCATTTGTATACAGTAGTAATAAAGTAAAAGGCCTTTATTTGCAACCAATTTGCTAGGGTCATTCAAAACATAAATCCTGTTTACTTGCTCTACTATTTACCTACAATAAGTAGAGGTAGTATTGCATCCCTGTCATCCTCCGCGGACTGGTGGTACCGAGCTAGCCTCTAATTTCCAAGGTTGCGGGTCCAAACCCAGAGGAGGGCAATGGATTTTTTTTCGGGCGTAAAAATCCTTAGCATGGCTTCCTGTGGAAGGGAAGTAAAGCTGGTGGTCCCGTGTCGTAGATTTATGGCATGTAAAAGAACCTCAACCTGATAAAGAAGCCTCTGAGAAAAATTAGCAGTCTTTCACGCCCAATATAGAATGGAACGCTAAGGACCACAGTAGTTAAAGAGCGTGCATAGATAAAACTCAATTTAATTTATTGCATCCCAACTAAAAATGTGATTCTGAGTTGGCCAGCAATATACACTTTGAGACTCCCTGAATCCAAAAAAAGCATGTTTAGAAAAAGATTTGTGTGTGTCTCTGTGAACAGCATAACTTAAAAACATAGTGAAGTTCAGCATTTTCCAAGGATGTGACAAGATTTTCAAGATCCCCCCCCCCCATTCCAAAATACCCTTTATAAGGGGAAAAAATGTTTATTATTTTTTATTTTCTTAAAAATGGCTCTGATGATTTTTATTAAAATGCTATTGTATTGCTTTTCTTTTTTTGTTTTTTGTTTGTTGCTGTGTTTAATGTCTGATCTTACTACATACAGCACCACAGGTGATGGACATTGATGACATACAAAATGAAATGATAATTGGGAAAGAAACATTCCAGGCCCATGTTCAGGTACCTCCCCAGCATTTGCCAGTTATGAGAGCTGAGGAAAACCCAGAAGAAAGCTCAGTGAGGGAGCACAGTCCTAGGAGAATTCTGCGGACCTCCTGTTTATGAGTCTGTGCCTTGGTCACCCTTATTGGTGTGAGTAGCCTGTGAATTCCTCTTCATTCTGAAGAACTTTTTATAACTGGTAAACCCTAAGAGATACACAAAATATTATTGCACAAAAAAATGTAGATCTTGTTAAAGCTCACACTCTATGCAAATAGAACTTTTTGTGTCATTAAGCATTTCCGAGATATTCTTTGTTACTGAAACAAATATTTATACTTCTTGCTTTTCTCTGCCACCTATCTATAGTAGGTAAGAGGGCATTCCACCCAAAAAATTTGATACAAAGATTTACAGAAACTATAACAGTAGACAAAAGCTCACAAAGGAAAACTATAGATCTCTGCAAATACAAATTTATAAGAAATGAAGATATTATTTTGGTCCAGTCCTTCTGGTGTAGACTGCATCTTGAGGTGTAGACCTGCCAACGTTTCGCCCATCTTATAATGTACCTTCCTGTCAACTCAATTCAACTCAACTCCAGTCTAGAGGCTTGTAGTGGGCCTAAGTAGTTCTTCTGTGTACCTGCCCTTGGAACGGCTTAACCACAGGGATGGGTTTGGTTTTTAAGGTGATGGTGTGATAGTAGGTAGCCTCTATGTATTTACAGGCTCCTTCAGCAGCTGTCGTTTCAGGAGCAGCATTCATCCGTACTCTGCTGGTGTCTTTTGTTCCAAATAGATTACATGTTTTGAATTTTGAATGACCACTCCCATGGGGAGGGGGGTTACTGTGTCAGCTTAATGCTGTTGGCTGGTTTAGGGTCTTCATTACTGGGGGTGCCCATAAGACATGCAGGAACCTGGTGGTGTCTGTAGCGCTGTTCATTGAGTAAGTAGTCTCCCAGGGATCTGACAAGAGCGTTCTCATAATTAGCCAATCTGGCATAGAAATTTTGAACCTGGTGCCTAATCACATCCTCCATGTATCGGAGGGCTGAGGTTTTGTGTAGTAGCCTCATTGGAAAGAAACTGCAGACAGAATAGATAGTCCCTGTTCTGCATCCGCTGTAACCAGAGAAGCCAGGAATCTGCTGCCATACCTCACATCTCGCAGGCATAGAGCTTCAGAATACAGGAAATACGCATTTTTAGGTTCTCTGAATAAAATCATAGTATTTTCAGAAAAAAGTCTGTGTGACTGTGAACAGCATAAGTCTGAGCAAAATGTTCAATGAATACCAAACTGTTGAGTACCTTCCAAAGATAGACACAAAGATTTTCAAGAAAATCATCCCATTCCAAAATACTCTTTACATGGAAAAATCTTTTGATATGTTTAATTTTCTCAAAAATGGCTCTAATGATCTGGAGTAAAATACCACATATGTAAAAGACATTTATATGAAAATAAAATGCATATCTTGAATTTTCTGGGAATAGCCTGTGAAGTCATCTTCATTTGGAAGGAATTTTGTATAAAAATTGTATAAGGGATAAAACTGTTTTGAATTGTTGAATATCTTGTCATCTTTTTAAAGTACTGTTGCTATTCAATGTTTCTCACAATGCCATGGAAAGGCTACGGAATTGTAAAGCCAGCATATAGGCACAGCATTTAAACATCTATCAATTTTATTTCTTCTATCCCTCTTGTATCTACAACAAAATGTGTAATGAAATTACTTCAGCAGAGATTTATCTCAACAAACATGAAGTAAATAGAAAAATAAGCTTTCGTAAGAATAGTTTATAGAAGGTATATAAAAAGAAACAATAGCGGATAAAAGTCATACGAAATGTGAAATGAAAGGTTAACTCCATTGACAAGAAACAGAAGGATTACCTTTTGTAAGAGTAGTTTGTAGAAGAGTGAGTAGCAAGTCATATGAATACAACAGAATTACATTATTTTGATGATTGTTCTTTCACAATGGCCATGTGCAGTGTGAAAGAACTTTTTTTTCACACTGTTGCAAAGTTGAATCAGGCTTTAAAAACTCAATACCAAGGCTGGGACTGGTCCACAGACCCATGGTTTGGCTCTTGGCCATGGCACTGAGTCTGATTTAATTTTCTATATTAGATTATTTTTGTGCACAGTTGCCTTCTAATGGAAATTTGTTTTCTCACCACAATAGACATGTCAGTACTTTATTTCATCACAGCAGACATGCCACTAACAAATCATACTCAAAGTCGTCACCCATTGCATCATTTTCTTCAGTAGCCTGAACATGTGGTAATCACAAAAGGATAGGTTGGGACTATAAGGGTGGTAGGGAGGAATTTGCTTTAACTCCAAAGCGACTCAGAAGTGGTTGATGATGCCTTTTTAAATATTTCTGTGTTACTCACTGAAGAGACATGGGGGAATCTATGTTTCCAACACTTTACAAACTCCTAGGTGATGTGTACACTACTGCAACTTATGACTGCCTGTAATGTGATTTTGAATACATTTAGGCATTAGTTACCTTTCACATAGTTACAAACAACCCAAATGTTGTTATAAGTGATGCTTGTCTGTGAGCAATGTTCGCAACTTTTATTTTCCACTGCTGAGAAATTTCTTCTGTGTGCTAGCATGATTCATAATAGCAGTACATCTCCAAACGTGCCCAAGGTCTGGATAAAATATTTGGTTGGACCCCTTCTTTGATTAGAAAACAGATGATAACCATTTCACAACAGATAGCATGGAGATTGATGTTACTCAAGTGAACAGAGAATTGTGCACCTCACACACATCTCCATCTAATTAACACTGACTCTTCTCAATGTTTCCATAGACCAGAGATCAAAAGTCAAGTTTTTATATGACTACCTTTAGCTGCTTTGTACCAATAAGTCAGATTTCAGCAGCATAAAGCTAATGGTATTATACCTATACTATACTGGCACTAATAGCAGATGCTGCAGCATTCACAGCACATGCCACTTTAAATCAGTTAACTCTTGCATTTCTCCTAGGAAAAAAATCACATACAGATGGGCAACTATACATAATGTTGACTAAACTATTAATGACACCAAAATGTATGCACCTGATAAAGAGGGATCTTAGAGTAATATAAATGAAATTGAGTTTTATTTATGGACGCTCTTTAACTACTATGGTCCTTAGCGTCCCATTCTATATTGAGCGTGAAAGATCGGTAATTTTGCTCAGATGAAATAACAAACACAGAGCTGAAGGTGTCAATCTTGCACATTAGGGCTTCAAGTTTCACCTCACAAAGCTTACCATGCTAGAAATAAAGTATAATGATGATTTTTGTGTCTAACAATTGAATATCTATTAACATACCAATGTATTGCAATAAAATATTTAGCCTGAAATTTTGCACATTATTTTAACACTATCATGAAAATCTGTTCAATGGCTATTAATTAGGCTGATATTGATTATTACAGGGGAAGGCTTTAATGCAAATTTCTTAGCACCAAATTTCAATCATTAACTGTGATATTTTACATCTTTGACTTTTTATAAATGTGAGTGTTGCCTCCATAATGTAAAAAGATGCAATCTCATCAAATGCCTTTCTTATTGATAATGTGAATGGTGCTGAACAGTATGACACTAGAGTGAGTAATTTCTGATCTGTGTTCAGTATATCCTTTATTTATCAACCATTTATAAGAATTTATTTCTATTGATATAATGATGCAGTACATTATTATTCACTCACATATGAGCCTTTCATTATCCTGCTTATGGATATTCAGTGTGTTAATGAAATATCTGCAAACATATTTGGGGTTTTTATTTTAAATAAATACACATTTCTCCAATTTTATCATCCTGTAATGCAGTTTGGTCTTGGAAGTGGCATATTTACATTCAGTTGAACCATGCAGGTTCTCAAGACATGAACATTTTAGCATTGGCAGGAAAGGACATAGCGAAGATATGTTATAAGTTGTATGCTGAAAATTTTAATGTTTTATACTTATTCTGCTTGTCTTATTTGCAACTCTCACTTTTACAACTAAAAAACAAAACAAAAAAAAAAACAAAAAAAAAAACTGAATATATCATTTTAGCATTACTATACAATTTGTTATATAACCAACTTCATTTTTTAGTTATGCTCTCTCTCACACCCACCACATGTATGAACCTTTTAGTAAAACTACTCTTTATGGGTTCAGGAGATCCAAAGCATGTATTTCTGGTGTAATCTTGATAAACTTTTGGATTGAATACACACTTTCTCTTATGTGCAATAGGTAGGTGGTAGAGATGGTAAAAATGTGTTTTTTGCAAGCAAATTCCATATTTAAAACTGTATTTCAGAAAACCATTAGTTAAACTTGGTCTTATGAGGTCCATCCAAGAAATGTAGAGGGGCATTACCTTATGGTTGCACAAGGTGGTACATTTCAGATGTAAGTCTTAAGCTACTGGGTGATACACCTTCTAATTAACCAATAAACCTTCTATCCAGTCTGTGAAAACTTGCTCTAAGTAGATAAAGATAAACTGCTGGCAAGAACTAGGGTTATCAGCATTAAAAAAATGCTTGCAATTTAAACAAATTCGTTTATTTTCACTTTTTACATTCACTGAAATACTAGGTTACCAGTTTTAGTATTGGATTGGATATTTGTTGTAGCATAAACATCAAAACATCAACTTCTGAAAACATATGTGCTCTTCCTTACTCTGCAAGATATTGCTTGAGCTGAACATTTCTGCTGACATCCTATTTTCTGGAAGAACAAAAATAGAAATGTTTTCTGTTTCTGTATTCCTCCAAAGTAAGTTATTCTTCTGCATATGCAACTTCTTGACAATCCTTCAAAGATATTCATACAAATATTTCTTTATGTTGAATCCCACAGTCCTGAAAAAAAAGTAATTACACTACATATTTTGGCGAAGAATAAGCACATAACCACTTTTCATGCAGTGAGATGTCAGATGCAAAATTGTTCAACGAAATAACCATGAGGCACATAAGACAGGCAATGCTTAACTTCAAAAGAATTCACTACCACAAAAACAGTGCTTTTTGAAAGTATAATAGTGTTTGCATTCAGAGATTTCATGTTGTCAATAATGTATGTTTTTAAGAGTGCTGCTTCTTCTAGCCAGGGAGATACTGTTTTTCATTAGATTAAGACAATGAAATGCTGAACAAATTGCTTACTTTCAAAAGCACCGTTTAAAATGCACGAAACGTCATATGCACATTCTTGTAGATTTTTCTGAATACCCTTGTGGAATAACTAATTTTAGCAACATCTTGTTAATTACTTGTGCCACTCACTTTGCAATGGTATTGATGAACTCAAAGTCCACAATGCATTTGTATTTAGGCGTGTCAATGCATTCATCTCCTACCACAGTTAACAACTGTAGCTTCACCAATGAAGAAATCTGGGAAAAATAAATAAAACCTTTTAAGTAGGTAATGTGAGCAGACAGAACACTGATACCAGTTAGAAGAAAGTTATATAAGCCCCAAGTTAAACATTATACATAAATTATGATGGTTTGGTATATATAACAGCACTTTTTGTGCAGTTTAATACTCTTCTCAGTGCTAAATCCTTTAGTGACTATTTTCTGTACATAGACACAACAGACTGCTATGTTAGATCTGTGGCTTTATATGAGCAGTATCCACCTAGGGCTATAGATTGGCATATGTGGATGACAGGATTTTAATAGCACCACAGTGACAAAAGCATTTTTTTAGAAAGAAAAGAAAAAAAGAAAATAAATGCAAAAAGAAGCAAAATATTTTATGTAATACACTTAATGATAAGTTCTCAATTTTGATAAGTACTATCAAGTGCAGAATGTTAAAGGTTAGCTTTTCTATTTATACACTATGGGCCAAAGGGTATCACATTAATGAGTCACTTATCACTCCAGAAGATAAACCATGTATTCATGAATTTGAAGTACCTGAAGTACATATAATACATGTTTTGTTTTTCAGTCATTGTAATTATTTCTACTCAAGAAAATTTCACTTGCGGATGTATCAGGCAAATATTTCGGTTTCTAAAGACTATACCAGTTAATGCATATCAGAATAAACTCCCTTCAGAAACAATAAGCTCAATTATATATCCTAAGTACAGTAGAACCTCACTTAACCAAACTAAAGGGGGCAGAGCCAATTCAGATAACACATTTTTTCAGATAATCAATGGTAACAATTTTAAGCAGTTAAAGGAAGAAAATAACTATTTCAATGTATGTAATAATGTTGAATAAAAAGCTACTATTGTATACAGTATTAAAATATGCATTACAGTATTTACGGAGGCTATTTTATAAAATCAGCTACTTTTTTCTGATCTTTCTTCTCACAATGCTTGTGAGCAGGCTACATCATGCCACCGTTTGAATAGCATTGTATTTATTGATGTTGATTTACTGCTTTGTTCCACAAAATCCATGACAGCTTAAACCAAAAAGTTTTGTGTTATTAACAGTGCTGTAATTCAATATTTCCCGTTAAGATTTGAGTACGAATTTGCTTCTTATTTTTAATGCTTTGAATCCATCATCTCTGTCACTCTGTATTTAATGGCTTAAAGTTTCAAACAGCTTCAATGTTATTACAACATGCTTTCTTTTCACTGATAACTTAAATACAAATAAACCACACTGACCAACACCAGCAGTAAAATAACAGTGGATCTATGCAATGAATGAGCGTGCAAGGAGTTAATACTTGTTATAGTGATACAATATTTTTTTTTGGAATGTGAGGTAGGGGTTGAGGATTAACTGCATGCAATACCAAATACTTGTATTGGAACTTAGGGCTGGACCAATTGTCACAGAAACATTGCCAGTGCAATTTTGAGCATCTTATATTTTTTCCTAAATTCTTTTTTACTTTCGTTTCTTATTGTTTTTCCTCTGCTGTTTTGTTCTTGTTGGGTTTCAGTTAAAGCAGGGTTTTACTGTATAATACCTTTCCTGGAAACTGGATGAAAATTATGTTCAAATATCTTTTTACAAAATTCAACTTTATTACAAATACATAACAATAAATATTAAATTTCTCGTAATGGTAGCTCCTTGTGCTTACAGCAAAAACAAAGTATATCCAAGAAGTATAACCATTCATAACTAGAGTCACAGGCAGTAAGCACCAACAAACTGAACAAAAGCATATGCCAGTTCTTTCTGCTTCTGCTCATTAGCTACTTCTACCTGAATGACACTGCACAGTCCCAGCACATAACACCACAATGTCATGCCCTCTTCTTTGTGTTTTAATTCAAAAAATTAATTACTTTGCTGGAAATGAACAACTATATGGAAGCTGCACACATAGAAACCTGGCTAACTGGAAAGGTTATTTATTTAATGCTTGCAATCAATAGTGTGTCAATTTTTCAAATAAAAATCATGTGCTGTATTAAAAATGTCAGAGAATGGATGACTTCCGTATTACAGTACTAGAAGGGTTGAATCTGTGTCACTGCTATGATACATAGCAATTTGATGATAGAAACTAAAATTCCACAGCAACTGTACTGCTCAGTATTTAAATGTTAATAAAATTCCTACAACAGACACTTTACTTTAACATAAACAGGTGTTTTAATACATCTAAAAAGTTTCTACCTAATAATACATTATCATTCTATGCATATCTTCAAGTAAATATTAATACTGCTCTGATGTGTACCTGTGACAGCAATATTGCTGTTAAACTTGTTCCTCCTTCTACAATTGAATAGAAGATTGCCAAATGCCGATCTACAGCAAATGCTTTGGGTCCCAGTAGCAGTTCTGCTTGTTTTTTTGCCATTGCCTGCTGCTTTTTCTTTGTCTTACGCTCTTTCCCATGATTTTTCATGAAGAGGCGCCGATCTGTACGAGCAGGATTATGTGATGCTAGGTATGCAGCAATGAGGAAATATTTAGTGTAGAATGGGAGCTCAAAACTGAGTGCAACTGCTGAGGAAGTTAGACCTTTCTCTTGCTCTTGCCTGCAGAAAAAATAATGCAAGGATGAAAGGATTGTCTCATAAGTAAGTGGTCCATAAAATGAATTAGCTACATGCATCTCACAAAAAATTTTCCTTACTTAGTTGTGGATCGGAGATAAAGCTGAGTTAGTGATGCCTTCAAATGAGGTGTTACTTGTCGCCAAAGTTTAACCTCATCCATACCGATCTCTCCATTCTGTATTGGCTCACAGTACTTAGGGAAGTTCAACTGTGCCTGTGAATGTATACAGAGATTGAAGAGCTAAATTTTATTGCAACAAAGAAATGAACACTTATAGGGAAAAATTTCCATGAAATACTCTGTTTTCACTCCTTTTAAAATTTTAATATCCCATGTCAGCTTCAACTATTTCTGGAAACTGTTGAAATAATCAAGGTTGAACCAAATGTACCATTATAAGTTGAAAACTTGTAATTATGTTTGTTTTTACTTTCTCTATTACTTAAGAAGATTTATCAGTCACATACTCAATTACAATGTAATACTACATATTTGTGTATCTATACTTTCTACAATATACACATTTTATAATATATGTCTACTACAACAAAATGACTTATTACTTATTTATAGAGGCTTACTACCTTAATTTCTCATAGTCAATAGATTTTATATTTTGAAAATATGCTTATATATGTTAGGAGTATACTATATTGAGTTATCTTTTATACAACATAGATGTTTCGTTTTATATACCTATTACAAATAGATTACAATTATGCTAAAGTTATTTATTAACAGAAGTTTACCATAGTTTGTAGTGATGGGATGATATCAGTATTTCTCGTTACCGATACTGATTTTTGAGCACGGATACTCAATACTCACTTACTTTATAAAAAACTGTAAAGGTAATAGCTTGTTCACTCAATTATATTCTTATGCTAATTCGGGAAACTGTTCCTCTTTGACCTTCTCCATCCAATTGGCATTAATCCTTTTTATATCTTGATAATCCCACAGGTTATATATCCCCTATTGTTAGTTAAAGATAACAATAATAATAATGATGATAATGTCTTTATGCTTCCCTTTTTATGTAACTATATTTTGTGCTGAAACTTTCTTTTAATGAATTTTTTTATCAATAGAAAAACAAATACTAGCAATTCTTCTTTATTCTACAATCTTGAAAATATAAACTAACATATATTTCACATGAAACTCAAGCAACTAAACATAATGTTTGTGTTACACAAGTAATTAGCCATATAACACTTGAAAACATAGTAAGTGTGTGGATTAAGCCTCTCTACTACCTACCCTCATACATTAGCATATACATATTTAATACAAAGGTTTGACTTGTGTAAACACAAACTAACAGATGCAAGGAAAGAACAATTGCTTGCATGTGTTGTATTATCTCATGTCTTAATTCTGATTTGTTTCTGCTGGATTCACAGATTTTGGTCATCAGAGTAGCTAAATGTAATGGCTAAGAGTGACTCACCAAGCCAGGCAATTGCAAAAACGTGATTTAATGTGTTAGCTAAATCAGCTTCATTCACAACTCAGTTAACACTGCATGTTACATGAGTACCTCTACTCCTTCCCCCCATTGTTTTGCATGTTTTCATTTAGACACAAGAGCCTATGGAATGTTTCATTCATTCACCCACAGGAAACTCAGGCAAGGTCTATTAAGAATATAGATATAGGTGACTCAAATGAGGGGGACACCTCATGTGCTGCAATCTGCACAGATCTATTGTGGCTACCCCCCAGGAGGAATGGATAAGGTGAAGGAACCACAGGAGGCTACAGGCCATAGGCAGACAGGCTACACAAATGCACAGAAATCTCTAACATTTCCAAGCTTGCAGAATGTTCCACTGCTGGAGCTACCAAGAGAGGGTGATGAACGACCCACCAATCAAGTGGTCCTCTTGTGCCTGTGGATCCCAGGGAAACCATGAAAACCCATGATTAGAGTGGGTGGTCACCACGGATCGAAACATGGTGCTACCTCACTTGGTATCAAGAAATATAGTTCAGCAACTTTTGGAGACACTTGTGAGGCATTTAACTCCTTTCATTTCTTATCGTAAAGTTAAAGGCAACAACTTTCAATATTGCAAAACTTAAACAGTTAATAGTAAAAGTATCAAAGCTTTATCTCATATTATTAAACATAATTTGATACCAACAAGTATTGAGAGTATTGAAGTCCCATCCCTAATAATTTGTCATAATCAATAGTTTGTATATTTTGAAAATGCTGTTTTACATATTTTGAAGAGCATTCTATATCTGAATTATCTATTATACAATATAGATCTTTTATATTATATACTATGTGTGTTTTTTCCCCCCTTTTTTGTATTTCATTAACAGCATGCCCCATTACAATGCCTAATATTATATGCTTTACATCAGTTTTAACAAATTATACAAATATATACAAGACAATTTTTACAGTGATATATATTAAAATAGAGTATAATAGAATATAATAGAACATTTATCAACAATTACATACATTTCTTGCAAATGAGACACTTTCCTAAGGGCCCAGCATGCTATAACACTCAGGTCGTCTGCATGCATTTGGGCCCTAATTTGACTCCCTTCCATCTTCTTCTCTTTTTACTTTTCTATTCCATTTACTCCTTACTCTTCCTAAATATTCACCCATGCTCCTACTTCTTTCCCATTCTTTGTCAACATTTTTATTGCCACTGTAATATTTTCCAATTTATCCCAAATACTCTGCTTCCACTTACTTGTTTCTTTATACTGCATCAAACAATGGAGCATACCCTCTGATTCTCCACATTAACACATACTTCCATGTTACTGTTCCTAAAATCTTTTGTATAGCCCTGATCACATCCATGCAAATCTCTCTCTTCCTTGCTGGTCACAACTATCAACACTTCTCCCTTCCCCATTCTTTCTTTATTATCTTGTACAACCTCAAAGAACTTTTATTCTTAAAACTTGTCCATATCTCTTCCTTGCTTTCTTACAAAAAACGATTGAATTATTTTCATTCCTCTGCCATATATCCCCCCATACTAATCTCTTCCAAAGTTTCTTTCAATTTCTTCCCTGCCATTATTGTGCCCTAATACATTTTAGTACTTCATGCACGTTTTAATTATATCACTGTCATCTAATTTCATATTCCTGTATCAGTATTTCAAAACTCTTTCTATCACTATTCCATTTCTTCCTGTTCTACCTAGCTCTGCCAATGATACTCCTCTTGGTGATGATTTTGGCAAGCCTAATAATTCTTTACTAAACATCCTATGTATTGTATCAATTTTATTTAGTTTTTGATAAACCCCAAATTTCCACTCCATATAACATCTTTGATTCTACTACTGCTTTATACAGCCTTTCCAATCAATTTACAAACATTTCTGGTATCTTCTGTAGACATGCTCTCACTCCTTTCACAGTTAGTTTTCCTTTGGTTATTACTTTCCTCCCATGTGGTTCCCATCCCCTGTTACTACTTATTCTCACTCCTAGATAGTCAAATTCTTTCACTATTTATTTTTAGTCCTCCTCCATTCAGATACCATTTTTCATCTTTCCTTAATTTACTTCCTTTTTTAAATATAATTATCTTAGATTTCTTGACGTTTATTCTTATGCTCCACTCTGCAAAACTTACTAATTTCATTAATTGCTTTCTGTAATCCCACAACTGTTATCACACTTACCATTAAGTCATCAGCATAAAGTAACCCTGATATCTTTTTGGTTCCTATTGAGGCAGTATTTTATATCACAACATTGTGAATGCCAGAGTGATTGTAGTGTAAATTAACATTATTGTATGGCAATGATTTTAGATGTTTGTTAGCCATAAGCATTGTTAGGAAATAAGTTTACACAGCCTCACTGAAACTGACAATAGAAGTGGGTAACAATGAACCAATGGGATGAGTTGTTTATCACTAAGAAGAGACAAACAAATGACGTCAGGGTAGCGTGCCTTTCTTTAGAAATGGAGGGAATATCTTCCCTTGAGCATATGTGTTAGTAATTGTGATTGGTTGACAAAATAGATGCTAATGTTGGTAACCAATAGTAGCTCTATTATAATGTTTAGGCATTTCGGGGAGAAGGAGTATATATTCTTGAGCCATAAGCATGTTTCACGCAGTCTTGGTACACATCACGAAGTTCTAAAGAATCATTCGCGAGATACGCATCACGCAGTTCTATGGAATCATTCACGAGGTACACGTCGTGCAATCTTGAAGAATCTATCGTGAAGTTCACATTATACAGTTTGGAAGAATCTCTCGTGTCGTAAAGTTAGTTATAAAATGTGAAGTATGCGGCAACTAATACGACAGTAATTACATTTGGAAATATAACAGCTTCAGTCAGGCGTGTATAAAGATTAAAGATGTGAACTATTAATTAAGTGTGACGGCAATAAAAGTGTGAAAATAAATTCTTTTATCAGTGTTATCTTTTAGTAACAACTCCTTTCCATTTACACGCCCTGTTCAAGAGATATTTGCTCGATTGAGTAATAATAGCTAGCTGGAGGACAAAGAACCCAAAATTCAAAATAATAAAACAGTAACAGGCGCCCAGTAAATAAGATAACACAAACAGATTACCGCGACAAATGGCTCCCAGAACGTGGGGCGAGATTACCAGAACGTGGAGCGAATGGAGCAGTGCAATTAACTACAAGACGCAGATCCCAGAAACAACCACCAGAACAACCGACAACGACAACGGATGAGAGGACATCAGCGACTACAAGAACAGAAGACAACAGGGGAATTCTACTAGAGGACACCAAGACAGCGAGACGATGCAGATCCATGGTAGTATGACGCAGAGGCGACATATACATCTAGGAGAGAGGGGCAGGAAGCTGGACATCAAAACAACATCATCAGATAGCATCATAAAGGTTAGAAAATTGTAAATTGTATGTGTATCCTAAAACAAAACAAAAAAAAAATTGTGAGAAATTAAATGTTGTAGAGAGCGTAAGGATTAAGAAAACAATGTCTACTAATAATACTGAAGAAATAATTATGGAAGGGGATGATGTAACAGTTGGCCGTAATTTAATGCAGGTCACGGAAAATAGCTCAAACAATGCAGGATTTGAGGGAGGAAATATCAGTGAAGAAAGTCAGAATAGAATACCAGGTCATTCAACTCAAACATCTGGGATTGTTATAAACATTTCAGGGCAGGTAGCCGACGATAGAGATAGATGTATTAGGCATGTTGGTCAGAGTATTGTATCAAACAGGGTGTAAGTGTAACGGGTGGTGGAAATGAAGGTTCACAAAGGGATGTACATGCAGTAGGAAATGATAATTTTGATGCTGGTATGATGATGGAAATGCTGAGAAATTTTACAGATCAATTAGAAAGGAATATGGAAAAGAGTAATGAGAAATTACAGCAAAAATTAAATAAAAACATGGAAGATACTGGTAAGAGTAATAGAGAATTAAGGGAAGAAATTGAAAAGAAATTTATGGAGTTAGATAATAGTATGACAAGAATGAGAAATGAAAATCAGGAAGTAATAGCAAGTGGGATAGGAAAATTTTCAGAGAAAATGTCAGATATGAACAGGGAAATATCTAACCAAAGAAGTGAGGTTAATACTAAAATTGAACATGTTGATGTAAGATGTACAAAGTTAGGAAGCCGAATGAATAGCATTTCAAGTGAGCTAAGAGAGATGATGGAGGCTACGAATGCAGATTTAATTCAGGCGCAAGTTAATTTCAGAGGGGAGATATCTGAAATTCAGAAGGAGTTGGAAACACAAAGAAATAAGTTGTCCGAAGAAGTTAAAGTTTTGTTTATAAATAATCAAAAACTAACTTCTGAAATTAACAAGCACCAAGCTGTTCAAAATGAAAACAATAAAAAATTGGAACAAACAATAGAAAATCTGCAAGGTACTGTAAATACGTTAGAATTGAATTCAAGGGTCAACATATATGATGTTAATGTATCTGATGCACAGAATAATGATAGAGGTATTTCCGCAGGTATGACTAATAATGTGAGTGACGCGGCAGCTTCATCCATAGCCCATGCCGAAACTCAGAGTGCACAAGTTAGAGAATTTAAAACTATAATTATATCTTAAGTGATTTGCCACTTCCTAAATTTAATGAAAACTCCAATCCAGTACAGTTTATTGCAGACTTGTCATATTACTTTCAAATTAAAAAGATACCGGAAGCATTGAAAATGACAGTTGTTAAAAGATGTTTGGACCAAAAGACTTTAGATTGGCTACAAATGGTATGAGGGGGCAAAATTTCATATGAATCCTTTAAGAGGCTACAAAAAAAAAAGAAGAAGAAGAAGAAGAAGAAGAAGAAGAAGAAGAAAGAAAGAAAAGAAAAACAAATCCCAGATAAGTAGAGCTAAACTGCAGAATAAAGTATTGGAATGTAAGAGGGTTAACTATGTATATATGTCATAAGAAAGGATAAATAAATTCAGGAAAAAAATAAATGTTTAAAGGGGAAAAAGAACATTTACTTAATAAACTGTAGCCACATTTGAAATGAAGCATGTAATAAGGATAAATTAATGTCATATGAAAGTAAAAGTATGTAGATATAATTCAAAGGGTATTGTGAATATCAAGTACAAAACAATAAAAAAAGGATAAGGATAATTAAAGCCAAAGCTTTATGTAGCACATAGATAATGTGAAATTATGTCTTAGAATTAAGAGATGTAAACATATTTGTGTAGAGGATGAATATTTTGGTAAATATGTTCAATAATTACAAAATGAACCAGGGTAAAAATCTTGAGTGTATAAATTTTTATGTCATTAACCTAAGAAAGTATAACCATTTTGTAACAGTGACCTAAATAGTTCAGGGTACAGTATTTGATGTATATAAAAAAAATAACTTGTAAGGTCAGATTCAGGTATATAAACACATTAGACCCGAGCCAGTGATTAGTAACGACAAAAAGGCAAGATGTATAACGTGTGTAAAATGCGTGTGCAGTGTTATGTGCAAGTGATAAATACCGTGTGTTACAAGATTCAGGAGACTAAAAACCCAATTATAAAATTTCCAAAAAAGGTTGTAAATAATTATGTTTCTAGTGGGGCATATGAGGCAGTATTTTATATCACAACACTGTGAATGTCAGAGTGATTGTAGTGTATATTAGCATTATTGTATGGCAATGATTTTAGACGTTTGTTAGCCATAAGCATTGTTAGGAAATAAGTTTACACGGCCTCACTGAAACTGACAATAGAAGTGGGTAACAATGAACCGATGGGGTGAGTTGTTTATCACTAAGAAGAGACAAACAAATGACGTCAGGGTAGCATGCCTTTCTTTAGAAATGGAGGGAATATCTTCCCTTGAGCATATGTGTTAGTAATTGTTATTGGCTGACAAAACAGACGCTAATGTTGGCGCGATTTGGTAACCAATAGTAGCTCTATTATAATGTTTAGGCATTTCGGGGAGAAGGAGTATATATTCTCGAGCCATAAGCATGTTTCACGCAGTCTTGAAAAGTCATTCATCATGCAGTTCTAAAGAATCATTCGCGAGATATACATCACGCAGTTCTATGGAATCATTCACGAGGTACACGTCGCACAGTCTTGAAGAATCTATCATGAAGTGCACATTATACAGTTTGGAAGAATCTCTCGCGTCGTAAAGTTAGTTACAAAATGTGAAGTACGCAGCAACTAATATGACAGTAATTACATTCGGAAATATAACAGTTTCAGTCAGGCATGTATAAAGATTAAAGAGGTGAACTATTAATTAAGTGTGATAGCAATAAAAGTGTGAAAATAAATTCTTTTATTAGTGTTATCTTTTAGTAACAACTCCTTTCCGTTTACACACCCTGCTCAGAGATATTTGCCTGACTGAGTAATAATAGCTAGCTGGAGGACAAACAACCCAAAATTCAAAATAATAAAACAATAACAGGCGCCCAGTAAATAAGATAACACGAGAGAATACTGTGACACTGTCACTGGACTGGACTATCTGGATTGCTTCCCAAATCTTTCTAAAATGTCATTGATAAATAAATTAAAGGGGAGTGAAATACAAAAACCATGTTTTTTCCTGAATGAAGGATATGAGCAGTAAAATGCAGTGGTAACATTGTTTTCTCACTCTGCCACACCATTATGCTGAGCAGGTGAAATAATAACCACCTTATACGTCATCAGAGCCAGCCATGTGCTGGAAGTAGTTGGGAGAGCACAGGTCAGTCAATGCTGCACATGCAGTAATACTTTTCAAAAATTGTTCTGGTTGGTATTTAAGTAGAGTAATGTACTTTGTGGTGGTGTTTTGGTGATGGTGTTACTGAGCCAGTTTAGTATTATACAAACAACATAATATTGTGAAAAATAAAATGCCTCAATGTTGTGCAATATGGCTGTAATGTGAGAAGGGAACTCATTTTCACATGTTTCCAAACAGAGACAAATCTCCCAAAAGATATAGGATATGGGTAGAATTTTGCAAAAAAAAAAAAAAAAAAAAAAAAAAACAATTGCCTGATTCTGGTGCATGTTTATGTTCCTTCCATTTTAAGAACACAGATTGTGAACTGACAGTTATTAAAAAGGTAGCTATGCTGGATGAAAATTTCAAAGGGCCTTTATTAAAACCTGGAACTATTCCTACTAAAAGGAGAAATGAAGACAATTTCCAGATATCAAGTTCTACTAAGACAATTGATCCTTCACCATCTTCATCTGAGAACAAAGAACAGAATGATATGAGGCTAGAAAATGTAAAAGCATCGTTTCTGAGCTATGCGACAGTGTTACTTACAATAAGACTGACAAAGAAGGCGATGATGATAAAAGCATTGAAAGAGAATTCAGAATAGAAGGTGATGAAAAAACCAAGAGTTCAGAAGTACAATGTGAACTAGGTATTGAAATCATAAGGAAATATATATTGTTGGAACCTGAAAAATCTACTAAACAAGCAATGATGAGGAAGATCAGGATAAACTGAATGAAATTTTCTATGAACCTGATACTTCAGATTTTGATATAAGTGATAACGAGGAGGAGGAGGAGGAGGAGGAGGAGGAGAAGAGGAAGAAGAAGAAACTTTCACCATACATGGAAATGAAGCTACAGAGGAATATTTCATTGTTGCTTGGAAATCTCTACTATTATTTTTCAAGGTATGTGTTTTATGTAGAAATGAAGTCAAAGCAATTTCTCTTTACATTAAAGGGACAATGCTATGTGTTAAAACAATGTGTTATTGTGGTAGTATACATTCACTTGAAACTCAGAAATTTATCAGGAAAGAAACCAGAAGGAAGTGTTTTAATAACAAATTCTTTATTATTATATGGTATATTGTTTCAGCAATTTAAGTCCTTCTGCAAATCACTGGGTTTGGCAATGTTTCCAAGCGTACAGTCGATAAAACCATTCAAAACATGGTAGCACCAGTTGTTAGAGCATTTTGGATTCAAGAAAGAAAAAACAAGTTGAATTCATTAAAAGGTTGTGGTATACCTATGTGGTTGGCAGGGGATGGGCAGTATGAATGCCCAGAATTTTCATCCAAATATTTGGTCTATTCTGTCATGGATTTAATTCCCGCAAACTTATTGATTTTGAACTTGTTCAAAGAGGTATAGTGAAAGCCGCTTTGGAAAAGGCTACTTGTGACAACATAATGACAAGGCTTGCAAAACAGGAAATGTGTAGAATTTAAGTTTTTCTCTCCTACAGACATAAAGGTGTAAGATACCTGTTAAAAACTCAGTATCCGAAAGTTGAACATGAATTTGATGTATGGCATTTGTCTAAAAGTTTAATGAAAAAAATTAAAATAATAAAAAAAAAAATTACCAGAGCTCATGGCATGGAAAGCCAGTATAAATAACCATTTATGGTGGTCTGTACAAAACTGTAATGAGACAGTGCCATATTCATTGAAAAATTCACATCAATTCTACATTATATAAAAAATAATACAAAAGGCTAGAAAACAGTGAATGGAAATATTGTGAACATGATGAATTGTTAGAAGAAGACCAAAGAAATAATTGATGGATTAAAAGTGAGTCAAATGCTATCATGCTCCGAAAAAAATTATTTTGAATAGTACCTTCTTGAAAGATTTGTCTCATATTCAACATTACATACATATTGGCAGTTTAGAAAATTATCACAGTCTTCGTCTCAGGTATGTTCTGAGAAGAATACATTTTTCATATAATAGCCTTCAACTTAGATCCATGACAGGAGCACTAGATCACAATTTCAATGTAACTAAAATAAAATAAAATAAAATAAAAAATATTGGTGTCAAAACTTGGTACTCCAAAGCATCTGGGTATTGGATCATGAAAAATAAATATGAAGAATCTAACGAAGTATGGAAACTGCTGATAGTGTGTGAAATAATCTCTGCAGGCCTGTTGTGTGGATCCATTACCGAATGCAGTAATAGATCTGTTACTACTGAAGAATATAGCTCCCAGCTTCGATCTCCATTACATTATTATGATTGAAGCACTCCAACTTTTTCAGTCAACATAAGAAGGTTTTCTCACAGACATGTTATAAACTTTTAAATAATAATAATAATAATAATAATAATAATAATAATAATAATAATAATAATAATAATAATAATAAATGGAAACTTGCTGTTTTTAATTTGTGTGTTTATTAGTGAAGTTTATTAATGAAGCCTACATATACTTCGCTGGGATCTGGAAAAGCATTTCTAATACTAAGCACTATACATGATGTATGACAACTCTTCTTCTGTGTCCAATAGCAGTCCATGAATTAATCCAGTAAACTGTTTGTAGCAGGAATATCGCCAGGTCTTATTAACAGGATTGTTGATGGTGAGCTATTTCTTTTTAGCTTGACTTTTTGTCTTTAACGCCTAAATTATGCCTCACAATATTCAAAGCATCACAATCTATATCCAATTTGTGAACCTTAGAATGCTTTGTGATACAGACAAAATTACTGTTCACCAATTTTGGTTTTCATAGTCTGAGCAACACACACTTTCCTTGTCATTATCCATTGGTATACATTCCTTACTCTTACACAAATGGATGGAACCAGCACGGTTTTTGTTGTTTACACTAACTGTCTCGGGATCACTGCCAGAATGGTGTAAATCTTTAATTTTGTTGGTTCAAATTGATAAGGTCAGATACCACGTTCATTTTCAAAGCAGATGTTGGACTAGTGTTTATCACCGAGTAAATATTAACTGGTTTATGAAAAGTGACTGGCTAACTTTAACTTTACTCTTTGTTATTCAGAGAAGTTATGCACTTCTAGTGAAATTAACATGTGAACTTGTTCGTCATTTAAAACACATATGCTGCATATGTCTTGTCTGGGTGCAGTATGTCTCTCATGATGTCACATGTCAACTCAACATTAGGTCATAACCCGATAAACATTCACCTTGGGATGGTGAAACTGCGTGCATTATTTATTCCTGACGGCAAATAAACTAATGTGGTGAATGAAATATTCATTTTTGTGTTTCATTCCCATTTAAATAGGATAGAGCTCAACTTAGCCCTAGGTTTTGATCAACTATGTCTGTTATTCTGTTTCTATTGCATCTGATACAGAACTTCACCCCTTTGTATATTTTCTTGATCTCTCTAATGAACACATTACTTATACCCTTTTTTCTTAACTTCCATTCTAGGGCCTCCCTATTGATAGTGTCAAATGCTTTTTCGAAATTGGCAAAAAACATATAAACCCTTCCTCACTTGTGACTTAGGTATTTATTTACAATTGTTAGTATTGCCATTATGTTATCCACAGGTCTTTTTCCTTTTTCTAAATCCTGCTTGGAAATCAGATATTTGTTTTCCCTTTCAGCCCACTCCTGTAATCTTTCAGCCATTATCCCTGTATAAATTTTTCCTAATATCAAGTATCCTAATTACCTTGGTTTACTCATATCTCCCTTACCCTTGTATAAAGGTACCACCATGCTTACTCGCCAGTTTTCAGATATGTCTTTACTCTCTTTTGCTTCATTCGCTGATACCCTCACCAGTTTTGCTCAACATTTTCCAAAATTCCCCTGGAATTCCATCTATGCCTACTGCTTTATTCCTTTTCAGGTTTCTTATTTGTTGTTCTACTCCATACTAGTATTTCTTGGTCCAAGTTATCATTTTTATCTGCAGCCACTTCTTACCCACTTCATAGTTTCGTAAATCTTCTCTACCCCAAACCAAATTTCCAAAATATTTCAACCATTCCTTTGGTGTGATTGCATTCTTCCTTTCTCTTTTCTTATAAATATGATTCAGGGTTTTCCTGATTTTTTTACTATCTTTCTCCCTTATGGCCTGCCTTATTTGTTTTCTTATTTTGTCTTGCCATTCCTTCCTTTATTCCAAAAAACATTTGTATCTCCATTTGCTTATCAAAGAAATTGTCCTCTTCTATCCTCCTCTTTCTCCCTTATCGCCTGTCTCATTTGTTTTCTCATTTTGTCTTGCCACTCCTTTCTTTATTCCAACAAACATTTGTATCTCCATTTGCTTATCAAAGAAATTGTCCTCTTCTATCCTCCTCTTTCTCCCTTATTGCCTGTCTCATTTGTTTTCTCATTTTGTCTTGCCACTCCTTTCTTTATTCCAACAAACATTTGTATCTCCATTTGCTTATCAAAGAAATTGTCCTCTTCTATCCTCCTCTTTCTCCCTTATCGCCTGTCTCATTTGTTTTCTCATTTTGTCTTGCCACTCCTTTCTTTATTCCAACAAACATTTGTATCTCCATTTGCTTATCAAAGAAATTGTCCTCTTCTATCCTCCTCCATCTCAACTCTTTGAAAACTTCCCTCTTTGCTGTTACACATTCCTTCTTTTTTTTATTTATTTGCATTTTGTCTGGCCTCCAAGTTTGAGCTTACTCTTTTTAGTAACAATCTAGCATTTTCAATGCTTCTTGTATCTTATTATCCTTGATAATGCACGTGCCCCATATTAGAACTTTCCCTACCTCCGAATTCATGTCTTCCCAGAGATTCTCCTCTAACTCATCTTTCCATTTAAAGATTCTGATTCTTTGCAGATTCATTTACTCTTAGTGCCAATATTAAGGGAAAGTGGCTACTTCCAACTACTTCATTTAATACATTAAGGTTAATAAGGTTCTCATCCACTCCATCACTACACAATATATGGTCTATGACACTTTGCCCATTTGCATTTGCAAATGTAAATTCATCTTTCTGGTCTTCCCCTCTTGTACCATTACACATTAAAAGATTATTAATTTCACAAAATTCTAGTAACTTTTTACCCTCCCTATTAAATATTTTATCCCTACTTTTCCTCATAATTGATACATCTTTCTCCCATCCACATTTGCTTATTGAGTGCACTATATTAATTTTTTCTTCACCTATTCTTGCCTTGAAATCCCCCATTAATATAAATTCCTCACCCAGATTTATAAATAATCTTATCGTAATGTCTGAAACTTCTGGCAAGTTATAAATAACACCAAGTGCATGTTTCGTTTCCGTATCTTTTATCTTGCTAATTATTAACCACAGAACTTTGCTTTCTGATCTTATTGCTACCTCTCTCACACTTATTTCACTACACTTTGGTATAGGATTAGCAGGGTTGCTTTGATATGGGGTTTTTCCTGGGCTGTGTGGGTGTGGATTTCTGCTCTGGCTGTCAGCTCTTGGCACCTCATGAATTCATTTCCCCTCCGGTGAAGACAGGATGTTTGGCAGGGGAAGGATTCTTATCTCAGGGTTTGTGCAAGCAAGGAATGTTCAGGTAGTAAGTATACAGCCTTGACTGTTTGTCATTTATTCTCACATAACAGGTTAAACACATTGGATCCCATTCACATGCTTCCCCCTTCTTCCACATACAAGACATAAGCCGATTACTAACCAAACTATTTTAAATTACTCTAGCCACTGCCAGCTGTTCTCAGCAACACTGATTATAAATGATCAAAACCATGGCACACTTGTTGGAGTTATTGACACCTCATGTACGCGAGACTGTATATAACTTAGTATCACAGACTTAAAGATTTTCTGAGCACTATATCGGAGATGCAGCAACTTTTGTATCGTAACACCATGATGACCAGATAGAGAGTGTCGCTTGTTCTTCAGTGCACCTCCCTCATTCTGTCTAGTAGTTTTTTTCTATTTCATGTCTATTTCCTGGGCGGCTTGGCAAGGGCCCCTAACCACGTGTTTATTCACTATTTAATTTTTATTGGAAGATTTCCTACCAAGATTAGTGAGAAATTGTATTTTGCATTTGGAAATTTTTAGGGCCAGTCATTCATTTCTAGCATCTGTTTTTATCCCATAGTGGTTTTAGAGACAGATTAGGCATGTACACACAGGTGCTAGCTTGTTGCTGTGAAACGCTAGCTTTGTTTGTAAGGCATATGTGTTTATCAGAATTCTAAAGGCAGATCTTTTTAGTCTGGCCCGTTACCGCCTCTGGCTTGCCTTCAATTGGCAGGCACTTATTTTAAGGATTCCACCTTTCCGCAGGCTTTAGCCTTTGTGAAACGGTTATTTCCTTATACTGCGAAGTTGCGATTTTCTCACTTGTGGGAAATTTGCAAGTTTCTTTGAATGTCCCACTGAAATCTTATGTAGGAGTGATGCTAAACAGATATTAAATCTATTATGTGCCTAGCGCCGTCTGTTTTCGTTTTCCTGCTAGAAAGTTCCGATCAACCATGAGGACTTTTGTGCAATATTATATGTAGTAGTGGATCTGGCTTGTCTTGTATGTCAAGTGAGAGGGGTTCAAAATACAACATTTATATACATTTAACATCAATTATCAAACATATTGACATGTTGTAAACAATGTTATATCTAGGACTCAGATTTTTATGACCTTAAAATGATTAAAAAAATGACCTATAACATTGCCTTAAAATTCTCTTACAAGGGCAGTCCCAGAAGTACCCAACCTGACGTATATATAGTGGTTGTTTTTTCAAACTAATGACTATGGTAGAAAGTACCAATCCTATAAAACTTAAGTTTGAAGTTTGACGATGCTACGTTATTTAGCAATTGTTTGGCAGCCATCAATAACGAACGCTCTGAGTGAATTTGTAAACATGGATAAAACTGGTCATCATTATGTGATACAATACTTTCATTTGAAAGGTCTCAATCCAACTAATATTAAAGCTTGAGCTAGATTGTACTCTGGGGGAGTCTGCTCCTTTGTTAACAACAGTAAAATATTGGCTTCATTTAAGCAAGGCCATACGAGCTGCCAAGATGAACATCACAGTGGTTGACCAAATGAGGTGAGCATGCTAGAAATTGTAAAGAAAATAAAAAAAATGGTATTGGATGACTGTCAACTGAAAGTGCGTGAGCTAGCAAACATCATTGGCATTTCAAAAAGTGCTGTATATCACATACTAACTGAAAATTTAGACATGAGAAACCTGTGCGCAAGATGGATGCAGTGTTTATTCACAATGGAAGAAAAGCAGCATCATGACGATGTTTCAGTCGAGTGTTTGGCGATGTTTCGCTGCAATAAAGCAGAGTTTTTATGTCGATTTATAACATGGACGAAACATAGGTCTATCACTTTACCCCTGAGTTAAAGGAACAGTCAAAACAGTGAATTGAAAGGGGAGAATCAGCTCCAAAGAAGGCGAAGGCAGTTCCATCTGCAGGCAAGGTCATGGCGTCACCTTTTTGGGATGTGCGTAAGGTAATTTTCATTGATTATCTTCAAAAAAGAAAAGCAATCAATGGCGAGTATTATGCAAACTTATTGCAATGTTTGAATGATGAAATCAAGCAAAAATGGTCACATTTAGCGAAAAAGAAAGTTCTGTTTCATCAAGACAATACACCAGCTTACACATCCATTATCGCCATGGCCAAAATCAATGAGTTAAAGATCGAATTGCTTCCTCATGCAGCCTACTCGGCAGATTTAGCCCCCTCTGATTATTTTCTGTTTCCAAAGTTGAAGAAATGGCTTGGTGGTAAATGATTTGCCAACAATGAAGAGGTGGAGTTTGGATTAATGGATATTTTGCAGAACTCGATGGTTCTCACTATAAACAGGGTATCGAAGCTATTGAACATCACTGGGAAAAGTGTATCGAACTGAAAGGAGACTATGTAGAGAAATAAAGATGTTTTTTCCCAAAATTTTTGTGGTTTCTTTGTTAGGTTGGGTACTTCTGGGACAACCCTCGTAAAATGTTCTAAAACTAAAAAAAATTACCCAATTAAAATTATAAATTTCATTGTAATTAATAATTAGAAATGGTCTACGACAATAATGATTATTGATTGGGGCAAATATTCTAAACCAATTCATTTTCTTAGTATTATTAAAAATAATTAATAAATTAATACTTATCAGTAGGTAATTTTCATTCCTATTAAACTAATATGAAACGTTATTAACTAAACATACCTTAGTTAGCATATCATAGTTATCCTAAAGTTTTCAAAAGTGAAGAATCGGTGGTTGTCAGTTAACAGTGTTTTATACTTGGAGAAATTTCTCTCTACTTCCACAGATGTAATGGGCGCATATTTGAAAAACACTATGTCACTGGCTGTTAAAAATTGTTCAAAAATAGCCATTTTGAATTCTTCACCTGACAAAATAGAGGCTATTTGACGCACTGTCTGAAACCCTTTAGTTTTATGTAACACAAATTTCAATTTCTGTCTGCTTCCCCAAACTCTCTATTTACATTGTTTATACAATTTTTACGCTCAATTGACTAACTCTATTGACTTGTCCAATGACATACACCTTTTTCTAAATGAGTTATGGTCTCTGGCAAAAATCCAAAATTTGATTTAATGCAAGCCAATCTACCTTCGATTTCAGGATCAGAAAACAGGTCCTGTTCAACCCAATTACCTTAGCATCTGCCCTATCAAAGCTATTTACTACCTCTCTCACTGTCTGAAAATTGTCACAATAGTAAATGTATGCTGTCAACCATGTGCCCCAGGTGTCAAAATTGGTTCTGGGCGTTGCTACACCAGGGGCCTTGTCTTTGAATTATTTGTTCGGAACAGAGCTTTGACAGATGCTTTTTTACTGTGAAAATTAGTCTATCTACTCCTGAAAATTTGGATCTGATCTCTTCTGCAACTCTATGTAAGGCATAGGCCAGACATATAACATGTACTAGCTTACTGGAAAATTATTGATAGAGTTCACTGCTTTTACATGTAAGATGCCACATCTGTTAGGAAGAGGAGCACGCTCTCATGTTGTATTCCATTAGGCCACAATAAATACATGGATTTGACAAACAGTTTGCATATCTGAGAGTGATTAACTGCCTCTAAAACTTCTGATTTCAGAAGAAAAATCTGTACAGGACTGTTTGTTTCTAGGGTACCTATCACTACATTACCTACAAAACGTCCCTCTGAATCGATAGTCTCATCAATTGATACATAAATTTTCTTTCCATTCACACATTCACATATATGGTTTAATGTGTCTTAACATTTTATTAAATAGCTTTTATGCAATGTTGAATCATCTAGAATAGTATGACCTGTATGGCGTTCAAGGAAATCACGTAATTTAGAATTGTTTAATTTTCCTAGTGGATTATTTGCACTAACAAGCACCTCACATAATTCCTTAAAAAATAAAGATGACTTGCTACTTGATGTGGAAACAGTTTGTTTTAACAGTAATTGAGACATTTTTCTTTTGTTCACATTTTTAAGACCCTGCAAATTATTTCTCGCGCCCGATGTGTTGTTGCACTGTGAATCACTTGTCTGCAGTGACTTTAATTTCACAGATTTTGCAGAATAAAATACTCCCATCACTAGAAAATACTTCTTCACTGAATTCTGTTATATACTGTCTTAAATGGCTACCAGTAGACAATTTTTGTTTTGGCATTTTGCACTACACGAAAATCAACACAGCCATACAGAAACACTAATCTCCCGAGACTAATAGAAAGATTATAAATCGAAAGATTCCTGAGATGAAGGGGAAGTCCCGAAGCAAAGCACGTGGATTTACATAACACGGAGGCAATGCACTGTGGTTTCTCACTGGCTTGCCTGAGCACGAAAAACAAGATAGCAAATGGGAAGCCCCGAATCAAAGCATGTGGAGGTCGAGCACAGTGATTTTATGTTACACTGAAGCAACGCACTGTGGTTTCTCAGGGAAAAAGCTACAAGAATGAACATTTAACCATAGATTATTTAAAAAAGTGATAAATAAAAGTACAAAGAATAAATAAAATGTCCTAACACTACATATAAAATAAAAAACGACTATCTGAAAACAGTGGAAAAAGTGCATTTTAATGACCTATAAAAACCTCATAAATTTAACATATTTACTGCATAATGCACTTAATTATTAATCTCTTCTACTCAGAAAAAAGATGACATTTTATCAAAATCCGGGCCATAGTTATATCTAACCTCTTAGTTTACTAACGTGGCAGAAGTGATTTGACTTACACTGGTTGTTGTACAAAATGTAAATACATATACATGACCCTCACAACTTTGTAACTGCAAGAATACTCAAAATTCAATATCACAGTAAACCTATTACAGATCATAGCTAATGGTATGCGTGTCATAGTTAACATAATAATAGTTATACAACATAATAAAAAGAGAAACAGTAAAATACACGGTGTATAGAAATTGTCCCTCTCTGTGAAATAATTGGTACATATACAGTCGCCTCAGCATGATATATTTGAGTGAATGTTTTCTTTGTTACAGTATCAGTTCTGTGTATTGATAAAATTGCTTTTTAACACATTTATGTTAACACAATACTGTTGCTAACTATCACTTCCCTACTCACATGCACATGTTTACTTTTGTTTCACTGCACTACCACATGATACATATAAGTCCCTCTGTACATACATTTCTGTAATAGTTAAATTAAGACATGTTGATAACATTTTTTCAATGACATTTTGATTTAAGTTTTAGAAGGGGAGTACACCCTTTATACTAAGTATATAAGGTAATGCACATTATACAATTCTTATCACATTATATATTCCTTATTACATAATAATGTGATATATAATTTTATTATAGTGTGTATAATTCTTAACATTAGTACACATTATTATATATTGCGAGGACAGGGTTAATACTAATAGCTTTCATTTGCACTTAAAACATAAAATACTTCTGTGCATACCTTCCTCTCATATTTATAGCTTTTATATGCCCTATTAAGGTTTGTTCTTACAGTTTTTGGCATACATAATTTAATGTGGAATGATGTGTATTATTACTGTCCTTAAATGGTTGACTCCATTTTTATGTCCTATCTTAGCATGGTAACAGAACAGTTATATTCTTTGGTCAATAGAAGTAACATTTTTTTTGTTCAAATAAGTGTAATTCCCTTAAGAATACTTGCACACATGTTCTGTACAATTATTTACAAAGTTTAGAACAAACCTTATGTCTATGTTGGATTCTCCCTATCATGACTTCCTAAAGTGAATGTTAGCCAAAATTGTGTATTAAATTATTTTTAGTGCAGTGTAATGCTTACCCAATTTCACGTGGTAGAGACATTACCAGTGCATTATATTTTGGAGTTTTCGTCTTCCTTTGCAAGCTGCTTAAATGGACGTAAAAGGGCCAAATTATACCTGCCCATAACCTTTTTTGTTTTGGTGTCAGTGAGCTCGAAGGAGTGGTCACTCAACTTCCGGACAATAACAGCTGGTCCCTGCCATAAAAGATGTAATCTATGTGTCTTGTTTAGGAGGGATGACTTGTTATGTGCTCTCACTAAAACCAGATCTCCTACTTTAGGGTTCCATGAATTCTTCTGGCTCTTTTTATTCTTGTTTCACTTTTCTGCATGCAGTACTAAACACTGGTGGGCTTTTTGTAGTTTTTCTGTCTGCATCTTTTCATTGCAGATTGCAGTTGGTATGCCTGGAATAATTTATTCAGGCTGCTGGCCTGTATGGAGTACTATGGGAGCAAATCCTGTGTAAGGGTTAATAGAAATATTAAACATCTCTATTAATGGTATTTGGGAGACCCACGAGGTATGTTTGCAATTACAAAGAAGGCATAAAATAATTGACAAATCATGTATTGTTCTTTGTAGAGGTTTGCTTGAGGGTGCTAAGATGTAGAGTGATATATTTTTATTCCTGCTGCTTTTATCTTCTCGATGAAGTGTTTGCCTTTGTGGATTGATGCATTGCTGGCCAAAATGGCGTCCAATTTGCCATACTTGGGGATAAAGTCTTCCATAACATTTCAGTCAGTCAGCTTATCAGTTCTACTAATTTAGTAAATACATCGACAAGGACAAAAATAAACTTCATGCCGGCAGCACCTATCGGTAAGGGACCATGCACGTCCATTGTTATCAAGGCTAGTGGCTTGTCCCTTAAGATTGATATCAATGGAGTATCGTACTTCATGTTAAGTGGTTTCGCTTTCTGACATGCTTCATACACTGAGATACTTGTACTTTATAGTGAAGACAAGGTATATAAAAGTGTTCCCCTATGGCCAGGTATGTATTTTCTGATCTTGCATGAGTGAGTGTAATATGGAAGACGTCAATGATTAATGCTTATAATGTATGGGGTGCATATGTCCGCCATGTTGGTGTTCTACCCCTTGCAGCTTATACAACATGCCATTGTGTGTGCCTATCGTCACCTGTGTGTCTGCTCGGATTTTGGGTGCTTTTCGAAGTAATTCAGTGAGTTTCTTATCCTCGCACTGTAATTTCGCGATTTCTTTTGCCTGTTTTATGAGTTCTTTAATGAGATGGAGGTCCAGCTTAAATACATGTACCTCCCATTGTATGTTGCCTTAGTGCTCTGGTATGTCGCCTTTTGAAAATTAAATTGAGTTTTATTTATAGTTGCTCTTTAATGGCTGTAGTCCTTAGTGTCCTATTCTACATTGGGTGTGAAAGACCGGTAATTTTGCTTTATCAGGCTTGAGGTTCTTTTACGTGCCGTAAATCTATGACACAGGACCACCGGCTTCACTTCCCTTCCAAAAGAAGCCATGCTAAGGATTTTTACGCCTGAAAAAATCCATTGCCCTCCATCAGGTTTGACCTGCGACCTCAGGCACTAGAGGCTAGCACGGTAACCACTACACTATGGAGGGCGACATCACCTTTTGTTCCGATTCTGGAGAGCCTATCGGCAAAAATGTTTTGGCCTCCTGAAATATGTTTAATAGTGACATCATAGGACACAATCTCATGAATGTAATGTGAGATCTTGAAACTTGTCAATTTACAGCTTTTAATAAGGAATAGGCTAACAAGGTCCATAAATATGCTACGGCAATTGATGATAAATGCCAAAGCTTTTGTAGAGCAAACAAGATTGCTGATATTTCCCGCTCTGTGACATAGGCGATTTTTTCTGTGGTCGTTAGGTTCCTTTAAGCTGTACTTATAGCGTACTGATTTTCTAGTTGGCACAAGATGGCATCAAATCCAAAAATTGCAATGTCAGTATAAATGTAAAATGGCCTATACATTTGTGGTCATTCAAATAAAATAGCCTTCCCAGATAGTTCCTTAAAGTTTTCAAAAGTGCTTTGTTGAAGATTTGTTCACCTCCAATGGGTATTTTTTCTTAAGTAGTTCTCTTAGAGCGGTTACTTCTTTGGTGTAATTGGTGAGAAAGCGAGCTTTGTACTGAAATATGCCCAATATTCTTCAGAGCTGTCTGACGTTCTTAGATGGTAGAATTTCTATGTTAACACTTATTCTTTCCTGGCCTGGCAATACTCCTTCGCCGTGATGCAGTAATTTGTATCACAAATTACTTAAATGTAAATAATGATTGTAATATGAATATGCATTTTTATGTGACATTGATTTGAGATGTTTCTTGACTGTAATTATTGTTGAGAAGTAAGTTTATACGACCTTACTGAAACTGTCAATAATAGCGCAATAATGCAGAGAGGGGGGGTGAGCTGTTTATCATTATTGGAAACGAGGAAGTTACGTAATGTTCGCGCGTTTTTTCCGTTGAGAACCTTCTGGAATGTTTTCTCCCTAAAGCATATGTATTCATAATTTTCATTGGATATTAAGATAGACGCTAATGTTGGCGCGTTTTATTAGCCAATAGCAGTTCAGTTATAATCTTTAGGCGTATCTGGATGCAGGATTATAAATAGAGTAGGTTAGAGGTAGCTTCATGCTCAGTTCATCAAAAATCTGTGTACACTACACGTCGTCTTCAGTCAGTTCGTCATACATCGGATATAGATTCACAAGTTACGCGCAGCAGAATTATGAAAGATCTAAAATATGGTAAAGTTAATTATACAAAAGGTTGAAGTACGTTGATTAAAAGTGATCAGTAAGAAGTTATAACAGTTTCAGTTTGGCGAGTATCTAGATCAATATGTAAAAGTGATAGTGAACGTGTTGGACAATAAAAATTATAAAACAAATTTCTTCATCAGTGTTCTTTTTGGATAAAAGATTCCTTTCCGTTTACACAACCCTGATCAAGACACATGTTCGACCCAAGATAAGATAATAGCTAGCCGGAGGACAGTAAACAAAACTTAAAATTCTTTCAAACACTGATACTAGGTACCACAAATTGTTAACACTAGATGGAGCTACAAACCGAACAAATGAATGACGTCACAAGATGGCTTCAACACTGATGTAAACAAACATTTGTAAGTAATACCGTTACAAATTGGCTACCACAACGTGGGGCTACAATAATGTCAAATATAAACACAAAAATAATACCGTCGCAAACTGGCACCCAGAACGTGGGGCAGAGTAACCAGGAAAGGAACACGATGACCAGGAAAGGATCAGAATAACCAGGAAGGGGCAGAATTAACCAGGAAGAAGTGAGATGACCAAAGGGGCGAATGGAGAAGTGAACTGAACTACAAGACACAGATTCCAGAAACAACAAAAGGGACGACAGACTACACGGATGATTGGACATCGTAATTCCGAGATTACAAGGCAACAAGGAATTCAACTACAAAACAACAAGACAACGTAGATTCATCATAACACAACGCAGAAGCGACATATAACCTAGGAGAGAGGGGCAGGAAGCTGGACATCAATGTAACAGCAACAGACAGCATCACAAAGGTCAGAGTATCGTAATTTTTTTTTAGAAAACAAAATTGTAACCTTCAAATGTACTTATGGAGTGGTAGGATAAAGAAAACAATGTCTACTAATAATACAGAAGAAATAATTATGGAGGGTGATAATGTAACAGTTAGCTGTAATTCAATACAGGTTACAGAAAATAGCTCAAACTTTTTAGGATTTGAGGGTGGAAATGTTAGTGCAGAAAGTCAGAATAGAATAGCAGGAAATGTTAATCTTGATACTAGTATGATTATGGAAATGCTGAAAAATTAGAATGAAGATATGCAAAAGAATCTTAGTAAGAAAATAGATCAAAACAGGGAAGATATTGATAGGAGTTTAGACAACAAAAACTAACTCAGAATAATGAGAAATTGAGGGAAGATATTGATAGGAGTTTAGAACAAAAACTAACTCAGAATAATGAGAAATTGAGGGAAGATATTGATAGGAATTTAGAACAAAAACTAACTCAGAATAATAAAAAATTGAGGGAAGATATTGATAAGAGTATTACAGATCAATTAAGGGAAGAAATTGGTAAGAGTAATGAGAAATTAGAGCATAAATTAGATCAAAATAGGGAAGAAATTGAAAAGAAATTCATGGAACTAGATAGTAGCATGATTACAATGAAAAATGAAAATCAAGAAATGATAGCAAATGAAATAGGTGAAGTTTCAAAGAAAATGTTGGACATGAGCAGGGAAATATATAACCAAAAAAATGAGGTTAATACTAAGTTTGAAAATGTTAATGTAAACTATACAGAGTTAGGTAGCCGAATGAGTAGCATTTCAAGTGAGTTAAGAGAAATGATGGAGGCTACAAATGCAGATTTAATACAGGTGCAAGTTAATTTCAGAGGGGAAATATCTGAAATTCAGAAGGAGTCAGAAACACAGAGAAATAAATTGTCTGATGAAGTTAAAGATTTGTCTAAAGATTTGAATCAAAAGCTAACTTCTGAAATTAACAAACACCAAACTGTTCAAAATGAGAATAATAAAAAATTGGAACAGACAATAGAAAATCTGCAAGGTACTGTAAATAGGTTAGAATTGAATTCAAGGGCAAATATATGTGATGTGAATGTATCAGATGTACAACATAATGATAGAGGTAGTTCCTCAGGTATGACAAATAATGTGAGTGATGCGGCAGCTTCATCTATAGCTAATGCTGAAACTCAGAGTGCACAAGTAACACTAGAGAATTTAAATATGGGAGTAGGGAATTTGCAAAATTACAATCATATCTTAAGTGATTTTCCACTTCCAAAATTTAATGAAAACTCCAGTCCAGTACAGTTCATTGCAGAATTATCAGAGTATTTTCAAATTAAAAAGATACCTGAAGCATTGAAAATGATAGTTGTCAAAAGATGTTTGGACCAGAAAACTTTAGATTGGTTACAAATGGTATCAGGGGGTGAAATTTCATATGAATCCTTTAAGAGGTTATTCATGAACAGATTTTGGAATGTTACGGTACAGCACAGAATTCGAGCAATGCTTAGTCATGGTCAATTTAATCCACGAGAGGGAATATCAATGACTGATTACTTACTGAAACATGCAAGTCAGGTTAGAAACTTGTCACCTCCAATCAATGAGGAAGATTTTGTGAGTTTGCTCGCAAGGCATTATCCTTTAAGGATACAAAATTACTTATTAATTGCAAAACCACGTAGCATCTATGAGATGACAGAATTAATGACAGCTTTGGAACAACAGGAAGAAGATATATCTCGGGAGTGGGAGCATAGATTTTTAGATGTGCGAGATAGACGAAATTACCAAAGTAGTTATCAGCAAAGTAGAGGACAAGACAGACGTCATGAAAATAATACCAGACAACGGTATCAATCATACGTTCCACAATTTGAAAGATCAAGGACAGATGGGAGACCAGGTCGACAGGAACAAATAAATTATGTCAGGACAGAAAGATTGCCTGAAAGAGGGCAAAATTATGGAAGGCGGTATATTAGACAAAGGGGAAATTTCACTCACTGGAGGGAAAATAATAACCGGGAAAGATCTGAGGAACAGCAAGAAAATTACGTGCCAAGGGGACATAATGTCAGAAATCGAGGAAGGGGAACTCAAAACAATGGTAGCGACAATGAGATAGATTTAGCGCCTGTTAGGAATGGCAATCCCGTACGTGAACATGGAAATAACCAGGAAAACTGTTAACAGACTCCTGTGTAGTAGGTTCTCAGGACGTCTTTAATAATTCAGTATCCATTACCAATACAAATAATATGCCTACACATACACCCTGTAATAAGATTACAGCAACAAAAGATAAGGGAGAAAATTTTGAGTCACCTCATGTTAGGATGGAAATTGCGAAGAAAGAGATCATTGCAACTATAGATTCTGGTTCGTCAGCTTCAATTGGCTCACAGAAATTTTACATAAATTTGATTAATGAAGGTAACAAAATTATGGCTCTTCCCACTAGTAATTTAGTTTGTCGTGTTGCAATCGGAAGAACGACACAGGTCATAAAAACACAAGCTCTACTTAATATACTTATCGGCGGAGAGAATTTTGAGGTTATGTTTCTAATTGTAAACCATCTGATTTGTGACATAATTATAGGATGTGACTTCCTACATGAATATGAAGCATGTATAGATTTTAAACATGAAGAGTTACGAATGACAAAAGACGATAGAGAAATAAGGGTACCATTTATAAAAGAGAAAGTTTCTGTAATCGAGATGACGAAGGATGAGAAAAATCTTTGTGACCAAGAGTTTTTTGTACAAATAACAAAAACTGATACAAATAGCCAGATAAAGCAGGTAGTCACAGAATATGAAGGGAATACCATGCCATATTTTCAACAGCTAGCAGAAATGCCAGAGAAAGTAGAGGAATTTACAATCCAGACAAAAGACGACCATGTGAGCGAGACAGACAACAGCTGGAAAGAGAAGAGAAATGAGGAAATAATACACAAGTGTGAAGAAGCTTATAATATTACGATAATGCAAAAACAAATCCTTCATGATGTTTTGATGAACAATAGTTCAGTATTTAGTAATATCCCAGGCAGATGTAATGTATATCAGCATACATTTCAAGTAGAAGACGTACCACCATATAGGCACAAGTATGACAATTTACCTATAAGTCTTCGGGACAAAGCTAGACAACTAATAAATAGCATGTTAGAAAATGGGATTATTGAGCAAAGTAATTCTCAATACATAAATTCAATCTGTTGGAGTATTAAACGAGATGGTAGTTTGAGATTAACATTAGACGGTAGATATGTCAACAAGTATATGAAGCCAGATCATTTTCAAAGTGAGGGAATTGAACAATTAATTACGAAACTTTCAAGAGGGAGATTTCTGACATCCATTGACCTCACTGCTTCATATTGGCAAGTGGAATTAGATCCACAAGTGCGTGATTACACTTCATTTCAGTATTCAGGGATCCAGTATCGTTTTTGTGTAAATCCTTTTGGTTTAAAAAACTCAGGAAGTGGATTTTTGAGAGCCATTCACAGTATCTTTGGAAATTCTGCAGATGACTTTTTAATAAAGTATATTGACGACTTCCTAATCATTAGTCAAACATTTGAAGAACACATGAATAATGTCCATTATGTGTTAAATAAACTACAACAACATGGTATGACTGTGAACATACTAAAATCAAAATTTTGTGTCAAGGAAATAAATTTTCTGGGTTATGTAGTGGATGAACGAGGTATAAGACCTGATCAGAAAAGAATAGAAGCAATAATGAAAATTCCACCACCAAGGAACGTAAAACAAATTAGACGTCTCTTAGGGGTATTGAACTTTCAGAGTAAGTTCGTACCAAGATATTCGGCTGAAATAGAACCACTGCGGCAGCTTCTCTGAAAGAACAATAAGTGGAAATGGACAGAGGATCATCAAAAATGTTTTGAGAGAGTAAAGGAACTCTTTGCTAAGTCCATATTACTCGAGAGGCCCAGAGAAGATTTGGAATATGAGATTTATGTCGACGCATCAATGCAAGGATACGCCGGAATTTTAGGACAGCGAGACTTCAACAATGACTTTCACGTCATTAGTACAGCTTCTAGAGGACTTACAAATATTGAGTGGAATTCTTCAGTGACTCAGTTAGAAATTGGAGCACTATATTTCTCATTAATTCATTTTAAAACCTATATTTATCAGCAAAAGGTGAAAGTATATTCAGACCACATCAGCTTAACTTTCATACAACGGTGTAGATTATGTAGTGGAAAACTTGCTAGATACATTCATGCAATATCTGCATTCGATATTGAGATTATCCACATTCCTGGCAAAAATAATACCTTTAGTGATTTGCTATCAAGATTGAACTACAACCCACAAATTCCCGAAAATATTGAAAGGCCTAGAAATGAAGTCAAAATATTGACAATTGAAATTCCTTTAAGCAAAGAAATGATTAGAAAATTGAAAAATATGGGGGAAATTCAAAATGAGGACTCAAAATTATTTGAACTTAAAGAAAAGGCACCATTAATTGAAGATGCAAAGAAAGAAATTGTAGCAATTCGGGATGGGACATTATACAAGAAGCATGGAAAAGAAGTGCCTAGTTGGAAGATAATGGTTCCGAAAAGCATGGAGAAGGAACTAATTAAGAATTTTCACGAAGGGTTAGCACACTCAGGGACGGACCGGACAACTTCTATGATTTTAGAGAATTTATACATATCTAAATTGCGTCAGAAAGTTCGAAAATTTATATCGTGCTGCAACCTGTGTCAGAAGGCAAAGCAAATAAATGCAGCATATGCATTTGAAACTAATTCGGTTATAAGGGATAAGCTGAGATGTGTAATTAGTATTGATATTCATGGTCCGATGCCTCCAAGTCAATTTGGAAACAAATATATATTTGTCTGTTATGATATATTCAGCAAATATGTAAGAATTTACCCTTTGAGAAAACCTACAGGTTTAGCATGTTTGAATAGACTACTCAAGTCATATGTGATAGAAGAAGGACCTATTCAATCTGTATTGAGCGATAATGCTTCGTACTTCACAGGAAAAAAATTTATGGATGGACTGAAAGAAAATGGCATTAAACAATATTTTTCGTCAAGATACAGACCGAACTCCAACCCAGTGGAGAGGGAAATTAAGGAAATTTCAAATTATTTAAGGGTGTTGTGTCATCGAAAACACACCCAATGGTATGGATACGTGAACTTCGTTCAGAATCTACTAAATGAAACCGTAAACAATGTGACAGGATACAAACCATGTGAACTTAAGTTAGGAAAGAAGATCAATACAATGTGTAAAAAAATTCCAGAAGCCATTCCAGATGCGCATTCGATACCACAAACAGAAGAAGAAATGCTCCGAAAAGCATTTGAGAGGATGAAGAAAAAGGCCATAAAAAGAAAAATTAAACATGAAGAAAAGAAGAGAAAGGAATGGAGGATCAAAATAGGAGATTTAGTTTTGGTCAAAACCAAGAAATTGTCGATAAAGCAAATAAACTTTATTGGCGAATGTTTCTCAAATACCATGGACCATATGAAGTTGTTGAAGTATATGGAACTAATACATATGAGTTATGTAATCCAACAACTCGAAAAAGCATAGGAAAGTTCCATATTGAGATGCTGAAACCATACAACCATGAAGATCAAGGTGAAACAAAAGACAAAGATGATAAATAGTAAATGCTGGATAGTTAAAGACGAAATGCAGAGCAATGTATTGGAACGTAAGAGGGTTAAATAAATATGTACGTCATGTGAAAGGAGAAATAAATTTTGGACATGACTAAATGTTTAAGAGGAAAATAACATTTTATTACTAACTGAACATGTGAAATAAAGCATGATGTTATATTAAAGTAAAGTACATAAATACTATTCCAAGAGTATTGTTAAGATAAAGTACAAAATAACAAAAATTGGTAAATATAATTAAAAACAAATATTTATGTAGCAAATAGAACATGTGAAACAGTGCCTAGATTTAAGAGATGTAAATATTTGTGTAGAGGGTGAATATTTTGGTAAAAATGTTAAACAATTACAAAAATCTTAAATGTATAAATTTTTGTCAACAACTTAAGAAAGTAAACAATTTGGTAACAGTAATTAAATAATTTAGGGTACAGTATTTGCTATAAAAAAAAAAATTTTGTGATGTCAGATTAATATCTAAATCAATTAAACCAGAGCCAGTAAGTAGTGGCAAGATAAAAAAAAAAAAAAAACATATGTCGTATGTTAAATGCGTGTGAAGTGTAAAGTGAAGGTGATAGCGTGTGTTCCAAGATTTAGGAGACTAAAAACCCAATTATAAAATTTCCAAACAAGTTGTAAATATTTATAATTATGTTTCTAGTGGTGCATATGATGCAGTAATTTGTATCACAAATTACTTAAATGTAAATAATGATTGTAATATGAATATGCATTTTTATGTGACATTGATTTGAGATGTTTCTTGACTGTAATTATTGTTGAGAAGTAAGTTTATACGACCTTACTGAAACTGTCAATAATAGCGCAATAATGCAGAGAGGGGGGGTTAGCTGTTTATCATTATTGGAAACGAGGAAGTTACGTAATGTTCACGCGTTTTTTCCGTTGAGAACCTTCTGGAATGTTTTCTCCCTAAAGCATATGTATTCATAATTTTCATTGGATATTAAGATAGACGCTAATGTTGGCGTGTTTTATTAGCCAATAGCAGTTCAGTTATAATCTTTAGGCGTATCTGGATGCAGGATTATAAATAGGGTAGGTTAGATGTAGCTTCATGCTCAGTTCATCAAAAATCTGTGTACACTACACGTCGTCTTCAGTCAGTTCGTCATACATCGGATATAGATTCACAAGTTACGCGCAGCAGAATTATGAAAGATCTAAAATATGGTAAAGTTAATTATACAAAAGGTTGAAGTGCGTTGATTAAAAGTGATCAGTAAGAAGTTATTATAACAGTTTCAGTTTGGCGAGTATCTAGATCAATATGTAAAAGTGATAGTGAACGTGTTGGACAATAAAAATTATAAAACAAATTTCTTCATCAGTGTTCTTTTTGGATAAAAGATTCCTTTCCGTTTACACAACCCTGATCAAGACACATGTTCGACCCAAGATAAGATAATAGCTAGCCGGAGGACAGTAAACAAAACTTAAAATTCTTTCAAACACTGATACTAGGTACCACAAATTGTTAACACTAGATGGAGCTACAAACCGAACAAATGAATGACGTCACAAGATGGCTTCAACACTGATGTAAACAAACATTTGTAAGTAATACCGTTACAAATTGGCTACCACAACGTGGGGCTACAATAATGTCAAATATAAACACAAAAATAATACCGTCGCAGCCGGAAATGACATAACCCAAGAATTTTACTTCTGGCTGAAAGAAATTTGTTTTCTCCATGTTTAATGTTAAGCCATTTTCGCGTAATTTAATTACATAATCAATGTGTTCCTCTACACTATTATAATGAATGAGAAAGGCATCTATGTACTGTGTTAGAAAATTTTGTGCGGTATCTCCAAAAATTGTATACATGGCGCGGAGAAATCCACTAGCACTTACAGATAAACTGAGGGGTAATCTAGTGTACTGAAAGACATGGCCCTGGTGAACATGAAGTATATTTTCTCAAATGTTCTGGCAGGAGAATTTGCAGGTAGGAGTTGGTGAGAACGACTGACGAGAACAATTTTGTTTTGCTAATACTTAGAAAGTACTTGATCTATGTTCATAGTATGGAAATTATCTGGCATTATATATTGGTTTAGATGTCTAGCATCAATCATAACACGTACTTTGCCATTGCTTTTTTGAAAATACAGAAAGGATTGATATCGGGGAGATTGAGACCTCTATTATATTTTGTTGTTATATATTGTTTGATCGACGGCAGATCTGAGGCCCAGGGTATATTTCTGCATATATAGCGCCATGGTTGTGTCTCTGTGATCTGGAATTCATATATGAAGCAAGTGCACAAACCCGTTGTTTCAGTGAATGTAGACCGGTTTTTTCATAGAACATCAGAAAGTCTCTGTTCAAGTAAGGAATGGAAGTGACTTTGTTTTCAATGGTCGTCCTAATATTTTTACAATCGGCAGCTACCTGCTCAAGTGACACAAAAGAATCTCTTTCTACCTCTAGGCCAAGGCTATAGTAATGTGCAATAATTGCTTCATTTTGTCCGGCGAATTTTGGATTGTCATTATCAATGAAATCAACTTCCTCTTCTGCATACATGTCACTACATACAACACTGTTAAGAACAGTGGATTCTTCATAATCATCATTGACATTAATTACCTGTAACTTTGCTAAGTATATACAGATGGTGTCTTCTGACAAGAAATTAAACTAATCTTCAAAGTAGAGACCATCAAATTCTATGATCTTTAGCCATCTTTCAGCGAGGTTGGTTATCCTGCGACGGTACCAATCTTTGGTTTTTGATGCGAAGAATTCGGTGAGACCCACGTCCACAGCTTCAGTGTTTTCTAAATTTCTTCCATGCAAGAAATGGGCCATGGATCGAAGCAGATGGTAATCTGAAGGTGCAAGATCAGGGCTGTAACCTGGGTGTGGTAGCAGTTCGAATCCTTCCAATTCCTGAATTTTTGTCATGGTTGTTCGTGCAGTTTGGGGTACTGCATTGTCCTGCTGCAAGAGAACTCTATTTCAGTTAACTAATGCTGGGTATCTCCATCTCAAAATATCATGAACTCATTCCAAATGTTGAGAGTAAAGATCCGCATTGACTGCACGTTCGTTTGGAACAAACTCCAGTGAATCACTACTTCAAAATTCTACCAGACACAACATTACTTTGGGGCCAAACTGATTTTCTTTTAACGATGACTTTGGCAGGTTGACAGGGACTGAGCCACTGTTTCGAAGCCTCAGGGTTACGTAATAGATTCATTTGTCATGTGACAATTCTCCTGACAGATCTATCATTCATGGATTACCAATAAGCTGACGACAGATATCCACTCTACGTTGAGCGTGTTGAAGTGTCAATTCATGCGGTAAAATCTACAGCTTCTGTTTGATTTTCCAAGTTTCTTAATCTGGAGATGTATGGTATCTTTTGATGGACCAAGTTTTTCTGACAGTCTATGAGTACTTGTTTGTAGATTTTCTTCCAAAACTCTCTGTGTATGCTCAATATCCCATCATTTAGGTCTTCCAGAATGTGGTAATTCTTTAGTATTGTCTTCTCCGGTGTTGAAACTTGGAACCATCATTGTGCCACACGCTTACTAATGACACCTCATTCCACTTCACATATTTTTCGATCCACGGCAGCAGCTTTATAACCTTGCTTCCAGTATGCTTTAGGACTCTAATCTCAAACTTCGTAACTTCCATTTTGTGATTGTGTATTAATAACTGATGACTGACACTTCTCACAATATAAGTCATGGCATCCTGAAAAATAGCATTGGCGAACTAAAGAAAACTAATTCCATCTTATAAAACACTAAACTTAAAAACCGATATTACTTTGAGACAACCTAATATTTTCATCTACAGGAATTAACTGAACAAAGAATTTCTCTCATGCTACCTGAGTTTTAGCTTTGGTCAGCTGAGTGAGGGTCTAAACATCTGAGTGAAGGGGGCAATTACCTCTCCTCCATCTCTCCTTACCTCCAGCTGTTTTCTCTCTAATTGATGCGAGCTTGAAATAGGTCACTACCAAATAAAATCTGGGCAACAAGATAAGGGATAATAATTAAGAATATGAACTCCATGTGTACACCGCTCAATGTAAATTTGATCATAACCTACATTTCTATCCGTTGTCTTTTTTTCCCCAATGGCTAATAGAGCATATACATTTTTAGTTCGGAGCATTTATAGTTTTAAACCTTTGGCAATGAGGTGATTATAGAACTGCAGACTACAGACTGATGCAGTTGCTCCCTTATCTAGCATAGTGAGAAATGTTGCACCCTGAATTGTTATTTTCATTGTGGCATTTCCACAATTCCTTGGTATCTCGCTGTTCTCTGACGCTACTGCATTATTATTGCAATTATCTGCATTTTCAAGATTTTGCACATTAATCATCGAAAATTTGCCTGTGTTCCCTTTGTCTGAAATATATCTCTGGGTCAGAATTGTTGTCCTTCATGGTCTAGGGGGTACCATGCTATCCTCTAGTTCCCAAGGTCACGGTTTCAAACCCAGCTGAGAGAAGTAAAGCTGGTGGTCTCGTGTTGCAGATTTGCGGCACGTGAAAGAACCTCAAGCCTGATAAAGAGGCCTCTCAGCAAAATTTCCAGTCTTTCATGCTGATATAGATGGGATGCTAAGAGCTATGGTAGTTAAAGAGCATCCATAAATAAAACTCAATTTAATTTTGGGTTGGAATCTGGAACTTGGGACAACCCACTTTTAGTTTCCCGAAGTTGGTTTTCCTGCTTGTGGTACGGGTCCGGTTGCGCCATTGCCTGTGTTGTCATTTTACAGGGGCACAAATGTTGGTGCACCAAACCATTTTTGCATATGTATGGCTCCTTGGGGTGCTGGTTGCGCTTTTACGGTATTATTATTTTGTTATTGAGGAGCACTTGGCCGCCATTGTTTAGTCTCTGTGAATATTTATGTCTGCCATGTATTGCCTATGATGGGCAACGTGATTGACACTACTCTGCCACTGTCGGCCGGCAAGATTTTCTTGTGGCTGGCTTTGACTGTACTGCCTTTGATGATTGTTATATCTTTGCTCAAATCTATGGTGCCGATTTCTGTCATTTTTGCCATCGCTGCTGTCCCCGGAGTTATATTTAATTAATGTAGTGTGATCGGGAGCCCTGATATCAGTGCTGGGGACTTTCTCAGGGTGAGTGTTGTTGTTGGAAATCCTGATTTTCATTCCTTAAGTCCAACTGTGGGACCTGGTTCCTGTATTGTTCTTGAGCGTAACCTTGATCTTGGCGCCTCATGTTGTAAATGGCATTTGCCCTCATCCCACTGAAATCCTGATTACTGTACCTATTACCAGCCCTAGAATCAGGGGCGGCTGGTGACTCTGAACTTTGTTGGTTCACAAAATTATCCTTGCAATTTGAAATATTTTAAGTAATAAAATAAGTTTCTAACTATAGGCTGATTAATTTACGCAAATAAACAAGAAATGGAAATTCAATATATAACACATCACAATTCATAAATAGTGTAGCATATAGCACTCACCTATTTATAGGGAAAATCAACCCTTCTCTCCTTCCTGCCAACAAACTGATCCATGACCAGCTCATTGAAGTTCTTGATCTGCATGATGAAATCTCTTTCAATGGAAAGCATGGCCAATGCAGATAACCTCTCCTCAGACATTGTGTTACGCAGAAATGTTTTAATCCTTTTCAGAATAGAGAAGCATCTTTCTGCCTCACATGTTGTCATGGAAATTGTTAGAATGACACTTAGTAGTTTAACAGATTCACTAAAAGTGGAACATAAATTATTGTCCCTGAAAAACTCCATTAGTGGAACAACCCCAATTATGTTTTTAAATTCTTCAGTACTATGCATTATGGAAAGTTCTGTAATCAGTTTCTTTTCTTCAATAAAAGAATGTCTGAAGGACAACTTTAATATGTTGTTCCGGGAACAGAATGTTATATTCTGAAAATCTATCAGGCTGAAAGAGAACTGCTGCTTCCATATGAGCAACAAATCTGAACCTGTCTTTCATTTCAGTAATGATTACATCATACACTTCAATGGCCTCTCGTTTTCTTTCAGTGTGTTCCATAATTTTTCTTTTCTTTGTCACATTCTCATCAACTGCAGTGGAACTTATGGTGCTTCTAATTTTGAGAATTTCCACCTCAAAGTAATTAAGTCTATCCTGGACCATTACAGGAGTACAGCTGCTCCTCTGAAGTTGGTTGTAGAAAATATTGACATGGGGTATAATTTTATGGAAGGACAACCAAAATATGAAATTTGCATCACTCAAAATTCCATTAAAACCAGATGCTTGAAGAACAGAATTTGAATTGGTGATTCTTTTGCCTCTCCTTATGATTTTCATACATTTTATTAACTCCTCCCTGTATTCGAAAACTGTGTCGACAGATTTAGATTGAAAGTTCCATCTCGTTTGCACTGATCTTGGCAGCCGCTTCTGCACTACTTCTTCTAAAACTGATGTTCTCTGAGGAGAGTTACAAAAAAAAACACAAATTCCTTGAAGATTTATGAAGAAAATTCGTACACTACTATTCGCTGATGCTACATTTAACATAATTAAGTTTAACTGATGCACATGGCAATGAATGTATTCTGCAGACCTGTACTTCTCTTTTATGATGGATTGAACGCCATTTTTTGACCCAGACATAACATTAGCCCCATTGTATGTTTGAGCAATCAATTTTTGTTCAATGCCTAGCAGATGTCGATCAAGTTCTGGCAATATGCATGCAGCTAAGTTATCTGGTTTGTGCCCTATAAGATTCGCAAAACCCCAGTACCTTTCCACTGGCTTATGGTTTACCAGATATCTATAGACAATTACCATTTGATACTTGGATGCTACGTTGCTGGTTTCATCTGCTATGAGAGATAAAAATGACGAGTCTTTTATTTCTTTTGATATCTCCTCATGACAGACTTCAAGTATGCATTGCAAAATCTCATTTTGAATCATTTTTGACATTCCCTTAAACACTGTTGCTGTTTTTCAGAACACAGTCTAGCTCTGCACTGAAATTTATCAGTCCACGAAAAATACTAGGGTTACTTGAAGTCGATGACTCATCATGTCCTCGAAGAGCCAACTCAAAGGCCCCACAGACCCTAATGTAGTTAATAATAAGTTTAAAACATATCTATTTTGAGCCACTTTCTTTTTGTGTTCTTCAATTGCTCTCCGATATGCACTGTCCATCTGTTTTGCTATATTTACATTGCCAAACATAACAAGACTGACAGTATTTTTCACGTGCAACTTTGACGCTACATGTTTTTTGGCGCGGTCATGAAGATGCTGCAAATCATTCACACCATGCTTTGTCCATGTATCTTCACCACCAAACAAAACGCAAGGAAAGCAAAACAAGGCATTTTTAATATCACAACCACACATCCAATCATATTTTTCATATACATCACTGTTAAAATTCCTGTTAAAATTTCTTGTTTTTGTTTGAACTACCTGAGTGATTTTTAGGTATGTTGTGGGCCTGCCAATGCGTTTAATTTCATTCTTTTCCTCCAAGTTTAGCGTTGAAAACTGTTGCGTTAAAAGAGACTGAACAGAATTCATTGTTTCTCCTTATAGCAGCGTTTACCGTATTTAGCTAAATAAACCACTTTGATTCATAAATTAAAACCTGATACCACAACACGGCACAAACCACGTGGCATACAGGCAACGTAATGATCAGAGATGCAGTTCAGTAGATAGAAGACTGGAAGTGAGGTAAACATTTACTGTGAATTCAATAGATGGCTCTGTGTATGGGACGAAACGAAAAGTATTGCTCCTGTTGATCATCCTATTCTATGCTCTCTGACTACTAGCAGGACTCTCTAGAAACAACGGACCTGACACTGGGTTCGAGATTGAGAAAAATGGCGGCGATGATTGGTGGTGATCCCTGAGGTGTTTACACTCGACAACTGCTGTGCTGTGTTTCCGATGCCTGTGATTTATAGTATTTTAGTAATTCCGGCAGTTTGTAATCACATTAGCGATGCAATAGTGTTTGAAAACCTTTATTTGAGCAATTTGGGAAACGGGAATAATCCCAGTCATGCGTTTTCACTGCCGTGTGCTTTCCAAGTGTTACTTATGTTTACTAATATATTACATGTAGGTAGATTATGGCTACATTAAATGTAAAGTATAATTATACATTTTTTAATTTACCTACTTGAGAATGTAGTTTGTGTCACGGTTACTGTGGTGAAATAAAGAAATTGTTACAGTTTGGACGTATTGGTTGTAAATATACTTAACCTAAAACATTACAACGCCATTATGTTTCCAGATGCAAATCGAACTTTGATTATAATGAATAGAGGTGCAAATAATTGTGATAAATATTTTAAAATATGCTATATACAGTGTTAATTTGAGTTATAAATATATTAAACTATGTATATTTGTGAGATACAATAAAACAATTATGAGTGTCTGAGTGTGTATGTGTATAATGAGTCCCAGTTATTCTCATATACCAGTGTATTGCCATTCATATTTCCAATATAAAGATTTAAAAGAAAACGGTTAATATTCATAAATCGTAAACACTTGACGCCTTCCAAGGATTCACCTGTATGCATACATCGTTGTTTCCGACTTAGTTATAAGAAAGGATAAATTCCGTTACGGTGGTTCTTTTACAACGGTTCCATGAAAGTGGTTAAACTGCAGAATGGTGCATTTCTGACAGTTTGTTTTCATTCAGCCATCGTATTTATGCTGTTACGTTGTTGCATGCAATACTGTAGATTGCATGAATGTTGTTTTGCAATGCTGTTTAAGGTTATGTATTTCATATATTTCACTTGCAGTGCTGGTTTAAGACTACTTATTTGTTATATTTCAGTCTGTCGGTGTGTACTCTGCAAAAACTAGTAAAGGATGCTATAAGTCGCTAAGTGGTATAGTTTTGAATAATTATTGCAAACTTATAAATGAAAAGCGTTCAGTGAAAGCAAAAGTAACCCTAAAGCTTATAAATTTAATAGCTAATCACTGTAAACAACGCCATTTCGTGCCATCCAGTGTATATTTTGTGCATATAATATTGTATTGTGTATGTACATGTGAATAGTGACACGTAATTTTGAGTGAACTCAATCAGTGTCAACAGTTCTGTTTCATGCAAGTATTACAGTGTTTGCAGTTTATAAAACTATGTCCTTTGTAATTTAAATAAGTAGCTGCAGTTTAGAAATACTGTCAAGTTTTAGCATACAAAACTGTAGACTGCATGAATGTTGTTTGAGGTTACATATTTCATTTAATGTTAAAATGCATTTAGTTTACTTAAAAGACAGCGTTTTGTGCACAACAACATATATCTACACAAAAGACATGTCACTGCACCACATTAATTGTATTTTACTGTGGAGAAGTCATAACTTGTAGACAAGAACTGATTAAGGCATTTCCCAAATTCCCACCACATATGGCCGCCATTTTGAATGTCAGTGTCAGGTCCGGTATCCAGAGGGTCCTGCTACTAGGTTAACCAACAACATGCAGCTTATGCCCCACACTTCCCCCCCCCCCAACACCTCTGTGCTCCTTTGGTTCGTCATTCCATATATTATACCAATGTGGGTTGCAGCCAGGAGTGCACTACTTGGCACCTGCAAACAATACAAGGCTTGCCAAAGTCCACTCCACAAGATCATGTCAGAATGATAACTGAAATGAATACGCTATTTACATTAAAGGGAGAGCCAGGATTTTGGTTGTAGCGCAAACGTGCTACCGTATTAAGAAGCTGCCCCTGCCTAGGACCCACGTTCAATTCTGATAGCTGTGGCTGTAATGCTGTTATCAGTTCTAGGGTTCCAACAATATTTTGTGGATGTGCCATGATTAGATGATTACAGACCTGATCCGGGAAGTGTCTTATAACAAGTGAAACAAATTTTTATTCTTCCATGGATGGGTCAAGCAGTTGGCTCTGCTGTTAGATCAAAGAAGTAATCCACCATGGATTCTACATGCCATCATGTATTTGCTGTTATCAGTGGTGGTTCTCACAGTGTATTGTGTTGCGCATTCCACAATTTAGTCAGGAAATGCTGCTTAAATTCAGGGTAGGTGACATGATAACCCACTGTTAACTGAACCTCCAAGCCCTTCATAACAATTAACATATTGAATGAATCTGGTATACCTTTTACATAAAGTATGATTCTAGGCCCATAATATAATGCTAAGTGTTGTATCTCCAGTCGTCGAATGTGGGCTTGGATATTTCACTCAATAGGTGGTAATGATTAGGAAAACCATTTGGCATGCAGTGGGTGTGTGTACTCTCTGCACCTATACTACTATGTACTACATGAGACAATACTGAAACCGCGTCTAGTTGTGCATTCTGCATTACCTCCTGCACCGACTCATGGGAATTGACAGAGCAACCTGATGGAGATAAATTGTGGTTTGAAATATGAATACCATTAATGGCTTCTCTAAGCACTGGCATTTCCTGTGAGTGGTGCTCAATCGTGGTTGTTGTTGAGTGATGAGCTGCTGCGGCCTGTGCAATTGTTTCCTGCATTCTAACAATTTCATTTCTTTGCTCCTGCAGGTGAGCTTGCATATCTTGCCTGATCATTGACAGCTCAGACTGAGTTTGAGTTTTGGCACTTTGTTGCCATTTTTCTAGATTGACACAGGTTGAGCACAGCCCCTTGCTCACTTATGCATTCAAGTCAGTATTGTTGGCTGAGACACTATTTACATGTTCTTTCAATTTCTTGATCTCCTGCTGGCCATCCTGAACACCTATGCGAGAATGAGAAACTCTGCCTGGATTTGTCATCTGACCCGACTGATCATTTCCAGGACTTGGTTTTGCTTTGCTATCTGCTCTTCTAATTTATCCACATTTTGCTCAAATTGCTGTACTAACCTATTCTGCACCCTCTCAACTATCCTTGCTTCTAGGGCTTGTCCTTGTTCATTTATTTGGGTTTTAAGTGCTCCCCCTAGGTTGCTATATGGGATTCTAAATTACTTCCCTGAGCTGCTGTCCGGGATTCTAAATGGCTCCCCTGGGCTGCTGCTATCTGAGCTGCTATCTGGAATTCTAAAGCATGGAAGTTTTCTAGCATCTGTTGCATCATGCTAGTGATACTCGGGGTAGCCTCAGCAGAAATTTCCTGTTCAGGAATGTCCGTTGGTTGTACCTGGGCCTGTTCTGCCTGTTCACTTTCCCACTCCTAAGCAGCATGAGTACACTGCCTAGCCAGTTTAACTGCTTTGTGTCCTAGGTTGGGGTTGTTGTGCTGCACTACAGGAGACGATATTCTTGTGACGATGTAGATGTAGTGAGTGGGTTACCTCCGTGGTTGCTCGTTGTGGAAATCTAGCATGGCATCCACCTTGTGCTCATCTGGAGAACCCATTGCAATTGAAGCGCAGAGGATTCTGTCTAGGAGTTTTTCCTATTTTAGGCTCATTTTCTAGGTGGCTTGGCTTAGCCCCCTAACCATGAGATTTATCACATTGGTTATTCGCTTCTTTATTTTTCTTGTTTAATTTATATTGGAGGATTTCCTACCAAGACCAGTGAAAAAAATTCAATTCCAAAATTTTTATGGTCTGTCATTCATTTTTAGTGTGTGTTTTTAGGCTACAGATCGATTAGGCACGTATGTATAGGCACCAGCTTGTCGTTGTGAAACCCTAGCTCTGCTTGTGAGACACAATTGTTTATCAGAATTCTAGAGGCAGAAGATCTTTTTTGGTCTGTTGCATTACCACCTCCAGCTTGCCTTCAATTGGCAGGCACTTGTTTAGAGGATTCCATCCTTCCGTAGGCTTTAGCCTTCGTGAAATTGTTGTTTCCTTATACTCGTATATAAATATTTTATATATGTAATATAGTAATATAAGTAATTATCGGGTGCATGTTCCTGCTTCAACTTCTTAATAAACACACCCAAGCCTCCTGAGGCCCTCCCTTTGTCCTCGCTTCTACTGGCTATTCTGCCAATGTAAACATATTTGTCTAATTTCACGTTTTCCCCTTCATTAATCCATGTCTCTGCCACTGCTACTATATCAACCTTTTTTAACATCCCATACACTTCACCACTAATTATTTTCCTTCTTAAACCTTTCACATTCCAATATATCACTTTTATTGCTAATTCATACCTAGAACTCGATTGCCCACTGCTTTGAACCTCTCTAATTTTGCTTTGTATCTAGTTGTGACTCCACCTCCTGCATCTGCCATAACGACATTATCCCTTACTTCAGGAATGCTCCCCTCCAGTGTTGACACAACCATTAACTCACATTCACTTATCTGCCTACCAACTGATGTAAGAGCTGCTGCTTCTTCTCTTTCTTTTTTTCCCAGTGAAATCATCCGTCTGGATGACGTCATGCAATTCTAGCTTCCTTGCCGGTAGTCATCTTCCAACACACCTTGGTATTGTTTTGCTTCATCAGCATCTTCCCTCCTCTAACTCCTTGCCCCACATGCTGTTGACTGTCCACTGCCCCATGCCAGCCTTGTTCCATATCATCCCCTACCATTTCTTGTAGGCTGTTGACCTGCCTCTTCCATTAAATGTGTGTGCTTTTGTTGATGTTTGCGCATTTTTTTCCCCATTCATTCCTGTCGTAATTTTCATTGGTTTCCATGTGTCGAAAAATTACTTCTTTCCTCCCATTTATACACAACTCATTTTATTTAACAAATGCTGTTTTTCCATCTGGTCTTGCTTCCATCATTTCCTCAAATAAAATTGTCTGGTGATCTCATTCTTCCTTGCCAAACTTACCATTTAAACCCCATTGTTGCCACTTTTACAATTATTGGTTTGCACTTGTTAGCTCTTCTCCCCAACCTAAAGCAGTCAACTATCTCCCATCCGTCCAATTTCAGTTCCAATTTTTCCACAAATATTTCTTCCACTAACTGTATTAACCATTTTCCTTTGTCTTTCTTTATTCCAAATATCACCAAATTCATTTTCCTTTGTTCTGCTGCAAACTTTTCTTCTGTTTTTTCTATTCTCTCAATTCATTATTCACTTCTTTCTCTATCTTCTGCACCGTTCCTTTAACTTTCTCCATCTCTTTAACCACCATTTCAGTACAGTGATATATGTAATAATTATATGATATGTTAATTTTTAACTATTTGCAAAATTTTATTTTGTTCTATGCTCATTTTACTGGCATACTTAACTGAAAGTTATATACCTTCTCTATCTCTGAAAATACCTAATCTATTATTCCCGATTAACATTCTATTAACCTCTATTATTCCTGATCTACATTAACTAAATGATTTATGACAATATTGTTAACCAGTTTCTATAATAATGTTCATAATATTTCTATTCCTTCTCTCATTTTAGAAATGAGAAGCCTATAATTTGACAAGATTTATGAATATTTGAGGATGGTTGTGAATTGATTGTTCATAGGTTGTAGGCCAAGCTTCGGCGTTTATCATTAATTCCCTGATCATTTGATTTCTTTTCCTGCAGTTTTATGTATTTGTATATCAAATGATCCAAGATCTGTTCTTTTTCCCTGCAAACATCAATAGGATGATTTGCTATTCCAAATTTGGTAAGGTAAGATCTGAATTTCCCATGTCCTGTTAAAAATGCTGTAAGCTTTGTAAATATAGATAATTTTAAATGAAGTCTAATGTTTTTGTAATTGATTCTTGTTATTATCTGTCTATTGCTGTTTCCAAATCTCAAGCCCTCTTTCCTACTCTAGTGTGGTTCTCTAAGTATTCTCTTTACACCACTTTGCCATCTTTGATAGCTTCTTACAGGAGTCAATCCAGCAGTTTGTAGCCTACAACCCCTGCATGTACTTTTACCCATCCAAAATGTACACATTAAGTATTGCTCAGTGCAATTATTTTGTTTGTAATTGACTCTATCAATCTATTATGTTTTAATTTGTTCTTTACTAGATCTATGGTTATTTTGCTGTCAGTGTATACCACCACTTTCTCACATGGTTCTCCCACTCTCCATGTGGTTGCTCTAACCATTGAGCTATGGTGGGACATTGAATTCCCAATTGACTGAAGCTGTTTCCCAGTGTTTAAATCCTGGCTGTGGCATTGAATTTTTCAATTAACTCTATATTAGAAATATGCCAAGACCAGACTAAGGTCTCTAAAAAGTATAATTAATTTCAATTAATTATATGCATGGTAATTAAAAAGAAAACCTTAAGTTGGTGAATTAATTTGCTGTGCATAAATATGATTCCCCCTCCTACTACTTTTTCTCCAGTTTTGCTGCCACCTGCATACACCTCAGCTATACATGTAGTGTCTTTCTCTACTTCATGAACCACAGCTATTTCTGCAGGATGTCACCAAAAACTTGGTTCCAGGGTGCATCACATTCCAGATTGTAATTTTTGTTACCATGTAAATTTGGACTATTTCCTCTATTATTTGGATGGGTCCTACTCACAGTACAATACATAAGCCATTGTATATATGGTTTAACAGGCTTTAAAAATTCTGATGTTAATGAGATATTGTACTCTTTTACATTCTGTGGGATTTTTGCTTCTGCGAATAGCTCCTACTCACACAGGGGCTCTATTTTTCAAGATAGAGGCCATAGCTCCTTTGTAAATTGTTCCAAAACTCATTGTAGTTTACGCACTCATGCATGTTGATGGGGGTGATTGATATCCATTGTATTGTCAATATGTGCACTGAACTAAAATTTATTGTCAAAGTGTATACCTAAATATTTAATTTCTTTGGTCTGGATTAGCCTTTTGTTATTTAAGTATATATTGTTAGCTCTATCATCATTTCTTTTCCAGGTTATAAGCACAACTTTTAGATTATTTTGTTATTAAATTCTATTTTTTTATCACAGGCCCACTTCTGTATTTTGATTATATCTTGATTTGCTGTGTTTTCTGCTTCAATTTTATATGTTCCTCTTGTCAGGATTATATCATCTGCAAAAACAATTACTTTACTTTGGTTACTGGATTCCAAATTTAGAAGTGAATTATGCATCCCAGAAGGCAGGGCCACAACAGGATCCTTGTGGGCACCCCTTCCAGAGTTCTCTTTCCCTTGTATGTTTATGATAATGTTGCTTGCCCATTGCTAAGTAATGTTGTTGTTGTTCAACAATGACACTGGGGATTAATTGATCTGCATCATTTTCCCTCTGGCTTCCCAATATAAAGTCTGTAAGTTATCACTTTTAAGGCCTTTGCATTTGGCGAGATGTTGTTTGTTCAGGATGACATCTTCACAGAGAGTGCACTTGGGTGTAGGTAGGCATCGTATCTTATAGAGATGTTGTGCGAGGCAATTGTGGCCAGTTGCCATCCTAAATAAGGCCACTGCAGTCTTCCTTGACATTTTTTTATATATCAACTCTATCTTTAATAGTCTTATAATCTTTATCCTTTAATTTATGGCTTGGGAAGCATGCCTGTGTTGTAATTCATTTAGCCTTACCCAGGGAACACCACGTGGAGGCGGACTACGTTGTTCCCCCATTGCTAAGTAATTCATAGCCAAGTTTTACATATTCTTTGGACATCCAAGTTCCTTTACATACTTGAGAATGCTGGGCCACCATGCTGTATCAAATGCTCCTGAATCACATCCACTACAAGTATCTGACCTATGATAACCAAAGGAAATGTTGTACTTATTAAAAATGCATAGGTAAGTATAATAAAAAATAGCATTGTTTGAATTAATTTCCGTATATATTTTGTGTAGTCTTTTGCACTAAGATCCTCTGGTAAATATATTTTAGAAGTTTTGTTTAAAGAGTAATGAGAATGGCAATCTTTGTTCAGCGATCTTTGATCGTGTTTCATCGCTTAAAGCATGGGTTTGTACTTGTGCTTACCTCTTCCATCAGGCTGTACTGCCCCATTAGCTGTTGTTTAATGATCTGCAGTTGTTGTGGAGTTATATCATAAGGTGCTATGAATCCTTTGTTAAATGCACTTTCTTCTGGTATTACATCATCTCTTTTAATTTGAACTTTATATGTGTACGAATGGTTATGAAGGTCATATTTGTCTTGTTCCTTCCAACTCTGTCTCTGATAAAATGGACATTTATTAGCCCAGACAAGTAAAAATTCTGAGCATTCCTATTTAGGTAACCCATTGAAATGCTTTATGATATTCTGTCTTTTACTGTCACCAATTTTCTGAAAACATTTTAATCTACCATACTCACAGTTCTTTCCAGTCTCATGTATTTGGTTTCTCATCTTCTTAGCCATATCTTACTCACCCATGCTTCTGCCTTTTCTTTGGATTCACTTTCTACTCTGGAGCAGTATATTAATAACATATATGAATCCATAAGAGAAATTGAAGTAACTAAGCACTAAAAAAACTAAACATATTAGCTCTATGAATCTTTCAAGCATATTAAATTGGTGTGGTTTAATTAACACATTGTTATTCCAAATAATGTAATCAAAAATGGAAATACTTATGGCAAAATGTTAAATAATATCCACGGTTACTATCATTGAAATACAAACATGAAAGTGATTTTAAATTTAAAGAGATGCAAAATGCTTATTGTTATTTCAGCTAAGTGTCATGACAATCATAATATAGCCTTAACTCTACCTAACAGAAGCATAAGTAAAATTTTAATAAAGGGTGACATTCATTGTTTTTTCATCCTCATGTCTTCATAAGTTTAAGGTATTTTTATCACAAATGAATTGTATATCTTGAATATTCTGGGAATGGCCTCTGAAGCCCTCTTCATTCTGAATGACTTTTGCATAACTGATAAACCATAAGAAGACAAACTCTTACTATCAAAAAAAGTAGATCTCGTTAAAGCAAGCAATTTATGTGAATTTGTTTTGTGGAATTAAACATTTTTGAGATATTCCTTGTTGTTGGTTTGAATTTTCAAATTCCCCTATTCCCATCGTACCTACAAGGAAATATGTAATAAAACCATTTCTACAAACATTTTCTCGATTAACAGAAGTAGATAGAAGGATAAGTTTTTGTAAGAATAGTTTGTTGAAGTATGGGTAGAGAAAGTCCTGTGAGTATAACAAATAATATTTTTTAACATAGTTTCTGTAAAACTTAGAAAAATGTTCCATGACAGTTTTAAATATGAACTTGCTAATCAAACATTCTGATAACTAGTCATGGTAAGCCAAATTATGTAGATAATAGAGCAAATTAATGAATAACATTGATTGCAATGAAATCGATGAGGATTATTATTAGAGCTTTAAAATAGCTTAAACCTAGCATGTTAGAAAGGGTTGCCACTGGAGGAAACAAGAAGTTTAACCTTAGCCTCCAAAGAAGGGAAAGTGCTTAATAGTCTCTACGGCTTGTCGCTACCCTTGTTGAAGCAGCAGCCACTAATGGCACTTAAAGCATCCCTCATCCTGTGGTCTGTATGATTTCTAGGTAGAATCGTATGTACGTGGTTAAGGGAACCGATCAGTGAACATTGGGAAAACATGGTGCAAAATTCAATATGTCTTTCTAACTTAATAAGTCCAAACCTTTAAGAATTTTTTTTCTTGCACAAATGTTTGCTAACCAAGTGAAATTGAGATTGTTATATTGTTACTTACCATGTATCTTAGCTCTGTAAGATCCCTGCAAGCTCTGTAGAAAATACCGAGGAACAGTTTTAAATAACTGATGTATACATTTTCTGGCCACTTGTCTGCCCTATCACAGAGTAACAGATCTACCACATCATCTGCAAATGTAAAGAACATGTAGTTGTATGCACTATTATAGCACATTATGCCAGGTGGGCCATTTGCATCAGCAGCTGCTGAATTAATTTTTACCATGCCAAATTTAAAAGTGCAATGGTTCCTTTATAGATTTTCTCTGAACCAGTGGCAGTATGATTCATATTGCCCTTTCAATATAGAAAAATATTTTTGCTCTGTCCTGTTTGAATGGTTCTACATATTTACTTTCCAGTCAATGCTAATGGGCCACCTGATATATAACACTAATTATAACCAGTTGCACCAAGTTCTCTGCTAATATACAATGTACTCTGAAACGTAATTTATTTTCTATGAGATTAATTTCCCTGATTAAACTTACTTTCAATATCATGTTATTTTTTCTCAGCCACCAACCGACACAAAACTCTAGAAACTTAATGGCATAGTTTATAATTATGTGTTTCCATAGCTCATGAGATTCACTGCATTTATAGTTTTGAACAACTTTTTTTCAAAACGTCTGTAATTTTTATTTTTTCTAGCAGAGTAAATTGTTCAAAAATTTCATATGAACCAAAAACTTTACAGATGGGTATGACATGTATGCACCTAAAAGTTACACCATTAAGAAAAGACAAAGGAACATCCATGTTAAAAACAATTTTTCAGAAAATTATATTTCAAGTTAAAGCTAGATTTGTATAGCTACCTCATTAATGCCATATACTTAATATGAATATTAACAATAGTTATGTAAAAGATACACAGTATTCCTAGAATATTATTAACACATAATAAGAATGTAAAACAAAATTTGAATTTTTTAAAGCATTTTGCTATCACCTGCTTAATAAAGCCTCGGTGTATTTCAGTACAGCAGTGGTGGCGAAAACGTGACTCATGAGGCAGTGTGACTCGCAGGCGCAACTCCTTTTCTAGCAGTCTATTCATTTGTTTTCCGTGTGCTGCTGAGTGGTGTAGTGCGTGTTGCATATTTGATGACTCAAGAGAGAAAGGCATTTTCGCCACCCTTGCAGTACAGTATAAAACACAACAGATGAATAATAATTTGTAGAAAAAAGTAAACAGTGAAAACAAAGAAATATGCAAAATAGTTCTCATGTAAGCCTTTTGATTACTAACCTTTTTGATACTGTGGGAAATGAACCTGTAGGGGCTCTATGAAACCAAATCTAGGTCGATACTTTTCCCATACCACATCACTCAAGAAGAAGACACTGAGATTAAAGTGCTGTGTCAGTTCCTGCAGCCTGAGAAATACATGTAAAAGTGTGTTCTCAAAGTGGCGCAACCGCTCACAGTGATCTAGCACCTAAAACAGAACAAAATTAAGTAGCAGATAAAACTAATAAAGAATATGTACCTTTCAGAGTCAGTCAGTTATATACTTACAATAATAACAGGATCTTCCAATTGTTTTCCCTTCAACCGATTTACAAATTCCAGTGCATTATCACAGTTTGTTTCACCTGAAACAAATATACTGACCTCATTAACTTAAAGAATTAGATAGGTTGAAGTATTGTTTCTACAATATTTCCCTTTCCAGTCACTACATTATAAAACTGCAGACAGGTGGATGTCTATTTGGTTTCTTTTCAGTTTCTATGTTGCAATATTTTAAACTTTGATTTTGCTTGCTAAATCTAACTGTTGCTGGTATTTGATAAATATAGTTTCACAAATACCCTTTATCAACACGAAAAATTACAACTGAAGCAAAAAATGACATCACCCATCTCTAATGTTAGGTTAGCATGTCTGTCAAATTCAAGCTATCCCAAGTTCAAATCTCAGTTGGGGTGAGTTACTTGGATGAGGTTTTTTCCAAGGTTTACCTTTTTGTTTGGGTGACTATCCTCTATGAACCCTGGGTTCATATGAGAAATTATTTCATACATTCAATCACTGTCCATTTAATTTTTAATGACCTATGTGTGAACCTGTAATGGATAGAGATAGGCACGCATAAAATGTGTTTTTACATAACACATACTTGATTGATGTAGATTGAGTCACACTTTTTTATACTCACCTTCACTAATTAAAGTTACATAAAACAGGAAACGTTTTCGAGGGCATTCGTCCTCATCGTCAGCGACTGGGTGACTAAGGGTCGCTTTCTCCCGTGTCCTCTTCTTCCTCATCCTGCAAATTCTGACCCTGTTGCCATCTGTTGTTGGGGGCACAAAGTTTTAACACATTGCTTACAGGCAGGATTTCAAAATTAATGACGTTGTTGCTGTTTTTGACGATGTGTATTTTTTCCCAGATGTTCAATTCTATTGGTGTGGTGAGGGGTTTCAACAACTTTATACTTTGGCCAATGTTGTGGTTTTCACTCCAAAAATGGTATGATACAGCGGATTTCTCTATTTGTTTTAGTTTTATATTTCTTTGGTGTTTCTTAAGTCTGGTTTCCAAGTTTCTTTTAGTTTTTCCTATGTAGTATTTCTCACATTCCTCACAACTGATCTGGTAAATTCCGGATTTTAATGTGTTTGGGATGGTATTTTTGAGAGGTGTGTTTAGTAAGTTCTTCAAGCTGAATTTGTTCTGTGGAGCTAGTTTAATGTTAAATTTGTTGAAGATTCGTTCAAATTTTCTAAAGGCCCAAGGGTGGTATGTGAATTTCTTGTATTTCCAATTTGTGTTTGAGAGAGGCGTTAGAGTGGTGGAATGTGAAATTGCCTTGAGTTTTTTCTTCTTGTATATCATGTTGCTTATGAGATCTGAGTTGAATCCATTAGTTATTGCTATTTTTTCTATATGTTGTTGTTCTTTTAAAAATTCTTCTTTGCTCAAGGGGACACTATGCAACCGGTGGATTAAACTTCTAAAGGCGGTTAGTTGGTGTGAAGTTGTGAACCTTATTATAACCAGAGATCAAAATAGCTTTAAATTCGGTATACATAGAAAACCCACACATGTGACAACTACATAAAGAAAAATGGTTGCACCCAACTTCGCACCAACTAGCCACCTTTAGAAGTTTAATCCACCGGTTGCATAGCGTCCCCTTGAGCAAAGAAGAATTTTTAAAAGAACAGCAACATATAGAAAAAATAGCAATAACTAATGGATTCAACTCAGATCTCATAAGCAACATGATATACAAGAAGAAAAAACTCAAGGCAATTTCACATTCCACCACTCTAACGCCTCTCTCAAACACAAATTGGAAATACAAGAAATTCACATACCACCCTTGGGCCTTTAGAAAATTTGAACGAATCTTCAACAAATTTAACATTAAACTAGCTCCACAGAACAAATTCAGCTTGAAGAACTTACTAAACACACCTCTCAAAAATACCATCCCAAACACATTAAAATCCGGAATTTACCAGATCAGTTGTGAGGAATGTGAGAAATACTACATAGGAAAAACTAAAAGAAACTTGGAAACCAGACTTAAGAAACACCAAAGAAATATAAAACTAAAACAAATAGAGAAATCCGCTGTATCATACCATTTTTGGAGTGAAAACCACAACATTGGCCAAAGTATAAAGTTGTTGAAACCCCTCACCACACCAATAGAATTGAACATCTGGGAAAAAATACACATCGTCAAAAACAGCAACAACGTCATTAATTTTGAAATCCTGCCTGTAAGCAATGTGTTAAAACTTTGTGCCCCCAACAACAGATGGCAACAGGGTCAGAATTTGCAGGATGAGGAAGAAGAGAACACGGGAGAAAGCGACCCTTAGTCACCCAGTCGCTGACGATGAGGACGAATACCCTCGAAAACGTTTCCTGTTTTATGTCACTTTAATTAGTGAAGGTGAGTGTAAAAAAGTGTGACTCAATCTACATCATGATGAATACTTCACTGTTAATAATGCTTCTGTTTTTAATCTTTAACATACTTGATTGTTGTGATTTCTTTGGGATGGAAGAGAAATAAATAATAGAATCTGTGGTTCAAAGACATGAGAGTTTCCCAATATTCGTTTTTCCGGATAAGCAAGGAAGGGAGGAGTTTTACCCAGCAATTCACCCCAAATGAGATTCAAACTTGGGCTTTCTGTATTGCTAGGAAAATATCCTACCCATTATATCACATAGACATGGATTCTTCTAAAATTCTGTATATTATAAGCATTTCACTGTCTCTCTATGTTTTCAAAGGATATAACCAACTACATAACCTTCTTTTCAGACCTATGTTTCTTCTGTAGTTATAGAGGTAAACAGGGTACCACTTAGGGGGACAGGTGGGGGTCAATTGCCCCCGCAAGTTACAAGAAATAATTGTGCTACTGATTACTATTGCTCTACCAAATGGAAAATTAGATGTTCAACATACTTTTAATACAAATATTTCACATTTAAGAGACAAAAGAGTTTTTAGGCTAAATGTGTTCTTATGAATTCATATGAAAATTTGGAGAACTGTTTCAAATAAACTCCCTCCCCCCCAAGCAGAAATTGAATTGATGCCCCTGGAGGTAAAGTACAAGTACCTGTAAAAGCTGCTTCTTTGTTTACAGTTATATAGAAATTAAATCAATAGATATCGGCAGGAAAAAGAAGAGAGGGCGGCCCTAAATTAAATTAAATTAAACTAAATGAGTTTTGTTTATGGATGCTCTCTAACTGCTGTGGTCCTTAGCATTCCATTCTATATTGGGCGTGAAAGACCGGTAATCTTGCTCAGAGGCTTCTTTATCAGGCTTGAGGTTCTTTTGCGTGCCATAAATCTACGACACAGGACCACCGGCTTTACTTCCCTTCCGAAGGAAGCCATGCTAAGGATTTTTACACCCAAAAAATCCATCGCCCTCCACCGGGCTTGAACGTGCGACCGCAGGAACTAGAGGCTAGCATGGTAACCACTACACCACGGAGGATGACAGGCGGCCCTAAGTACAACTGGATGGACAATATAAATAAGCAAAGAAATTTAAAAATAGAAGGTAGTCATTGGAATTGTGAGACTGCAGGTACAAAAGTGGCACATGGTGGAGAGTTCTGTGTTTTGTAAATAAGAAAATCTTATGAAATAAATCTATATTCTTATATTAGGTTAATGAAGTTTTACGTCAATCAACTACAAACCCATTTTATTGTTCCTTACATTATATTGTCATCTATAACTCTTCCTATCTTGCCTTTCCCGCCTACATTTTCCTATATTTTCCTAACTGTTCTGCCATCTTTCTAATATATTTTGACTCGGACCACTAAATATGATCATTACCATAATTTCTGAAAATCAACTATCATCTTTTCTCCCGTGATTCATCTCTATTTCTTAACTTTGGTACATACTGACACAAAATCATTTTCACATTTCTATAAAGGATGCACATTCAACTCTTCTCTTTGAATCTCAAGGTATACATTCTTGGCCATATAAATTTGGTTCCTCCTAATTTATCATCTATATGCAGCTCTCTTCGCTGTTCTGTATTTAATTCTTTGAACAGCTTTGGACAAATTTAGTAATGGAGCACAATCAAGAAAAAATTTGTATTAGGGCAATTAGTTCACGTAAAAAATAATGCTTTTAACAAATACTATATGAATTTACCATACAGCTGCGAAAGGATACTGTTGAATAGCAATTCTGGTGCATAAGATTGTATGCAGTTTACCACAGCATGGTTATATTTCAATTCTTTTACAATGGTTTCCACTACCAGGGACTTTCCTGTTCCTGTGTGACCATATACAAATACAGAAGGAGGCATTGGCTCGTCTCTCTGAAAAACATAGAAAAAAGAAACCATTACATACTTTAAACATTCATTCTAGTGTTGGCTTATACATACTCATAAATGTTTATAATTTTCCTTCTTTTACACTCTGAATTATGATCAGTAATGGAGCACAGCGATAGCATAAGCATTTCATCTGCTCTCAATAAGGCTTGTTCCTGAAGCTTGAAGTTATTTGAACACTGTTGTGCTCTGCCTGTAGATGTCAAGCATATAGGTGGCCAAAATATTGCCTCAAGCATCCTATAACAGCACCAAAGTATATCTGAATGGAAATATGAAAGGGTTTGGCCAAGGATTCTGTTTTTTACTTTCTCTACCATGTATATAATAGGTAGAGAATGTATCGCACTCCACCAAACAATTTGATACCGAGATTTATAGAAAATACATGCTTTGAGGCTATCCTTGAATAATAATAATAATAAAAAAAAGCATTTTTAGAAATAGGTTTCATATGTGTGTCCATCTGTGAAATGTATTGCTCAAAAACGAAAAGTAAGATAAGTACCAAATTCGGTATTTAAGTTCAACATCTTCCAAAGATGCGACACAAAGATTTTCATGAAAATTCCCCATGCCTATAACTGGCGCAAAACTTCTGGAATCGTGACCTTGATTGCCACCCCAGCTGCCGAGCCTAGGAATGGTTTATGTTTAGCTTAATCAACGAAAGCGATATAATACCTTTGCTTACTCACAGTGCGTAACACATACAGTCTGCATAGAAAGTGTCTGCATTTTGTAATTTCAAAGAGATCAGTATGTAAATAGTGCTTATTTTATATTTGTGATATTTATAACCATGGCTCCTACGTTTTCAAAGTTAAATGGTAAGGTATTACGTATTCAAAGCAGGGAAATAATTGCAAATGTCCTCGACTTCATGAAGCAAGAAGCAGAGATGAAGGAAGAAAATATATGTTTACCCGAGTTCTACAAAAGCCTTAAGAGAGTGAAAGAAAGAGTAGCCAAAGCAACTGTTGTTTCACTGAGTTCTGTTTCCAGAGTTCTCAAAGATAAGAAAAACCATATGGATGAAAGAGTACCATTTGACACACCTGTGAAGAAACATAAGGTCCCTAAACCTATTACAAAAATAGACGATTTCGACAAATGCGTCGTTCGGTGCACGATTCACAATTTCTATGTGGAAGAAAAAACTGTGCCAACAATAAGCAGATTGCTCATCAATCTGAAAGATGTCATAAATGTTCAAGGTGGTACTACAAGTCTCAAATCCTGGCTATGGCACTGAATTTTGCAGTCTGATACTAACTTTCCAAATGACTATAATTTTATATGTACTTATGTCAGCATAAATTTTCAAGATGCTGCTACAAATCTCAGAACAATTATAAAAGATTTAGGGTTTAAGTGGAAGAAAACGAAACCAAATAGAGTTCTAATAGAAAAGCATGACATACGATCTCAGCTGGAAGAGTACCTTACTCAGAGGTACAAATTAGAGGGTCAAACTATAGTGTATGAAGATGAGTCGTACATACACAGCAGTCATACATCTAAAAGTTGAAGTGACGATAGCGAATTAGGTTTTCAGGCACCTGTTGCCAAAGGGCAAATACTTATTATCGTTCATGCTGTTCGTTCCAAATGCCCTTCTTTTACAAGTCGCAACAAAAAACAGGAGATTTTCATCAAGAGATGAATACAGAAAATTACATGAAGTGGATCAACACCATGTTGATACCTAATATGCCTGCTGAGTCTATTCTGGTTATCGACAATGCTTCACAATGTGGTAACACTCAAATTGACAAACAATCTACCTCAAATTCCTTGAAAGAAGAAATAAAAACCTGGTTGCTTAGGCATAATATAACTTTTGATGAAAGCATGAGTAAAACAAATACAATGTACATACTGAGGCTTTCACGGCTGGCGTCATAACTAATAAATGAATTACAACTATCCGGGCTTGTAGGCCGTGGTCTAGAAGGCATCGTGGATACCGATGTTTCGCCAAGTACAGCGCTTGGCATCTTCAGGGTGAAGTGATTCAGTGTCTCCGACCACCGCAGACACTGAATCACTTCACCCTGAAGATGTCAAGCGCTGTACTTGGCGAAACGTCGGTATCCACGATGCCTTCTAGACCATGGCCTACAAGCCCGGATAGTTGTAATTCATTTATTAGTTAAAACAAATATAACTTAGTTAAAGCCAACAAATCCCTTCAGAAGCCATAACTCATAATACTTGGCCAGATATTAATACAACATCGCCATAATGTACTTAGACTGCCACCGTATCACCCAGATCTAAACCCAATCGAATTAATCTGGGCTGATGTCAAAAACTGCATGGCCTGCAGAAATATCACTTTTAAACTAAAAGATGTGGAGCAGTTATGTCGCCAGCGATTTGCAGAAATTGGAAGGCCAGAATGGGAAAATGTATATCGACATGTTGAATAAATTGAGAACCATTATTTCAAAAAATACGGAATTGCAGAAAATCAATTAGAAAAAATTCTCATCCAAGATAATGGTGCAGAAAGTAGCGACAGCAGTGATGGCGGCAATGATGTGAGTGATTCCGCAGAAGAGGAAGGGCTGTCAGGTGTGGAAGAACTGGAGGCAGATGGTTGACAGTGTTTTTATATTAAGGGCATTTTACAGCGGTGGATTTAAATATACTGTATATAACTATAAGTTTATCGTGTAGTGCAGTGCATAAGCAGTGTGCGGATATTTGACAATGACTGTCCCATGCACTCCTGCAGCATGCAGACGACCGGTCACCTCTTGATCTGGTATGTAACTCGCTTCATAGCTGTCATTAAGATTTTCACGTGTCTAGAACTGTTGCGCCAGTTATAACTACCCCTTACATCGAACATTTCTAAAAAATTTTGATTTTCTAAAAAAATGGCTCAAATGATTTTGATTAAAATACCATATTTTAAAGATATTTTCAAGACAAATAAAATGTATATCTTGAATTTTCTGGGAATAGCCTTTGATGTCCTCTTCATTTGGAAAGAATTTTGTATAACCTTGTATAACTGGTAAACATTAAGCAATAGATGAAGACGTAACACAAAAAATGTAGATCTTTTTAAAACAACAATTTATTTCAAATAAGTTTTTTGTGGCATAAGCCATTTCTGACATATCTGTTATTGCTGGTTCAAATTGTTCATTTATTGGTCATTCTTTATAGTCCTTTCAACGTTCAGTTATTTCATGGAAAAAAACAGTATGGAACTCTAAGTCTAGCATATAGCATAGATTCCTAAGCATTTGACTATCGCTGTTCTCTTTGTATTTTAACGAAATATGTAATGTAGCTATTTCTGTAAAGGTTTACTTGGATTAAAACTTGGTAACATAAAAATAAGCTTTGCAACAATAGTTTGTATAGAATTAATACATGATAGAGGGGGCTATTGTGATTTTAGTTGGTCTTCATTGAAAACGCTGAAAAAAGCAAGGAATGGAGTAAATTACCTTAAGAGTGAATTTATAAGTAGATGTGATGTTTTTTAGAAGGAAAGGAGTGTAGCAGTAACTGCGAAGCGACAACAGGATGTAGCCAGGAATCAGCGTGTCTAAACTCGAATGAGAACCCAGGATACTATACAATCAACTCCACGTATTAAAAAACCCTGATTCCGTAAGTTTCTTAACATTTCATACCTACTACCCCCATACGGAATAATGTCTATAATTTCTACCAATAAACAGCACCATTAAAGCTCTGTTGAATGCATCCTTTTCTATTAGAAAATGGAATGCTAAAGGCACATTGCAAAATCTACCAAGTCAGAGCAAAATCGTTTAATGGAGAAAATGTTTTTATTTATAATTTTTTAATCCGATTATGCCCAGCATAACAATTAAGTTTACAGATTTTTTGTTTTCTTACTATAAGGATAAATAAAGATCCTTTTTAACTGAAATATGTTTCACTGTTGCTATGGCAGTTTCCGTGGGGAGGGGTGCTAAAGTACCCATGACCAAGGAAAAGAATATTGGTGGAAAGGGAATGACAAATACCCCTCAATAGAATAGACCAGTTGTTTATGTCCTAAATTGTACTGTGAAGCTATTGTAGAAAAACGTGATGCAGAAAAAAAGTTTCATCATCTACAACTAGGCGAAAAAAAAAAAAAATCTGATGTGTTACACTAACATGACTTTCTGTACTCTTGTACAAACTATTTTTACAAATGCTTATTCTCCATATGCTTCATGTTAATCGAGATATCAAGATGTCAATCTTATTGGTAATTTTCTTGTAGATGAAGGGGAATATGGTAGGTTTTAAGCGAGTCAAATATTTTAATGCTGGTTACTATGTGGCGCATTCCATTCTCTTTGCATGTCCAGGACATAAAAAAAATGAATAACAAATTTGAGAAAAAGTATAAGTATTGGAAAATTTAAGGGAATAACAAGCAATATCTCGAAAACGGTTCACTCAACAAAAGAAATGTATACGACATAAATTGTGTATTTTAACGCGATCTACTTTTTTGTGTAGTAAAATTTTGTCTATCCCTTATGGTTTACCAGTTATGCAAAAGTCGTTCACAATGAAGAACACTTTTGGAGACATTCCCAGAAAATTCGAGATATACATTTCATTTCTCATGGCAATATCTTAAACATATAATATTTTAATCAAAATCGTTAGAGCCATTTTTGAGAAAATTAAAATTTTCAAAAAATGTTCCATGTAAAGGGTAGTCGGGGGTGGGGGGATTTTCTTGAAAACCTTCGTGTCGCATCTCTGGAAGATACTGAACCTAAATACCAAGTTTGGTGTTTATCCGACTGTTCGTTTCTGAGTTATGCTGTTCATAGACATGTTTCCAAAAATGCTTTTTTTGGATTCAGGGGGTCTCAAAACATGTATTTCCGGTGAAATCTCGGTATCGAATTTTTGGGTGGAATACAATACTTCCCCTACTTACTATACGTAGTAGAGAAAGTAAAAACTGCTGAAAAATTGCTGGAATCAAATACAAACTACGACTTAACAATAGGTACTACAATGAAATGCAAGTGAGATTTTCATATTACTTAACTCTCTGAACATTGTCTCATTCACATACTTACCTGACCAATTAATCCCAAAATATTATGTATTTGTTCACTGCGGTGAGGAACGAGGGAGTTTAATTTGATCTTCATTTATAATGTTTAGATTAGAGCACACGCTAGCTAACTGACATTACAATTTATTTACAAACAAGAAACCAGTCATAATTTGCGAACCACGTGTACTTTCCCGCGCTTTGATTTTGTTTTGTTTCAAATACATAAAATGTTTTTGTAAGTTAGCGTGGATAGCGCTGTAGGCAGAACCAGACGGAAGGGAAGGAGAAAGAAAATGTAATGGCGCTGGTGTTTAAGACTTTCGGTGTGAATAGGTTATGTTTTGATGCATTAAACAATAATTTTCTAATTTTGTAAATGTAGAAAACCAACAAGTCACGAATGATTTCGACAATGTTTAGGTCTTTATTTTATACAGTAAATAGTTTGTTTGCGGGACTGTTGTTTTCAAATGGAAGAAGATGACTTCAATTTCGAAACGAATAATTTTCCAGGAGATGAGCTGGAGGATAAAATATTGGCACAAGCACTGGAAGAGAGTTTAAGGTGCGTGTACAGTAAGCAAACTAGGCACCGCAAACTGCATTTAGAAATAGGAAGTTTACAATTACCACATCTGTACAATAGATAAAATCGACTGGTGTGCACTCGAATGTTATACTTGACCTCGAGGAGTAAATATAAGTTTTCAGAGGTATCCCTTATGATTTGGTAATGAACTTCAGTGCAGTTTTGGAGTTGTATTAAAGGAGCTGTCTGTCTTATGCATATGACTTCCGCTGGTTGTTACACTGAGATATATTTTATATCTATTTACTGCATAAATCTATATTTTGGGGCTATACTAGAACTGTCGGGACCCTGCGCTTACCTGTCATATCCAGCCATATTTCGGAATTGATTTAGGATAACAAAACAGAGGAGGGAGGTATAATTAAAGTGCAAGCTTCATCCCTTTGAAGTTACATGGGCATAGTAGGTATTACTAGTATCTTGTCAACATGTATGCATGGTTAATATAGAACATAACAGACAATCGATAATCTGCTCTTAGTCCTCTTCATGAGTGAGATAAAATGATGTGTTATATGTCCAACAGATGCCACTCTGTCGTACGCTAGCTCTAAGGCAATGCTGGCAACATATGAATAACTAATGTCGCCAAAGCCTGTAAGATACTCAGCCTCAAGGCATAGTCGAGAGATTGAGGGCCCGCAGCCTCAAAGCATAGCCAAGGGATGTTCTTTAGAAGGAGAGGAGTGTAACAGTTGTGTTCCTAAGCTTAGGTTTCTGATTCAAAAGGGTTTAGGTAAGGTTTAGTTTTTTTTTTTTATATATAAGCTTAGGTTTCTGATTTACTTTTATATATATGCTTGTTTTAATTTGTTACCAGTGGTTACATCAAAGCACGCAAGCGATGCGAGCGTTCCTAAGCTTAGGTTTCTGATTCACAGGAGGCTAGGTTAGGTTTATTTGTTTTTATATAAGCTTACATTTCTGAATTCACGGAAAGTTAGCCTTGGGTTAGGTTTTTTTTTATGTAAGCTTGCGTTAACTATCTACCACTGTTACAGTAAAGGAACTTCTTTATTTAATGGAAATAACATATTAATATAACAAACTCACAAAAAGAATACAAAATATACAATTTTGGGGCATAGTCTTTCTTACGGCAAATCTGCTCTTAGTCCTCTTCCTGGAAAATGGTTATAAAAGCAATAGGAAAGTGAATAAATTACCTTAAAAGAGTGAGTTTAGAAGTGGATGTGATCTCTTCAATAGCTGGTGCCCTGCCCTCCCCTTTTAGGTGTGTTACTTTTATAGGCAATTCGCGTTATGAACACAACAAAATTAGCCATTTTTTCCCTAAATCATGCAAAGTGGGAACTGCCAACCTAAATGAAAAGGTGAAATCTGCTAATTATGCAATGTGTTCTTGTTACTAGAATTTCTTCTTCTTCGTTTAGTGTTGCCGCTGACAAAAATGCAACACATTCATTGTAAGAAAGTGATAATATTTTGCAAGGATGTAAAGAAATATGTAAATTACAACATCCATTAGTGTTCATTATGTGCAATGATGCTATAAAAATAATAAAGATCAGCATCTAGATTTGTGTGTATCATGTGCATAGTGAAACTGGCCCGTTTTGTCATATCAAATAATAACCAGTATTGAACTGTAGCCTTGTTTATTGGACATAAAGAGGATTTACTTGGTGATATTTGGATTTAAAAAGGGAGGGTGGCTCTTAAAGTCACTGTTATATTCATGTTCATTCTTTAAATCATTGTTTTTTAGCATCTTAACTATAAGATAGATGTGGAACCACTACTTAGTTCAGAAACTGATGTATTTCATGATTATATGACAAGAATTTAATCTTTCTTTCTTTATTTTTGACTTATATTTCTTCTTTAGCATATGCTTAAATCTCATTTTTATTGCAAATATATGGTGGATGACGAATGGAGTAGATGATGATACAATGACCTCCATATCACTGTGAATGAATTTTAACAGTAGTATTTCCATGTCCCATTAAAATTGCTGTCCAATTATATAAACTCCATGCTATAGTTTCCCTGTATATTATTTGCTTGTTTTAAATAGTTCTGGACGGTTATAACTCAAATATATGATGGATTTGATTTTAGCAAATAAATTAGTAAAACTACAGTGCAGTTTGATAAAAGTCATTGCTAAATGGCTGTGCCTTACTTAACACTGTTTTTGATTCAGACATTACAGAGAAGTGGAAGTACCACTTAGACAATCACAACAGAGAGTAATCCCAGCAACAGAAGTAGCAGGATCATCAAGGCAAGTATTTTCTTCCGTTTGTGGTTTAATATAGGTACTAAATACTGAAGAATTATAATTACCTCAAAAAAAAAAATTGCATGCACCTTGGGAAAAAACCAATCCATGCAATTATTATGAACCTTCAGTGATTCTGTAATAGCAACTAGTAACATGGAACTTGCTAAACCAGCAGCTTTTTAAAGTTAAAATGGAGAGCATTTGAATCAGTAAGCTTTTTTAAAATCTGGTTTCAGAACTTTGAATAAAGATGTGGAAGTTGCAGAGCCAGTTTTGTACACAGACAATGATGTGGAAGGATTTGATCTTTATGCTGGCAGAAACTGGATTTATCCTATTAATTATCCAATTAGGAATTATCAGTTCAGCATTGTGCAAACAGCTCTTTACAACAATACACTGGTCAGCTTGCCAACAGGTAACTTTAAAGTTATAAAGTTAATTTGAAATTAATGCTTTAAAGAAAAGTGATAAATATGGTACACCATTTGAATTAACCATGAGTCATATACCTCAGCTTATGTTGGGCATGCTTTGCAGATAAATGTTGGCATCTTTAGTTCCTTGCTAACCGTTAGAAGTACTATTGTCATTCAGGTGTACATTTGGTATGGCTTATGGTAGAACTTTAATAGTATGTTGAAGCTGGAATTTTATTCATAATTGTTATATATTTTATCAAACCAAATTGTCAATGAGTATTAATAATCAATGTATGTATTTTTTTTTTAAGTTCCATTTGTACCCCACCTTTATTTATTGTTCATTGCCATATATTACCTTTATATATATATTTCATAATGTGACAGAAACATGTTAATACATAATTATGATTACGGCTGTGTCATTGGAGTTGTTATGTTTGTTTAGAGGCATCCTGTAATCAACTGTTTACAATGAGAGGGTTATCTGTACAATTGAGTCAAGTGTATCACCACACAGTGTTCACTTAGATGAAATGCCAAAGGAAAGGGTAATAAAGTCAACAACCAAAACTATGTATTGGAGCATGGGGAAAATTCTTTCTCTATTAAAGAAAATCATTATTGCAAACCATGCAATAGCACAATTGCTTCTGCCTATAGTAGATTGAGTGATGTGCTAAGACATGTCAGCACGGAAACACACAAATGTTGTATTGCTACAGCAGGAGTCACCTCCATTAAATCAAATGTTTTATGAACTATACACAGCATTTATTTCTGCCAATATTCCCTTATATAAACTACAGGATACAACGTTGTGGATTGTAATTTATTGCAATAAATTGACCTAGAATCTTATCCATGTGCACACTGTGACATAGAGTTTTGCATTAATGAAGGCATTTCAGTTATGTAAGTCAGTTATATATGTTATAAATAGTATTGTAGAAATAAAGTAAATGTTCACGAGATATATGTAGTTTTTCTTGTATAGGCTCTACTGCACACGGTCAATGTCAGCCCTTATTGTTACACCCTTACCTTCCTATTCTATACGCTTTTCTCCACATAGTAACTCCAATGTTGTAGCCCTAATTATAATATTATAATGTAATGAATATGTGAGTTAAATAAGGGAGTATATCAAAGCTAAAAGAAAACCAGTCACTGAAAAGAAGAGAAAATGAGGGTAGTAGAATCCTATTATCATGCCACATACAACCAACAGATATTAAAGGAAAGTTCCCAAGAGTCTGTGAAAAGGAAATAATTGTTAAGGCTGATGCTGTGTTTAAAAATTTGAAATAAAGTCACATGATATTGAATAGAGCCTATAAGAATTCACGGCATGGGAATTAAAATTTCAAATATTGAAGCCATACTTGAGGGTAACCAATAAGAGGATAGGAACATTTAAAAGTTACTAGAGCATTGTGTAGCAACATACACTCACGTTGTGTGGAATGTTGCAGTATTGTCTAACATGTGATGAACGTAACTGAGCAAACTTACTGTGGCCAATACTTACCTTTGGGTGTGTCTCCTTACCTCCAGGTATCTCTCTTTAAATAAATTGAAAGCTTCAGTTACAGAAACAGTAAGTAATGCCTTACTATGATATCGTTGTCACCCCTTTTGGATCTCTAAACACTTTTTCTGCCAGGATCAACTCTGTTGATTTCATCACTGCTGTAAAATGTTATAACCTGCTGCATACTGACATCACTTATCTTTCTCTTAACTAGTTTTGCGGGACTTGTCTTCAGCAGTACTTACAAATTTGCTGTAAGTAGTTTAATAACTTCCACTTTTTCCAGGAACTTTTTGGCATTACTCTTTCTTATAGGCTCTTCCTACAGCAGATGGAGAAACTTTTGAATATTTAGCTTCATCTACTCTCTTTTTAGCAGCACAGTGTAATCTTTTGCTTTCTGCTTCCTGCTTCCTCTGCTTTCCTTAAAATTGCTTCTGCTGTTTCCTTTGAGTTTTTGTTATCCCTGTACATCTTTTATTATAATCTTTCTCTTAAGTTGTATTCTTCATCAGTTTTACGCTTCTGTATAAATAACTTCTGCCTTTCTGCATTTGTTCTACCCATTGTTTTAATAGCCGAAAATAATACATTAAGTTTTAGTTTACATTCTAAGAAACAAAGTGATTTAAATAATTTCTCCAGCTAACATTAGAGTTTATCATCAGGAACTTACCAATAATTTCATTGGCTGAAATTACATTAATGTGAAGCAAACAGTACCACTTATGCTACACATTCCAAAAGTTGTTAGTATCAGGACAAAACTCCAAAGATGATTTAAGAAATCTGTAAATTTTCTAAGTAAACAAGTTTAGTGTCATCTGTTAGGTGGGTCATTAACTAGCAGTTAAGAAGTTTTATACAGATTGTCTTAGTGGTAACATAAAACAATTTTTTGTTGGTATCAGGGCAGCAAAAATATATTTTAAATAAGTTTTGTTTTAAAGAAGTGCTTGTGGTTCATTGTGAGCTATTAACAGCAACTTGGAAACAAAGAGTTAAGTAGAGCATAACAATTTTTCTCACAATTTTATTGCTTGCATGTACTTCTAATAACCAATATTTAGTTAAATTTTAGAATGTTTGCTGTTTGGTTTTAAGGGAAGTTGGAACTTCATAAGCATACATTAGTGCTTAGAATGACACTTTCCTTTATTGTTATATCTAAAATGGAATGTTTCAAGTCTCATTTGGTATATCACTTGACAAAATATAATTACTTTCATTTCAAGTGGACCTTTTCTCTTGAACAGACCCTTTTGTTTCAGATAATGAACCACTTGTTTTGTATTTTTTGTTGTTAGTAATTCTAAATTTGGTAGATTTATGCTTGTATTCAAAATTGATGTGTCGTCAGCATACATTGTTGTTTTACTTCCTGCAACATTGGGAATATCATTTGCATATTCCAGGTGAGTCAGCTGCGCCTATTTATTTTTTAATTTATGCAACATGCTAAACGACATATGTGACTTATGCCTTTCTTGAATGCCTTCTAATGGCTGATTTGCATAACATTTTATAGAGGAGGGATACATAACTCAGTGCATAAGTGTTTTACGGGACAGAATGCAATTGCTATGTATGTTGATGCAAAAACATCCCACCATGACACTGAGAGCTGCAGTGGCAATTTTAGCCAATTTTACAAATTTTTATTCTTTTAGATATATCTGCATCCCTTTGAAAACACTCCTGAAGGAACAACCTATCACATGAATTGGTTGACAAAACCATTTGAAAACGAAATGGCAGATCTACACAGTGCAACCAATTGGCTTTAAGCTGTTAGTCAATGTACAGCCTTGTCAAAAAATGCTAAGTATTAGGTAGATAATTTCTCTTATTTCACAAACTATGGCATATTTCAGATCATACAGTAATTGCAATTTATTTGTTTGAATTAAAACTATCAAACCGAACTCAAAACACTGTATGATGCTGCAAAAAGCATCTAAAGATTTGAGGTGGGGTCTAGTTCTGCGATTACTAATTCGTATAGAACCTCAGCTCGCAAGGTAGCTTTGGCTGAATGGTATTATCATGGTGGCTTTAATATTGTGCCACTTTAATTCGGTTCATATCCTTCGGGTGAATTTCAAACTTTTTATTACCTTTTGTTTTATCTCTTTGAGCCTATAATTTGATATTATGATATAAATAACATTTTTGATAACATTATAAGTGTATACAAAATAGAATAATCACCATGATTTCCACCATAAAGAAGAAGAACCACAAAGCCCAAATCATATATGGACACACTCATACGTGAAGAATGCAGGCAGAATACACAGCGCATGTTACAGCATGCAAGAAGGTCTCTCTGGCAATGTACACAATTGTGCATTGATGAAGGGGGTCGTCATTTTGAACATTTATTTCCTTGATGAAATCCACGCTCTTTTAACAACTTATTATTCTATTTACCCATGAACTTAGCACATTTACAACTCCTTTGTCAATAGAGGAAGTGAAACATAAGGTTTAAACATGAAACAAAAACTGTTATATTTAATATCGTCTATATGCGCCCAAGAGAACGAAAACTAACTACGTAACACGGTTTACAACAACAGATACGGTACAGATTATTAGGGTAAACATGATACACAATTATGTGATTGTAATTCTTATGTCTTTGACTCACAGGAGAGCCAGTAACAAAAATAAATAAATTAGTACATTAAAATACAGAAAATAAACACAAGGAGAGAAAAAAAAAGAACCAAAACAATTTTATGTTTGTATCAGATTCGAACCTCTGAAGCTAATCTTTGCTTCACCACATTCTAGCAGCTAAATCATTCGGCCAGAATCCACGTAGTTTATCCCACTCTTTGGGAAAAAGTTCCTCTATCTCCTTGCAAGCATTATATCCATGAAAGTCGTCTTTTTTAAGGCTTTCGCAGCTCTTTGGCTGTCATTCAGGCCTTTAATCATTAATGGGGATTGCGTATAGTACCAAATAGAAGGGCAGAGCTACAATAACAGTTTGTTTGCTAAAAGGGTCAATGTTTTCACATTAGACTATAAACTGCGGGTTGCATAGATACGAATACCTAGGGGCAGCTGACTCACCTGATGTTATGAACAGTAAAGGTCCAAGTGTGGATCCTTGAGGTACCCCATGTTTGTTACTTTATTTTTTGAAAAGTGATCTTTTACATGTGTGTCTTATGTGTGATTTTCACTAGCTGGATTCTATTTGTTTTGTAGAATTTTATTAGGTTGAGTGCCTTTTCCTGTACTCTGTAATATTGTAATTTGTCTAAGAATATGTGGCGTTTCACGCTGTCGAAATCCTTTACCAAATCTAAAAAAAGGCAATTATTATTTCTGTTTTTGTCCAAGTTATCTATTGTATTATCTACAGTTTCTGCTATTGACTGTTTAATTGATCTGCTTTTCCAGAATCCAAAGTGCATCATTTAATATATTATGTTTTTCTAAAAAGGACATCTTTTTATTTGCAGTTATTTTTCCAAGTAATAATAATAATAATAATAATAATAATAATAATAATAATAATAATAATAATAATAATAATAATAACAACAACAATAATTTATTGTCAATAGATTTGTATGCAAATTTCTGACATTGTCCGAATTACAGTTAAAAGGTTACAAAGTATATATATAGTTGATACATTAAGTTAATTATTTACAGGTCATATAAATTATATAAGCATTTATTGTTAAGATACATTTTTTAATTTTGTATTAAATCTAAATCCAGTTATTTTTTTTAATGACATTTGGCAATTTATTGTGTAGAATTAAACCCTGGATATTTACATTTTTATCTGATATTTTCTTACTAAAACCTTTTCTAAAATAATCTGTATTATGTCTAGTATAATGATGGTGGACATTATTGTTTTTTTTTTCACTCCCATTTTCTAGTATGCAAGTATGGATTGCTTTATACACATACAGTGAATATAGTGCCAATATATTGTTATCGATGAATGCGTGTTTACATGTATCAGTGGATTTTAAGTTGTAGATTATCACCATTTCTTTTGTAATATGAAGAGTTTTATATGGGTTTTGCAGGAAATTCCCCATATTTCAATGCCATAAGTTAGATGAATAGATTGCTCCATAATAAATTTTTTTCAGTAAGCTCAAGTTATTAAAGGATTTGAAGTATCGTAATAGATAGACTATTGTAATTTTGATAGTGTAGATATGAGTGCTATCAGCTGGTAGTTGCATTGTGATTCTTTGCCATCTTTTTATGTATTGGTTTTATAATTGATTTTTTTAATACATTTGGAAATATATGACTGAATTGATCAAGTGTAATAATGATTCCATTATAAACGGAACTAATTGTTTTAGAAGCAATCATTAGGATTTTGCACCAAAGAAATAGTTACGTGATAAATGGTGGTAGCAAACAGTAGATCTATCTAAAGTTCATATGATGAATCTATGCTAGTTGACATTAGAATTTTGTGCCAAAGTAATAGTTATGTAATAAATTGAAGAGACTTTAAACCAACAATAAAGAACCTTGTGCATTAAGAATAATTATTAGAAAATGCTCATATATTCATAATCATTATCTTTTTAAGAAAAGGTGTTCAGATAAAATTTAAAATGGTGATTTTACAAAGTAAAGGTTAACCAGTTCTACAATTTACTTCAGTGCAATAATTTCACAACCTTCAACCCTTTCACATGACCTAATCCCATTACCATGCTCAACTGACAACCTTATTAACTATCCTTAATTAATTAACACCTTAATTAATCATATTCACCGTTAATAAACAACAAATACACTGAAGGAGTGGAAGATGACCAGAGGACTGCTGCATAATATGAGGTGCAAACTGTATCAATGTTCAGCATCTCACAAGCAACCAGAAATGAATATACTATCATAAATATCCAGAAATGTAAACAAAACAAGCAGCATACCTTCAGAAAGGAAACTACAGGGCTTCCACAGTATATCCTTACATTTGCATAGGGTTTTTCATCTCATGAGAAGGATATACCACAGAGATGGCTGTGTCTGTAGCAAGTGGTGGAAATGTCTTCCAGTTTGGCTAAACAGGCGTTGTACTTTGTTCACACATTCTAACTGACAAAATTTATTTTGCCTACTGTAATGTTTCTGACATACATTTCATACATTTTCCATAAGTTCTTACAATGTTTAAAGATTTGTTTTGTAAACTTCATCCTTCAGGCTGTCTCATAAATAAAAATCACAGTCTGTTATATTTGGGGAGTGATAGGACCATACATCTGCATAATCACTCTATCTTCAGATATATTCCTAATTTTATGCATGGACTCCTTTCTATGAGCAGTAGTGGAAACTTGTTGAAACCATCCATAGGATTTCTGTTTTGTCAACTGATTAAAAGTGGGGCCAGAATTCCATTTTGGTACCTCTCTCGACTTACAGTCTACTTATAAAAAGCTGACTGATTTTGTATGTTGTGCTAATTGCATACCAAAATCCAAATAGGAAAGGCAGGAGGAGTGGGGAGGGCAAACTGGCCTTGGTTGAGATGTAAAACCCCCATGCCACTAGTAAAGATGTGTTTTGAAAGCCTAATAGCCATTTTTCAGATAAATTTTTCTTACTATAAAAAGGATAAATAGTGAAAACTAAACAAAAAAAATCTGATATGTTACACTCACATGACTTTCTCTACTCTTGTACAATCTATTTTTACAAACGCCTATTCTCCATATGCTTCATGTTAATCGAGATATCAAGATGTTAATCTTATTGGTAATTTTCTAGTAGATGCAAGGGGAATATGGTAGCTTTTAAGCGATAGTCAAATATGTTAACGCTGGTTGCTATGTGGCGCATTCCATTCTCTTTGCATGTCCAGGACATAAAAAAAATGAATAACGAATTTGAGAAAAAGTATAAGTATTGGAAAATTTAAGGGAATAACAAGCAATATCTCGAAAACGGTTCACTCAACAAAAGAAATGTATATTACATAAGTTGTGTATTTTAACGCGGTCTACATTTTTTGTGTAGTAAAATTTTATCTATCTCTTATGGTTTACCAGTTATGCAAAAGTCATTCACAATGAAGAATACTTTTGGAGACATTCCCAGAAAATTCGAGATATACATTTCATTTCTCATGACATTATCTTAAACATATGATATTTTCATCAAAATCGTCAGAGCCATTTTTGAGAAAATTAAAATTGTCGAAAAATGTTCCATGTAAAGGGTAGTCTGGGGTAGGGGGATTTTCTTGAAAACCTTCATGTCGCATCTCTGGAAGATACTGAACCTAAATACCAAGTTTGGTGTTTATCCGACTGTTCGTTTTTGAGTTATGCTGTACACAGACACACACACGGACATGTTTCCAAAAATGCTTTTTTTGGATTCAGGAGGTCTCAAAACATGTATTTCCGGTGAAATCTCGGTATCGAATTTTTGGGTGGAATGCAATACTTCCCCTACTTACTATACGTAGTAGAGAAAGTAATAAGCAAAAAATAGAAGGAATGCTTCAGAAGTATTAAATGTAAATCTGTAACCAACATTTTGGATAATTGTTCAATTTTAATGGGCTACTGTGGAGCCAAAAACCACATTTTAAAAATGTTTATTTTTTGTGTGTGTTTAAGTACATATATGTGTTACATTCTCACTCATCCAATTTCTATAGAAGTTGGTTTATACAATACCTATGGTCCTAATCAGAGAATATGCTATATGATATCTTCCCCAAAATGAGAGGTTATAAGGGTTATGAATTTAACTTATAAGTATTTCACTCCTTATTGGCTTTTGTGAAAAATATTACATAAAAAATGCTGTAAAGATAATTTTTCTGCCAAATTATTTATTCAAATTTCTTAGTATGATGAACATTTAAGAAGCTATGCCAGTTCATTATTGTTGCCATACACAAATAAATTCTGTTGTTTTCTGGTTGCAATGGACAATAGTGTAGTTCAAAACACCTAAAAGGTCTAAGGTTCTTGTCTGATGCAGCTGGTCCAGAGAGAGAGAGAGAGAGAGAGAGAGAGAGATAGAACGGAATTAACATAATAATAATAATTATTATACTTTATTTCTTGTGTACTTGGAAATACAAGTTAAAAGCATGGTAAAAGAAAGACAATGTGTACATAACAAGTTTACAACAGTTTTACAAAAGTTTATACTCACTAGCATTCCCAACAATAGGCCTCTCTCTCTCTCTCTCTCTCTCTCTCACACACACACACACACACACACATACACATACACACTATCTTTATCACTACGTCAGAATTCATCCAATCTGCGCAGGGGTCTATTTACAAGGTATTCTTTTAATCTGGTTTTAAAAAGGTTGGATCTTAACATTTTTAGTCCTCTAGGTAGTTTATTATATAATGTTGCTCCTATGTTTTTAGGATCTTTGTCACTAAATTTTTTGGTTTGATTGAGTCTGTATACATTTATTTGTGTTCTGGTATTATAGTCATACACATTGCAACTTCTACTAAGATTACTGGTGTTATGTATTAGTAATATGACACAGTATACATATAGAGAGAGATGATTGTAAGGATTTTATTTTTTATAAACAACTCCTTGCATGGGTGCCCAGGGGTTACACCTGACATAATTCTCAGACATTTCTTTTGCAGGATTAATACTCTATTAAGCACAAATAAGCTGCTCCCCTCCAGAGTTCAATACTATAGAGAAAATGAGGGTATATTATCCCATAATAGATGGTGTTTAATAGATTTAAGTTTTTAAACCTGGCAAAATAATGTAACAGAAGCACACCCTTGCTCACCTTGTTGCACACCTAATCAATGTGTGTACTCCATGTGAAGTGTTTGTCAAACTATATTCCCAAAAATGATGTATATTCACTTTCATGAATAAGCTTATTACAGATTTCTGCTTCAAGTAAGTTTTCTTGTCTATGAAATGCTGCAAAATTTACTACTTTAGTTTTACTTACATTACATCCTAATTTATTATTATTAAAATAGTTAAGTAGGTGAGTTGTAATAACAGTTATTTTCTCTCTAAGTCCCTGTGTAGATGAGTCCCAACATATGACAGCTGTATCATCTGCATATGACAATATCTTAGAATTTGCAATAGTAGGGAAGTCGTCTGTGTATAATATAAATAATATGGGTCCCAGTACAGAGCCCTGTATAACTCGACATTGAACTATTCCCTTACTAGATTTGTAGGTTTCCTTTTGATTGATATTATAGAATGGAATTTCAGTCCTTTGGACTCAATTGCTTAGATAAGATGAAATTAACTGGTTACCAAGCCCCCTTATACCATAGTGGTTAAGTTTAAGTAAAATGTTGTGATCGACACAATCAAATGCCTTAGACAGATCTAGAAATACTCCTGTTGTCTTATTGTAATTTTCAAGCATGGCTATACTATCACTAAGAAACTCGGTGGTAGCTGTCATAGTCGAATAATGTTTGCGAAAACCATGTTGGGACTGTTGAATTATCCTATTAGTTGTTAGAAACTTATCTAATCTGACGAGTATAGTTTTTTCTAAGAGCTTTGTTATTGTTGATGTTAATGTGATAGGTCTATAATTATTCACTTGTGTTTTATCACCTTTTTTATAAACCGGATGAACAATACTAGTTTTTAGACAAATTGGAAATTCGCCATTTTCTAGAGAATAATTTATTAGGTGAACCAATGGTTTTATCAACTCATGCTTACATTATTTTAAACATTTTGGCGTTATGTCATCCCATGCACTAGACTGTTCATTATCAAGGCTATTAATAATATCCAATATTTCCTTATCATCCATAGGATATAAATACATAATGTTGCAGTTATCTGGTATGTTACTCTCAGACATATTAAGGACTAAATTTCGAGTTACACAGATAGAGCATTCAAATAGGATCCATTAAAAATGTTACATATATCCACTGGATTCCTTACTACTCTACCTTGATCATTTATTATATACCTCCTTATTTCCCTTTTTTTTGGTTTCATTTATAATATTCCAAGCTCCCTTTGTAGTGTTGCTGGATTTATCAAGTTTTTGTTTGTAATATAATGCCCTAATTTCCACTAAATAATGAGTGAAGCTCCAGATTCTGTAGTATTAAACATAAACAAGTTGACAAATTAAAGGGGATGAACATCAACAAATGTTCCACTCAAGAGGTCAAAAGTGACGTACTTGGTAATTTTTCTTCATTTTATTATGAAAACCTTACAAACATGTATATTTTTCAGTAGCCAAAATATTTAATTCCATTCATTGATTTTTGCATCAGTAGGTGACAATACTTTCCATGTCAACTGAACATTTTGTTACAGCTCTCAGTGGTCAAAGTGACTTATTTGTATTTTTATAGCATTTTCTTCTTTCTATTTGTCATGGGCTAGTATTCACAATAATGTGTAATGCTTGTTGACAATGTGTGTTTAAAGGATGTTATTTTCAACAATGTTTATATTTGTTTCACAGTATGGCTGAATAATTTGTTTTGTCACTTGTAAGCTTACATCTGAACAGAGTACTACAAAATGAGTGACAGTGTGAGAGATCTATTTTCTGAAGCTGAGGACAGCAATTATGATCTTGATTTCATTCCACATACAGGTAATGAAAAGCTATGCTTTTCACCACAGAATATAAATTTATCTGAGAGCTTAACTTCATTGTTTTTAACTATTATTCAACTTCTGAGAAGCAATGTAAGGTCCATATAGCAAGCAAGTGATCAGGTGAAACTCCTTTATTCAGTTTCTCAGGAAAAAACAAAGATGTTTTCTCCCAGTGTTGAGAAAGATCTTTCAGTTCCAGTAAAAGAGTGCAAACATTCCCATAATCCAGAGAGATGGGTTAGAAAACAAGAGATTACCAAAAGAATGTTGGGCAAAGTGTACACCAACAGAAATGGGAAAGTAGTCAAAGAAAAATATTTTGCATCAAAGACAGCACCAAATCACCTAGAATACACAGCTTCTATTATTTCTTGAGAGTTGGTAAAGAGAATGTTAGAGTTTACAAGATATATTTCAGAGATATATTACAAGCCAGCATTGGAAGAATATGCAATGTTTATTCAGAAGACAAAGTTAGCGCTGTGTTAGATGGAGGGGGTCGAATGCCACCAGAGAATAAAATTGAAACTTCTGATGTTGAAAAACACACAGTTTCATTTCTGCTTACACCAGGAGTCACAATACGAATCGTAAATACCTGAGTCATGATTTAATCATTAAGAAAATGTATCACTTGTATGTAGAACAATACAAAGTTGAAAATAAACCCCAGTCAAGGAGATTATGTATTACTATATATTTTCTACTAAATTTAACCTTTGTTTTAAACTTTCTCTAAAGATATGTGCCAAACTTGTGATGATCTGCAAATTAAAATGTTAAATGCCCAAACTACTGAAGAAAGAAAAGAAAATGAACAAAGAAAAGAATTAAATCTGAGAAAAGCCCAAAGTGCAAGAGAAGCCTTGAAATGTGATGGTGAAAAGGCAAATGAAGAAAAATACACGTTTACCTTTGACCTACAAAAAGCCCTGGCTTTTCCAAAGTTGACATCAATTGTGTATTATAAATGTAGCTTGTACATGTACACTTTGGTTGTCTTGATTTCGATAACAACAAAGGGTTTATGTATGTATGGCCAGAGACAGAAGGTTCTTGGGAGTCACAAGAAGTAGCTACATGCCTGAAATGGCACATAACAAACAATGCAAAAGATCACAAGCATATTTTGACTTACTCAGACTTATGCATGGGTCAGAATCAAAACATAAAAACTGTATTAACCCTGATGAGGCTTCTACAAAGCCTGTAATCAAAGCAGATATTATCAATTTAAAGTTTTTAAATACCTGGGCACACTATCTGTAAATGTCTCAGACTTTGGTGTAATTGAACCTAAGGCGAGAAAGACACAGAACATCTCACCAGAAGGCTGGTACAATGTAATTTGCCACTGCAAAACAAAGAACCCCTTTATAGTAGTTGAAATGAATCATAATGATTTTTTGTGTATAAAGACTTTTGAAAATGCAATAACAAATCTCAAGAAGACAATTGATGGCTTACCAGTAAATTGGCTTGATATACGTTGGTTTCGACTGGAGAAGTACTTAACTACCTTACATTCTGCAGTACAAGACCACTTTTTCGAAGATTCTCTATTCCTTAGGGTGAATTTGAAGAAATCTACAGCAGGTTGCAGTCTGAATTTGCCAATATAAACCAGAATGCCCTATACTCAAGTATTTGTCCCATCACCAATGAAAACAGGGCAGATCTCATGTCCCTCCTAAAGTATATTTCTCTTGTCAACCATGATTATTGTAGGAAGTTAGTGATGACTCGTGAGGAACACAACAATCAAGTGTCAGAGAACTGTGATATCCTTATTTTTTTGGTGATGATTAGCATCATTGGAAGTTAAGTGAAATAACTGGAATTTTTCAGTTGACAATATGACTAACTCCTGAAAAACTATAAATGTGACACTGTTCTCTATTTCAGTGATTATCTGTGTTGTATTTTCATCAAATCTGTACATCACACAAAATTATAATTACCATAGTAATGTTATCATTAATAGAAATTTGAGTTATGAACTGAATTTTCAATATGCATTTAACTTTTATCTGAACTTTCTCAGTTTCTGTTGCACTGGAGTTTGTCAGTTTGGCCTCTGAATGACACAAATTATAAAAGAAACTCTTTTTCTAAGTGGTAAACAGAACAGAATAGAGCAGTTGGAAAAATGCCTACATAAGAAATGAGAGAAATGACTTAACATTTGTAAAAGCTTACTAGGGTTTGCTAGAATGAATGCAAGGGATTGCAGTGGCACATGAGGGGGAGTTAAAGATATACCTAATTCCCTGTAAAACATATCCAACATAAACTTCTATGTGAAGCACTTGGAACTTACTACTAAAGTTTGTTTAAATATGTTTGCCTTGGATTTAAATATTTATTTTGGAAGGAAAACAAAGAAGAAAAGTCAGGTTCATCTGCCTGTAAAAGTGAAACCCTTTCACCACCTGCAATAGCTAAAGATGGAACAAGCTGATTTACGGCAGGTATCTGGTTTTATTAAGAACTAGTTAGCTCCCAACATTGGGCAGCTTTTATTCTCAATGTCCAATTAATTAATTTCATTATCTCCCCATGTTCTTATAAAATTATTGTACTATTATCTATAAGATTTTTATGGTGAATCCTGTACTTATAGCTATCTTACCTGACATTGCATTGGTACAATGAAGTAAGGATAGTTTTTAAAAATTTCGAGTAGAATACAGGTGCCACATAAAGTGTTACAGGTGAATATCTCTTAAATGAATAGAGAATTCCAAATCGTATTGGAGCAAGAGGCCTTACAAATTGTGGTATGGAAAATACTTCAAAGGTGCCCATTATGATGTACAGGGGGCCAACCTCAGAATTTTAAATGGAACCATGATACCTGTTTTTATATACTCTGGTTTCCTTCAGTAAACTAAGCAACTTTTATTACAACAGTTTGTTTCTTCACTTGCGATTCATCTTTATTTGAGTTAATAAGTCATTTTTACTAAGGACACCATTTTTTTTTTCTGATATGATTACTTTGTCCTTTTTCAACCTTTATTAGGCATAAAGAAGTGCTTTGCCATTGATCATTGGGTCCCTTGGACCTAGTCAGGAGGTTCAACTTCTTAACCTCACCTGCTTTTTCTCACATTTGCCATTTGTGAGTCGATTATTGTTCCATAGCAGGTCCAGAACAACTAAAGGCTGGTTCACAACCAACGAGAACAGTAACCAGAACGAGAACAGAAAGTTGAAATATGTGTATTTAAATGGGAGTGTTCACAATCGACGGGAAGCCTTTCTGGGCCCCGGGAATGGGAAAGAAGAGTTGCCCAGCTTTTAACTTTCTCGTTCTCGGGCACAGCATATTAGATCCATAATGTGCATATTAGGCTGTTCACTTTAGAGATTATTCTAGTGGCCGTGACATAAAATAGCCGCTAATGCTCTCTATAGTCGCAAGCTGGAAACATGAAACTGGAAGAAATTAGTAGTAAATGTGCTTCCTAATCTCATCCTCCCGATGCCCGCAAATTCATTCGGTGTTGGTTCCTCTGGTGAAAGGGTCATTTATAGTTTGTTTATATGTAACTCAAAACTGGCTATTACCTAAAAAACAATGGCAAAAGATACCAAGAATAGCAAAAAACTGGTGGAAATTAAAACAGAACAATAAACAACTTTAATGTATGCCATTAAATAAAGAAATGAAAGCTTGGCACAACTAAGGGATTGGAAATGTAATGGATATGCATTTAGATAATGTTTACTCTATCAAATTTTGACATTGGCTAACCTGCGTTATGTTGGCTAAATTGGAAGTTGGTGAAAAAATATCATTGGTCAGTTAAAAACAAATGAAATCCCAATGTGCAAAATCTATTCTCACTATGTGATCGATATGATCGTTGATATGCATTCCCATTCTCGTTACCAGGCTGTTGCAAACCAATATATTGTACGGTGTATTGCTTACTGTTCTCGTTTTCATTCTGGTTACCATTCTCGGGCGGTTGTGAACAAGCCTTAAAGAAAGTAGAAAAGGTGAAATGATCCCTCAGACCTCGAATATTCTAATACCAATCGGGGTTGAAGACAACAAGAGGTTGGCCAAGGAAGACTGGATAGGAAAATTAGAAAGAGGGGACCTGATAAGGAAGAGGAGAATGCCAGATTAGGTAATCAACTTGTCAAACTGACCACTGCTAATTGATGAGAAACCCCTCCCTTTCATTCATCAGTAAGAACATGATACTAACAGCTTCACCATGGGAAGGGTAGATACGGGACATTAGGTAATTGTACAGTTGGTTCCTTTAAGCTTTCAAAAAGAACCAAACCAGTATAAAACTCTATAAAAACCAGTAAATGTGATGTACAGTATATATATATATATATATATATATATATATATATATATCTTAAAGTATTGTGGTGATACACCAATAACAGCATCTAAGTTTTGTAAAAAAGAACTAAAGAAAGCTCAAAGCCAGGTATTACACTTAATAACATGCACAGTTAAAACCATCCCACTAGAAAACTTCTCTTTGTAACATCTAATTGGCCAGTAAACCTAGTACATGAAGAACAAGCTTTAATAACTTATGAAAAGCTGTTAAGAATTCCAAATTTTAATAAACTGGACAAACATAAGGATTTTAAATATACATTAGAGATATTACAACAAATCCATAGGTTTCAGTGTTAAAGGCAATTACAACCTGACTCCATCACTACAATAGTCAAGTCAAATATATACTAAAAACTAAAAAGGATTTGTGCAGGGAGTAAAAAGACTAAAAGAAAATATATCATATCCCATTAACCCTATAGAAAACTTTGAAGTAGAATACAATTTAGATCTTTGTGAAATCTGCAATAAACAAACAAGTCCAAATATTACAAAACTGATAGCATTAAAAACCTGCAAATTGAAAATCCTGAAGAAGAATGGATGCTTGTGTATACTGATAGTTCATTTTTAAATGATGATGATGGAACTGGAACAAGTGGTCATGTCAGTTTTTCTTCCTTTACAAAAACGTTGGAAAAAACACTACAAATTTTGATGGAGAAATTGATGCAATCTACACTGCTGTTAAATATCTGTTTGTTTGATTACAAAAATGCAAAAACGTTATTTTATCAGATTCTAGAACTGCAATCCAAGTTATTGCATTAACTGAGGATCCAAAAATAGAAAAAATAAGATAAATTTATTGCTTGCTTGAACAGATACAAAACTTAATAAAGAACATAGTCTTCTAATGAATTCCTGCACATTATGAATTGAGTAACAATGAGAAAGCAGACATCTTAGCAAAAAGGGAAACCTGAATTCCTGCACATTATGAATTGAGTAATAATGAGAGCAGACATCTTAGCAAAAGGGGAATCAAAATTCAAAATAAAGTACAACCAATTGTACCACTGGAATCAGTTAAATGTAGCATTAAGAAGAAAATCAACTCTATAACTGTAAATTAGCTACAGATATATTAAATTCCAAAGGAGAAAAATTCATAGAAAGCCTAAAAATATTACCTGAACTACCTCAAAAAACAGCTTACAGCCATGTTCAGGCTTACAATTTGACATGACAACCTTATCAAACACCTACACAAAAGTGGTTGCTACCATCTCCAAACCATCTCCTATGCAATAAGGAAGAAGAAATGAATATGGAACACTTATTAATCTGTGAACAACTTAAATCCTATCCAGGCTTGATCTCAAAATATTGGGAGGCAAGAAGAAGAATGGCTTTGTTGCTAAACCCTGAGCATTAGACACACACATGCACACACACACAATATTTTTGTTCTAAAATGAATTGTTTATTATAGGATGTTTTCATTGAAGTATGAAGTAGTAGAAAAGAGTACTAAATGAATAAGTAATTGAATAGCCAGTGATTACTTTAAATTTATTAAATGCTCAAAGTATCCTCCATTAACATCTTAACCCTTGGTGTTTGTTTCTTTTGGAAAAGTTTTCTGTAACTGTTGTCAACATACAAGGGCTAAATGCGTGATAAGCTTCATGTATTCAAAATTTAATATTCACTTTAGTTGTAGGTGCTGTAAACTTGACTTTGTCTTGTGTGCCCCCTCAAAAAGTAGACCAAGTGTGTTAATTGAGTAAACAAGGAGTACATGTGGTGGATTCACTACATCCAATCGACCTATCACCAAATTTCTCTTTTAACAGTTGACCTGTACGTATTGCAAAATGTGGTGCAGCATCCTGCTATTACATTTTTCTTCTCACATTAAGATCCAAGAGGAGAGGTAATACACGGTTGAGAAAATGGCAATATGATTCACCTTCTTACCTGTACATAAAAAACTACCATATTTCTGAACTTCGAAGAGCCACAGAAAATAATCAACATTACAAACTACATATTGTATTGTATTTTAAGAGTTCAGGTGGTTTTGAAATCACAATGCCCATGCCCTTTCATTTGATACTTTATTTCCTCCCTGAGTTGATGAGGTATATCAACTTCAATGAAAACATCTATAACAGTTCAACAACTCATTTTAGAAAACAAAAACTGTTTTCATAAGAATTTCATAGTTTATAGAGTGGAACCAGAAAAAAATAAATTATATATATATATATATATATATATATATATATATATAAAAAGCATCATGGTTCATTTAACATTATGAGGTTGGGTCCCCTGTGACCCATAAGGAGGCCCTATGGAAATACTTTCCATATCACAGTTTGAAGTCTCCTTGCTCCATTAAGTTTTCAATGTTTTGTGTTTGGTTTTTCTATTTATTTAAGAGACTTAAGAGACACGTAACACTTTATGTGGGCCATCCTGTATAAATCAAAATAAGGATTAGGTGGTTTTTGGAAGTTATAATGTAACCTATTATTTTTTCCAACTTCTGTTGTATAATTGTGCAATATTTTGACCATATGGTTTAAACAGTGCAGGTTTCTACAAAAGCGGTTGAAAATATGGTAGGGGTAGTTTTTTAGAGCTGTAAGGTAGCTTATAATTTCCATTGGGTCCTATAGTGTAAGCATGCAGAGTTTCATTTAGATAGGCCAAAGATTGTTGATTTATATGTTAGGAATTAAAAATAGGGATGGGATGTAAGGGTAGCTTATCAGTTTTGTCAGTTTGTAGAATAATCCAAATGTACCTGGCTTTGTCAAGATCTTACCAAAAGTATGATAACACGACAGTGAAATATGAGGGAAGTGTGATATGAATGATAATACAAATCCATAACTCATTTTAAAATATTAAGCCTCCCATTAACCCCTTTGGGCTCTGGTATCCATATTCAGTGAAACAGGATTGAATTGGGTGACATGAATATGAACAAAGTAATCCCTGACCCCATTTTCAAATTTTTTGGAAACATTATGTAGCCTGTAACCATTTGGAAGAATAGGGCATGCACACACTCTCTCTCTCTCTCTTTCCTCTTTATGATATTAATATAGACTGTTTCATTAACATGTTGCAATGTAATGTGTCAGTAATATCAACTCAATTACTAATTGGATCATACATCACTGTTTACAATCTTCCGCTCAAAATAGTGATTGTTTTTAAATTGTTTTGTTTATATAACTACATTTAATTATTCTGTTCATCTTGGTGATTGTCATTAGAAACAGTTTGTTGGTGTTGCTGACTGGTAGGTGTGGAGTTTGAACCATTTACGTACATGTTTAAAGAATTGATAAGGCTTTGAGACTTAGTGAGGATATTATGGCTGTAAAAGTGCAATGTTGAAGCATAAAACTGGAGAAACTACTCTCAGCATATTTACAGTGGCTAAAATGTGCCACAATCCTGTCAGTAACTGTAATCTCAAATTTCCGAAAAATGTAATGCAACAAACTTGTAATTCAAATAAATAGTTGTGGTTATCCAGAAACAAATACACACTCACATTTGCACTTCCAGACTCCGTGGAGGGTGTGGATGAAAGAAAACAGCTAGTGTTGAGTAAATAAAGTATAATGCTGCTACTTTATGAGAAATAATGTACTTGACATTCCAGGTCTTGGCAAAACGTTTATTGCAGCAGTTGTTATGTACAACTTCTACAGATGGTTTCCTTGTGGAAAGGTGGTTTTCATGGCTCCAACCAAACCTCTAGTTAACCAGCAAATTGACTCCTGTTTCAATGTAATGGGAATACCTAAGGAAGATACAGCAGAGCTGACAGGTCAGTACTAATGCCTGAGATTTGTACATATTTAAAAACAAATTGCTTAATAGGCTTAAACAAAATTGATATTCAGGGCTTGCTTTAGCAACATAGTAACCTTTCAAATTAATTTTATGATTTCTTTCTTAATAACTGTAAATGTTTTGTAAGAAAGGAATCATATCAAACAAAATATTTAGGAATAATAATAGACCAGCTCTTATGTTGGGTCACACATACGAGGTGTGTTCAAAACGTAACAGGAATATTTGTTTTTCTTAAAGAATTTTTATTTAACCAACATAAACTTTGTCCACTTCTGAGTAATCCCCCTCAGATATAATACACTTGTGTCAGCGCTTTTTCCATTCTTGGAAGCACTTACTTTTCGTTATGATATTCAGCTCCTTCAGTGATTTTGTTTTTATCTCATCAATGGTGGCAAAAGTCTTCCTTTAATGGCTCTCTTCAGCCTCAAGAATAGAAAGAAGTCGCAGGGGGCCATGTCCGGTGAATATGGTGGCTGAGGCAGCATAACAGTTTTGTTTTTTGCCAAAAAGTCACGAACGAGCATTGAAGTGTGAGCAGGTGCATTATCATGATGCAGTTTCCATGACTGGTTTTGCCATAATTCTAGTTTTTTTCTTCAGATTGCTTCACCCAAATGGCGCATAACTTCCATGCAGTATTCCTTTTTGACCGTACGACCATAAGGCAGGAACTCCTGATGCACTATGCCATTGTAATTGAAGAAAACAGTGAGAAGAACCTTCACATATGATCGAACTTGTCGAATTGTTTTCAGTCTTGGCTCTTCATGCAGTTTCCATTGGGACGATTGGACCTTAGTTTCGACGTCATACCCATATACCCATGTTTCGTCACCTGTTATAACCTTCTTTAGAAGTTTTGGATCATTTTTGACTTCATTGAGCAATTCCTGAGCGATGTCTATGTGACATCATTTTTGGTCAAAATTCAACAATTTCAGAACAAATTTTGCTGCTACATGTTTCATGCCCAAAACATCCGAAAAAATTGCTGCTTGGCATGAGCCAAAGGATATGCTGATATCATCAGCAACCTCTCTGATGATGATTCGGCGATTTTCTAGAACCATTTTCTTTACTTCTTCCACATTGTCATCAGTAATTGATTTACTATGGCATCCAGGGCAGTCATCATCTTCAATGTCTTCTCGATCCTCTCTCTCTATTCAAAACATCTGAAAATGCAAACATACATCAGGAACATGTGTACTAACAAGATAAATCAAAAGTTTTGAACATCGGATATATAAAGCTCGCTAAATTAAATTGCCGTAATTTTTTTATCACACCTCGTGTGCACTATTCCACTCTTTTACACTTTCAAAGACCAGAGGAATAGTGGTATAAATGGTGAGGTGTAAGTAGTGAGAAACTGCTTACACAGATAAAAATGCTCTGGTAAAAAGAAGTAAATATTTCCCAAATGCAGATTATTAATATAAAGTATTTCATTTTTATTTCTAGTACTTAAATCATATATCAGTGTAAATTGATTACTGATATTACACTGCCTTTGTAATCCTACTCACCCACTAGTTAGGAAAAGAATAGTTAAAATATTGTATAATATGTTCGTATATTCCTTTAATTTCCAGGCTATCTTTCAGACTATCAAGATGCAATAAATGTTGTTTCACTGCATGGAACATTTAAATTGCAATAACCAGAGTAGGTACAATACGTATTAAGAAATATTTATTCTAGATGAAAAACAATAAAATACTGCTTCCTACCAAAATAATTCAAAATAGATACCAGTTAGCTTCTGTTATTCCTTATGTCATCTATTTGTCTTTCAAGTTCATAAAGAGTATCAAAATGGTTTTCACCCCTTCTACAGATGACATATTCACGCATAAAACTGCACTGCTGCACTTGCCTCAGCACTGGTGGGCATCACTTTACAATGCTCACTTTCTTCTTCTTTATTGTTACTTGGCTGCTATTTGTTCTGTAACAAACTCCTGCATGCGTCTTTCCTGTACAGTTACCACAGTATTATCCACCTGGAGAAGGTCTTCAGAAGTTCAGTTTGGCTGCAACATTTCCCATGCAGCAGGAAGCAGGCCTTCTTCCTCTTCTGGTAGCTGAGAATAGGCCTTATTCTTAAAGAATCTTGCTTTCAAGAAGCAATTTGAGAGTATAGTCTACATCACATCCTTCCAGAATTTTCCAATGAAGTGGAGTGCATCCAGAATTGAGACTTTAAAAGATACAGGATCCTTTCCAGCATCCATCAGGCACAAAATTCGCTGATCCAGGCTCTTTCTATAAAAAAATTTTAAAGGGGTGAAGTGTATAACCCCTAAATCCATAGGCTGCAATTTGCTTATGCAGATATCTGGAAGAAATTCTAACTGCACACTCAGTATACATCAGTAGGATGTGTAGGACAATGGTCGACAAAATGAAGGATCTTCCTACTTTGTGCTCCCATTTTTGCATCAAGAGCAGCCAACTGCTGCCAAAAAAGATCTGTCATCCAAGCTTTTTGATTGGCATCATAGGAGATGGCAATTACCACACATTTTTGAAGCAATGAGGCTTTTTAGACTTCCCTATTATAAAAGGGTATAGCTTCACAGAGCCATCAACATTGGTTCCTAACATCACTGTGGATCTCTTTTTGTTGTGTTTACCACCAGGGCATTTATTACCTTTGAATGCCAAAGTTTTGCTGGGCAACACATTATTTATAGTCCAGTTTCATCCAAGTTAAAATATCCTGTGTTCATATTTTCTGGTCAGTTCCTGTAATCTTCCATTGATCCACTCTTCCACAGTTTTATGGATAACAACACTCAATTCTCTGCAAACAGTTTGTAGGTTATGTTATACCTTTTTCTGAATCAGTTGATCTAGCCACTGGATGTGTTGAAAATTTTTAATCCCAAGAATGTTGGCCATCTTAAGAACTTTTTCCCTTAAGAGCACACCAACTGGAATGCCTGCTGTTCTTGAAGTTTCATACCAGCTTTTTACTATTTTTTCCAGTTCCTCATATTTTGAATATGTTGCATGTTTTTGTTTTTTTGAAATTTGGTCTGCATTCTGAGCATGGGATATATGCCTGCTCTGTTTTAGACCATTGAATTCATTGTGGACATAGAAAGCTGTCATTCATGTGCAAGTGCAACACATGTTCTGTGGAATGAATAAACTGTTTTCTAAAATCCAAACCTTAACTTTAATTGTGAACATCTTTCTTTCCTTCTTCTTTTCCATTACTAACCAGAAATGTAAACAGCTGCAGTAAAGGAATAACGAAGAAGTATTAACAAATAAATGAACCAAGTAAAAAAGAGATTGCAGCAAATGACTGTGGCTGCTCAACTTGGATAACAAGTACAAAGATCCAAAGGAAAGACATAACAGCAACAAATTTGGAAATGTAATGAATCATCAACAATAACTTGCCTAAAAACAGTAGCCACAAAATGAAAAGCTTTGGCAAGATAAACACAGAATCATTTGGTAGCTTCATGACTTTACATCCATGTAATTACTCAAAGAATACAAGATTCAAAAGAAAAACAAATGTTACAGATTGCAAAACATGTGTGAATGCGTCATCACATGTCTGGCTGTGACACTGAAAGTCAGGCAATGGTTGCTTAATTTGGCCATCACACCTTGATTACTGAAAATGCTATTGGTTGGTCACAATGCCATTTTATGTTGACAACTTTCCCACTCAATTGCTATGGGTAAATGGCAGGAAGCATAAAATTTCATAGATATAAACTTGAGTTTAATACACAGTGGACATAGGAAATCTGAGGGGACACCAACAAAATGTGTTGTAAACGAAGTTAAAAATGTGGGGTAATACTGTATACGACATACATGCAAGAGGCTTTGTCAAATAATTCACTTTTTGTCATATTGTGGTCATGTTTGCCTCGATGTGCATCTAGTATATTTATTTTTTGTTCTATCCATTATTCAGTACCGTATTATAGGATAGTGCAGTTCATTTACCACTACCATTATGCTTTTAATGTTATTACAAATAAGGTTAATTAAATATTTCTGAAAAAAAAAAACTAATGATTATCCAATAGAATTTCTGTTCTCTTAATTCAAGATACTAAAAATCCATCAGACTTCTAAAATTCTACCAAATTATATATATAAATCAGAATAATTTCTTGTGTATTATCATAAATACAAAACTATACTATCTGATTCTGTGTGCTTTTCTGAATGTACTAGTTCATAATATGAATGTGCACTACTACTTTTGTTAACATACCTAACTCATCAAAGTCTAGAGATCAGAGGGGAGTGAGAGGTAAGGCAATAGGGGAATATACAGTTGTACAACGAAAACAGCACTACATTTGCAGGCCTCAGCCTCTCTAGTAAATGCAACTCAGAACTGCAGATGTTTCCGTTACCTGACTGTTCTTCTGAAACCCTGCCCCCCTTGTTTAGCAACTGTTTAGTTCTTCTTCTCACCTAATGCACCCGTGGCTGACTAGTTAATGTTAAACAACTGCAGTCTTCAACCACATAACAATCTTGGTCAGAGGTTGTGTAATGCATTGTTAAAGCAATATCCAGATTTGCAGCACTATAGCATTTTAAATTATAAGGTACAGTTAAAAGCATTATCAGGAAACCATGCTCTGCTACCATTTTGTAATATTATTTACCAGCTCGCTCTTTTTACAACTTACTGACATAGCTTGAAGCTGTTATATTTATATTGTGGAAGAACTAAGACCTGCATTGAAAAGATCGGATCTTATGCTGGTATAGGCAGGAAAATATTCTTGGTTAGAAATATTTAATATAATTTGCTTTCCTGCAATTTATTATAATATATATGCATTTGTTTGCAGTCCCTTGAACAGATGATTTCCAAGAACAAAACTCACCAACATTCATGTATATTAAGAGTTTCTGTTTATATGACTTTTCTGAGTAAAAGACTTAAAGTGCAACACCATATTCTTGGAATGATGGCTCTTCGACTTGTACTTATAAAAGGCAATGTTGCATTTTACTAATCTTGTGATTATAAGTATGTTCATAGGCTATATCATTTGGCTCTAATAACAATCCTCAAAATTTTGAAACTTTACTAATTTTTAAAACATCCTTTGCAACATTATAAATTGGCCTGTTTAACAACTAAGAAGTCTGCTTAAAACACTCTCTGTTTGCTTTCCTCCCCACTCACTGCCATTACACAGTTAGAACATTTTGATCTTTACTTACCAGAACATGTTGATTTGGTAATATGGAAAAGGCCAAAAAATGATGCACTGTAGCCTTGGGCTACTCTGACTGCTTGCTACCACTATATCGGTGTCTGGGCTTATACCTTCCTGTCTCTTGTAACCAGTTCATGAAACCCTGGAGGAGGTGCATAGTTCCATTTGTAGACAGTACAGTGCTGCCGCCACATGATTGGCGAAATATCAGCTAATGTCATGATCCAGCAACCCCCTTTTCACTGTCTTGATCATGAAAGTTGGGCAGGAAGAAGAAGGATGCTGCACACTAAGATCTTACTAGCTCATGTGAATAAAGTCTTAGAGAAGGAGGAGAAACTGTCTCAGAATCTCCATGGTGAAAATTATTTTTTTATACTTTAAATTAATTGTATTAGCATTATTTGTTTATTATTATAACTTTACTTCAGCACAATCTTTCTTCTCTTTGTAACAATATATATCTCATCCAGAGCATACATCTTAACTATCCATTTAGTACATCCCATTCATTTATTAACTTTCTTTTATTTTGTATATGAGGTGAACAAAAAGTTTCTGGAACGGCTTCACAACAATTTTTGCCATTGAACTGTCTTTAATTCTTATACAGACTGTAAATGTAGCACTCCCTCCTGATAACAATGAAAGGTCACATGGCTTCTGCGATCTTGCAGTGCAGAGGTATAAGTTCTGAAGGAAATATATGTTTTGCAACTGCTGTGATTTTTCTGTCTAGTGAAAACGCTAGTTTATGAAGAAAAGAACAAACATCAAATTTTGCTTCAAACTCGGTAAAACTGCAACAGAAGCTTATGAAATAAGAACAGCTTATAGAGAGGAAGTAATGGGTAAAACTCAAGCATTTCAGTTGTTTTCAAAACTTAGAAGTGGGTGGCATCAGTTAAGGATGCAGATCATTCGGGGCAACCCTCTTCCAGCAAAACTGACGAAAATACCAATCACGTGAGGGAAGTGGTATTAAATGATAGGCATATTATAATAAAGAGAAGTTTCTGATTCATTAGGGCTCTCCTTTGGAGATGTTCAAAGCATTTTGAAAGACGATTTGGACATCAGAAGAATTAGCGCAAAGTTCATGCCCTGATGCCCTCCAATCAAATGACCAAAAGGAAAGCTGTGTGATTGCTTGCACAGCTCTTAAAGAAGAGCTTCAAACTGACCCACAGTTTTTGGAGAAAGTTATTATTGGTGATGAACATGGATTATCGCTATGATCCAGAAACAAAGCAACAATCTTCACAATGGAACGGCCCTTTATCTCCACGCCCCAAAAAGGCCAGACAAGTTTGACCCACTGTGAAGTCAATGATGGTTATTCTTTTATTGTGTATAAGAAATTTGTACCTCAGGGTCAGACAGTGAATCAAGTGTTCTACAAACAAGTGTTGCAAATATTAAGGAAGAGTATGCGACAGAAATGGTCAGAGAAATGCAGGATTGGTGACTGATTCCTGCATCACGACAATGCGGCCACACACAAAGCCCTTTCTGTCCACCAATTTTTGGATAAAAATAGAATGAATACTGTTCCCCATCCTGCCTATTCTCCAGATTTGGCTCCAGCAGACTTTTTTCTTTTCCTGCAACTCAAAATGCAGCTCCTAGGACATTGGTATTATCCATTGCGAATTGCAGAAGACTCTGAATATGTTTAAAGACGACAACTTCCAGGGGTGCTTCCAGCAGGGCAAAAGCACTGGGACAAGTATATCAACTCCCAAGGAGACTATTTTGAGGGTGACAGTGCAGAATAGACAAATCAAAGTGTTGTGGTGTGTTTATAGCCTCATTCTGGAAACTGTTTGATCACACCTTGTATGTTTAACATTCCTAATTGTGCATGTTTTATATATTTCATTTGTTCTGAAATCTTTGTCAATTGTTTTATGTACTGATTGAGGTTTTTGTTAAACTCCCATAAATTATTATTCTATGGAGAAACTTTGATATGTTTAACAACGTTTTGATATAAGTTCGCCATGCCATAGAAGGAAGCTTTTATAAACACATCTTGTTGGATCCATTGGGGCAAGATATATCAAGAACTATCTTATAAGATCACTTTGGTGAATGACACATTTAGAAGACACATTATTGTGCAGTCTTTATAAAAACCAAGAAAAGAGAAGATGCATGTACAATAATCTTCATAATTCACTTATGAAAGGAGACATATATAAATATGAATAAAACTCATCCAAGAAAAATTTGATTGAGTAATCATTAATGTGTAAACTTGATTATCCAAACTGTACATAAATAAACTGAAAACAAGGATATCAGACTAGCTATCACACACATTCTTCCAATGTTTAAGCTGAGAGATGTTTTGTTGACAATGCATAACATCAAGGCTAGCAATCGGAGGGGAGTGACGGGCAAGGTAATAGTGTGAATGAAAACAGTATTACATTTGCACGCTTCAGGCTCACTATTAAATGCAACTTGGAACTGCAGATGTTTTCTTTACCTGATTGCGTTTCTGATGCCCTGCCTACTTGTTCCATAACTGTTTAGTTCCTCTTTGCACTGAACACCCTCATATCATGGCCAAATTATGCCTGCAGCTGAGTGCATGAGATATTTATGTGGTAGACAGCATTGATCTTAAATTGTCAGAGCAAAGCCTCATCACAATGTTACCAGGAAATTCTGTTAGAGCATTGTGTGGCACTCTATTTTCTTATAAGACTTGTGCTTTCTTTTCAAATTTTCAAATGTTTTTCTTTTTTTAATTTTGTTGGATATTTTCCCTGTTAACTTTCTCCATTGTTTATCTCTGACAAAGAAAGTATTGTATTCTGTTGAATAATTTTAATTCAGATTTCACCAGAAAGGCATGCTTTGAGGTCCTTTGAACAAAAACATGCATTTCTGGAAGATGGTCAATGTTTGTCTTCCTGTGAACACTAAAACTAAAAATAGAAAGTCAAATAAATACCAAGTTTTACAGTAGTCAAACACTGTGTCAGGTGACAATTTTCAAAGAAAGTCTCCCTCCACCTTGAACTACTCTTAAGTTTTTAATATTTTTCCCCCTCCAAAGTAGTTGTAATAATTTTGATGCAGATACCATGTGTTTGAGATATTAACTTGATAAATTAATTGTGTATTTTCAATTTTCTGTCAAGTTCTCTTCACTCCTATTGAATCTTACAGAATTTTATATAACTGGGAAACCATGGGAGAGACACTAAAATTTACTTGAGGAAGAATGTAGAGAGTGCATTAAAATATACAGATTGTGTCAAATAAGTTTTTTACTTGTCTGAAATATTCATTATTGTATTATTTAAATTTTCCAGTAATTAGGCAACACTTTCAAGTGCCATTCTTTTGTTTCTCTTTAGTTCTTGCTAGGCGCATGTAATATCACAGCAGGATATGCAAAAGAGTTAACCGTTGTATCAACCTCCTATATGCTTTTGTGTAACTGCCACAAAGATGTATTGAAACCATTTTTGCCAACATTTATCATGATTAACAGGAAATATTAAGTACATTTTTATGTGAATAATTTATAGAATAGGTATAAAAACAAATGAGAGAAGCCTATAGACTGTAACATCAGATTTATTTATTTATTTATTTATTTTTTTGTTAGGTGGACAATGTACGTATGCTTTATTCAAGGTTTAAGTTTTCTATACTAACTTTACATCATTTCTAACCAACGTGCACAGCCCTTGTTAGAGAAACCTTATCATCAGTGTCATTTGTTTTGAAAGTATAAAGCCATATGGAGCACAAATAAAGAAATTGCCCTTACTGTGCTATCTCAGGCTTGTAGCTGTGTATGTTATATGAGAAAAACAGTGTATATATATTGATTGTAATATTGGTGATAATTGATTATAATATTTGTTGATTGTTATGTTGTGTTTCAAGCTTTTCAGATATGTGAATGAAAGGAAAATAAACTTACAGAATAGCTAGGAAAGTAAATGATAATGGGTAGAGAAAGTTGGTGATAGTTACACATTCGATTTTCAATGAGAACAATAAATTTTTACAGGTACTATGTCTCCAGCAGACAGAGCAAAAGCATGGAAAGACAAACGCATGTTTTTTGCCACTCCACAAGTAATTACAAATGATTTGACATGTGGCATTTGCCCTGCTGCAAATTTGAAGTGTGTTGTGGTCGATGAGGCTCACAAGGCAACAGGAAATCACTCATACTGTCAGGTACTTGTTACAATCTTTTCAGCATAATGATCACAAACTGTAAAATAATCATAATGGAATTGGATATTGAAGAGTTTTCAGTGTTTATACAGGATGTTAATAAGCAATTGGAGTGTTCTAATTTTCTCCGAAATAGTCATTAGTCATTACTAATGTGATAAGTGCCACTTATGTATTTCTGAACCGCTGTTTCCATTTGTTTGCACTCTTTCCCCCCTTTCTTTCTTTCATCCTTCCTTATTTCCTTCCTTCCTGTGTGAATGTACGAATGAGAGTGTGAATGTGTATACAATTAAACTTTAAAAAAAGAAAATAATCAAGAAAGATGATTGGAAGCAATCATAATATGGAGTAGACATTACAGAGAATTTTACAAAATTTAAGCTGCTGTATTACATGATGCTAAAGGCAATAAATTAAGTGGGGTCATGTAGTGAGGTAAAGAATGTGAAAAAATTTGCAAAATTTGTTCCCAGTTATAAAGTAATATGAACTTGCATTCAGAGAATGTTTAGTACACTGACATGCATAGGCCCGCTCCTCTAGATCACCATGGTTATTTTTTTCTCCGTAAGGTTTCCACCTTCGGGTAATCAAATTTTGACTCCACCCAGTCACTATCAGTTCTCTATGTGACTGGCCTGAAAAACAATTCAGAGGCATAAAAGCTAACCAATGAATGGTGTTTATAATCTATGTAAAACTGAGGGATGGTTCAGATACCACCTCTATGAATGGAGTTTTGCTACGGTTGGTACAAGGAAAGGCTAAAACAATTAATGATATAATGTGACCTTTTAGAGAAAGCAGTGAAGAATTATTTGCATGTGTGGTTAAAGTGAATGACAACTACAACATATATATATATGAGAGGAGCAACATCGAGATGAAAGTTAATTTCTTGCCCCTACTAAATGGTAATAAGAAAACCAGCATTAAGAAAATGTAGTGTTGCATAAAAATATAAGGCTTAAGTTGTAATGTTACCCTTTGGCAGTTCGGTCTCACTTTGGGGGAGATAAAGTATCCTGCCAATCAGTTGCTAGAATATGCTTGAAAAGCAGAGGTGGTTACACTGGTAGGGGATGAGGCTAGATTTTGTCAGTACCAACATAAACAGCTCCGTTCCATCTTGCTCAATTTTTGGGCAAGAAAGTTTGATTCAACAAATGTAAAGCAACTATCTTTATGAGGTGAAAAGCAGATCATTGTATCTGAATTTTAAGGCACTTTTCAGCAATGCAGTTTAGAGCTTAGACTTAGAGTAAGTCTTAGGGTCGCTAAGTATCTCATATTGCACAAAATACCTTGCATGTGGGCCATGTGAAATTGAATGGAATTTATTTCACTTATAACTTTTGCTATTCCTAAAGGGTGCTAAGGAAAGCATATTAATTATCAAAAGCATCTAAAACCTAAAGATTGCTGCGGTATTGAACAATAAATGGCTTTAATTCATTTTGTGTCATTTTAGGTTATAGTAACTTTGGAAGCTTTTATTTCAAAATATTGAGTAATTATTTTGTAGATGAAAATTCTTATTTTATTACAGCATATAATTATTATTTTTCAGTATTTACAAAAAGCTGTATACAATTTTTACTAATAAACATCTTTAGAAATTGATAAAACTAAACTATTACATTCAGAATAACCATAGTATTATTAAGAGAAGTTTGTAATATTGGTAAGTGGTATTGTTGGGGTATTCATAATTATAAAATAAAATTGAATAAACACAGCAATTTTCATTGTATATGATAATGTTTGGCAAGCTCTGCAGCGGCACTCACAAGGGCTAGGTAGTTTGATGTAATGAAGGAAGGCTGGTTCAGCAACATGGCACAATACAAATTTGCATTTATATTTATTTTGATTCTCTTCAGTCTTTCCATGCACTAGCGAGGTTAATAGTGAAAGGTCTTGTACAGGAGTTAATGACTAGTGATTATTCATTATGTTCATGTTAATAATTTCTTGGGAGCCTCTTATCAAGATAAGAATATTACATTTAAAAGAAGCTTTAATTGCATTAAGGGATGTCCTGAGGCAGCATTATTATGTCAATATATGCCTGCATTTTTGTTTGCATGACAAAAGCTACAGAGGCAACAACTGACTATCTACAGGAAGCAACAAAATTGGAAAGCAAATGCTGCTCTCTATACTTTATCAATATGCTATGTTATAGCATAACATAGTAAAGCGAATCTACAAGAATAATCAGTACCATATGACTCCATAATAGCATTCTCAAGCATTCTCTACAGCAGCTTGAATTCAGTAACAAATGTAAGAGAGCGATCCTGACCAAGTTAGCTTCCTCCCGTACATAAATAAATTAATTCTATAATTATTTTAGATGAATCCTTATCAGATACCCCTACAATAAAATGTATGTTTGATTGTATTTAAATAACTCAATTTTTTAATAATCGATAAGAGTATGTGCTGTTTTTGGTCAAAAAGCATCTAAATTGGGAAAAAGTACAAAAGATTTTGTTTCGTTTAAAAAAACACAAGATAGTATAGCATCTGTAATTCTATCTTCATTTATATTCTACTTCTTTATGGCTGAGTACCTTGAGTACACAAGAACCTCATTTATCCAGACAAGCTGGGACCATAAGTAATCCAGATTAATGAAAATCTGGGTAATCTGTAAACAAAGTGTTAAATGAATACAAACTTTGATATATGATAATGAAATATGGATTACTGCATAAGCTGAAGAGAAAAGAATTGAAAGCCGCCCAGAATAGATGTCTACAATCGCTATCAGGACTGTCATAAAGCAAATGAAATATAATCTTACACACTTTAGTTTTATTGCTCTGTGACACTGACCATGGTAGCTCCTAATTCTTAGTTTGAAGTGTGTGACTGGCAGCAATCTCTATGCTATCTGTGGTCCCAACATTACAACTGTATACATCATATGTATTTATCAAAGGATGCACATATTTTCATGGTGAAAAAGTTAGCAAAAATCAATCCAGATAAACCAGAAATCTGGATTAATGAGGGCTGGATAGCAAGTTCTTGTGTACGTGGAAGTTTCTAATAATATACCTTCCATAAAACCTATTTCTCTATCTCAGCTTTCCCTTGTTGGTGTTCTCAAAACTTGGAAACCCAAATTAGACTAACTACTTCTATAGATATACAGGGTAGACCATTTAAGTTGAGACTGTACAATATCTCCAAAACTAAGCATTGTAGAAAGAAATGTCTTTAGTAAAAGTTGCTTGATATTATGGAAGAAAGCAGGTAAATGCCATTAGTTGTGTTTTATTTGGAGGACGTTGTGATTGTCATTTTAGGGTCAATTTAATTTTTTTTAGTGGGAACCTACAATTAGGGTCAAATTAAATTGAAGGATGGCTATCATACCATCCTTCAAACAAAACATGACTAATGGCATTTACCTACTTTCTCCCATAATATCAAGCAACTTTTATTAAAGACATTTCTTTCTATAACGTTTAGTTTTGGAGATATCGTACAATCTCAATTTAAATGGTCCACCCTGTATATAAGGATAAAACTTAACCTGTATGGCATTCAAGAGACTATATGGCAATGAAAACTGTCAATGATGATAATAGGGACCACTCTTAACCATTTAATGGGGGGAGGATTCACATTTTGATATAATGTTTAATTAAAAGTAACACAATTTTATTTCTCTTTATATAGGTGATTAAAGCATTATTGCCATTCAATCAGAAGTTTCGCATGCTGGCTTTGTCTGCCACACCAGGAAGTGATGAGCGTGCTGTGATACAGGTAGTGTACCTTCTTAATATGAAATTGGATTATGTCAATGCAATAAACGGCAAACTTATTACGTTTATAAACCAATGCTTATTTGATTAATATGGAATAAATTAGGTTACCAAGATTTGAAATGAGAAGTTATTTTCATATAAATTTTAAGAAGAGAAGCAGGTGGGCATTGGATTTTCAGAATAGTGAGGTAAAGATTTTTGAAATTATCGAGATATTCTCTTCGGCATATAACATAGCTTTAGAAAATATCTGTTTCATTATTTTGGGAATGTCAGATATTTTGAAAATGAAGAAAATATACGTTTCAAAGAAAAGGCCCATAATGCTTATACAAAACTGGTAGAAATCATTCTTATTCATATTAACCTGTGTAGGGTTAGAGGAAAGTTCAGTCAAATATGAAATACTCAGTGCCATGATACGATACACTCTTCCACTGAGCCAAAGAGGCTCCAACCACCAATCGAGCAATAAACTTCTCTGATGCATATACATATCGTCCAACAACACTTCAATACAAACTTAATTTTATGAGTGCGATAACCTAAAAGTCATTTCTTTTCTTTTTGTTTGTTTTTTCCCTTTTTCTTTTTTTTTTTTTCTGAGAACTATTTCTATTTGATTATGAATTAGAAAAATTAATAGATAAACAAAATATTGTAAGATTTATAAAGCCATAAAGAATAAAATGTATAGAGCATGCTGAGATTAACAAAATAGGATCCCAAAACTATGTTAAAAAGAAGATATACTCCAGAAGAAATAAAGGAAGACCAAAGTTGAAATGGTTGAATAATGTAATACCAACAAATTTACCAAAACTTAAAGTTAGAGGAGGAAAAGTAGGCAGAGGAGAGTTGCAAAGGAGGCTTGCTTTGGAATAATGTGAATCAGACAAATACATTGCAGGTTTGTTAATCAGAGCAGTAGCTCAGGTGGAAGAGAATTTTTACAGAAAGCACCATGGTTCTAGTTCCAGACATGGCATTGTATTTTGTCTGATGTAGTTCTCCATATTTGGCATAATACTTCTTCAAATGTTTACTTTCAATTAAATAAAAAACTAACATCATTTAGTGATACTACTTCACTTATTAACCCTTTTGCCATTATGGATGGAACGGTTCTGCCACATGTAGATATCCTTTACTTGTTATGGTTGGAATGGTTCCATGTGTGGATTAGAACTATGTTAATTTAAACAAAACATTGTTTTGCAGTTAACTTGTGGACAATATCATTTGTTATATTTGTTGTGTAACAACTGAAGCTTGCTATGGAGTTTTACTACTAGCATAATGTTTCATGTGATTTTACAACTTACATGTGTATTTATTTATACATATACAGTAAAATCTCGTTAGTACGTTTTTGCGGGGACCCAAGGATTTGGACGTCATAGACGGGAAAATGTGTTAACGAAAATACATAATCTGCAACTTAAGAACATATTTATGTAATAAAATCTAATAATACATCTTACCTCAAAAACGGATGTGAAATATAGACACTATTTACATTGGTTTGAAATACATATCGATAGTTGATTGCTTTGTTGGTTTTAATGCCAAAATTTTACTGTCCATCTTGTTTAGTAAAGTCATTACATCATCAACTTCGAAACTGCACACATATCGCTTCACTATGTCCATTGCCTGCATGGCTTCTGACACTGTAGGTACTGGCTCAGGATCTGGTTCATCGTCACTTTCGTCTCCCACTAATGCTTCATCTTTCACTTGTTCTTCAAGTATTTCATCTATCGTCGCTGTTTCACACACTGGAATTTCATTGTCAATGTTTACATAGTTTTCGAAAGACACGCCGGAATCGTCTGCTATTTGGCGCCATTCTTCACTCTCGGAAAACTCGTCTTCCTGCGTAATTTCATCACCAAGAACTCGGCAAAAACCGGCTTTATTAACGCAGTTCCTAATGGTATCTTGCGTCACACAATCCCAAGCAGTTCTAATAAAATGCATGGCATCTAAGACGGTGATTTTTCTTGTCGATTTCAGTGCAGCCAACCCTCTCTGTACCAGCCTCTTACGATACGCATGTTTCATGCACCGAATTATGCCTTGATCTAAAGGTTGTAGCTTACTCGTGCAGTTTGCTGGGAAGAAAATGATCTTTATGTTTCTGATCTTTATGTTTCTTAAATTTGAAACAGTTGGTGGATGAGCAGCACTCTGATCAATAAACAGTGCAATTTTCCTGCTTCTTATGCCCAGTCTTGCGTCCCATGCTCGTAAGAAATTTTCAAAGACGGCAGAAGTTATCCAGGCTTTTGTGTTGGAAGTGTACTTACATGGAAAAGATCTCACATTCTTAAAACATCGCGGATTGCGTGCTTTTCCAATAACCAGTGGTACCAATTTCTCCGTTCTGCTTTCGTTACAGCACAACAAAACTGTAATCCTCTCCTTGTTAAGTTTCCCACCGTGGCACTTAGTGCCCTTAAAATCCAGGGTTTTGTCTGGCAAAAGATGGAAAAATAGTCCTGTTTCATCTGCATTATACACATCGTTGGGGCTATGGTCTTTCAAAATTGACGGGAGCGTTTTATTTTTCCACATTTCTATGTTTTCACACAGTGTAGTGTCAATATCTACGGCAGCAGCCTCACCTCGCAAACATCTGTAGACTAAGCCATGTAGATTCTTGAACCTTTCAATCCAGCCATTGGACGCTTTGAAATCATCCAGTCCCATCTTCTGTGCTAAATGTGTTGCCTGAGCTCGAACCACAGTACCGTCTATTGGCACATTTGAAGCTCTAGCTTGTGTAAACCACTTTAGCAGAACATCTTCTAATCCTGGAAACTGGCCAGGGCGATTACGTTTTCTTTTAGCATTTTTTCCTTCTTCAAAAGCAGTTTCAATTAGTTTACATTTGCTAACAATTGTGTTTAAGGTTGACGGAGGAATGTTTAACTTCCGCGCTATATCCACACGTTTCATATTTGGATTGCGATCTACTTCCTCAAAGATTTTCAGTTTTTCACTGTTGGTTATTTGCCGCACTTTCTTTTTCTCCATTGCGAACAAAAAGTTAAAATACTTTTACGTTTCGTCAACACTCAACAGCATAAACTAACCACACCAAGCCACTGTTAAACTAAAGCGTCACCGCAGAACACCAAAGAGCGTCACTAAAGCATCCCCCCCCACACACACACAAAACGCGTCCCACAAATACGTACATGCATGGTATTGGCTGCCGGTTCCACCCCGCCTGGTTTGACCAAAGTAGCGAATGAGAACATCTAACTTTGAATGTAGTAAATCTACTCCCGCTGGACCGTTACTTTTATGTTCTCAAAAATGACTATTAATACCGACCGACCAAGCATTGGCATTGGCCAAAATAGCGAATGAGGGCATCAAACTTCGAACGTAGTAAGCGGGAGCGAGAAAACGTACTAAACGAACGTTATTAATGCATTTGATGCATTTTGTGCCGGGACTTTTATAATTCAACGCAATACACGGGAAAACGTGTTAATGAGGAACGTGCTAACGAGATTCCACTGTAGAATCTCCTAATGAGCTGATAACTCTGTTGTATGAACATTTTCCAAAACTGCACTTAATTTTTTCCTGCTATATATTTCTTTCAAATCTCTTATGGTTACTTCTATGTCTGCTACATTCCTTGGTCAAAATGAAGGCAAAATTGTTGAAAAAATAAAGCAGAACTTTCCACCTGGGAAAATATATGTAGTGTAAAAAGCCGTGAAATTCATGAATTTTGAGATACTAATGTTAAGTGAATTCAATATATTCATAACACCACTAGATATCTAACAGCATGCCCATGAAGTGGATGATGCCAGTGTTCCTGTCAATCAATCTTATAGCTGACAGTGAGGACAGTTGATCTGCAAAACATGCACTGTTATTTTAACAAGTGAAGTAGTGTTTACAAAACAATGTTAGTTTATGATTTGATTCTAAAACTTCACTGTCTCCAGCTTTAAAAGATAAAACAAAATGCAGTTGACTTTCAAACCTATGTTATCAAGTTAAGGTTTTAACATATAGGGTGAACCAAAATTATGGAATATTGTTAACTTTATAATTTGAATGTCCCTTAAAATGTTAAATGCTGCATTTCTTGGATACACATTGCTGGTATTTTACATATAATTGAAGAATATATGGACCTTAACTAACAGATGGCTTCGTGTTTGAAGGAAATTGGTACAGACAGGAATGTGCTCTAGCAATGGGGAGTACTTTGTCCTCCCTTGCTAATCTTTCCATGAGCTTTCTTGAAATAAACTTTAAAAAAAATCTTTTTATCATTTTTTTTTCAAAATGATATATTTGCCATAGTAATAAACAGTCACTTGAAAGATCTGCTAAATCTGTTGAATTTTTAAGATTGCAGCATCAAATTCTCACTGGAGAAAGAAATTAATAGCATGCTCCCCTTTCTAGATGTAAAAAAAAATTGCAGGAAAAGAAATAGTTTGGAATTTGGCATGTATCAAAAAGACACTAATAGTGACAGTTGAGGCTGTCAAGTGCAAAAATCGCCTTATCCAGATAAAACGAATTTTCAAAAAATGCAAAATACTACAATTAGGCAAACAGCAGAACATTTGAAAGTTCTCTTAATGTAATAATGTCCGGACTAGACCCTTAAAGATGCATGTATTCTCTTGAAAACCATTCTCAAATAGTATGGCAGTAAATCAAAATTTAATTTTGGATAAGGCGAGTTTTGCACACGACGGTAGTGGATTTGGTGAGTTTTGGTGGAAACACAATACTAAATTACAATTAAGTGCAAACATTTTTGCATTTACTTCTCAATATTTGTGTTTGTCAATGTTGATAAATTACTTCTTGCAATATTTGTATAAGTATAACCATTTCTGGTTTCATTTTAGTTTAAAAAAAAGCTAAATTTTCAAAATTACTTCAGCAATTTTGCATAGGAATATCAATGAATCACTCCTTTCATAGTTTACTCACTAAAATTGACCAGTTTTCATATCACTTACATCTTATGACTTGCAAAATTTATATATTATGTTTAAACTGTAATACTAATAACTAATGTTCAAAAACAAACATATCAAATTCTAAGTTGTCTTCCTCACTATCCAAGAAATTCTTACAAACAGCATCCACTTCTTTATCGTCATTGGCAGTATTGTTTTAGATATTAAATCCTTGTAAAATACAGGTTTTCATTTTCCTCCCAGTTATCACCAAAAGTTTTTTAATAAATGTTTGACCTCTTTAACTTTTTGCTCCTTTGCTTTTACATCTATATCTAAATTCCTTGCAATATGCATTTCTAAGGTTTTGCCTCGCTTCAGAATGTTCTTGCCTACACACAAATCCGACCAATAATTTGCCTCATTTCTCACTAGAACTTTGCCTGAGCTAAAACGTTGTAAAATAATATGTTTAGATGCCTTTAATTTAAAATGCCAGGATCCTGGTGACTTCAATATTTCCTTTACAGCCTACATCCAATCTTGTACAGATACATCTATCCCTAGCCTGATTACCTTTCCATGATTCTTATAGATTTCAAAATATTCTTCAGGCCTACTGATAGTGTTTTTTCCCATTCTTATTTCTTTCTCTATTTGTCCTAAAACACGATCGGGAGGGGTGAATGAATAGCCAGGAATAGGAAAGATCATTTCTATCACCTGCATGTTCTGTGATGCTTGAATAGAAAGCCATTTATTATAAATGCCTATCATAGTGGTGTTTTTATTTTGTCTACAGCAGGCATCTGCAAATAGCCTTACTTTCTTAATTCTAGAAAAATTGAATTTGCACAGTTGACCACATACTGGTGACACAATTTTGTTTGAACCTTTAGGACGTTCATTTTCTGCCCAAACAGAATTACAAACATTCTGATATGTCAGTGTTGTCTTGGATGAACCCTGCACAATGGAGAAGTTATACATGTATAACTGCCTGCTGTAGTATGCTGCTTGATCCTGTACTTTTGACAGTACCATATTTTTCTGACAGTCAAATGAAAATGTTGCTACATTATCATCTTCTTTCAGGGAATCAAAATATGCCTTAGCTGTAAGTTTATGTATTCGTTTAGCTATCAGCAAATGAGAACATTTAGTTTTATCTGTTTCCAATTTTATTTTCTCATCATAAGAAAGACAAAGTGAGCATACATCAGAAACAGGGCTTTTGAAGCCTATATTAAATTTTGCGTTAAAAATATTATGAAAGAAGCTCTTAGACACTTTCAATGAATTAGATGCTTCTGCATTATACATATGTCTCATTTTATTAGTGTTTAATTCCCTTGGTAAGTATTACCGTGTTACTGTTTTGCTCCTACAATAATGGATGTCAAGTACTTTAAACTTCTGTATGAATTTAATTACAGATTCTCTCTTATTACTATTTTTGTGGCACCTTGTCTCCTTCTCGTAATTCCTTTGGCGCCACTCCAGTTTCAAGGTGTCTTTTGTACTCTGTCTTTTGATATTTGCAAAAGTCCAGTAAAGTTTTCTGACACACCCGAACTGGCAGACCTTGTACACGTTTCACGTGATACTTTGTTGTAAAACTCTTCCGAGAATCGTCTTTGACTGCACACTGCCGTTTAGGTATATCAGTTAAACAGTAAGTTAGTATAATACAGTCTTGTTTAATTTTAGAACTGCAGCTGTAGAAAGTTTCGTGGAATTTCCTTATGTCCTTCTGTGTCAAGTTACGGCATTGTAGTGACTTGCTGTTGTGATTGCAGGCAGGCAAGCAAGCAAGCATAGGCCAAGGCTTGCTGAATGCCTTTAACAATTGAAACTGTGTTGTAAACATATCTGTTTATTCCTATATTCTTCTATTGTTGTCATATCTGTCAACAATAGAAGAATACTACTTAATTGTAATCCGAACATACATACTTTTCCCTCTTCTCTCTTTCAAATTTTGATTCACGGGATGCCCCTTTCCTAGTTCTACCCTTTCCACCAACTTCGGGATATCAGAGGACTCCATAATAACACGTCTGCACCTTAGACTAGTCAAAGCTAAATTAAAAACAGTTGGAATCTTACAGGATTGCCAATGTAAGCAAACAGTGAAGCTAAAGTGCTATATTTCTTAGTGCTGGATAAGGCGAGTTTTGCTCTTCATGCAGCACAATTGTAGTGGAACAAGTACTGGATAAGGCAAGTTTTGCTCTGAATTGTAAGATAGATTAGGCGAGTTCTGCATCAACCACCACCATGGATTTGAAGAGTTTTGCATTGAACAGCAGTTTTTGGGGCTCTATTGAAGGTGTATTAGATGAGTTTTGTTCAAACCCAAAGTCAGCAGTTCGTAGAGAACTGCAAGAAGTATTGAATCCCATGTCTAACTCAATTTTTTTATTTTTTGGATAAGGCAAGTTTTGCACTTGACAGCCTCAATTAGTTGTTCTCTGTGGTGTAGTGGCATGCTAGCCTCTTGTTCCCGAGGTCGCGCGTTCAGACCTGGTTGAAGGTGATGGATGTTTTTGGGCATAAAAATCCTTAGCATGGCTTCCTTCAGAAAGGAAGTAAAGCCAGCGGTCCAGTGTCGTAGAGTTGCAGCACATGAAAGAACCTCAATTCTGATAAAGAGGCCTCTGAGCAAAACTACTGGTCTTTCGTGCCTAATGTAGAATGGGACGCTAAGGACCACAGCAGTTAAATAGTGTCCATAAATAAAACTCAATTTAATTTTAACTGACAATTACATTAAAGCAAATAGTTTAAACCCTAGGACACAGCAATTAGCATGGTATATAGACTGCAAAACCTACTGTTAAGTGATAAGGGGTACTAAGTTGCACAAATAGTAAAAATGACCCAGACAGTAGATTCCAGAATGAACTAGTTATGAGTAAAATTCAACAGGTTAAAAGAAGAAAACAAATTAAGCTAGTTAAAGCATTCGCCCCAGAAAAAAGGAATTAACTTGAAAATCACATCATCCAAAAGGTAATAAAAATTCCAAAATATTTTTGCAGATTATGGCATTATTCTGGCTCCAGTAAATAAATTTAGTATAAAAAACCTTTTTTAGGTTCCAAGAAAACTGCTAAAGTACCCCAAATAAGAAATCTGGAATCTATAAAATAAACTGCAAAATGCAACAAGAGCTATGTTGGTAAGAGTAAGAGAACTTTAGATACAAGATTTAAGGAACTTAAAATTCAAGCAAGAGGATAAATCCACCTTCACTTATCATTTTTGGTAAGAGCAACACAGCATAAAATGGGAAATACATTTGATAAAAGAAATAAACACTGCTAATGAGTTGAACATGTGGGAGAAATTGAAGTGTTATTTAGAAGTTAGAGACAGTGAAGCAATACAATAATTTAAATTGAGTCTTGAGTCACTGGATACACTAAAACTTCACTTACTTGAAATTAATCAAACATGTTTCGAAAGCACCGCTTGCTTTCATCTTCAACTAAGTGGAGTTTTAGTGTATCCACCAACTCAAGATTCAGTTAAATTATCTAAGAGAAAATTTACATAAAGGAACACAAGAAGCAACTGATTTATTTTGGCATCCCAGATTATATTCCAACATTCATGTTCCTAAAGCCAATACCAGAGCCACCTCAGCTGAATAGCTCTTTGTCAATATTAGGTAATGATTGCAAGTAACAGCCTGTGAAACATGTACGTGTACTAGGCAAGTGGAGCAATTGAAGTGTTGTTTAAACTCAGTTTTAAATTTGAGAATTCTACAGAGATTTGTGTCTTTACTGGGTTTGTTAGCAACATTTTCAAACATTAATGCATTATTCAACATACCAGATGTCTATTATAAAACAATGAAATGTTTAAATATTGATAGCATATCTTATTTGTTGTAGTACTTTCCAATCTATCATGCCAGAATCAAAGATTAAATATGATCAGCATCTTCAGTGGCAACTTTTACCATGACTTTCTGTAGACAAGTAAAGGGATGACAGAAGTAAGAAAGTTCTTTTGTTTGGTTACAGGTAGCAAACGTTGGTTAAGATTATAATGTTATGTTTAAAATCACTTATTATCCATGGCACAAAGTTTGGAAAGTAGCATAACAAATATTAAATATTTATGCTCATCATTAAAACTTAAGAAATGCTAGTGGTGAATGTTTTGCCTCATTTGGATATTTGACTGTGAAAAATCCTAAAAGAAATTGTTTATTGATAAATAATAGTATATTATGCAACGAAACTATAATGGTAGTAATCAAAATATGATTAATAATTATCATACGAGCGTTTTAATCGCCGTTACAGTCAAGTTTCATATGACTGTTTATGCTCGACCATGTATCTAAATTAAAGGTTTCATAAGTATTCATTTCTGGCTTGAGTGATGTGTTACAATCGTTATTCTTTTATCTAGGGTTACAATACAATGACCTTGTAGCACCTGTGTCAAATAAAGTTGCTAGCGTTGTGAGATGTACTACGCAGAATAATCGATACTTGTGCTTTCACAATGTTATGTGGCCACTTCTGATTGGTCAAATACCAATACTTTAATGAACAGGTGAACTTTAATGAGGCCCATTAAAGTACTGCTACCACTCATATAAATACTACATTTTGGCATGGTCGAGCATAAATTAACATTTTTAATCAAATGTATCTATTTGTATTTCATACATGCAAATCTATATATTTCAGGTAGTAAAAAATTTGCTGATATCAAAAGTGGAAATCCGTAGTGAGGATTCACCAGATGTGGTACAGTTTACACATAAACGAAACATAGAAAAAATTGTAGTAGCTCTTGGGGAACATTTGAGCAATCTGAAAAAACGTTTTGCATTGGTGAGTATTTTATTTATTTTTAGTTTGTTATTTGTCTTTTTAAGAGTTAATTTTAGTTGTTGATATATCATGAGAACAGTAAAAGTACTTAAGTATTTGGGATACATAATGCTAGGAAAGGCAAGTAGGATATTACAAACAACTTTTTTGTGTTTATATAAGTAACAAAACATATTGCATACAGTGGAGCATCATCATAACTTATGTTGGAATGAGTCCACAACTTTTTTTCCTCTTCATTTAGATCTATTTATTAAGATTAGTTTCCGGGAACATCTTCCCCATTGTCAGTTTTTTGTTGACTCATTCCAATATGTTTTTTTGTGCTTATTTACTTCAAGCATTGAAGGTTGTTTTTTGTTGTAGCAGTTGCACCACATTTAGGAACCAATTTGCAGCTGTTTTAGACCACGCACATAATGGATGCCAATTTACGGGAGATATGTTTCTAGGAGTGTTCGCCCCACATGCGGTACAAACTTTCCGGTGACCTTCGCCCCACATTTACTTTACCGGTGGTCTTCGCCCCACGTTTAAGTACAAACTTTTTATTTTATTGTCTATTTATTTATATATATATACCTCAGCTGTGTCAGTAGTAATTTGCAGAGCACTTATCTCTTAGCAGGGCTGGTACGGCCAAAGAACAAGGCTTACACAAATTATAATTGTACTCCACTCCCTTTATTAATCCTCCACACGATTAAATAACACTTCACTGATGTATCCTACTATAGAGCTGTGAGATTATTGTTAATTACACTTTTAACAGGTAAACTTTATATTATTCTTGCCCTAATGAATTTTCATGTCTCACATTGAACCCATACTGTACCGAACTGCTTGGTTATGCTTCCTTGTAGCATCTACCGCTTGAATTCGTACATTTTCTCTATTTCAAGTCTCTGATTGGTTAATCCTACTCCAATAGAATACTTTTATTTAGCTTTTAGCTTTTCTAGTTTTTGATTGGCTGTTTATAAACTTTTAAATATTACATTATTATTGTTCCAAGAACTATTAGTAACCTTTATTAAACTTTCTAATTTATTGTTGCCTCAAGGTTACCTTATTGTTAGCAACTTTCAGCTTTTACTATGTAATTCTGTTTGCTACGGAAAGCAACTTGCTTATATTCTCACAGCTCCTACATTGTTAAACTACGTAATAGATTCACATAACATTTTTATACATGTACATAATAATATAAATATAATACAATGACTGTAATATACACTTTATATATTATATACATATTGCTTTAAGGTGGGCTGTTATTTTTTTTTTTTTAATATTATGTAATTAGACTCATATGATTTAACTACTGCCTCAAATTGCCCCCTTTTAGAAATATTTAAAAATTATATTCTTTTTGTTTTGTCTTTTAAATTTTTAAATATTTTCTGAAAGTCTCCTGAAAGAAAGAAACATAACCTTTTTATTATAACACTTGCTATTTCGCACTGTCACTATTTACACTACATGATCAAAAGCATCTGGATACCTGGCTGAAAATGACGTACAAGTTCGTGGCGCCCTCTACCGGTAATGCTGGAAGTCAATATGGTGTTGGCTCACCCTTAGCCTTGATGACAGCGTTCACTCTTGCAGGCATACTTTCAATCAGGAGCTGGAAGGTTTCTTGAGGAATGGCAGCCAATTCTTCATGGAGTGCGGAACTGAGGAGAGATATCGATGTAGGTCGGTGAGGCCTGGCACGAAGTCAGCATTCCAAAACATCCCAAAGGTGTTCTATAGGATTCAAGTCAGGACTCTGTGCAGGCCAGTCCATTATAGGGATGTTATTGTCGTGTAACCACTCCGCCACAGCCCGTGCAGTATGAACAGGTGCTCGATCGTGTTGAAAGATGCAATCGCCATTGCTCTTCAACAGTGGGAAGCAAGAAGGTGCTTAAAATATCAATGTAGGTCTGCGCTGTGATCATGCCACGCAAAACAACAAGGGGTGCAAGCCCCCTCCAGGAAAAACACGACCACACCATCACACCACCACCTCCGAATTTCACTGTTGGCACTACACATGCTGGCAGATGACGTTCACCGGGCATTCGCCATACCCACACCCTGCCATTGGATCGCCACATTGTGTACCGTGATTTGTCACTCCACACGTTTTGCCACTGTTCAATTGTGTAATGTTGGTGCTCCTTACACCAAGCAAGGTGTGGTTTGGCATTTTCCTGCGTGATGTGTGGCTTATGAGCAGCCGCTTGACCATGGAATCCAAGGTTTCTCACCTCACATCTAACTGTCATAGTACTTGGAGTGGATCGTGATGCAGTTTGGAATTCCTATGTGATGGTCTGTATAGATGTCTGCCTATTACACTTTATCTCCCTCTTCAAATGTCGGCAGTCTCTGTCAGTCAACAGACGAGGTTGGCCTGTACGCTTTTATGCTGTACATGTCCCTTCATGTTTCCACTTCACTATCACATCAGAAACAGTGGACCTAGGGATGTTTAGGAGTGTGGAAATATCACGTACAGACTTCTGATACAAGTGACACCAACCACTTGACCACGTTCGAAGTCTGTGAGTTCCATGGAGTGTCCCATTCTGCTGTTTCACGATGTGTAATGACTACTGAGGTTGCGGATAATGAGTACCAGGCAGTAGGTGGCAGCATAATGCACCTAAGATGAAAAACATATGTTTGTGGGTGTCTGGATACTTTTGATCGCATAGTGTATGTAATATGCACTGGTTTACACAACTCTTGCGTAGCAGAATAGTGTATCTCTGGTCTGCCATATGTTTGACACTTTTAAGGTCAATGATCTGGTGTTGAATGATCTGAGTAAAGTTTGTTTATTCACTAACACAGCCACTATTAAGTATCCTATTTGCTACACATTTAATACTTAGTAAGGCATATTAATACTTGTTACCCTTTCATTTACTTGTTTGTTAAACAAATTTATATTTCTAATAATTTCTAACTTATACATTATAAATGTAGTTGCTATTTAGATTTCTTATGTTTTTCTCACTAACAATGGATTTCCTTCTATTACATCATTTTATCTTTATTCCCTTTTGTTATATTGACAATTGGTTACATTTAGTAAAGATATTATTATCAATAGTACCTTGCATTGTTTAAGTGATTTTGTGCATATTATACTGTAGTTATTAAATATTCATTTTTTAATACTTTGTAAATCTATAATTATTACAATTTTTGAGTTACATTGCTATCCCCTTTTATGTTCCAGATACTTTATTTTCTTTTTTTGTTTCTTCTTGTGCCACAGACTGTTTACATTTGTACGGCTTCAACATTTGTTTGTGGAATCTTCCAATTACTTATTTGTTTTATTGTTCCTTAGTTCATATGTATCTGTTCCAAATATATTTATTATTTCATAAGGACCATGATAACTAAGAAACAACCTCCAATATTCCTTACGAAGTTTATTTGACAACCTCTTGTTTTTTACTAGCACTTGATCTCCTATTTTTACTTTCCAAATTCTTCTTTTTCTTTCTTCATGTTTTTGTTTTCTCTTCAGGGCCTTTGCTTGTATGTTTGAGAATGCTAACTTAAAAGTTTCCTCTTTTTCTGGCAATTTAACTAATTGGTCTTCAATGACTTCTGGTACATTACGGCTCAAAGTAGTGTATAATTTTCCATGGTGAAGTTCTATTGGTTTAAATCCTGTTACTGTATTTATGGATTGATTAAGTAGATTTTGAATAATATTTCCTTTATTTCTCAAATCTGTAATTCAATCAACAACAAAAAAACAGTTAAATTTATCCAATTTATTTCTTTATTATACCAACTGCTCTGCTTGTTATGACACACTACACGTAGATAATTTGAAATTTCTTTTATCTCTCTCTCTACTGGATTGGCATTAGGTCTGTATCTTGATGAGAAATACTGTTTTACTCCCAAATCTTTGATTCCATTCATAAATTTAGAACTGGTAAACACTGATGCATTATCACAAAGTATGGCTTGAACTATTCCTTCCTCTGCGAAATATTTGTTAATTTGTTTAAACATGCTGTGCTTGTTGCATGCTAAAAGTGCATATATTCGTACATATTTACTGAATACATCATAGCATACAATTAAAAATTTGTACCCAAATGTACTTACAGGCATTGGACCATGCAAATTTAAACTTAACAAACATTTTGGTTTATCTCTAAGTACTAAGTTCGTTGTATATTCATAAGTCACATTAATTTGTTTTGCCTTTTGACAAAGATCGCAACATGATATGTATTTCCTTACTTTATGTCCTAGTTTAGAAATATATAAATTCTCCAAAATAGTTAGGGTTGTCTTCTCTGTACCTGCATGTATTAATCCTAGATGAAATTGTTCTATCACTTCTAACTCCATACTTGTTGGAATATATGTTTTCCACCTCTTTATCTCCTTTCCATGCTTCTTATATAAGATACTGTTTTAACAGCAATTGTACTATTCTTTGCCTCTTCTATTTTCGGAGCTTTTTCTTTCAAACTTGCTAGTTTAATGTCTTTATCTTGCTCTTCTTTAATATTTTTAAATTGGTTCATCAATTCTTTCTTCATTCGAATATCTATCTTAAGCACTTTAATCTCATATTGTTGTCTAGAACAGCTTTCAGGAAATTGTTTGTTGAGGTTGATTCTTGATATTAAATTGAATGTATTTTGTTTGCCTGGAATATGTATAATTTCTACATCAAATTCCATTTTAGCGAGAATCATTCTAGCTAACTTGCCACTATATAACTTACATTTCTTAATGAAAGTCAAGCTAATGTGATCTGTATATATTTTCACTTTCTTCTGAAATATATATGTCTTAACCTTAAGTAATGAAAAATAAAGTGCTCCTAATGCTAACATTATTACTGATGCATTTCTTTCAACATTGTTTAGGCCATGTGAAGCAGTACTTATTACATGAAATGTGTTGTCATGTTCTCTTTGCCCTAGTATTCCTGCATATCCTTGACAAGATGCATCGACATACAACTCGTAATCTAATTCATCCCTTGGACGTTCCAGCAGTATTGCATTGCAAATAACTTTCTTACATTTTAAAAACATTTTTGTAGCTCTGCATTCCACTTCCATTTATTTGTTTTCTTTAATAGCTGTCTTAAAGGTTCTACTTCTATAACATATCTTAATAAAAATTTACTTTCATAATTCCAAATAAGCGTCATAGCTGTCAAATATTTTTAGGAGGTGGGATTTTTAATATGGCTTCTATTCTTTCTTCATCTGGTCGAATGCCTACTTCATTATTTACATACCCCAGGAATTTGATTAGAGGTACACAGAATTTAGACTTTTTTATATTTATGTCATACCATGTTCATGTAATTTATTTAATGCATAATTTACATTCTGTAAATGTTCCTCAAAGGTTTGACTTATTAATAGAAAATCATCAGTGTATCTGATTAAGAAATCATCTGCTGCGTCACCAAAGATACTGTGTATTGCTCTCAGGAATCCACTAGCACTATTTTTTAATCCATACGGGTTTACACAATACCTATACTGTAATCCAAAAACTTGAAAGGCTGTGTAATTACGTACCTTTGGATCTAGTTCGACTTGCCAAGATGAAACTGTAAGATCTATAAAAGAGATTTATTTGTCACGTGATAACTTTGGAATTGTTTGTTCTATACCTTCATTTTGAAAGTGGTCTGGTAACAATAACTTATTTAAATATCTTCCATCTATAGTGATTCTTAAACTATTATCTTTCTTTACCATTCAACAAACACTATTTATATATTGTGAATTGCTAAGCTCAATGATGTTATTTTCCAGCATAGTGGCTATTAATTTTTTAGCTTCGTTTCTTAAGTTTACTGGTAGGTTATTATGTTTTCTTCTGAATGTTGATACATTTTCTACTGTGAATGTGTGTATATATGATGTACACTGTCCTGGAATTTCATTGAATACATGCTTATTGTCTTCTAGTACCTTCTTCATTATCTTTTCACGGTCAGTCAGTATTGTATTTGCCATCAGTGAAACTGTATGTATTTTCCAGTCTTCTATCTCTGTTGCATAGCTGTTTCCTACTGCTCCAACATATTTTCTTCTACCAAGCAGTTTCTCTGTATAAGGGTTCCCCTCAGTAAGGTCAGTTTGCTGTTCATCAAAGCTAAGAGTCAATCTTTCATTATTTTCCCTGCTTGCTTGGACATTTACAATTTGTGTGAAGCATTCTTCTTCATATACTGCATTTTCTTGTTCCATACTTTGCACTCTACATACTTTATCTTTTATGAAAGGCACATAAATATTATTTTCTTCTTTATTTAATATAAGTCTGTTCTTCTTAAAATCAACTATCGCGGAGAATTCTATTAATACATCCCATGCAATTATAACTTCGCATATTAAGCTTGGAACTATTAAAAACATGGCATCTAATGTAATATCTGCTATTTGTATAGGTATCAATGCTTGAGATTTAATAGTTTGGGTCATTGTACCTATGGCTACCCTACATACAACATTGTTTATTTGCGCTGACATAAGTTTTATGCCTTCATTTAACAGCTGATCATAAAATTTCTTTGAGCAGATAGAGCTTGATGATCCTGAATCTATTGCAACATTTACTTCCCTTCCTGCAATAAAAGTTTGAATATATGGTGATTCATATTGGTTTTCACAATTCACAGTGTTAGTATTAAGATGGTAACAATAAAATTGTGTAGATATTTTATTTTTGCCACTTAGAGCAAAGGTACTGTATTACCAGAATCTACGTCAGGCAATACATAATTTAATTTTCCTGGTGAGTATTTTCAGTACTTACAGGATTGCCATTATGTACTGCAGTTACTGTTATTTCATTTTCATTAACATTTGTGTATGAGCCTCGTCCCGTAGCTCTTGTTCTCCCACTATAATTGCTATGTCTTCCACATGTATATACTTCTGTATTTTTATTGTTTGTGTGATTATAGTTGTGGTAGTTTCCCTTCTTTTGCATACTTCCTCTATGCTGAAATCGATTATTACTTCTGGGTGAAGTAGAATTTTGCTGATCCACCCTTTCCATTCTTACATAATTTATGTGTTCCTTTCTCCCTTGTTGTCTTGAATCTCTGATATTTTGTGTATTGTAATTGAATCTGTTTTGGCCCTGAAATTCATTATTTCTCCTATTTCCATGGTGATAGCATGTGTTATAAGGCATTTCATTATGCCTATCGCACCTAATTTGTCTGTCTCGTCTGTGTGGACTCCAAATTTCATTACTATTATTATTTTCTTGCTGTTGTAATGATATTAGCTCTGTCATCTCATAGATAGTTTTAGGTCTTGCAATTAGGATGTAGTTTGTATGTGAAGAGGGTAATGTCTGGTAATTAAACTAATAAAATCTTCCTCATGCATGGCTGGAGTTAAGTATCCGACATACCCTGCATTCTTTATAAGATAATCTGTCATTGACAAGTTGTCATCTCTACAATATTGTGAATAACTTTGGCTTGTCCTAATCTTATGTTGCACAATGGTATTCCAAAACTTATTCATAAATAAAACTGTAAATGTTTCAAAATTCATTTTACTATCTGCTAGCATATGTAACCATTCTAAGGTTTTATTATTCAAGCATTTTTAACAACGATAATTTTTAATGCTTCAGGCACATTCTTCAATTTAAAATATTCTACTAGATCATGAATAAATTCTAGTGGATTTGAGGAAGCGTTAAAATAAGGTAAAGGTAATTCATTGAGCACAGAATGATAGTCTGACATCTGATTAGGTATATGCACATGTGTGTCATCATTATTGTTTTGTGTTTGAGAGGCTGATGCTATGGAAAAAGTAGTAGCGTCTCTTGTATTATTAGTTAACAAAGGTGATACACTTCTTTCAGCACTTGTATTATTATCATACATTTGATTAGCATTTACGGAATAAGTTATATTTGCATTTACTTTTGCTATACTGGTACTCAAAGTTTCAAAATTATATTCTAAATTTATCTATTTCTTTGCTACTTTCATGTACTTTATTATCAATTTTGTCTAGCATTGACATTACTTGTCTTTGCCCTGTGTGTGCTTCTTTAATTGCATCTGCATTTGTTTTAGCCATTTCATGCATTTTACTTATTTTACCTGTTAAATCTATTTGTATTTGCGCAAGATCTGCATTTGTATTTTCCACCATTGTTTTTAATTCATCACCCTGTTTATCTACTTGTTACAAATACCCTGTTTAGTAATAGTAAGTTTCAACTCCATTTCAGTTAGATTTTTATCAATATGACTTGTCAATTTCTGTTCTGGCTGATTGCAACCTTTATTTACTTTTAAATCTATATCATTTTGAAGTGCTTTAAAAGATTGTTCTATTTTGATTTCTAACCTCCTAATTTCAGCTTTACTTTCTTTCATACAATTTTATATTTGTTTAGCTAGATCATTTGTTATACTAGATAGCTTATTATTAGTTTCCCGACTGTTTCAGTTACCTTATTACCTAACTCTGCACTAGTTTCAATTAGCTTATTATTTAAATCTTTTCTCAACTCTGTACTAGTTTTAGTTAGCTTATTATTTAACTCTACTCTCATTACAGATATTGCTTTTAAAATGCACATAAAATTTTGTTGTGATGAGTTTTCTTGCTCTTGACTAGATGTGTGGGAGATAGTGTTTCTTCCATTTATTGTTCCCTGCATTAACATATGTGATTGACCTTGCATACTACTGCTATCTCTTTCTATGCCTAACTGTGAGTTTACAGATGCCTGTTCTCCTATATTTAACCTGTTTGTTTCCTCTAGCTCTGACTGTAAATTTACATCGTAATCAGTAATGGCTGACCTATCCTCTCCTATTTCCATATTTCCATTGTTTTCTGTTTCCATTGCATTTTGTATATTTTCTCTTGTTACTTTTAGTTTAGAACTGCTGAATTTTAATTTTTCACTTCTTAACTTGTAATTATTTTAATAACAATATATTCTTAACTATCTTGACAATTATATACATATATACGAGGGCTGATCAACAAAGACTGAGACTGATTTTTTTTCACAGATGTTTATTGCTTAAATTCAATGTTTACATGATCTTTTTCAAAGTAGTCCCCTCCTACTTCAATGCACTTTTTATACCGTCTCTGCCAGTCCTTGAACACGTGCTGCAGACCATTCTTTGTCAGGTCCTTGAGAATCGCCTCACTTTTCTTGAGCACTGCTTCAGAGTTCTCAAATGGAATACCCCTAAGCTTTGCCTTTAGTGATGGGAATAAAAAAAGTCACAGGGTGCAAGATCGGGGCTATAAGGTGGATGTGGTACACAGGTAATGTTGAATCGAGCCAGAAACTGCATGACTTGATTTGCGACGTGAGGCCGTGCATTGTCATGATGAAGTCGCCATCCAGTCCGAGAAAGCTCTGGTCGTTACTTTGCAATGTGCTTGCTCAGTGTAGCCAATACTGACGTATAGTATGCTGCTGTAACAGTAGTGTGAGGGGGAACTGCATGCTGGTAAATCATTCCATTGCAGTAAAAAAATGTGATCACCAATACTTTCCTTTGCAGATGGAACAACTTTTGCCTTTTTTGGTGTTGGAGAACCAGGAGATTTCCACACTGTGCTGGCTTGTTTTCCTTCAGGATCATAATGATATAGCCATGGCTCATCACGGTGATAATTGATTTAAAAAATGCATCCCCTCCATCAGCAAAGAGACGCAGCACCTGATTGTCTGGTATGCGAAATGCACGTAGGGTCTACAAAATAGAGCATTACTACCAACCTACCAATACGAGAGTGCTGCCGCTTACCAACATTATGCATAAAAACCCGCTCTTTTCAAATATTTATGTTACAGATACGAAACTATCACGGAAGCTACAGGAAAAAATCAGTCTCAGTCTTTGTTGATCAGCCCTCGTACATAGCATTGGAATTTTCTGACCTTTTCTCTGGCTGTGTTAGTAAGCCTTTATACCCTGGTGTTCCCTCATAGATTCTAGTTTAATTGTTGACTGCGTGCCCCGTACTCCTGAAAGAATTGTCTTTGCTGCCCTTGGGTGACGTTGTACGATGATCTTAAAGGTCTCTGAAGTTCTTTTAGTGAAGTCTTGTAGTTTCGTCGATTCTGGTAGTTCTACGATGTTTGTTGATTTCTTCTTTTCTTCTGCTCAGCTATTCTTGCCCCATTAGGTGCCAAAGTTGAAGGGGTTTAATTGTTGTAGCAGTTGCTCCACGTTTAGGCACTAATTTGCAGTTGTTTTAGACCACGCACGTAATGGATGCCAATTTGTGGGAGATATGTTTCTAGGAGTGTTCACCTAACATATGGTACAAACTTTCCGGTGGCCTTTGCTCCACGTTTACTTTTCGGTGGCCTTTGCCCCACATTTAAGTACCAACTTTTTATTTTATTGTTTATTTATTCATATATATATGTATATATATATATATATATATATATATATATATATATATGTATGTATACCTCGGCTGCATCAGTAGTAATTTGCACAGCACGTATTTCTTAGCAGGGCTGGTACAGCTAAAGAACAAGGCTTACACAAATTATAATTGTACTCCACTCCCTTTATTAATCCTTCACACGATTAAATAACACTTCACTGATGCATCCTACTATAGAGCTGTGAGATTATTGTTAATTGCACTTTTAACAGGTAAACTTTATATTATTCTTGCCGTAATGAATTTTCATGTCTCACATTGAACCTGTACCCCTGAACTGCTTGGTTACGCTTCCTTGTAGCATCTACCGCTTGAATTCGTACATTTTCTCTATTTCAAGTCTCTGGTTGGCTAATCCTACTCCAATAGAGTACTTTTATTTAACTTTTAGCTTTTATAGTTTTTGATTGGCTATTTATAAACTGTTTTAAATATTACATTATTATTGTTCCAAGAACTATTAGTAACCTTTATTAAACTTTCTAATTTATTGTTGCCTCAAGGTTACCTTATTGTTAGCAACTTTCAGCTTTTAGTTTGTAATTCTGTTTGCTACGGAAAGCAACTTGCTTCTATTCTCACAGCTCCTACGTTGTTAAACTACGTAATACATTCACATAACATTTTTATACATGTACATAATAATATAAATATAATACAATGACTGTAATATACACTTTATATATTATATACATATTGCTTTAAGGTGGGCTGGTATTTTTTTTAATATTATATAATTAGAGTGATATCATTTAAGCTATAAAAATACTGACTCAACATACAGACTTTATCATTTTTCTGTAGATCTTGGATCAATATATACGACATCTTCAACAAAACAAAGTGCTGTATGGATCAATAAGCAGTCTCAGTAAATTTAAGGTAAGCAGTTTGCAGTAATTATTTATGGATATTCTATTCGTTATCTTTTGAAAAGTTGAAATCATTACACAAAAATGTCAGAAGTATATAAAGTAAGTTTGCTAGACACATTATTCAGGTCAGTAATTTCAGTATAATGTTAAGCTGTGTCTAAGTGCAGGGATTTTAGTAACATGTAAAATATTATAAAAAAGGAATCAGTAAAAACTGTGATATTTACATAATGCTTGTGCTTTTCGTATTACATAAATCTTTGCTTAGATTTTGCTACAGATTGTAAGTCAGTACTTGAAACTGAAAGTTGAAGTGAAATATAATTCTTCGCTTGCAATTTTCTGTTAGGTATATACAAAAAATACTTTTTAAATCCTAATGTAATATAAAACTAGTTCAGAGTTTCACTTAACTTTTAAAATTGTCTATTTCAAGGACACATTTCATGAATCTTTCTTCAGTAAGCAAAAGTAATGGTGTGAAAAATGTTACATCTAGCATGTTTGGCAAAACATATTTAAGAAAGAGCACGTTAAGAATGTTTTCTTTTATTAGTATATTCTTAAAACACAGACTAATGTTATTTTGCTGTCTAAAGTTCTGTATAATTTAAAATTAAAATACAATAATTTAAGTGCTTGTTATATGTCGAAACATGCAACATTACATGCTGCAAGTCGCATACCAAGCTTCTCAGGCACATGCCTTAATACTCCACAATATTGCAACTTTTGTAATTGCAAAAGATTATTAATAATACTAAAACTATAAAAAATGCAGTACAGTTGATAAAGAGTTTTTTTCTCACTAGCCATTCTTATATCTTAAAATACCATAATGGCATTCCCATATAGAAGTAACTACAGTAGAGTCTCGCTACTCTGAAGTAATGAGGATGAAGATATCTCGGATTTGGGATAACTCGGACTATATGGAGCACCATAGGAAAACTCATTAAAGATGAAATTAAACCAATAACAAATCAAGGTGAAGTTATTTACTTTAAGTTTTTAAAGTTTTTGTATGGAAATAAACACAATATGTACTTACATACAAGGAGTTATTTTTTGAAAAAGTCATTAAGTGACTTCTGCTTCAGGATACTGAATCACTTTTGTGCGGCAATGTCACACCTTGTTTGAGAATGGTGTCACATGGTGTTGCCTCTGGTTGTTGTTCTACATAGCACAATGCCGCCTTCATAACACTAAAACCCTCATTATGACTCATCTTTGGTGTTCTGTCTTCTTTATCTTCCTCCTCGCTTTCTTCTGTCAGCTCATTCAACAATTGATGTTTCACAAGTTCTAACTGTTTATTACTCTTCATCTATTCCGTCACTTCACTTTCACTACCATCTGGAAGTTGTGCAATTAGGTGTGACAGGGGTACATCATCATCATCATCATCAAATTCACTCTCACCAGTCGATTTGCTCTCTAAAATGTCCTTCTGCGATTTCACAAGTGTTTCAGGCTTCACTTTATCCCATGACTCTGCTAACCAGTACACTATGTCCCTCATGGTTACTCATTTTAGAAAAATTAATGATGTTTTCATCTTCTCCCATTGCTAGTAGAAGTGATTGCAACAGGCAGCATCAATACTTTTTTTTAAGCATTCCAAAACCCCCTGATCCATCAGTTGTATCAAACTTGTGACACAGGCGGCAAAAACAAAGCCCAAATTCCATCACACTGCAATTCCTCTTCATCTGGATTTGATCTAGCGTTGTCCATCAATAAGATTGCTTTATTAGACAAACCATTTTTCTTCAAAAACTTTTTAGTTTCCAGCACACATTCTTCATAAAACCTTTCCTTAAATATTCCTTTGTCCATCCAGACATACTTTTGATTCTTGTAAGAGAGAGACAGTGCAGACAAAGAAATGTCTTTAAGAGTTCTAGACTTTGCAGATTTGCCTATGATGACAAACTTTAATTTGTGTGTACCTGATGCATTTGATGCAGTGAGTACTGTCACTCTTTCTTTACTTTTTTGTGGCCACGAGCATGATGTACTTCTCATGAAGCAAGTGTTTTAGAAGGTAGCATTTTAAAGTTGAGCCCTGTTTCGTCACAATTGTATAACTGATCATTTGTGAGGTTTTCACTTTTTGAGTTCAAATTTTTTACAGAAGTTCGCTGCAGCTTTAGAATCACCGGAAAGCTTTTCTCTACAAATCTGAAGCTGTTGTACGCCATACCTATTCTTCCATCTCTGAAACCAACCTAAACTCACACTGAAATCGTCTTCACCTTCTTTAAACTCATTTCTAAAAACTAATGCTCTTTTTTTTTACAACACTGGGCCAGAAATTGGACTTCCTCTGTCAGTGTTGACTGAAGCTGATAAACAATGCCTCATTGGTTTTTTCATATTCTAACCTCATACACTTTCTTTTCAAAGAGCTATCTGAACACTTTGTTGAAGAATATATCTCCAGTTTATCCCTCTCTTGTTGCCAGTCTCCAACTGTTACTTCCCCAACACTGTATTCTACTGCAAGCTTTTTAATTATCTCCACTTTATCCAGTCTTTTTAAAGCTTTTAATTTCACTTTTAATGGTACAAAGTTCCTCTTACATTTAGCACTCATAGTTGAAACAAATTAGGAATAAGATGTGCAACCACTTCTAATGTACTCTATCTACAAAGAAGGCTACAGACATACTAAAATAAAACACTCCTTTAACTTGACACAACCCTGTCTTGCTGTTTGGGTTGCAAGGGATACTTTTCCTCTCTGTTAACTATTAAGGGTAGTTGCTTTCTTATAATAGCTGTCAAACATGTGCAGTCATAAACTAGTCAGTGTGTTGTTATTGCAGCTGAAAAGTATTTCCGGTGGGGAATGTTTGCTACAATGTATATACATATTATGGAACGGTTTTCCCAGTTTTCATCTGGTCCTTAATTGAAAGGAAGTTAATCCTTGCTAGGTAATACACACTCTTTAGACGAGAGGTAAGGAGGTGCAAAAATATGTAGATATATATCAGGACTGTGTAAACTGATAATAAATCTCTGGTTAAAAAAAAAAAAAAAATTGTGTCTTCAAGTAGCTTGGATTTAACAGAACCTTGGATTTGCAAAACTGTAATGTATTATATTTTATTTATGCACTACATTTTGAAACTGATGTTCAGGGTAGAAATTTAATGCCTAGACAGCAATGAAATGAAAATTAGGAACACTGGCACTGCATGAAGTACAGCTGAAAACTGCTGTAAGTCAGAGAGGATGTTGATAAATGCATTCTGACAGATGCGATATCAAAATAATTTGCTCCAAATTGGAACAGAGGATATATTCAAAAGAGTATTTTTATTTATTTGCATTTTAAAATATTGTCGTGACCTCTAAACAAATACTCAATGGGAGGTAGGGCTACTCGCTACTGAGGTACCAGAAAGTTAATAATTTATATAAGGCGAGGTCACGACAAGGGACGCAGCTAAATGAAAAGTGAAAAATATTAGAGAATATCTAATAAAAGGATTACTACATGGTTCAGATGGGAGAAAGGATCTATCTACTATGATAAATTACACTGGAAAGATGTGGATGGTGAGATAGTATATTAATAAAAGTGGGTACAATGCCTCCTTGCCTTCATGTCCGTCGGTGAGGACGCCATACATGCTTCGTATGGGTAGCACGTACAAACACAACCTGCCTGCTAGCTGCGACTCTACTGACTGACTGAAAGCACGCCACGCTACTTGGCGTGGGACGCTATCTACAAGCTTGTTTACCCCCACCACATCTCTTACGTAATACCCGATCCAGGCGGCCAAGGTCATATATGCAACAATGCTTACATATGCCACAATATGAAAACTAAATATTGTTTAACTCTCTTTCCCAGATGTTGAAATTTCGGGAAATGTATCGCCAGAATCCTCCAACACATCTAACTTATGCACAGAAAGGACTTATAGAGGCAGATTTTGCTGTGTGTGTATCTCTCTTGCATTCTTTGGAACTTCTCTCTGAGCATGGCTTGCGCTCATGCCTCAAGTTCATTAAAGGTAAGTATTTGTTTTGAAATTTTGTTTCTTAAATAGTTTATTAAAACCTTTTGAGTTAATTTTCTTGATCATTCTGTGGCAGAAATATTATGATTTCATTGAATTCTTTAGAATTTAGTTTGAGCAATGAGTCCTCTTTATTATCTTCAGAGCGTTATTTTGTGATAAGATTCCAGGCTAAAAATAATTTAAAAACAATTAATTCTTTCCTAACTCAAATTACATTTTATTTAATAAATTTCTTTAACACTCAAAATTAATTTATAACAATTGCTTCATTTCATGCTGATGTATTAATCACATTTATATCCAGGTGTTTGTTAATATATTCAAAGTTGAAGTTATCTTTATACTATTGTAATCGTAATCTGCACAGGATGAATGCTGGTGAAGAACTGATGAACTAACTCATTTCTGCCAAAAGTTGAATACTGTTTACTTCTTGGTAATGCCTTTTTGTTGTTTTATATTTTCTTTGTAGCAAATAGTAGATTACATTTTTTTTTTTAGTTTTCCATGGTCACCTAAAGTAATTGTAAAATTTTCTCTATTTATAATTTCAGTTAAGGTTAGCCATGTTATGCTTTATATTGCTATAGTTATAATAAATAAATTTAAATCCTGGATATACAAGCATTAATAAGTAACAAATTCATTAATAAATAAATGCTATAATCATAACACCATAACTTTATACACAACATAATACATGGAAACATGTAACATTACATACATTATCTGCATTGACTGATTCATATTTACAGGTAAGTCAAATTCAATGTTAAATATACCAGGTGAGTCAGCTGCCCCTAGGTATTTGTATCTATGCAACCTGCATTTTGTAGACTAATGTGAAAACATTGACCCTTTTATCAAACTGTTATTGTAGCTCTGTCCTTCTATTCGATACATTACACAACCACCATTAAGGATTAAAGGCCTGAATGAGCCAAGGAGCCGCGAAAGGCTTTAAAAAGATGGCTTTTCATGGATATAATGCTTGCAAGGAGATAGAGGTATGTTTTTCCGAAGAGCGGGAGACAACACGTGCGCTCTGACCGAGTAGATTAGCTGCAGGATGTGGTAAAGCAATGGTTAGCTTCGCAAGTTCGAATCTAATACAAACATCAAATTGTTTTGGTTATTTTTTTCTTTCTCCTTGCATTTATTTTCTGTATTTTAGTATAGTAATCTATTTATTTTTGTAATTGGCTCTCCTGCGAGCCAAAGACAAAAATTACAATCAGATAATTGTGTATCATGCTTATGATAATAATTTGTACATATCTGGTGTTGTAAACTGTGTCACGTAGTTAGCTTTTTATTCTTTTGGGTACATATCAATGATATTAAATCTAACAGCTTTTGTTTCATGTTTAAACCTTATGTTTTACTAGTTCTACTGACAAAGAATTTGTAAATCTGCTAAGTTCATGGTAAACAGAATAATAAATTGTTAAAGAGCATGGATTTCATCAACGAAGTAAATGATCAAAATGATGACCCCCTTCATCAATGCACATTTTGTACGTTTGCCGGAAAGACCTTCTTGCATGTTGTAACATGCCTGGTGTAATCTGCCTGCATTCTTCATGTATGAGTGCCCTGAAATGATTTGGGCTTTGCGGTTCTTCTTCTTTACGGTAGAAAAAACATGGTGATTATTCTATTTTGTACACACTTATAATGTTACGAAAAATGGTCTTTGTATCATAATATTAAATTATAGGCCAAAAGAGATAAAACAAAAGGTAATAAAATTTTTGATCTTAACACGACGGATTTGAACCTGCACTAAAGCGGCACAGTGGTAAAGCAACTATGATAATACCATTCAGCCAATGCTACGTTGCAAGTTGGAGTTCCTATATGAATTAATAATAGCAAAACTCAACCCCACCTCAAATCTTTACATGCGTTTTGCAACTTCATACAGTGTTTGGAGGTCATTTTGGTAACTTTAATTCAAATAAACAAACTGCATCAGCCATTTAAATTACTGTATGAACTGAAATATGCCATAGTTTGTGACAGAAGAGAAATTATCTACCTAATGCTTAGCATTTTTTGACAAGGCTGTACAACGAACCTTTGTTGGCTGACGGCTTAAACCCATTGGTCGCACTGCTAGATCTTCCATTTTTCTTTTCAAATAGTTTTGTCAACCGATGCAGTGATAAGTTGTTCCTTCAGGGGCATTTTCAAAGGTGTGTATCAATGTATGCTAAAGAATAAAAGTTTGTAAAATCAGCTAAAAGTGCCACTGAAGCTCCCAGTGTCAGGGTGGGATGTTTTTGGCATCAACATACATGACGATATCATTCTGTCCCGTAAAACACTTATGCACTGAGTTATCTATCCCTCCTCTATAAGGTGTTATGCAAATCAGCCTTTAGAAGGAATTCAAGAAAGATGTAAGTCACATATGTTGCTTAGCATGTTACATAAATTTAAAAATAAATAGGGGCAGCAGACTCACCTGGTTAAATATTATGTTTATAAGGTTACTGTGATATTATTAGTTATATTATTTTTCAGTATTAATACATATTTTCTATTTTATTTATATTTTAAGTTATTAAGCTTACCTTATATATATTTATTTGGTAGTTGTTTGTCGAAAATTTCTTTAGTTTCATATGCATGGTCACCATGGATATGTATGCTAAAATTTTGAACCATTCGCGTATATGCGTTTTCTTTTACTAATTTAATTTATACTTCTTTGAAGGGTTTCAATTTATTTTTATGAAATTTGCCACGGTCTTTCCATTTAAATTTTGCAGCTGAAATGTGTGATCTCTAAATTGTTTTCTAATCAGCAACGGTCCTATATATAATAATTCCATTTTATAGTTTCTTTTTTGCTGAAGCTTTTGAAATATTATGTTCTTTTGGAAGAATTTTATCTCCTGGTTCAGGTAACCATTTATTTTTGAATCTTTGAACTCTTTCCTTTTGTTTATTGGCTTTTTCCCATAATCTTATAAATGCAAGCTGGCACATTTCTTTTTCAGTCAGTTCTCTCTGTGCTGCCATGGTTATAGGAAAGTCAAGGATTAAATTTTTAGGTTTTTGGTTTAACTTCAGTTCTACTGGAGTGAATTTAGTGGTGGTATTTATGGTGTTCCAGGAGGTATGATCTTTATGGCATCAAATTCTTAAACAAATTGAAATATCTCTCATTGTTCTCTCAGTAGGATTTCCCTGTGGATAGTATGCTGATGAATAATATAATATAATTCTGAATGGATTCAATGTACTTTGGAATAGCTTGCTCTTATCCATAGTTGCATTATGTGATATATCACTTGCATTTTATCATATAATATTTTGGTATGTAATCTTTTACGTTGATATTTGAAAAGAAGCTAGAAACAGTGATGTGTATTGAATTTATTTAAAGGTAAGTCGGAATTGTTACACTAACATCACTTAAGTTTACTCACTTAACATGTTTCAGGAAACGGTTGTTCCCATCCTCAGAAGCTAATCCGACTGGCCCGTGTTGTTGGTGTTTCCGTTTTGTGGACTGGATACTGTGGTGGCATCTTGTGGTGGTGAAATGTACTTCCAGAGAGGATTTGGTGGCGGCAAATCAAAATTCATTAGATGTGTGTTGTGTTTTTAAATGGTGATCTTCTCCCATGCATCTAATTCGGCTGCAAATTTGGCTGGTTTGACTAATGTAATATTGGGTTTGATGTTGTGATTAGTGATCCAAAAATGGTGTGAAACTGCAGATTTGTCCATTTGTTTGTATTTGATACATCTCATGTGCTCCTTTAGCCTAGTTTCTAGGTTTCTTTTTGTCTTACCTATATATACTTTATTGCAATCTGAACAATTGATTTTGTAGATTCCAGCTTTTTTGTCTTGTGGGATGGGGTCTTTTAACTTGTTACAAAGTAATTTCTCTATGTTAAATTTGTTCTGTGGAGCTAGGCTGATGTTGTGTTTCATGAAAATCTTCTTAAATTTGTGAAATGTTCCTGGGTGGTATGTGAATTTCTTGGTATGAAAAAACAGCAAACACCAAACATCAGCTGATAAAAAAGTAATAATAATTGAGAGAAACAACCACTACGCAAAATTACAAAAATTGGAACTGGAATTATATGCTCTTCACCTTAAATTAATGGACACACTCGGCTACCCACTTTGGCAAAACATGCAATCAAAATTCCTCACTATTCTTAGCTACAGGATGAAAACAAAAACACTGAAACTAAAGAAAAAACTAGACATACTACGCCGGAAGCAACATTCATATAAACCTAACCTAAAAAATGAAAAAACGACTTCATACCCAGACGTAATTAATCTCTCAAATGTAACTTTCACCAAAGCGGAATTACAGTATTAAACCTTGGCCTAAAAACATGTGTTGGCTACACAAAAACAACCGATGAAATAGTCGTAGACATTGAGATTGCTACTTACAACTTAAATGAAAATAGTAAAACCACTATAAAAAAAGAATGTGAAATGGTTCTCCAAGAAATACAAGCAGATAATCATAACAATTTCCCAACCAAACATGTGATCAAAACATTAAAATCAAAACCAGTAGTGTACACAAAAGCTGACAAAGGAAATAAACTAGTTGTACTTCAAAAATATGATTATATTGCCAGAGTAGAAAATATGCTGTAACAAGAAAATTACATACAAATTCAAGAATACCCATTAAAACTACATTTAAAAGCCTTCAATCAAACCATCCAGGAAAGCAAAACTATAACAGACACTGATAAATCTAGATTAAAACCAGACCACCCCACTTTACCAAGAATGTATGCTCTACCTAAAATACACAAACCGGGTAATAAGATGAGACCAATCGTCAGCAATATTGATTCTCCTACCTACAAACTGGCAAAATGGTTAGTTCAGAGATTCTCTTCACTACCAAAATTCAATAGCAAAAACATAATGAATTCAGAAGATTTAGTACAGAAGATAAAATTCCTGGAACTCGAACCAGAAGACAGATTAGTTTCCTTTGATGTCACTGCACTATTTCCAAGTGTTCTACAGATCAACTCCTGCGTCAATTAAAGAAATGGCTACAGCAGACTAACATGCTTGAAGAAGAAATAGAAGACCTCATACAACTTACCAATTTGTGCATTACACAAAATTGTTTTAGTTTCAATAAGAAGTTCTATCAACAACCAACAGGTCTAACCATGGGCAACCCACTTTCACCTTTCCTTGCAGATGTATGTATGAGCTACTCAGAAACACACATAACTTCCTTTCCATACATTTTTAAAGTTTGGCACAGATATGTCGACGACATCTTCGCTGTTGAACCTAATAAGTTCATACAAGACTCCTTAGCCTTACTAAACCTACAGAACCAATCAATAAAATTCACCATAGAAATAGAAAAAGAAGGCATGCTACCATTTTTAGACCTAGAAATCATCAGAGAACAAAAGAACCTAACATTTGGCATATACAGGAAGCCAACACCCTCTACTAATTACATAAAAAATAAGAGTTTCAATCCAACCACACACAAACATGCAGTACTAAACAGCCTAACACATAGACTGGTATATACCCCCTTAAATAAACAAGAATACCAGTTAGAATACCAGCATATAGTAGACACAGCAATACATAATGGGTACAACAAAACAACTATTGACAAAAAAATTGCAAAATTCAAACGACAGAAGCACATCAGAAACACAACAAATCTCAGCCAGCAAGATAAACAGCTAAAGTTCAAGAAATTCACATACCACCCAGGAACATTTCACAAATTTAAGAAGATTTTCATGAAACACAACATCAGCCTAGCTCCACAGAACAAATTTAACATAGAGAAATTACTTTGTAACAAGTTAAAAGACCCCATCCCACAAGACAAAAAAGCTGGAATCTACAAAATCAATTGTTCAGATTGCAATAAAGTATATATAGGTAAGACAAAAAGAAACCTAGAAACTAGGCTAAAGGAGCACATGAGATGTATCAAATACAAACAAATGGACAAATCTGCAGTTTCACACCATTTTTGGATCACTAATCACAACATCAAACCCAATATTACATTAGTCAAACCAGCCAAATTTGCAGCCGAATTAGATGCATGGGAGAAGATCACCATTTAAAAACACAACACACATCTAATGAATTTTGATTTGCCGCCACCAAATCCTCTCTGGAAGTGCATTTCACCACCACAAGATGCCACCACAGTATCCAGTCCACAAAATGGAAACACCAACAACACGGGCCAGTCGGATTAGCATCTGAGGATGGGAACAACCGTTTCCCGAAACATGTTAAGTGAGTAAACTTAAGTGATGTTAGTGTAACAATTCCAACTTACCTTTAAATAAATGTAATCTTTTATTATTTTATTTAGGCAGGTTCTAGTTTTTATGTTTCTAACAGGGTATATTTCTGTAAATTTCGTGAAAATATGGAGCATCACAGAAACATATTTGCATCTGGTTTTGCTTATTGGAAGTTCTACATGTTCGGCAATAGTTACCAAGGTAGTTTTCTTATCTCTTATGATTGTCTGGGGAGTAACGTCATATTTAAAGTTCATTGGCTTTGCTGTTTGACATAACTCATATGTAGATACTAATCTTCTTACTTTCTTTCCCAGATGTTTAATATAAAGGATTTCTACAATCGCCAAAGACGTCCTTTCGCTTCCGGAGTGTGCAAGTGAATGATGGAAAGCTAAACTAATTTTGCTCTGTATTGATTTTGGTACTATGACTTGTTTATATCAGTTCCGTGTAATTTGAATAAGATTCCATTAAGTTTTCCTGTTTTGGCATCAAACCTAGGCTTTATTTCAGGAGCTTTATTAAACATTTCTTTTAATTTTGGCTCCTCTTGTTGCAATTTAATTATATTTTTTAAATCTTTCAATATGGCATTAGTTTCCTTTATATTCAAATTCATTATTTTTATCTCATTACATGTGTTACTTATTGTTTATGGGATGTGCTTTTCTGATATTAATCTGGACAGCATGTCACTAAAAATATATCGCTTTGCCTAGGATATGTTTAATTTCTATATCATGTCAAGTTATTTCATGAATGTACCTTGAAATTTTTGCTTTCTCTACCATGTACATAGTAAGTAGGGAAGGTATTGCATTCCAACCAAAAATTCAATACCGAGATTTCACCAAAAATACGTTTTTGATGATGATGATGATGACGACGACGACGACGATGAGTGGGCTCTTTTGAACCCTGCACATAGGCTTGATATTGACTGACTAGTCTTTGAAGTTCTGCTCAGAAGTAGAAGTTGTCTTTCAGTTCTCCAAGTCTTTGTGCAGTTTTCTTATCCAATTAAAAGAGCATTGTATTGTTTTACAATATCAAGAGAGGTAACAACTTTGCTGAAAGATATTGTGCTGAGTTCCTGAGTGGTTAAAGTAGCAATTATGGTAATATTATCATTACATGCATTGTTGAGTGTGGCGTATTTGTTTTGAATCAGCTGATTGAAGGCTTCATCACTGAAGGGTAGTTCACTTTTGTTATCTTCATGTCTTTTGTAAAGCATTCTGCTTTCTTCAAACAATTTGCAATTGTTTTTGATGCTATATCATTATAAGCCAGGGGCGGCTGCTGACTCTGAACTTTGGTGGTTCACAAAATTATCCTTCCAATTTAAAGTGTTTTAAGTAATAAATATGGAATAAGTTTCTCACTATAGGCTGATTAATTTACACAAATAAACAAGAAATGGGAATTTGCAAAATATAACACATGCACATTTCATAAACAGTGTAGCATATAGCACTCACCTATTTATAGAGAAAATCAGCCCTTCTCTCCTTCCTGCCAACAAACTTATTGATGACCAACTTATTGAAGTTCTTGATCTGCATGATGTAATCCCTTTCAATGGAAAGCATGGCCAACGCAGATAACCTCTCCTCAGACAGTGTGTTACACAGAAATGTTTTAATCCTTTTCAGAGTAGAGAAGCATCTTTCTGCCTCACATGTTGTCATGGAAATTGTTAGAATGACACTTAGTAGTTTAACAGATTCACTAAAAGTGGAACATAAATTATTGTCCCTGAAAATCTCCATTAGTGGAACAACTCCAGTTGTTTTTAAATTCTTCAGTACTATGCATTATGGAAAGTTCTGTAAAAAGATTCTTTTCTTCAATAAAAGAATATGTCTGAAGGGCAACTTTAATATGTTGTTCCAGGAACAAAATGTTATATTCTGAAAATCTGTCAGGCTGAAAGAGAACTGCTGCTCCCATATGAGCAACAAATCTGAACCTGTCTTTCATTTCAGTAATGATTACATCATACACTTCAATGGCCTCTCGTTTTCTTTCAGTGTGTTCCACAATTTTTCTTTTCTTCGTCACATTCTCATCAACTGCAGTGGAACTTATGGTGCTTCTCATTTTGAGAATTTCCACCTCAAAATAATTAACTCTATCCTGGACCATTACAGGAGTACAGTCGCTCCTCTGAAGTTGTTTGTAGGAAATATCGACATGGGGCATAATTTTATGGAAGACGGACAACCAAAATTTGAAATTTGCATCACTCAAAATTCCAATAAAACCAGATGCTTGAGGAACAGAACTTGAATTGGTGATTCTTTCGCCTCTCCTTATGATTTTCATACATTCTTTTAACTCCTCCCTGTATTCGAAAACTGTGTTGACAGATCTAGATTAAAAGTTTCATCTCGTTTGCGCTGATCTTGGCAGCCACTTCTGCATTACTTCTTTTTAAAACTGATTTTCTTTGAGGAGAGTTAAAGAAAAAAACACAAATTCCTTGAAGATTTATGAAGAAAATTCGTACACTACTATTCACTGATGCTGCATTTAACATAATTAAGTTTAACTGATGCGCATGGCAATGAATGTATTCTCAGACCTGTACTTCTGTTTTATGATCGATTGAATGCCATTTTTCGACCCAGACATAACATTACGCCCATCGTATGTTTGAGCAATCAATTTTTGTTCACAGCCTAGCAGATGTCGATCAAGTTCTAGCAATATGCATGCAGCTAAGTTATTTGCTTTGTGCCCTATAGGATTCACAAAACCCCAGTACCTTTCCACTGGCTTATGGTTTACCAATATCTATAGACAATTACCATTTGATACTTGGATGCTATGTCGCTGGTTTCATCTGCTATGACAGATAAAAATGGGAGTCTTTTATTTCTTTCAAAATCTCCTCATGACAGACTTCAAGTATGCATTGCAAAATCTCATTTTGAATCATTTTTGACATTCCCCTAAACACTGTTGCATTTTCCAAATGGTTTTTTCAGAACACAGTCTAGCTCTGCACTGAAATTTATTAGTCCACGAAAAATACCAGGGTTACTTGAAGTCGCTGACTCATCATGTCCATGAAGAGCCAACTCAAAGGCCCCACAAAACCTAATGTAGTTAATAATAATGTTTAAAACATGTATTTTGAGCCATTTTCTGGTTGTGTTCTTTAATTGCTCTTCGATATGCACTGTCCATCTGTTTTGCTATATTCACATTGTCAAACATAACAAGACTGACAGTATTTTTCATGTGCATTTTTGATGCTACATGTTTTTTTGGCACGGTCATGAAGATGCTGCAAATCATTCACACCATGCTTTGTCCATGTATCTTCACCACCCAAGAAAATGCAAGGAAAGCAAAATAGGGCATTTTTAATATCACAACCACACATCCAATCATATTTTGATATATATCGCTGTTAAAATTCCTGTTAAAACTTCTTGTCTTTGTTTGAACTACCTGAGTGATTTTTAGGTATGGTGTGGGCCTGCCAATGCGTTTATTTTCATTCTTTTCCTCCAAGTTTAGCGTTGAAAATGGTTGCGTTAAAAAAGACTGAACAGAATTCATTGTTTCTTCTTATAGCAGTGTTTACCTGTATTTAACTAAATAATCCACTTTGATTTCATAAATTAAAACCCGATACACACAACATGGCACAAACCACGTGGCATACAGGTAACGTAATGATTAGAGATGCATGCAATTCAGTACATAGAAGACCAGAAGTGAGGTAAACATTTGCTGTGAATTCAATAGATGGCTCAGTGTAAGGGATGAAACGAAAAGTATTGTTCCTGTTGATCAACCTATTTATGCGCTCTTGACTACTAGGTTAACCAACAACATGCAGCTTATGCCCCACATTTCCCCACCATACATCTCTGCGCTCCCTTGGTTTGTCATTCCCTATGTTTCACCATTATACCACTGTGGGTTGCAGCCGGGAGTGCACTATTTGGCACCTGCAAACAATACAATGCTTGCCGAAGTCCACTGCACAAGATCATGTCGGAATGATAACCGAAATGTATGAATCGTATATGTTATTTACATTAAAGGGAGAGCCAGGATTTTGGTTGTAGCGCAAACGTGCTACCATATTAAGAAGCCGCCCCTGTTATAAGCAGAGGTAGGGAATTGATTGGACTGATGAATAGAAAATTTCATTCTGTTCCCTCTTTGTTGCAGCAGTACTTTCAGTACAAATTTGTAAATAATATCTTTAAATTGTAAATAATACCTAATTTTAGTGCCTGTAATTGGGTGTATTTGCTGGGACAAAGATCACTTTCACATTTCTGAGAAGTTGTGCATCTATTGAATAAGAGGTGACTGCTAGCAAAGGGCAGTATTTTATGATGTGCATATTTCATCTTTATATCAAATAGTTGTAAAAAATTCCTAAAAATGTTGCTAATCAGCTAAGCTTTACTATTATTCAAGTATTTGCATAAAATATCTTGACGCCTTTGAAACATCTCAGTTTCATAAAGTTTCCTATTACTTGAGATTCTAGCTTCTCATTTCCATCTGCATTTGTACACAACAGAATGGAAAGCCTCTCTTTTCTTTTCTTGCCTCCTTGACTCTCCTTTCATGTGAAGACTTCTTTCTGCAAGAAAATGGGAAAAAGTACACTTTCATTATTATTAAAAATATATTGTGACTGCCTCTAGGGTAGACTGATAAGCATTCTGGCTTCTCAGCGCAGAGGTCTAGGTTCCATTCCCAGCTGGATTCTCCCTACTTTCTCCAGAGTCTGAAGGTATGACTGAGAATGTGAATGAATGTCTGATTAAAATTTTATACCTACAGAATTCAAACCTAGCAATAAGAACTAAATGAAAACCAGTGAAAAATCATTGCTGATGAACAATTGTCCCCAGAGTCAAAGCTGCTGATATGACCTTAGATGTTAAAATGAAATATAAGTGGAGCAAACAAAAGAAATATATATTTCAAACTGTACTGTTTTTTTTAATTCCAGAAGCATTTCATTCTTCTTACAGTGAACTGTTACTTAGTTTGGGTATTTTCCTCCTTTACAGGTATTATATAAATTGACTGCATCTCATGCTTTATAGGCATAGAGTTTTAATGCTTGGAAATTGTCTATTTGCAAATTTATTGCTTCTTTTTTTTCCCCCAAGTTTTCTTTCCATTATGTTGTCATCAATTGGGATGCTGTTAGCACACACTTGCCAGAACCACTCAAGTAAAATCATCTCCACTTGTTCATTTTTATAAGAATTCAAACTTTTCATATTTCCTTTAAGTTGCTTCCTAAAATATCTTTCGTTGTTTTAATTTTCTTCTTGGTCAGAATTATTGTGGTAAATGATGAAGATGGTAGAAAACCTAGGTCTTATCCATTTTGCTTGGTTAAGATCACCAGCAGCTTGTGTCTTTTATAAGTGGGAGAGCTGTTAGAAAATTTATGAATTAGTCACATATCTTGAGATATCAGTTATATATCAGCTCCATGTGCCGTGATTTGCAGTTACCAAATTTCTGAATAGCTTTTTCATTGAAGTTCAGGATATTTGTCACCTTTCCATTGAAAGCATCCGAAGGGCAGTCAGTCTCTCCTAACGCATGGTGCAGTGTAAATAGGTCTGGATTCTCTTCAAAGAAGAAAAACAGCATTCTGGTTCACTCATAGTTAGTCATAGTTAGGTTTACAGCAATATGAATAAGATAAAGGGAGTTGAAGGTTGTTACACTACATCACTAAAACGTTCTTACTTGAACGCGTTTCGGGTGACGGTTTACTCCCATCGTCAGCATGTTTTCAACTGATTTTGCCGGTTATTGTCTGGGGAATGTGTGTGGCTAGTGGTGTTCTCTGGTGCTGGGCTGATGAACCTCCAAAGGCTGCTGGGTGGCGGCAGTTCAAAATTCATTAGGTGATTCCTGTGTTTGACAATATGTATTTTTTCCCAGATGTCCAATTCATTGCTGCTATTGATCGGTTTTAAGAGTTTTATGTTTGGAGTGATATGGTTTGAAGACCAGAAATGATTCAAAGACCATATGCTCTTTAAGTCTTATTTCAAGATTTCTTTTGGTTCTTCCTATGTATACCAGGTTACAGTCATTACAAACAATTTGATATATACCAGCTGATTTATTGTTGGGGATAGGATCGTTTGTTCTGTTGCATAGTAGTTTCTGTATGTTGTGGTTATTCTGTGGAGACAAGGTGATGTTGTAGTTCTTGAAAATCCTTTGAAATTTATGATGTGTCCAAGGGTGATAAGTGAATTTCCTGTATGCTTGTGGTTTTTGTTGTCTGAGTAAAGTAGTCATTTGTTGGATGTATTTGTGTCTTTCAAATTTTTTTATCTGCTTATGTGTTGTTTTTTTCTGGTATCCATTCATAGTGGCTATGTGGATAATGTGTTGGTATTCTTTCTGGTATTCCTCTTCCTCCAATGGTACATGTACTAACCTGTTTGTAATACTATTTAAATTTGCATGTTTGTGGCTTGTAGGATTGTAGCTATTGTATTTAATATAATGTTCTGTGAGAGTTGGTTTTCTGTAAATGCCAAATGTTAGTTTGTTGTGTGCATTATTTCTGATGATCCTGATGCCTAGGTAAGGTAATTGGCCATTGTTTTCTTATTCTATAGATCTTTTTTGTAAGTTCAATTATTTCAAAGCATCTTCTGAAAGTTTTTTTGGAACAATAGCAAGAACATCATCTATGTACCTATACCAGGTTTTGAATAGATGTGGGAAAGATTTAGTAATATGGCATTCAAAATGGCTCGTATATAGTTCTGCTAAAAATGGTGAAAGGGGGTTTCCCATAGTTAGGCCTAACCCCCTTTCACCATTTTTAGCAGAACTATAACAATGTTAACTGTTCTGGACTTAAAGTTCCATCTAGTTGTGCCCCCATATGGTATTCAATTTGTTACACAAGAATCCAAAATGAAAGACCTCTGTGGTGATGGCATTTAAGTTCACAAAAGTATTCTGGCTTTAGTTTTGGTTACAAGCTCTTTCCATTGCCAGATTTAATTGATGAGTAAAGCTGTGTAAGAAATGAGCATTGGGGATACACATCCTTAACCTTCATCTGCACACATTTATCGCTCCACTCATCACTGAGTGCCATCCTATGTATGACCTATCAGCTTATCCTTTTCATTCTTTAAAATTACAGCAAGCTGTGATAGAATGCATTCTGTTATGTTTGTTGCATTTTGGCCAGAAGATTCAAAGAAACCCCAGAATCTCTCAACAGGACACCCTCAACTATCATAATATCTTAGCACAAGGACAAGTTGGAAACTAATATGTCCATTATCTTGTCTGCCATGACATCCTCACATTCAGTGTCAGCTAAAATATATTCTCAGCAGACTTCCAATATGCCCTCTAATAGTTTTCATTTTGTCCTTTAAAGGAAGAAGCACTACACAAAAACTACATTAAATTGAACTAATATTTAACTCACCTATCAGCGCTCACTGAAATTGTCTCACCATGGTAACCCATGTGGTTACGGATGCGATGTGCGGTGGTCTTTAATGTTATATTTAATTTGTTTATTGAGCCCCATGTTTGGGAGCCAATTTGCGACGGTATTACTTATAATGTTGGTGTATTTGTGTTTACTTCACGTGGTGAAGTCATCTTGTGATGTGATTCATTTGTTAGGTTTGTTAGCTCCATCTGGTGTTAGCAATTTGCGGCAGTATTAGTGTTTGTTTGAAAGAATGCTACTGTTATTTTATTTAATTTTGGTTCTCTGTTCTCCGGCTAGCTATTATCCTTTTGGTCGAGCACTTCTCTTTATACAGGTTGTGTAAACGGAAAGGAATCTTTTATCCAAGGATAACACTGATGAAAGAATTTGTTTTACACTTTTATTGTCGAACACATTTACTATCACATTTACACATTGATCTTGACACTCGCCAAACTGAAACTGTTATAATAACTTCATTACTGATCACTCTTAATTCACGTACTTCAACTTTTAGTATAATTTACTTTACAACATTTAAGATTTTTTATAACTCTGTTACGCGTAACCTGCAAATTGATAACCGACGTGTACCGTACAAATGTTTTCGATGAACTGACGGACTGAAGGCGACGTGTAGTGTATAAAGATTTTTGATGAACTGACGGGAATGCGACGTGTAGTGTACAAAGAATTTTGATGAACTGCTGACCGAAGCACTTTACCTCAAACCTAGCCTCTATTTATACTCCTACACCCAGATATGCCTAAAGATTATAACTGAGCTGCAATTGGCTAATAAAACGCGCCAACATTAGCGTCTATTTTATATCCAATGAAAATTATGAATACATATGCTCTAGGGAAATGTTCCAGAAGATTCTAAAAGAAAAACGCGCCAATATTACGTAACTTCCTCGTTTCCAATAATGATAAACAGCTCACCCCCTCGCTGCATTATTGCACGCTATTATTGTCAGTTTCAGTAAGGCAGTATAAACTTACTTCCCAACAATAATTACAATAAACAAATATCTCAAATTAATGTCACACAAAAAATGCATATTTATACTATAATCATTCTTTACATTTAAATAATTTGTGATACAAATTACTGCATCAGATGGACTGCATTTGCTGCAGCCTAGTCTGGCACATGCAGTGTGTGTGATGGAGGAGGGAGAAATGGAATCAAGAGCTTTGGTTGAAATGAATGCCAATGGGACTACCAGATGCAGTGAGGGAAATAGCCAGTATGGTAGAAAATTATTGAAACAAGGAACAAGGACATATGATGCTAGACGATCTAGTTCATGCCAGAGTAATGTTTGCAGATTGAAATGTGCAAACATGAGCTACTTTCTAACAAATTCATTAAACTAATAAGTTTTTTTCAGGTTAATCCTAATTGGCGGGGGGGGGGGGGGGGACTGCAGCCTCGCTTCACACACTGCCACTGGTTAAGATTCACTCTACTCCAATAATAATACTCTGCCTCTTATTCAAAATTATTCTTGGGTGACCTGTAACATTAAACCTTCTTATTTGAAAGAAATAGTTTTGGTATGCTAAATTAGATCATAAGGTGAAAATCCTTCACATAAGGTCCCCTTACAAAGCACTAAAACAATGCTAAAACCAATTTTTTAAGATAAAAAATGTGCATTATAAATTATATATCAGATAGCACAATTCTCTTTAGTAATATAAAAATAAGTACCTTTATAACTGCTCAACTGTTATGGATGGAACTCATTTACCAACTTTCACCACACATATGTGTTAAGAACAGAAAGGTTACACCAAGCTCTACTCATAGTCAGAAGCTGTGGGATATGTATTGTATTTAAAATATAGTTAATTTTATTGGACCAGATTTCTACATAAGCTCTGTGAGAGAATATGTTTAATGTTTGATATAGTTTCAGAATATTCTAGCTGAGTTTTGCTCTTTTTTCTTTTACCCTATTTATTTTATATAACTGTAACGATGTGGTCTACTGCAATAACTATATTAAGAGATACTTGTGACTCAGTTGTCTCGTCCCCGTACCATACCATTTTGCTTTGTCATGCTTCCACAGAGTTCTTAGAGCTAGGCAACTGTACCTCTGCTTCTATACATTAGGGGCAGATGGTAGCTTCGACACATGTTCATAGAGACCTTAGTGCCAGGCAACTGTAACTCTGCTTCTACACGTGCTAGGCAAATGGCATTAGGATGTTGTCCAGTCTACCTGCTTTCATTATCTGTGGATAGATGGCAGAGTATTTACTATTACTATCTGTTTTCATTTTTACTTTCTCTACTACGTACAGTAAGTAGGGGAAGTATTGTATTCCACTCAAAAATTCAATACCAAGATTTCACCGGAAATACGTGTTTTGAGACACCCTGAATCCAAAAAAAGCATTTTTGGAAACATGTCCGTGTGTGTGTCTGTGTGTCTGTCTGTCTGTGAACAGCATAACTCAGAAACGAACAGTCGGATAAACACCAAACTTGGTATTTAGGTTCAGTATCTTCCAGAGATGCGACACGAAGGTTTTCAAGAAAATCCCCCCACCCCAGATTACCCTTTACATGGAAGATTTTTCGAAAATTTTAATTTTCTCAAAAATGACTCTAACGATTTTGATTAAAATATCATATGTTTAAGATATTTTCATGACAAATAAAATGTATATCTTGAATTTTCTGGGAATGTCTCCAAAAGCATTCTCCATTGTGAACGACTTTTGCATAACTGGTAAACCATAAGAGATAGACAAAATTTTACTACACAAAAAATGTAGATCGCGTTAAAATACACAATTTATGTCATATACCTTTTTTTTGTTGAGTGAACCATTTTCGAGATATTGCTTGTCATTCCCTTAAATTTTTCAATACTTATTTTCTAAAATGGGAATTCGTTATTCATTTTTTTGTCTTGGATATGCAAAGAGTTATAATCTGTGGCAAAGGGAATGGTGCTGCACCTAGCAACCAGCTATTAAGAGATATGTATGTGCTTAAAGGCTACTATATTTCTATATTGCCCTTGTAAATATATATTCCCCTTACATCTACAAGAAAATTAGCAATAAGATAGAGTTTGTAAATGTTTATCTCGATTAACATGAAGTAGATGAGAATAAGTGTTTGTAAAAATAGTTTGTACAAGAGTAGAGAAAGTCATGTGAGTGTAACACATCAGATTTTTACTATTATTTTAAACCTAAGGTGAAATTTTGGGTTGTGGCATTAATAATCCAATCTGTATTTACCTTGGCAACAGAGGAAACCACAAAAACTCTCCAGTCAGATGGTTGGTCTATGGGATTTGATCCCAGGACCTCCTGATTGCGGGCATTTGTGCTCTTGTTGTAATCTTGATTTAAAATATATGACAGATTAAATTTTAATTGGCAATATGGTAGGCCTAACTACACCTCACCAACAGCATATTTCTGGCCATGTAAAAGAGGCTGTTTTATGGCAGAGAGCAGCTCAACCCGTATTAAAATGAACTTGCTATGAATTTTGCTGATAAAGCACAGCATATTGGAAGGTCAAACCTATCCACTGCTGCAATGTATGCAAAAATAATTTATAGTCTAGCATGCAAGGCCATGCTATTCTGCATACAAGTTGAATTTAATGTCTAATCAGGTGTCTTGTTCAGGCCTTACTGTTTTGAAGAAACTCACATATCAAATAATGACAAGGTAGCTTTGTTCCATAAACATTTTGGAATGTATTTCCCTTTACACAAACTTTCAGAAAGCATTGGATTTTGTAAGATATGGTTTTGACTATAGTGTTGTAACACAGGAGTGGTGGATGCAGAACGTGGTCAAGCAGTGGTTCAGCGTCGTCTTGCACAAAATGAGGAATTGAAATCACTTCTTCAAGAGATAGAAGAAAAGCTGGGACCAGATACCTACGCAGAACCAGAGCCAGATGTCTCAGTAGCTATGGTAGGTTTAATTTTAAGATAATTGTGAAATCATTGAGTTGTTTATGGTAAATAATTCCTGAGTTTTAAATCTGAGACAAAAGCTATAAATAAATAGTCTTTGGCATAAAATATGTAATTTTGGCCAAAAATCTTACAGGTAAATGATGGAGGCAATCAAAAAGAATATGTCTGCTCACATCCAAAACTAGAAAAGTTAAGAGAAGTGGTTGTAGGCCATTTTAGGAGCTTCCAGGAGAAGAATATTGTAACACGTGCTATGATCTTCTGTCAGGTATGTGAACAGAAAAAAGCTATATTCATCTTTATAGGTACTGCTATAAGTTATTCATTAGTCATTCACTGTTTTTGATTGATTGATTGATATATTTATTTACTATTCATTGAGTATTGAAACACTTAACAGCTCCTAGGAGGAACTGTCCTTTATAAAGGTGGGACTTCTTTATAAAATAATTAATGCAGCCAAGCAATTATTAGATAAATCAAAACTAAGTTTAAAAACAATCTTATGTGTTACATTCACATAACCTTCTTTACTCACTCTTCTACAAACTATTCTTTCATAAGCTTATTCTTCTGTCTACTTCTTGTTAATTGATATAGACTTTCATTACACAGTTCATTGTAGGTATAAGTAGGCTAAAATCATACCCAGATTTTTAAAAAGTGGATCGCTATTTGATGCTTTTGAAATTCCGTGCATCTCTGGATGGCCACGAGAAAAAATGAATAGCAACTTCTCCCTTGAAAAAAGTAGGAGTACTTGAAAATTAAAACCAATAATAAAGAATATCTCAGAAATGGTAAACGCCTCAAAAAATTTTGACATAATGAAATATTTTTTGTTGTTTGTTTTTGTAGTAAGATTTTATCTAATTCTTACAGTTTATCAGTTATATTAAAGTCATTCAGGATGAAGAGGGCTTCACAGACGTGCGCACACGCACGCACGCACGCACACGCATGCACTCACGCACCCACCCACACACACGCACCCACGCACACACACACATACACACACACACACACACACACACACACACACACACACTAAGAGGTGGGGAGGAAATGCCATGCTGGATGGAATATAAACTCCCAATTAAGATGTTTAGTTCAACAATATCATTGCTACAGAGCAACGAAGTGTGCAACGCAACAATTTACACCCATACATGCTACAGTATTTTAATCAAAATCGTAAGAGCTATTTTGAGAAAATAAAAAATAATGAACAATTTTCCTTGTAAAAATAGTTTTAGGTGAGGGGATTTTCCTGAAAATCCTCTATGTCGCTTTCTTGAAACATGCTGAGCTTAAATACCAAGTTTCATGTATAATGCTGCGGCAGAATTATTTTATGCAGATTTGTTTTCGTTGGGTTCTTTATACTTTAATTTGAGCTATAAGTGTTCTTTATTAACCTCAGGACATTATTACAGGATAGAAATAATTTAAAGGCAATTAATTCTTTCCTAACTCAAATTACATTTTATTTAATAAATTTCTTTAATACTTCAAAATTAATTTGCAATAATCATTTCATTCCAACTTATTAATTATGTTTATATCCAGGTGTTTGTTAATATATTCAAAGTTTAAGTTATCTTTATACTATTGTAATGGTAATTTGATTGTTTAAATGATGGCTGGAGATCCTGATCTGAACAGGATGAGAGCTGGTGAAGAACTGATGAACTAACTCATTTCTACCAAAAGTTGAATACTGTTTACTTCTTGGTAATGCCTTTTTGTTGTTTAATATTTTCTTTGTAGCAAATAAGAGATTATACTTTTGTTTAGTTTTCCATGGACACCTAAAGTAATTGTAAAAATTTTTCTCTATTATAATTTCAGTTAAGGTTAGCATCATGGAATTTTTTTTAGGGGGGAAATTTTCCAAACGATGACCGATGTCGTCTAATGTTTCTTCGGTAAGAACCAAACGCCGTCTTTTAGATTTCTTAGCCTGAACACTTCCTGTGGCTTGAAATTTACTGTAAAGTTCATGGATTGTTGAACGGCCTGGAACTTTTACACCTGGAAATCTTTCTGCAAATCGTACTTTCACTTGGCGAGCTTACTAAGTTAACATATTCGAATTAAAAATAAATACACGCAGTGCAGTAGAAAATATATGCTGAGCCATAATATACAAAGATATTATGGACAAAATAATAAATAACTGAACTACATCACATCACCGTCAATTCAATACTGCACTTCACGCTGCAGAGCTAAACCATTTCAGGTTGTTATCCTTTAATTGTATTATGTTCTTTGTTAAGTACTATATTCGTAAGATTACTTGGGATATTATTCCTTATATTATGTTTTAAAAATTGACATACATGTTTTCTATTTTATTTATATTATATTTCAAGTTATTAAGCATACGTTATGTATGTTTATTCGGTAGACGTTTGTCATAAATTCCTTTAGTTTCACATGCATGGTCACCATGGATACACATGCTAAAATTTTCAAACATGTACGTATATACATTTTCGTTTACTAATTTAATTTATACTTCTTTGAAGGGTTTCAATTTATTTTTATTAAAATTCCATGATCTTTCCATTTAATTTTGCAGCTGAAATGTGTAATTTCCAAATTGTTTTATAATCAACAACGGTCCTATATATAATAATTCCATTTTTTAGTTTCTTTTTGTTGAAGCTTTTGAAATATTATGTTCTTTTGGAAGAATTTTATCTCCTGGTTCAAGTAACCATTTGTTTTTTAATCTTTTAGCGCTTTCCTTTTGTTTATTGGCTTTTTCCCATAATGTTATAAATGCAAGTTGGCACATTTCTTTTTCAGTCAGTTCTTCCTGTGCTGCCATGTTCGTAGAAAGTCAAAGATTAAATTTTTAGGTTTTTCGCTTAACATCAGTTCTACTGGAGCAAATTTAGTGGTGGTATTTATGTGTTATTTATAATTTCTTCAATATATTCATATTGGTCAACCAAGGAGGTATGTTCTTCGTGACATAAAATTCTTAAATAAACTGAAATATCTCTCATTGTTCCTTCAGTAGGATTTCCCTGTAGATAGTATACTGGCAAATAGTATAATTTAATTCCGAATTTGTTTATTGTATTTTGGAATAGCTTGCCCTTATACATAGTTGCATTATTTGATAGTATCACTTGCATTTTACGTTGTTTACGTATGCAATCTTTTATTATTTTATTTAGGCAGGTTTTACTTTTTATATTTTTAACAGGGAATATTTTTGTAAATTTTGTGAAAATGTCAAGCATCACAAAACATCTTTACATTCGTGTTTGCCTATTGGAAGTTCTCCATGTTCATCAATAGTTATGTTAGGAGGCATTTTTTATCTATGATTGTCTGGTGAATAACATTGTATTTCACGTTCATTGGCCATGTTTTTTGACATAACTCGCATGTAGGTATTAATCTTTATACTTTCTTTCCCAGATATTTAATATAAAGCATTTCTGCAATAGTCAAAGTGTCTTTTCGCTTCCGGAGTGTACAAGTGAATGATGGAAAGCAAAAATAATTTTGCTCTGTTTTGATTTTGGTACTATCATTTTCCATTTCTTTATATAAGTTTCGTGTAATTTGAATAAGATTCTGTTAAGTTCCCTATTTTGACAGCAATCCTAGGCTTTATTTCAGGAGCTTTTTTTAAACATTTCTTTTCATTCTGTATCCTCTTGTTGCAATTTAATTACATATATATCTCATTATGGGGTTGCTTATTATTTCTGGGATGTGCTTTTCTGATTTTAACCTAAAAGTGTATCTTTGCTTGGGATATGTTTAATTTCTGTATCATGTGAAGTTATTTCATGAATTATTTTGCAATTTTTTAATCTGTTAGTTTACATTTTTGTATAAATGACAGCTTACATGGTCATTATATATGATTATTTTGTAACTATACACACATTGTAGGCGGCGCCGTGGCCGAGTGGTTAGACCACTCGCCTCCCACCGAGGCGGCCCGGGTTCAATCCCAGGGACCTGCATGTGGGATTTGTGGTGGACGAATCGGCATCTGGGCGGTTTCCCCGCCATTCATTCCACTAACTGTTCCATCATCACCTTTCCTTTCATCCATTTCACCAACATTTCGTTTCATCTACTTTCTTCATCTCATACCAGGCATTGGGCTGCTCACCCATCCTGGATGCTCTGTTTGATCCATGAGTGTCTGCTCCTCGACGGGCCTCTGACCCCAGCACCCACTTATAAGTCCTGGGGGTTGTAAGTCCTACATAAGAGGAGGGTAAACAGATAATGAATGAATGAATATATACACATTGTTTAAAGTTTTGTAGTGCAAAATGTATGGCTGCAATTTCCAATTCTGTTACATAAGAGTTAGCTTCAATTTTATTTAAAAATCTAGATGCTATTGCAATTACATGGTTTTCATCTTGTTCATCTCTATGTGCAAGTACTGCTCCAAAAGAATCACTATACATTAAAAAAATCTGATGTGTTACTCTCACATGACTTTCTCTACTCTTGTACGAACTATTTTTACAAAAGCTTATTCTCCATATGCTTCATGTTAATCAAGATATCAAGATGTTAATCTTATTGCTAATTTTCTTGTAGATATAAGGGGAATTGGTAGGCTTTAAGGGATAGTCAAATATTTTAAGAACTGGTTGCTATGTGGAGTATTCCATTCTCTTTGCATTACTAGGAAAATTTAAGGGAATAACAAGCAATATCTTGAAAATGGTTCAGTCAACAAAAAAAATGTATATGACATAAATTGTGTATTTTAATGCGATCTACATTTTTTGTGTAGTAAAATTTTGTCTATCTCTTATGGTTTACCAGTTATGCAAAAGTCGTTCACAATGAAGAATACTTTTGGAGACATTCCCAGAAAATTCGAGATATACAATTCATTTGCCATAAAAATGTCTTAAACTTATGGTATTTTATTCAAAATCGTTAGAGCCATTTTTGAGAAAATTAAAATTTTCGAAAAATGTTCCATGTAAAGGGTAATCTGGGGTGGGGGGATTTTCTTGAGAACCTTTGTGTCACATCTCTGGAAGATACTGAACCTAATACCAAGTTTGATTGACTTTTTTGAAGATTTAGAAGCTAGTAACAGTGATGTGTCATAATTTAAAATAAAGAGAGTTGAGGGTTGTTACACTACATCACTAAAATATTCTTACTTGAACGCGTTTCGGGAGACGGTTTGTTCCCATCATCAGCATTTTCTCAACTGATTTTGCCGGTCATTGTCTGGGGGATGTGTGTGGCTTGTGGTGTTCTCTGGTGCTGGGCTGATGAACTTCCAAAGGCTGCTAGGTGGCGGCAGTTCAAAATTCATTAGATGATTCCTGTGTTTGACAATAAATGACTACGTTACTCAGACAACAAAAACCACAAGTATATAGAAAATTCACTAATCATCCTTGGACACATCATAAATTTCAAAGGATTTTCAAAAAATACATCACCCTGTCTCCACAGAATAACCACAATATACAGAAACTACTATGCAACAGAACAAAAGATCCTATCCTCAACGATAAATCAGCTGGTATATATCAAATTGATTGTAATGACTGTAACCTGGTATATATAGGAAGAACAAAAAGAAATCTTGAAATAAGACTTAAAGAGCATATGAGATGCATTTACCAAAAGCAGCTAGATAAATCAGCAGTAGCACATCATTTCTGGTCTTCAAATCATGATATCACTCCAAACATAAAACTCTTAAAACCGATCAACAGCAGCAGTGAATTGGACATCTGGGAAAAAATACATATTGTCACACACAGGAATCATCTAATGAATTTCGAACTGCCGCCACCCAGCAGCCTTTGGAAGTTCATCAGCCCAGCACCAGAGAACACCACAAGCCACACACATCCCCCAGACGATGACTGGCAAAATCAGTTGAGAAAATGCTGACGATGGGAACAAACCGTCTCCCGAAACGCGTTCAAGTAAGAATATTTTAGTGATGTAGTGTAACAACCCTCAACTCTCTTTATTTTAAACCAAGTTTTATGTTTATCCGACTGTTCATTTCTGAGTTATGCTGTTCACACACACACACACACACACACACACACACACACACACATGTTTCCAAAAATGCTTTATATGCATTCAGTGCACCTCAAAACATGTATTTTCTGTGAAATCTTGGTAGTGAATTTTTGGGTGGAATGCAATACTTCCCCTACTTACTCTATGTAGTAGAGAAAGTAAAAAGGTAAATTTGGATTTGGATGTTCTAGGAGGATTGCATTTTGGAACAAATCTTCAATTTTCTCGAACTCTTCTTGATGTTTTATAAACCGTTCCTATTTGAAGTCTATTCTTAATAATTCTCTTAATGGTGACAATTCCTTAGAATAGTTAATGAATTTGGATTGATATTGTAAAATTTCTAAAAATCTTCTCAATTGTTTTAAATTTCTAGGAGGAGGAATACTTTCCACAGCTTTAATTCTTTCTGGATTCGGTTTTATTCCTTCCAGAGAAATTTATGTCCTAAGAATTCCACTTCTTTTATAAATAATTCTGACTTTTCTAAATTAATGGTCCTATTACTTTGATTGAATTTAGATAATATGTAATTTATATGCTCTAGATGGGATTCAGAATTTTCACTGTAAATTAAGAAATCATCCACATTGAGCATTGAAGTTGTCCATTGTATTACCAAATGCTTTATGCGAAACTATGCCAAAGTGTAGTATTTATATGACTGGTAGCAGTACTTTAATGGACCTCATTAAAGTATTGGTATTCGACCAATCAGAAGTGGCCACGTAACATTGTGAAAGCGCAAGTATCAATTATTCTCGTTTCGATCGACAACGGTACTAGTGCAAGTTTAGAAGAAAGTCAAAATGTCTGACATTAGTAACAGTGACATTCAACTTACACCCCCAGAAATTACGACAAAAGCACTCAATCTTACCAATAACTTGTTGCCACAAAAGTCAAGAAAGATGTACATTGGAAATTCTATTCACAATTCATGGATTAGAGAATATCAAAAGGTATAAATTCATTCTCAGAAAATGTGTTACTGGTGTATTTCGAATAATATATATCAAATCATCGTCCTTGTGGACTCACTTTTCTGTTTTGAAATCCACACTCAACATTAGGCACCAAATTGACTTATCTAAATACTCAAAACTGAACAGCTTACTAAAATGCAAATGAGAGGGATATAAAGGGAAAAAAAACCGAAACATTTACACCTGATGAGTTGAAAACATTTATAAATGAAGCACCTGATCTTAAATACCTCATGATAAAAGTAAGTATTTTTTTTTTTTTTTTTTTTAATGTTACCAAGTAGTTTCTTAAAATTAACAAATGTATTAACAGGCATGGTGAAAAAGTGCTAGATAACATAATTAATATTGTTACACTTAACTACAATTTTTGGAATAATGGGTGCTTGCAGAAGACATGAGTTCCATCAATTAAAAGTTGATAATGTAAAGGATATTGGATCAACTATTCTGGTTACTATCCCAAACACTAAGACAAAATCAACTAGAACCTTTAGTAACAGCGTATGCAACACTCCCTCCTTCTTTATAAATTACCAAAATGGAAAATGCATTGCGCAGAATGTTGGCATAAATAAACTAGGAAATATGGGGAAAGAAATAGCTGCATACCTTAATCTCCCCAACCCCAAGTAATACACAGGGCATTGCTTTTGCAGGAGTTCTGCGACAATTCTAGTAGATGCTGGTGGCGACATAACACTAAAATGTCATGGAGGCTGGAAATCCACAACTGTCACAGAAGGATATATTGAAGAATCAGTACAAAATAAAATTGAAATTTCAAACACAATACTAAAATCAGTAGAAAAAGAATACACACAAATTAACATCAATTCACCTTCAACTTCAACTATTCAACAAAGCTCATTCCCGCAAATTCATTTCGCTAATTGTACAATATATTTGAAATAAAGTCAGTTCTGTTCATATTATCATTAGCATTAATTGTAAATGATATTTCAATAAATTCAATTTGTTCTAGTTTTCATTGTCTATACTTTTTTTTTAGTAAAGTGTGTCACATGTTAACAGCTGTTTATAGGGAAGTAATCAATATTTCTGTGTCTGTGTAGTACGTCTCACAATGCTAGCAACATTGTTTGGCACAGGTGCTACAAGGTCATTGTATTGTAACCATAGATAAAGGAATAACAATTGTAACACATCACTCAAACCAGAAACAAATACTTATGAAACCTTTAATTTAGATACATGGTCGAGCATAAACAGTCGTATGAAACTTGACTATAATATATTATTATAAAAGGCTCCCAATAAAACACTATTGCTCGTAGATAAACGAAATGCGCATTTTAAAAGTTGAAATACTTTCCCTCCATGCATAAAGCTGGTGAACTTTCTAACATGTTCATGTAATGGTATTGCCAGAATGATCTAATTTAAAAAAAATGTTTCCCTCCTTTTAATTTTGATATTAACTGATTGACTCCTTCTGGTTTTAAAATGATCTGGTAACGTGTGCGCATTTTCTAGCGTCGATAGTTATCCTTAATTTCCCTCTTTTTTATGGACTCATACCACAGGCTTCATGCAATAAGGAGTAGAAGGTTCTATTATTCTGTCTTGTAACATATCCTGAATAACCTAATCAGCATCTTTTCTTATTGTTAGGTTTTGGTCTTGATTTATGAGCATTTGGAGTGATGTTTGTAACTATAAATATGTCTGTGTGTGTGCGTGTGCGTGTGCGTGCGCGTGCGTGTGCAGATTTTTTATTACATACTCTTTTGTTCAGTATTAAAATTTCTTTTAATATATCTTTTTCTTTATTATTTAAATTATATCTTCATTAACATTTACTTTTGCATCTTCATTTATTAACAGAAAGTTATCTTGAAGATAATTGATTTCCTGGTTGCCATTGCATCCTTGACAAAATATATGGTTACAAAATTCCATTTCTCAGTTTTCATATATCTCATTACTTACATTAGTATCTATTCACCAATATATCTTAGTGTAGTTTTATATTTTCAACAAAAAGTCTTTCGTCCATGCCTATTTTCTCATGTATATCATACTTGAATCCTACACATTCTTCTTCTATAAATTTTATAACATGTTTGATTTCTTTATGTAATTTATAAGTTCATGAGTTTTATAATTTATTTTAGAATTCCAAAAATTTAGTGTATTGCTTCGAATTATTAAAGGTGTAGTTAATTTTGGAATTACCAATGCTATTAAATCAAATTCCCAGTCATCCATTTTTATCTTATCCTTACTTGATATTTAATATGTTCTTTGTTTCTCCTAATAGCTGTACTACAATATATGCCGCATGCTGGTAAAAATTCTGTCAAATTTTTGTTTGTTATTTTTCTAAATAAATGTTCATCACATACAGAAGTATTTGCACTTGTACTGATCATTGCATTTAATTCGCTAATCCAAACTTTTAATTTGATTAAAGTTGGATTTGTCGTTTATTATTATTATTATTATTATTATTATTAATTAAGATTTTCACCAAGTTTAATTAAAATATCAATAGGTGTATTAATTTTATCAACTCTTATGCCACATTGATCAACCTTGGAGACAAAACTGACCTTGACCTTGACCTTGTTTTCCACTGGGTTGATCTTGACATTGTTCATGCTGTTACTACTTAAATTTTCCTTGTTTGTGTTTGCTCCAATTGATTATTATTCACTGTTCCATCATGTTTTGCTTTCTGTGCATCCCAGTATCTATTATTCCTATATCTAGCATTCGTTGTAAAATTAAATTAAATTGAGTTTTATTTATGGATGCTGTTTAACTACAGGTGTCCCATTCTATATTGGACGTGAAAGACCTGTAATTTTGCTCAGAGGCCTCTTTATCAAGCTTGAGGTTCTTTTACGTGCTGTAAACCTACGACACGGGAGCACCGGCTTTACTTCCCTTCCGAAGGAAGCCATGCTAAAGATTTTTATGCCTAAAAAATCCTACGCCCTCTGCTGGGTTTGAATCCGCATCCTTGGGAAGCATTCCTTGTATATGGCCCTCTTTGATTCGTTAAGTATTTCCAGCAAAATGTTATATAATTGATCTGGTTATCTTTGTGATGGCCTGCTCATTGTATGTCCTTGAAACATGATTAGCATAATTTTGCTCATTCCTGAGTATAGTATGATTGTATTTAATCTTGAATGTTTTGGAATCTAGTGTTGTGGTTTGACATATATCTCTGTTTATATGCCTCCTTCCCTTTGTAATTTTTCTTTTCATAATTTTTTACTGTGTTGGTATCATATAAGTTGTGAGTTGCGTCCCACTGACTGTTAGTGTGCTTGTGTATCCCTTGTTTGTTTCCAGGTCTGTCTGTTTTGTATTTTGTGTCTCAAAGCTGTCAAAATTTCTGTAGTGTCCATGATTTTGCTACAATCAACCCTGTATGTACAGTGTCAGGAAAATGCCTAGTTATGGTAGCGATAAGTTCTGACACGAACATGCTCGGTTCCAATAATTTTCCTTTATTGGCAACCTTCATAAAGTAGTCTACTAAAGACAAGCCTTTGGATGGATCGCATCTTCCTGTTGCAAGCTTGATTCTTTTCACCGGACCCCAGTATCTCAATAGCAACTGATTCCTGAAGGATGAATAAGATTCATGTCCTGCTATTGCAAAGCTCAACCACTTCTAGGGCTTTATTCTTGAGGCTTTTCTTTTCAACATTATTTTCAGCTTGCTCAGTGTTCTTTTTACTTTTAAGTATTCTTGTAATTCTTTCACAAACAACTTTGGATTGTCTCCTTTGTCTTTGTCAAAATTAGGTGGTGTGATTTAATGTAATATGTTGTTTGCGTAACATGTAGTGTGTGTGTGTGTGTGTGTGTGTGTGTGTGTGTGTGTGTGTGTGTGTGTGTGTGTGCGTGCGTGCGTGCGCGCGTGCGTGCGCGCGCATGCTTCCCCCCCCCCCCCCCCCCCCCCCCCATCTTTTTGGACTTTGTTGTTTTGCCAAACATCATGTATATATTCATTTGAATTATAGTTATCGTTACTAGTTTGTAATGCATGTGCAACTCTATTTATTCTTTCTAAAGTTTCTTGTTCTTTTTGAAGTTTTTCTTCTAACATTTTTAGTTGCTCATGTTTTTCTTTCCCTAGCTCATTATTATGTTTCATATTATCTATTTCATTTTGCTGCAATTGCATTGCATTTGACACATATTTTATTTCTGATATTGCTATCTGCTTCACATTTTCACTATTTAAAATTTCTTTTCTTACTATTTCTACTTCTTTACACAATTTCTTTACTTCATCTGTTTTATTTCAGAATTGTTTTGACAAGTTTTCATGACTTCAGTTTCCTAATTGCACTCTTATACTACTGACTTTGTTTTCTATACTATTTGTACATTCTAGCATTTCATTTCTATATTTGGCCATATCTTCTTCTAACATTGGTTTATTCTCTTTTACCTCAATTTCCAAATTACTCATATTATTACCAACAATTTCAATCCTATTTTACAAGCTACTTTTTACTTCATTCAAATTATTATTTATGATTTTCATGTTATTTATACATTCTTTTCTTCCGTTCTTATTTCTTGTTTTAATTCTGTATCCTGTACTTTCCTATTCTCAGAATCTTCCTTTCTATTCTGATCTATCCTCTGCCCTAACTCTTGTTCTAATTCTTTCTTGCTTCTTTCCTACTTCTTCCTATTTTTTGTTTTAACTCTGTTACCCAATTTTCTTATTGTCTGAATCTTCCTTTCTACTCTGTTCTATCCTCTGTCCTAATACTTGTTTTAATTTTTTTCTATTTTGCTCTATCCTTTTTACTAACTCTTGTTCTTATTCTTTCCTACTTCTTTCTATTTCTTGTTTTAATTCTATCATCTCATATTTTCTAGATCTGAATCTTCTTTTATAATTTGTTCTATTCTCTGCCCTAATTCATGTTCTAAATTAGCTATTTCTCTTTTCCTATTATTCTCAGACTCCTTCATAAATTTATTCAAATCTTGTAATGTTAATCCCATTTCCTTTTCCTGACCTTTTTCCTTAGACACTTCCCCTACCATCTCTATATTTCCTACTTCTTCCCTAGCTCATCCTACTACTGAATTTTGAGTGTTCATCCTGGATGGTAGTATCTTTTTACTTCTCAACAACATAAAATGTGGAAAAAAAAAAAACCCTTGCTCCTACGATTCAATGTCTTCTACTGTTACAATCCTCTTTGTCTCGCTGGAGTCCTTGGCTGTCTGATGTTTGCCGTCTTGTAGATGATGCACCCCGTCATGCCATTGTCATATTGTCGTTAATCATCCTTCAACCTTCTTTTAGTGCCATGTATGTTGCCTTCTTATGGTATTATCCCCCTTTTTTTTAATTGGAATCTTCTTTTAAATGCTCTTGCCCCATGCTGGGAAAGCCAAATGTGGCAGAATTATTTTAAGCAATTTTGTTTTCATTGGGTTCTATACTTCAATTTGAGCTACAAGTCCTCTTGATTATTCTCAGGGAATTATTACAGGTAAGATTCCAGGTTAAGAATAATTTAAAAGCAAATAATTCTTTCCCAACTCAAATTACGTTTAATTTAATAAATTTCTGTAACACTTCAGAATTAATTTCTAACAATTATTTCATTTCATGCCAACTTATTAATCACATTTATATCCAGGTGTTTGTTAATATATTCAAAGTTGAAGTTATCTTTATACTATTGTAATCGTAATCTGATAGTTTAAATGATGGCTGGAGATACTGATCTGCACAGGATGAGTGCTGGTGAAGAACTGATGAAGAAATAACTCATTTCTGCCAAAGTTGAGTACTGTTTACTTCTCCTTGGTAATGCCTTTTTGTTGTTTTATATTTTTTTATAGCAAATAACAGATTGTATTTTTGTTTAGTTTTCCTTAGTTACCTAAAGTAATTGTAAAAATGTTATCTATTTATAATTTCAGTTAAGGTTGGCCATGTCATGTTTTAAATTGCTATTTATAATAAATAAATTTAAATCTGGACAAACAAGTATTAATAAGTAACAAATTCATTCATTCATAAATAAACAAATAAATGCCATAATCATAATGACAACACCAAAACTGTATACACAACTTAATACATGGATAATGTGATATTGCAATAAATTAACCCCGCAATGACTGATTCGTATTTACAGGTAAGTCATATTCGGTGTTAAATATATATTTGCATTTCAACCCTCTTTTCGTTTCTGAGTTACGCTATTCACAGACAGACAGACACATACACAGATTTTTTTCTAAATTCAAAATTTGTATTATTTCCCCGTGAAATATCAGTATTGAATTCTTGGATGAATGTAGTATTTCCTCTTCTTACTATATACATTTTAAAAGGTGGCTGTTTGAATTGCAGCATTGATCAAGTGTTTGAATATTATCTGTTAAATTTCTTTCACTCGTATCACGTAAGCTAAGGTCAGAAAGTAAAATCAGATTTGAAAGATTAGGTAACATGTCCAGAACTGAAACTGTAGATCTTTGTCTTTGCCTTACAGCTGAGCTACTGTGACAAGACACCCAAATGTGAATTTAACTTCTTTCCTCTGAGCCATACGTACATCCTGAAGCTACAAGGCAAACTCAGCTACTGTTTTTACTGGCAAATATGATTACACTGATGCTAAAATAATAAAAAGCTTGCTTCTGGTAGTATGTGTGGCTTGTAGCATTGTTGATATAAAAACCAATTATTGTTTTTACTCCAGATTTTTCTTTTTATTTTGCTCAAAAAATTTTCAGTTTTAGTCAGAAGTTATATTATTGCTTTTAAGCTTTTGAGATAATTTGTGCAACAATTGTGTCCTTACCCATCAAAATAAGAATGTTATTGCACCTACTGAAAAATCCACAAATTAAATTGCTTGAATGGATTGAATAATTGAAAAGCCAAAGCTAAAGAGCATAATACTTGAAGCTTGCAAACAGATGAACTAAAATGGATCCTTTCTAGTACATCGTATATGAGATTTTTCATGTCCTTGCTTAAGCAAACTTTTAGCTTGAAAACGATTTTCATTTAGAAACAAGGTTCATCGAAAACCGTAAAAAATAGTCTAGACCATACTAACCTTGTTATTTGAAGAGATCAGATTATCTGATTTTCATCTTAAGCACTGAGGAAGCACCTTGATCCAAATGATGTCCAAATCCATGATACTGACTGATAGCCAAGTGCAAAATTCCTGGTTAAGAGAACCACAGTGACGTTACTAGTTTACCAGGGTAAGGTCATATTTCTGTTTAATTTTGTATTTCGCATATTTTGATACGTGCATATTTTGCATTTAATTGTAAATTTAGCGCTCACTGGGTATGATGAAGCTTGAACCATTGCATTTGTATCTTCAGTATTTTCATTGATTTGCATGCACTGAAGAGAAACTAATAGAATAGAGGAGGAATGTATTTGAAGAAGTCAACATTTCATTTCAAGACTCTGATTGCAAACGCAAACAGTAACTAAAATTTTAAATGTAATTGATGAACAACTCAAGTTCTCTACAGCAAGGAACCATCCAGTATCCCCAGAAACCCTCATGTAGCACAGCAATTTTATGTGACAAACATTTCGAGGATTAATATGTGATGTGAGTGATTAAAGACAGAACATCAGCATGTCACACAACATAATATTTCAGATGTCATTGCTTTGTTATCACCTCAGTGCTTAAAGCTGCCTCTCACACAATGGGAACATAGATGTGGCATGTAAATTTTCAAGAAAATCCCTCACCCCAACTTACCCTTTATAGGAACATTTTTCAAAAATTTTAATTTTCTCAAAAATGTCTAACGTTTTTGATTAAAATATAATATATATTTAAGATATTTACATGTCAAATAAAATCTGTATTTTGAATTTTCTGGGAATACCTCATTGTGAAGTTTTCTTCATTTGGAAGGAACATTGTATAATTTTGTTTTAATGGTAAATTCTAAGGGATACACAAAAAGGAACTGTGTAAAAACTGTGGAACTCTTTAAAACACACAATTTATTTCAAATGAACTTTTTTTGTGGCATCTGCCATTTCTGCGATATCTGTTATTATTGGTTTGAAGTTTTCATTTCTTTGTAATTTTTTAAAATGCTGTCGCTATTCGGCTGTTTCTTGCAATGTCATTGAAAGATTATGGAATTTCAAGGCCAGCATATAGACACACTTTTTTTTTGGCTGTCAATTTAGTTTCCTCTATCCATCTTGTGTCTATAACGAAATGTGTAATAAAACTATTTCTGTAAGGGTTTAACTCGATAAACATAAAGTAGATATAAAAATAAGCTTGCATAAGAGTGATGTGTAGAATTTATACAAAAATAAATTATAGTGAGTAAAGAAAGTGATGTGTATATATAACACAAGACTTTTTGCTAAGTTTTCACCTTGTCTTTAACGGTAACACCAACCATCTATTTGTATTTGATTGTGGAATTGTGTTTGTCTACTAAATCCAGTACCACAGAATTCTCATAGCACTTAAATTCAGCACTCTTGGATATCCTAATGGTTTATCATCTATAGTCTTCGTGGGTCCATTGTGAATGTATTTTGAGACAAGACTGCAAATGGATGAAATATAAGTGGATTGTAGCCTACTAACACCAGCCATTGTCTACACTTTATGTAACTATCAAAATTAACCTCTACGTTCTGAATAGTACTTGGAATTGCTCTGGAGGAAAATAATAATGAGAAAACCAGGTGCTACAAAACAGCAGTATTCAAACCAAGGGTTAGCAATGATGCATGTGTTTTATGACTTTACCACAGTAACAGTTTAACTACGGTATCGTGACAGCTTATATTTCCTGGAATTGATGCACTCAGCATAACAAGAACTTTTATATCAACCTCCATTTAGAACCCTAGGTAAAATTTATCCTATAACAGCAGAACATTTTTCATATACACATCCATGATCTCTTAATAGTATTATGGAATGCAGTAAACTTATTAGTTATTTTTGTAATTAATAATCAAGTGGATCACTCACTCAAAAGGTCACTATTTTATAGTGTTTAGCTTGAACTTTTTTGAAGAGCCATTGATGCAATTCCTACTTAGATGTAGATTTTGCTTTTGGCTGGAAGTATTTGGAGATGAGATCATTGTCAGATGGAAGACTAAAATTTAATAGATGATCCTTGTTCTTCCATATCAGGAACTCCTCATATCCTTTTTCATATTGACAATTCCATTGGCTTTTGGATTGGCTTTATTAATTTTGTCTCTTTACAGATGTTATGATTTATTGTCCAAAAATTATATGTTGTCTAATGCTTGGCATTTGGCAATGAAGCCATTAGCGCTCGTGCTCTCCAGTATTTTTCTATGATGGATCCAGCAGGTAATGCTTTGCAGGTTTGAAGATGTTCTTCAGTCATTTCTTCTTTATTGTTGCATAGAGGGTAATTTGGATTGGTGTAAATTCCTATTTTATTTCTGTGTTTTTCTAAATAGTCCTGTTCTGTGATAATCTGAATTTTGCTACTGCAATTTTACATGGCATTTGAGGAATGATTTCTGGTTTGTTTATGATAATACTCCATTTTTTATCTTTGGCTTTATGTAGTTCTTGCATGTGTGTTTCTTTATATTTACAAATTCTTTTTACAGATGTAAAATGTAAGTTTGTATTGGTGTGTTGGATTAATTTAGAACCTTTCTTTGCAAGAAGATGTAGTTTTATTACCAGTAATTCCATAGTGTGCTGGTATCCATTGTAATAATACTTTTTTCTGAAGCTTTTGTAGTTGTTGGATCATTTGATGACGTTCTTTAATTTTGATGGACATCTTTTTATTTGAGTTTATAGCATAAATAGCTGCTTTAGAGTTTCAAAGAATAACACATTTTTGAAATTTATCTATCCTATATAAAAGTTATTGAAGTGAAAAATGTATAGCCTTTATTTCTGCATCAAAATTTGTTGCATAATGCCCAGTTGGATGGTAGAATGAAAATAATGTACAAGTTATTCCCACTCCTGAACGGTTGTTAATTGTTTACCCATCAGTATATAAGTGCAACCATTCTGCCAGTGGGTACCTCTTATTCACAGCTTCCAATGCTAAAGTTTTTAATACAGGTTTTTGTGTTTCAGATTTAATAACTGTTCTTCAAAGTCTAACTGCATGTTAATTGGTTGAAAAGTTAAAAGGATTCTCTCTGATCAAAATATTTTCTTTGGATTTAAGATTATTTTTAGTTTTTATTCTTGTAACTTTTGATAAGAAATGTTCTTGTGTTTTCAAATTCGTCTGTTGTAACTGTCTTTTTTCCCCATTTTGTTGTTGTTAACCTTAACATTTTATTCATGTTGGATTAGTGCCTATTCTTCTAATGCCAAACATATTGAAGGGGCTTTGTGTTAAAGTTTGCATTGCTGTTATTGGAGTTGATTTTGCACCGCTACTTATTAACCATAGTGCCTGATTTTGGCATACTTCTAGTTTATGTAAGTTTGAGTTAGTTGCTGTAACCACTGCTTCCCCATTATAGAGAACTAGTGGTTTGATAAAGGTTTTATGTGGGTATTTAAAGTCTGTCATGAACTACCCTATTTTGCCGCAGCTAATCTTTTTGGAACTGAAAATCTTTAGTTGTTTTTATTTGTTGTTGCTTTCAGCATAGTTTTGAATTAAAAACGATTCCAAGATATTTTGTTTCTGTTGTTTGTCTTAAGCTTATTTTGTTGAATTGCAGATTTATTTTTGGATTTGTTTTCTTCAGGCTATATGGAATGTTGGGTTGTCCATATTAACAGACATAAAATTATTGTCATTTTAGCTTTTTAATAGATTCATTGCCATTTCCATTGATGTCTTAAATTTAGTTATTTGTTTTGATGATGTCCACATGATCATATCATCTGCAAAAAGAGCTGTCTTTGTGTCTGCACCTGATACAGCTGAGGGAAGATCTTTAACTTATATGTTCAACAGAGTTGTACTCAGAACTGCTCCTTGGGGGATACCCATTTTTATTTGTTGAAATTTGGATGTGTCATCATTGTATTTTTAGCACAAAAGCATTCGGAGATGAACTCATGATCCAGCTTAACATATCATGAGCTTTGTGAGCTTTTCAACTAATTTGTATTTCCATACCGAATCATAGGCTTTTTTGAAATCAATGAATACAGTTAGGGTATCCTGCTGTTTGTAAAGGCATCTTTGACATCTTGAGAAAGTTGAATCACATTTTCTTTTGTGGACAGATGTTATCTGAATCCTGTTTGTGCTAGTGTAAGCAGATTATTAGTTTCTAAATACCAATTTAACCTTGCTGAAATCATGCATTCACTGTTTTTGAAATGATACTTGTTAAGGAAAATGGTATATAATTATTTACAAGGGTGGTCCGAAAAGTTTCCGACCTCAACATGAAGATGGCAGCACTCATAAATAAAAGCTAGTGAATTTCATTGTTCATCTGTTGACAGTTACTCACCAAAGTTTCAGCCATTTTGGACGCTTAGTTGTTATGTAACAGTCGTTTGAGAGAGGTGATGTGAGTGTTTTTATGAAAATGGACAAAATCGAGTATCGAGCTGTCATTAAATATTTGTTTTTGAAAGGCAATACGCCTACGCAAATCAAAGATGATTTGGATTCTGTGTATGGGGACTCTGCATCATGATTTACCACAGTGAAATTTTGGACAGCTGAATTTAAACGTGGCCGTAAGAGCTTGGGAGATGAATGTTCGGGACATCCAAAAATTGCAACTACCAACAAAAACATTGCCAAAGTTCAGCAAATGGTGCTAGATGACCGCCGAATTAAAATGAGGGATAACAGAGGCTATGAACATGTCAAAAGAACGTGTTTGTCACATATTAAATCAACATTTATACATAAGAAAGCTGTCCTCGCATTAGGTGCTGCATTTGCTCACGTTTTACCAAAAATGTGTTCGAATGAACATTTCCAATGCTCTGTTGGTGCAGTTTAGGCGCAATAAATCCAAGTTTTGGCGCCGATTAATTACTGTAGATGCAACTTGGACACACCATTATAGGCCCGAAACAAAAATACAGTCCAAACAGTGGACTGCAAAGGGGGAACTGGTTCCAAAAAAAGCAAAAACTGTTTTTTTCGGCTGGGAAAGTGGTGGCGACTGTTTTTTGGGATAGTCATGGAGTTATTTTAATTGATTATCTTCAAAAAGGAAAAACCATTACAGGAGCATACTACGCATCATTACTTGACAAGCTGAAGGCAGAACTTGCAGAAAAACGGCCACATTTGCAGAAAAAGAAAATCCTGTTTCACAATGCACCGTCTCACACCTCAGCGGTTGCAATAGCAAAAATCCACGAATTACGGTTTGAACTGCTTGACCATCTGCCTTACTCACCAGATCTAGCCCCAAGCGACTTCTTTTGTTCCCTCATCTGAAAATTGTGGACAGGACAGAGATTTTCATCAAATGAAGAGGCAATCACCTTCGTGAACAACTATTTTGCAGAGAAAAATGCTGAGTACTATTTGGACGGGAGATGGGAGCATCGCTGGGAGTAGTGTGTAGAGTTACAAGGAGACTATGTTGAAAGAAAAAAAAAATCTGAAAAAATGTCTTGTATCTTTATTAGGTCGGAAACTTTTCAGACCACCCTCGTATATTATCAGCTGTCTTGTCTTTTTTTAGAATAGGAATTATAAGTGTATTTTTCCACTCTGCAGGAATAGAAGAGGTCCATAATGAATTAAATAGTTTTAGTAATGCATTTCTTCCTTTCTGTAGAAGGTGTTTAAAAAATTCAGCACGTATTTTATCTGGTCCAGGGTATTTATTATCCTTTAACTCACCATTAGCAGAATTTAGTTTACTTATTCCTGACTGAAAATATAATTTGTTTGTTTTTGCTTAATTTAAGATCTTTTTTTTATCCATGTTGCCTTCTTTTGGGCTACCGAGGTAAGTTTATGAAGGGAACTATAGTGTTTGATAAAAGTTTCAGCAATTGATTTGGTGGAGTGAAGTATTTTCCCATTATGTTTAAGAGGTTCCTTCTTTCTTTCTCACTGACATGTGATTTTGTTTATTATTTATAAACTTTTCTAGCATCTTTTGTTTATAATCAAATTTCTCAATAAAATCACTGAAAGTATTTTTCTTAGCTTTAAGAATTTCTTTTTTTAAACTTAGCAGCTGCTTTTCCTCTCCATTCTTGTGTGTGTGTTGGGTCATTGGATGTTTCTGCATTTTTTCTCACTGAATTCCGATCGTTCTTCAGATTAAATAATTCAGTGTTCCAAAAGGGTTTGTAATGCCCAAAATTATATACAGGTACGATTTTTCCACTTCATTATATTTTATATTCCATGGATGTTGCTTAAACCTCACATGAATATTTCTTTTAGATTTTGCTGTGTAACTTGATTGATAGTCATTGCAGCCAGTTGGTAAGTGCTGAAATTTTGTGGTTGGTGGTTTTTTTCAGTGTTATGTAGCTAGGCTTGTTGAATTTTAAATTCAATTTTTGAAGAATGTTCCAGGGTTGAAGTTTTTATTTTTTCTACTATGTGCATAAGGAGGGGAAATATTGTATTCCACCCAAAAGCTTGATGTCGAAATTTCATATAAAATATGTATCTTGGGGCTCCCTGAGCCCAAGAAAAAGCATTTTGAGAAAAAGGTGTGTGTTTGTGCGCACATGTGTGCGTGAACAGCTTAACTCAAAAGTGACAAGTCAGTCTTCCAAGGTTGCAACACAAAGATTTTCAAGAAAATCCCTCTGTCCCAAACTATCCTTTACATGGAAAATTTTTATGTTCTCAAAAATGGTTCTAATGGTTTTAATTAAAGTACCATATGTTTAAGATATTTTCATGACAAATCAATGTATATCTTGAAGTTTCTGGGAATAGCCTGTGAAATGCTCTTCATTCTGGACTTTTTTTTGGTGGGGTGGAGTTAACCATTTCTGAGATATTCCTTGTTATTGGTTAGAGTTTTCCAATACATATTATGTACTTTTCTCAAATGGGAAGTCATTATTCTTTCTTTTCTTTTTTTTTCTCTCTCTTTTTTCTCTTTGTTTTCTCCTGGTCATGCAAAGAGAATGGAATTTCAAAGCCATCACATAATGACCAGCTCTTAAAAGATTTGATTAATGCTTAAGCCTACTATATTCCCTTATTTCCATTGTACTTACAAGGAAATATAAAACAATTTCTACAAATGTTCATCTTGATTAACGTGAAGTAGATGGAAGAATAGGCTTTTGTAAGAATATTTTGTTGACAGATGGGTAGGGAAAGTCATGTGAATGTATCATATCAGATAACATGGTTTGAAACCATAATTTGCCATTTTTAACCTCTAAGAATTGCGTTTAACATTTCAGTTGACTTTCATATGTATTTAATAAAAAGTAATAATGAATACAAATTACTCAACCTATTTTTTCTCGTTCCAAATTAAGAAACCATGAGGTAGAAATAACAATTTCTGATCATTCTATACTAAGTAATTAATGTTTCCCGTTATCATCACGGTCTTCATGTAACAAATAAAACCTTGTGGTTTATTTGCTTTTTTCTTCATGTTATCCATACACCATAATATTAGAGGCACCTTGGAGTTTTTTAAGCATTACATTTGTGTTTATAGTGTCAACAAGTTGCAGCAGTTTTAATTCTCCCTCCATTATCCCTATAGCATTCTATGTTTATGTAATAAAAATTAATAGGCAACAAATCTGCTAGTCTAAGTCAGATGTTTGACCTAATACTTCATTGCAAATGAGAAATGCAATTACCATACTTCACTATTAGCTTCTGAAAACTAATCAATAACACACCTTATTTTTCAACATTTGCAATTTGCATAATCAGTTTAGGTATAATAGGTAGGTATGCTGCTTAGGAATATCCTTTTGATCTGAATTTTGTCAACCACAAAACTGTCGTTGTTGAAAACACAGTGCTACCCTAAATGCATCAGCACACATTTCAAGTTTTTTTTTTTCTTTCTTCTGTGTTGCTTTAGTCTCTATCAATTTGTTTCATTTTTCTCTTTGTTGCTGTAACTTATATTAACTTAAAATCAATTCAAAATTTATTTTATGCATTTTTATCTCATTACTGATCCTTTACAAATAAGATTTTAAATTTTCACTAATGATATTTCAGAAGGCATTAATTATTTGTTTATCATAAGCAATTCAAGTTATACATTTTTCTTCAGAATGCTATAAAATGTTAAATTGAAAACGTACAAATCGAAATGCAAACTTTGTGATTTCAAAATGCTAAAAATCACCCCTAGTGATTGGTCATATAAAATATTGAATGCTGTGTTTAGTTTTTGAATTTGATCCCATACCATACAATTTATTTGATATATGCTAGAACTTTTAATAATTTCTGAAATTTTATCTGTTTTAGAAACTGGATAACACTGGTTGGCGCCAAAATCCTCTTTAGGAGGAAATAAAGGATCATTCTTATGGTTTTCATGACACTGAATCTGAAAATCAAATTGCTCTATCACATACCATTTTTAAAAGCATATAAACACAATATTTTGTCTGTACCTTTAACATTTTGGCCTGATACTTTGTTTTTATCTCAGATTGGGTAAGATATGCGATGTGTACATTGCAAATTGTATATTTACTTCACTTTAACTGCCCCACGTATGGGAGCCAATTTGAAGTGGTGTTAGTGTGTATTTGTGTATTTGTGTCCCCACGTGGTGGATAATGTTTCTCACGTAATGTCGTTTACCTCACGCGTGCAGCCATCTCGTGTGACGTCATTCGTTGGTCTGGCTCGTAGTTCCCTCTGACGTAGCAATCTATATGAATTAGTTTTAAGGTTATGTATATCGTCTTCCGGCCAACTATTTAGGTAGGCATTTAATTCTTGCAGGGTGTGAAGCGGAAAAGGAATCTTTTATCCAAAAAATTACTAGTGAAGAAATGTGTTTTATAATGTTTTATTGTCGAACACGTGCACTAACACTTTCACAAATTTATCTTGATAATCGCCATACTGAAACTGTTTCTAATAACTTCTTACTTTTAACTCACGTACTTCAATTTTTGTATATAAGTGACTTTGTAATATTTTAGATCTTTAATAATTTTCACTGCGTGTAATTTAACGAACTGAAGGACCGATAGGCGACATGTAGTCACGTATTGTACACGAATCTTTGATGAACTGAGCGCGAGACGATGTGTTATGCTTCGTGAATCTTGACGAACTGGGGAACGCTTGACTTCGAGCATGGCTATTTATAGGCTTGCCCCAAGATACACCTAAAGATTATAAATGAATTACCATTGGCTAATAAAACGCGCCAACATTAGCGTCTATTTTACTATCCAATGAAAACCACTAATACATATTACTTTTATAGAACATTCTGGAAGCTTTTTTTTACTGAAAAGGCGCGAAACATTACGTAACTTCCTGGTTCCCGGTAACGATAAACAACTCAAACCCTTCATTGCAGTATTGTTATTGTTAACAGTTTCAGTAGAGCCGAAAATCATTATTTACCATTAATAATTACAATTATTAAACCTCTGAAATCAATGTTACATAAAAATACATATTCATATTATTATCGTTAATTACCTCTGAGTAATTTGTGATACAAATTACCGTCTCAGATAGTGATGAATGATAACATCTTATGTAACTGTAAACAAATAAATGTGCATTCCAAATATACATAAACAGAGCTAATTTCACTTTTATGGCTAAAAAATAAAACCATCTTACATGCGTGCAGAAAGAAAGCACTATTGATGTCATGCAAAATCTATCAACATAGTTGCAAATAAATTAAGTAAATAGTTATAATATTCACTGTACTGAAAGCAATGATGAATAGTTGAGCTGAATTATTTTTAAATAAGTACGAAGGCTTTCACGGCCAGATTTAATCGATAAAATATTAAAATCTTCTGGGCTGGAAGGCCGTGGTCTTATTTTACCCTTAGACCACAGCCTTCCAGCCCAGAAAAGTTTAATATTTTATTGAATTATTTTTGTTATGAATGTTCTGGTTAAAATTTAATATGTTGTACACCTGAACACCACTGCATAAATGTAGTAACACACATGTACACGTAATACTCAATGTACTTTCATATGTTTTTATTTTAAACTGTAATTGTAATTTATTTATTATCTTAACTATAACACCATTTACAACTGAAGAAAATTTTCACTTTAATGGAAAACTTATTTTGTTGTCCTTTTTCTTCTATATAGTTCTTCAGGTGTCTCTCACATAAGAGTCTCAGTAATCGTTTAACATATTTTCTTTCTATTTCCCACTGTATCTTCTTTTCATTTCAGCTATATCTTAGTGAGCTCTTTTACTATGCTCATCAGAAACATCTCCCATTTTTATGGGGAAAAAGTCCAAATGAGAAGTTAAAAATGCAGTTTCTGAGACAAATTGCTGCCCATGTTACAAAATAGGCTAGTAGACACTTCACAATTTCTACACAATTTTTAGATTTCTCGTTTCCCAGAAAGTTGCAACATGCATTTTCAAATGCATTCCAGGCTATTCTCTCATTTAAATCCAATTTACCTTTGAATCTGGCTTCTTGAAATGGTTGCTTTATTTGAGGTCCAACAAAAATGCCTTTTATTCTGGCCTCACTAATTTGTGAAAACTTTGCCTTCACGTAATTGATTCCTGAACCTTCTTTACCCAATTACCTTCACAAAGTGTTTTATTAAGCCAATCTTAAAGTGAAGAGAAAACAATATAAGTTTTGACCTTTCGACTAATGTTTCAGGTTACGCTTTTTTTTGTTTGTTTAAATCTAGAATGTTTTCTTCTCAGGGTGGCCATTTCTTCACAATATAGTGTTTTTCCTTCGTTTGACTGTCCCACTCACACATGAAGCAGTTGGATTTTGTATACCCCTGTTGTAGCCCCTTCAGCAATGCTACAACTTTAAGGTCAGCACATATGCTCCATTGATGGTTTTCGTAGTTTATTTTATGTAAAAAAATGTTGCATGTTTGCATATGTTTCTTTCATGTTAACTGAATGTGTGAGAGGTATTGATGGATGTATATTACCAATGATAAGCTTCCTGTTTGTTATCAGACAGACTGCAGAGGGTCGTGCTTTCTAACTGTCCATTACAATGTCAAAGTATTCATCCAAGCACCATTATGAAGCCTTTATAATGCTATGTAAGGATTAAATTATGGGTGGCAATTATCATTTTTACATTAAAACGAAAAGCATTGAGAGAAATTCCTAATAAAATTTACCGAAAATGCACTTTTTTCCAATTTCGGAGGTATCTGCTCCAAAAAATGGTATGTGTTAGAGAAAAATGACTAACATATTTGGATTCAGCAATGTGGAATACATAAGGTAAACATAATGTTTTTCTAAAGAGGGATTTTTTTAAAATGTTTATGCCGACCAGTGTAATTAATGCTATATCTATTTTGAGGAACTACTGTTATGCCATAATATTGGTTATGGCATAAACTATTATTATATGCCCAAAGCTTATATGTAAACTCTTGAAAGTTATAATTATCATTCATATTTCTTAGGTTATAAATACCATTAATAACTTTCTTATATTTAAATTTCTCAATCTTTCTGTGTGTTAAAGTACTATGAAAATACTGGTCCAAATATCATAAATGACTGTGCATTCAATGGCAATGGCTATGATGACATAAAGATGATGATTTCAATAATAATTCATGAAACACACATCCTGATTGGAGGGGTTTATCAGTAAAATGAAAGCTAAGACTTAACTGGAGAAAGAAGGCACTAATTTTCAACTAGAAACGGGAGTCAGACAAGGAGACCCCATATCTCCTAGTTTGCTTATTAGTCTGTTAGAAGATATCTTTTGGGAAATGAGAATGGAATGGGGAATCCAAATTGATGGGAAGAAATTCCGGAACTAAAGGTTTGCAGATGGCATCATCCTGTTTGCAACATCTGCAGAAGAATTGAGACGCGTACTGGAACTATCCCAGCAGAGCAAGGAACCAGGACTGGAATTGAAACCCCATAAAACAAAACTAACGACAAATAGCACTGAAGAAATTATCAAAGTGAATAACGAAGAACTACAGTACGTCAACATACACCTACCTTGGTCAAATAAAGTCATTCAGTAATGCTACCCACAAAGAAGTTGAGACAGAATTTTTAAAACTTAAATGATATCAGTCTAATTATATAATATTAAAAATATAATAACAGCCCGCCTTAAAGCAATATGTGTATAATATAATATATAAAATGTATGTAACAGTCATTGTATTATGTTTATATTATTATGTGAATGTATTACGTAATTTAACAATGTAGGAGCTGTGAGAATAGAAGCAAGCTGCTTTTCATAGCAAACAGAATTATAAAGTAGAAGCCGAAAGTTGCTAACAATAAGGTAACCTTGAGACAACAATAAATTAGAAAGTTTAATAATGCTACTAATAATTCTTGGAACAATAATGTAATATTTAAAATAGTTTGTAACTAGGCAACCAAAAACTAGAAAAAAACTTAAGTTAAATAAAAGTATTCTATTGGAGTAGGCTTAGCCAATCAGAGACTTGAAATAGAGAAAATGTACAAATTCAGGCGGGAGATGCTACAAGACAGCGTTCCCAACCAAACACTACAAGATTGCGTACGATACAGCTGCAATGTGTGACATGAAAATTTATTGCGGTGAGAATAATAAAAGGTTTACGTGTTAAAAGTGCAGTTAACAATCTCAGAGCTCTACAGTAGTATATATCAATGAAGTATTATTTAATTGTGTGAAGGATTAATAAACAAAGTGCAATACAATTATAATTTATGTAAGCCTTCATTCTTTAGCCACACCAGCCCTGCTAAGAGATATGTGTTCTGAAAATTACTATTGACGCAGCCGAGGCATACATATATAGTATTTAAATAAACATTAAAATTACAAAGTTGATTTTTAAATGTGGGGCAAAGGGCATCGGAAAGTTTGTCTCATAAGTGGGGCGAACAGTCCAAGAAACATATCTCCCGCAATACGTGGTGCAATCACAACAATTAAACACCACCCTCAAGTTTGGCTCCCAAAGTGTGGTGCTAAATAACGTAAAGATAATCTACTTCAAAGTCCAAAGATGCATTTCAGCTGCATGATCCAAATTCTGGGGTTTGAAATTTATTCTCGCAAACAAAACATATAGCATTAAACTAAAAGATATAATGGACAGCTCCTACTATATGGAGCTTAAACCCGGTCCTAACAGGCAGAGAAATAAAATTGTTAGAAATATGTCAAAGGAAAATAGAGAGAAAGATTCATGATGTCAGTCTTCAGGATAGAATCTGCAATGAAGATCTGAGGTAGATGACAGGCATTAAAGATGTAACATCATCAGCCATTCGCACCAAATATAAGTGGGCAGGCCACGTCATGAAGATGGACTATACTAGATGGACACATAAAACAACAGCTTGGACCCAAGAACCGACCACAGAAAAGTAGGACGACAGAAGAGAAGATGAACAGATGACCTAAGCGGGATTGCCAGAACAATCTCTTGCCAGCCAAGAGGCCCTTGCCCTTCAGGGATTATATGGGCTAATTCTAATTCTTTATCAATAAAATATTGTGACTTCATCCTTTTTCTCATAGTCACTATTAAGTTTTTCCTTGCACATAGCACTGCAATTCACAACTCCTAAATCAGCCTCTTTTTGTTCTGGTTGCTCACTAAAGCGGAACACAGGACTTGCCTTCTAGTGTCTTCTTTCCCTATCACTCACTGATGCATCATACTCATTATGTAGCTAGCTCTGAATGTCACAATAAACTTATTTCACTGTGACCAAGCTTCATTTTATATCTGTACAAACCCTTGAGAAGCTTCATTACAGCTCAGAAAAACGGAAGGTCTAGAAACTTTTTCAGGTGTCCTTGAAACACTTTCCAGATGGTTCGTTATCCACAGTTGCCTTTTGATTGGGAATCACGTACACCTCCGATCATTTGTTGAAATAGTCTGTAGCCAGCAACAGGTAGTGATTTCTCAAGTCTGTTGCAAGGAAAAGGCCTTCATGTCAATGGCAATTCATTTCAGTTGTGCTTCAATGTTCTACTGTTGCATTTGGCTCACCTGCCTGTCTGGAACCCACGAATTGCCGCACAGGTGTTGTATTGCTGGCACCACCCCTACACATCGGTTTGCAGATGTGGCTAGTAGAATCGGCGACATGACTTTCCCAAGGTCTTACACATAGCTGCCCACTGGTATACCAACATGCGGCTCTTTGAGTACTTCCTTTACCCTGCTCCTCGGGAGCACTAGTCGTTCCACTTTAATTTTTCTGTCTATAGACTCCCACACTCTCTTCAAACATCGTGTTTCCTGGCTACCAAGGGAGTCCCATTGTGTTCAGTAGCTCCTACAAATTGGCATTTGGGGGCGATATCCACCCATGGAGGTTGTTTGCCAGATCCTTTATTGGTCAAGATTGGGCCTGATGTCTGATGTTTCGATCCTCCAGTTGCTTCCATGCTAGCCTCTAGTTCCTGAGGTTGCAGGTTCAAACCCGGCACAGGGCGACAGATTTTTTCAGACATAAAATTCTTAGTATGGCTTCCTTCAAAGGAAAGTAAAGCTGGTGGTTCCGTGCCATAGATTTATGGCATGTAAAAGAACCTCAAGCCTGATAAAGAGGCCTCTGAGCAAAGTCTTTCACACCCAATATAGAATGGGATTCTAAGGACCACAGCAGTTAAAGAGCATCCATTAATAAAACACAATTTTTTTCCAGTTGCTCCCTACTCAAGGTCTCTTCATCCCAACCAACCGCAGGTTGCATCATGACCAAGTGTAAGGCTGCAATGTTTCTCTCCATGTACACCTTCACATTGTGGTTATGGTTTCTTGGCGGGCACAATCTTTGTGAAAGGGCATCCACGCGAATAGAGTCTTGCTGCTAGGTAGTCCGAGGTGAAGCAAGGGAAAATGATGATGCCACTAAATTGGACCCCTTCATGCTGGCCATTAGAGTTTTCCTGATCTGCACTTAAGTATCCGAGTTTCCTCCAACTCCAACTCGTAGGTCTTCCATCCACTTCTGCGAAAGTTAAACTGCTGTTGTTGGCGTTAACCACTATCATTCATGGCTGATACAGGATGGTTCTTTGCGTATCATCTTCAATGTAGAGAACAGCCGCCAAGGCATTGGTGATTATACAATGTTCAGCTAAGAGAAGCTGCTGTTTCACTTCCCGTTCCTGACACCACTGATAAATGTGTGTGCTGCCTCTCCGGAAATAAAGTCTGCTGGCAAATCTCTCAGCAGCCACTCTACCTTCATGGGGAATTCCTGTAAGATCTTGCCTTTAGCTGGGCCTGGTAAGCAACGGCCAAGCATTGTCCTTCATAACATCTTTCTATCACTCTAATTAACTCATCGGCGGAGCCTCCAGCTGGAAAAGTGCAAAAAATTCCAGCTGCTTGTTCTTGCAGGGTAGCCAAAAGCTATGCCATCTGCTGATGTCCATCCATTGTGGGTAGCAATTGTCTGAAACTGTCACCTGAACACCATTGAATTTTGGAGGCCTTGCCGTTTTAGCATTATCTTGGTTTATAAGCAATGGCACATCCACTGTGGTGTGCACTATTCTCTTGCTATCCTTCACTAGCTGGTGTAACCATTTTTCATGCTGATCCTCTTTCACTGCATTATTTTTCTTTTCATGTCAGATTTAATTTCTTATAATGCCTCTGTGATGCTGTCCTGCGAATTTCTCACAGTAGCTTTTATATAAGATTTTACAGAGTTAGTGCCATGCCAAGTTCTATTTTCATTTTTTCCATTTCATTCTTCATTTCTGTTCCCATTTCCACCATTCCAGATTTCATTTCCATCTCCATCTTCTCCATTTCAGATTTCTTCATTTTGCTTCCCATTTCCACTAAGCCAGATTTCACAGTCTTCATTTCAGCTAAAAACTTTTAAAATATTTCCTCCATTGTGGCATTTAAATCCTACTCCTGACACCAGTGTGACCTCGTCCACTTTTCTTCCAGTCATGCTTCAGATTTTCTTTCCACATAGTGCTGCAATTAACAATGTGCACATCAGCCTCTTCTCTCTTCCAGTTGCTCACTAAAGTATTGAACACAGAACTTGTCACATAGATAGCACTGAATGTCACAATAACTTTGTGCGAACACGTTTTGGATTAGGAAAGAGTAGGTTTGCAGCAGTACCACCTTAAGCACATGTGCATTCCAAGATGATGGTAGGAACTGGCCCGGCAGTGTGGTCACCTGTGGAGTGAAGATTCTGTGCTTGGCGACAGGCTTGACCAAAGACCCAACATGCCCCTAGCAGGGTGAAGGTGAAGATACTAAGGAATTCCTGGTGATAGTGGTAAGGAAAATTAAGAACAATGTGAAGTGAAAGGCGTGTGCTTTCAGTTGCAGAAGAGAAGTGCGTGCTTCCTGCCTGCTTCTGGGAAGAGTCTGTTGCTTGATCTGTAGCTCTGTCAGAGGCTCTGGAGAAGTCAGTAGTTAAGTCTGTTTCGGAAGTTCTGTGGTTTGGCTCTGAATGATGTTTCTTCTGGCAAAGCCTTCCTCCAGGGACCTGAGAATAGTCACTGCTGTGTCCAGCTGTTGCTGGCATGTGGTGATGAAACACCAATGTGAAAATGAAGAGGTTGCTCTGGCGGCTTGGAGGTTTTGGATTCCAGCTTCTATGCTGGTCAGGTGTAGAATTGTTGCCTCTGGTACAGAGGCAAGTGATGGCTGATACAGTGGAGGCTATTGCCTCTAAGTTAGTCAGGCAGGTGCTGATTTTTGCCTCCTGCAGGGCAAGATCTGCTATGTTGTGTGGCGCAGCTGGTGAGTTGGTGGTCTACGCTGGTGGGTGGCTCACCGAGGCTGTCGGTAACTGGCAGTGACTGTGCGGGTAGAGTGGGCACTGCGCCTGGCCTGTGAAATGGCAGTGCCATCAAAGGTGGCACAGTACTGCTGCTGATTCCTCAGCAAGTGAGCCGTATATTCGGCGGTGAGGCTGGAGGTGCCACAATAGTGGCACTTAGGTTGTGCTAAGCAGGATCAAGTCATGTCCGAATGAACAGCAGCAGCAACAGGGTACCTGGCAATTCACTCGGCTGGCCTTGATGCGTAGACATTGCTCTAACCAGGGCAGGGCCGCCCTTAAGGCCACTTCGTAGTCGCCAGGGTCTGCATACTCCAGGCAGACTAGTGGTGATGGTCCTCTCCAGATCTGTATACGAGTGACCCTCATTGCTGAGGGCCGCTGCTGTTGTGCTGCAGCGAGTAGAAGGCAATTTGGCAGATCCCTTGGTTACACCACAGATGACAGCATTGTGCATCCGAGGAAGCACAGGTGATGATGGCAGCATTGGTGACTCTGGTGCCATGGACTGATTGACGGGGACGGCAGGCTGATGTTTCAGTGGCTACAGCAAAGCTGCATTAGTTGGCAGCGAAGCAGCTGAAGCATAAGAGGCCTCGGGTGGCTTCAGTGGAAAGGCTAGTCCCTCGGCAGGTTTGCTGCAGTAGCATTTGCGATGGTTTGATGCTGATTCTTCTTCACCATCCTAGAGAGAGTCCAAACTGGCCAGAAACACTTGCTTTACTAGCCATTTTAAATTAATGTTTTTCACAATAGATAAAACTGCCTCTTCCAGGGATTTTCATGGAATGCGCTTTAAAACTGCAAGTGTAACATGTGCTTATTAGGAGATGAACTGCATTGTGGAGTTTTAAAACACTACTGACCCCCAACACATGGTTTCTGTGCAGATTCTTTTCCAGCGTGCTCACCTATATTACTGAATTTCTGTCTAGGTACCAGAATTATAAAAGGTTCCTCGAGAAACTATTGTGACAAATGTGAAAGATAAATCTGATTTTGTTTACATCACCTTTTTGCCAGAAACTAACATTTATTATTTTATGATTTCATGTTTTACATATACAAGTCACTGTATATGTATGGTGAATAAAATTAATCAGTCATTAATTCATTTTTGACAGATACATTTTCATATTTGAACAACCAGCATTATTAATCCCCAAAAGAGGGTTTATACTGATGAAACTGGGAGATGAAATTCTTGAAGAAAGTCAATGAAAGATTGCCCTCAAACAATTTTATCTCAGCTCAGCAAAAAACTAGACTCATCTCTTGGCAGTTGCCAGTGAGCATAAAGAACATAGTGTCCATAAATAAAATGTTTTTTTGTTTTTCCCTGTTGTAAAGAAGTTGAAAGATTTAGTTAGAAACAAGCTGGGTTGTTTAATTTGAAAGAGTGTGTTTTCCCTGCTGCCTATATATTTAATTTACTTTCATTTCCTAATAATGTGTTTCAGTTTGGAACATTTTATCCATGCTTTCCTTTTCTTTGATGCAAATTTGTTCATGTTGCTCACAGGGATTACCGTAAATATCAGTAAGCATAGCAATAAGTTAGTAAGCATGTTTTTCTCTAAAGATTAAAAACAGAATAACTATTAACAGTAAGTATTCTTCACAGGTATATTGAGGCACACTTTTTGACACTCATCTTCACAGGTATATTGAGGCACACTTTTTGACACTCATCTTCACTAATTATAGTGAAGGTGAGTGTCAAAAAGTGTGACTCAATCTACCATCATGTTTTTCTCTGTTAGGATATGAGAAATATTCAGGAATTTTGCCTGTTCTTTAAAGATTGCCAAAAGATACAACATTTGCACCTTCTGAAGAGGGCTTTTCAGAAATGACACTGCCAGTCTCAACTACTCAGTTTCTGGTGGGAGAAATTTAACGTACTTATAGTCTCATTGCTTTTCTTGACAAGATATTTAGTAGACGTATAATATAAATTTGCAGATGTCAATGACATCAATTTAAAGTGAGCCTGTAAAGGAAACAAAATGAATATCTTATATATTTGTAGAATTAATTTTCCTATTATGAGCTTCATTTGTTATTTATTGTTCTGAAGATTAAATTGTTATGCATTTATAATTGGCTTATCTTGTATGTAATACTTTGTTCTTCAGTATCGGGACACTGTCATTGAGGTGTGCCATATTCTTCAAGAATTTCGTCCTCTAGTCAAGCCAATGACTTTTGTGGGACAGTCATCAGTTGGAAAACTGTCCAAAGGCTTCACACAGAAACAGCAATTAAAGGTATTGTACAAATTGCAATTGTTTTGATAAGAAGCTAAATGCGTTTAATGACAAATAATCTGTGACTGAATTACCTAATATTTGCCTTTAATCACTGAATAGTAAAACTATCAAAAGTACAAATCCTTCTATTTAGTTATATTTTACTTTTTTAACTTTGTATAACATGAGGTACACTTTTTTCCCTATACATTTTCTAATATGTTTATTAAAAACTAAAGATTATATTAAAATAGTTACCTAAAATTTTTCCAGCACACCACAAAATGCAGGTTTATTATCAAGTTTCAAAACAACACATCAACAGATACATTAGAGAGAGTAGAAGATAGACACCAGCTAGTAGGATAATGTGAATGGAACTGTTTGTTTTGCTATTATGCTGCTGTAAAGTGTTGAGCATCTACAATTTCGTTATGGTCATATATTTTATTCTTGATAATTCATTCTTCTTTTACACAAGCTGTGTGTAGGACAAGGTTGGGAAGATAGAATCAGACTGAAAAACTCAATGCCATAGCCAGAATATGAACCACAAATCTTTCGCTCGCTATACTGTTGCTTGAGGCAGATTATATGGATATACATATTTATTTCTAAATTATAATTAATGTATTTTCTCAATATAATTGATATATTGATGTAACTAATGTTAATTGTATTATTATTGTTATTTGTGACATTTATATGACGACTAGCTATTGTGTTAGCAAGGTAAAGGGAAGAGTTTAATTTAATTTTAAATATGCATTGTTTGAATTTAGTGAATCTGAATATGGCAGTCGTCAATATTAAGCTATTAGTGAAAGAATCACATATGTTTTGTTCAGTCATCTCCTAGGAGAATAGGCAGTAAACAACAGGAACGATGGAAACAACAAATTATACATTGTTAACCAGAAAATTTTCATTGCTATTCTCCGAGATAGCATTGGTGAAAGATGCATTAGTATATATCGAAAAGAACTCATAGCATATAAGAAAAAATAGTGACATAAGATTGTAAGCTAACACAATAGTACAATAGCTATTAGATGAATATTGTGATTTGTATAAATTACATTTCTACAAAGTAACTAAATAAAATTTCTTCCATTACAAAACTTGAAGGAAAGTTCATTGCACTACTGCTACCACACCCTGCAGATGAGCAAAGAAAATACAGCATCAACAGACGCAGCACACATATCTAACTTTATTTAATTACCATCTTAAATTTACTAAAAAAAACTGCTGCATATTGCACCCATACATATGGGGCATGAATAAGGAGAGCAAAGGAAAAAAATCTGATGTGTTACACTCACATGCCTTTCTCTACTCTTGTACAAACTATTTTTACAAACGCTTATTCTCCATCTACTTCATGTTAATCGAGATAAACATTTGCAGAGTCTATCTTATTGCTAATTTTCTTGTAGATGCAAAGGGAATATATATTTACAAGGGCAATATAGAAATACAGTAGCCTTTAAGCACATACATATCTCTTAATAGCTGGTTGCTAGGTGCAGCACCATTCCCTTTGCCACAGATAAATACTCTTTGCATATCCAAGACAAAAAAATGAATAACGAATTCCCATTTGAGAAAAAAGTATTGAAAAATTTAAGGGAATAACAAGCAATATCCTGAAAATGGTTCACTCAACAAAAAAAATGTATATGACATAAATTGCGTATTTTAATGTGATCTACATTTTTTGTGTAGTAAAATTTTGTCTATCTTATGGTTTACCAGTTATGCAAAAGTCGTTCACAATGAAGAATACTTTTGGAGACATTCCCAGAAAATTCAAGATATACATTGTATTTATCATGAAAATATCTTAAACATATGATATTTTAATCAAAATCGTTAGAGCCATTTTTGAGAAAATTAAAATTTTCGAAAAATCTTCCATGTAAAGGGTAATCTGGGGTGGAGGGATTTTCTTGAAAACCTTCGTGTCGCATCTCTGGAAGATACTGAACCTAAATACCAAGTTTGGTGTTTATCCGACTGTTCATTTCTGAGTTATGCTGTTCACAGACAGACACACAGACACACACATGGACATGTTTCCAAAAATGCTTTTTTTGGATTAAGGGGGCCTCAAAACATGTATTTCCGGTGAAATCTTGGTATCGAATTTTTGGGTGGAATACAATACTTCCCCTACTTACTATATGTAGTAGAGAAAGTAAAAAGAAAGAAAATGGCATGAATAAAGAAGAAAATAAGAATGAAATCAGTGAAAGAATGGGAGCAAAAGAAAATGCTAAATCTTCAAGAGAAGAAAAGAAGTGAAGCAAAGAGGAAAGAATTGAAGAAAAGAAGCAGAAGAGAATAACGAAGCAAATGTCAACTTGGCATCAGAATAACAGTGGATGGAGCCAAGGCACAATCAGAAGATATTTCAGCATTGCAACAAAGCAATGGAGAAGAAAGAAGAAATCGCCAAAAGAAGAAGAAAGTCAACAGAGATCAATGTAAGAAGAGAAGCCACAGAAAAGTAAGCTCAGTTTAGTAGCTGCAAAGAATGCTTTTATGAAATAATAAACAGTTAGAGGAAAGAAAAATAAATAAAAGTATGGAAAGAGTAGAGTTATCTGAAATAGTAAAAGGTGAAGTAGATAGACAAGAAGAAAATGTAGTAAGGGAAACTATGCAAGTAGGTGATATGACAAGAGAGGAACCTTCAATGTTAGAAATGCTAAAGCAGATGCAGCAAATGAGATTAGAAAATAAGAATAACTAGAACAGAAGATGTTAGAAAATAAGAAAGTATAGAAAATAAGTTGTTAGAAGGCAAGAAAAGCCTAGAAAGCTTAGAAAACAAGATGTTAGAATATAGTGAAAGTGTAAGAAATGAGATAAGAGAAAGCGAGTGTAGCTGAGAAAGTAAATGAGAGAAATTATATCAAGCTTAGTAAATCAATTGTTTCAAAGTGTAGCTAGTCTAGAAAGCAAATTAGCAAAAAATAGTGTAATTTTGATGAAAGAAATGAGAGCACAGCAGAGTGATTTTGAATTAAAACAGAAAAAGAAAGAAGAAGAAATTAATAAAGATACACTAAGCAGAGATATAGAACAGATTCGAAAAGAATTTGCAACCATAGACACAAATGTGAATGAAAATTTAAATAGCTTAAACGCTATGAGCACATAAAAGAGGTTATGTCATCAAAGATACATATAGAGTACAATTTTTATCCTCCTGGCCATACTCAGCTGGATGTGCAGTGGCTGGATGAGCCCATTATCTCCTGGGAGGGGTTTTAAGTTAGTGGTAGGAGAACAGCCGATAATACCTTAGGCATTCCTGTTGCACTGCGCTAGGGGAATATTGCCAGTCTTTTCTCCCTGCTCTCTAACCCTCTCATTTGCATTTCTGCAGGGTCAGGTCGAAAAATCATACTATACTGTACTAGTGACTGAAATATAAACACCACACCAAACAATAAAGTAAATGAAAGTCATAATAAAATGAGAGATGAAATAAATGATGAGTTAAAGATAGTACATGAAAACTTGGATAAAGAAAAACAAAACATAAACAAGTAAAACAAGTTGTGATTGCATTACAGTCACAGAAGGAATGTAATGAGGAAATAAACAAATAATGATTATAATCCTAATGATTGTGATGTACAATATTTAAGTAATTCATTTGAGGATGTAGATATAAGTAGAAATGGGTCATACCCATACCAAATGTGTGCAATAACATGACAACAGAATGGGAAAACCCATACACAATTGCTACATGATACATGCTACACAAAATTACACCAACATTCGACAAAGACAAGGGGGGATGACCCAAAACTATTCATCAGAGAAATGGAAAAGTACTTTAAATTGAAAGAAAATACCAAACAAGCTACGAATGATGATCATAAAAAAGAGCTTTAGATTGCTTGAGACTAACACTAGCCAGACACGAATCATACTCATCATTCAGAAATTTATTTTTACTATGTTACTGGGCTCCTATAAAACTAAACGAGGTTAGGATTGAGTTTGCAACAGAAAAATATGAACCTACAGAAGGAATTTCAATGGTAGATTATTTCCTAAAGATTGCAAACAAATGCAGATTACTAGAGCCGCAGATGTCAGAACAGGAACTCATTACACCACTAACCAGACATTTTTTCTGATGTAATCCGCAAGAGTTTAATCACAGTGAAGCTGACTTCACTGGCATAATTGAACTTTTAACAGCTTTCGAGACTTAAAACACAAAGAAGGAAGACTTAAGAAAGGAAATGAACAAAATATTGGCACTCAAAACCATAACAAAGGAAATAACACTGATAGATGCAACACAGACATAAATACTTCACAATCACTCGAGGGAAGAGGCACAAGTTTAATTTCAAGAAAATCATAATATCAACACACAAAACATTACGGCAGAGATATCACCCAGTCCCAAGTACAGATCAGTGCAATAATAACAACATTCGAAATACAAGAGGATACACAAATGGACAAGGCAGACATAACCAAATTAACCATATAAACTTTTGCGGAAGGTACTTGGGAAGGCAAGGAACATCAAACACAGGGAACCATTGGACAGCAAATAGGAATTTTCAAATGCCACGGAATCCTAGATTTGTAAATAATGACAATTATGGATAAACGAGCAAATGAGACGAAGAGAAATACTAACAATATGGGTTTGGAAATATCTCAGCACACAACACACAGTACTACCAACCCACAAAATCTGCTGGAAAACTGTTAAGAGGTCAATTTTCAGCTCCGAAGGTTGATCTTATGGCAAATCAGAAACAATGGAGTCCCTTAAATTCATTAACAAAGTATGAAGAACAGTTTAGTGAAAATAAAGTCAAAGACATAGTAAATCTGACCATAATAAACATAAGAATATACAGCTAGGAATACTACACCATGGTAGACCACTTCAGTTTGCAGCAAATATTTGTTCCAAGAGGTTACGTTGAAGCAGAAGGTAGAATTTGTACCAGTCTGCAGGGTATATTGCAGCACAGCCATAGGGAAGAAGAAAGAATGAATAAAGTCCCAGGTAATGTTAAAAATACTAGTAGGTAATTGGGAATTTGGCTTCATAGCATTACTTGTACGTAGGTTATATACCCACTTAATCATAGGAAGTGATTGTTGTTATCATTGGCAGACCATTTTAAATTTTGAGATGCATGGAATGATTATAATTACTACTTTGATGAATGTAGTAATGAGATTTATTGAAGAAAATAATATAATGAAAATAGTAGCTTTGACGAGATAAATAGGGATGAGAGATTCTTTATTGAAAATGTTATAGTGCATGAGGATGTGATAATTAATATTTACATATGTTACGATCAGAAACTAAATTAAAGTATTGTGGAGATAGAATATTTGCAATCATTTGTTTTGCATAACGATTATATAAACAACTTTGGTTATGATGTGGTAACATAACAAGGTAGAGATACAACAAACTAAATTAATGCTAAAGTAGAAGGAGCTTATAACCTAAATAATGATCAGAAGGAGCAACTAAAAGAGATTCTAATGAAAGACATAAATGTATTTAGTAAGAAACCTGGAACATACAATAAATATGTACAAATTTTTAAAGTTCAAAAGCTAACCCCATTCACTTATAAATCTAGAGCTAAACCCAATGCAGTTAGCAAAGAGGCAGACAAGGTAATATAAGATATGCTTAGGGATGGAATTATAGAAATGTCTTATGCTGTCTTACGTAAGTCCAGTCTGTTGGATACACAAAAATGAAGGGAAACTTAGGATGATGTTAGATGCAAGGAAAATTGATTCGCACACACTATCAGATCATTTTAGACCAAAGGGCATAGATCAGTTAATTACTAAACTTAATATTGGAAAATATTTCTCTAGTTTGGACTTAACATTATCCTTTTGGCAGATGTAAGATGTAAGAAAATATGCAGAGGAAAATTTACTGTTTTAAAAAATGTGATTTTGGATTATTGACCAGCAGTAGCGCACTTTTGAGGGAATTACACCATATGTTTGGAGAAACCATTGCAGAATTTGTAACTCAGTATGTTGGCAAGTTTCTAATGAATAGTGATGATTTTGAATCACACCTAAAACACATAAATTATTTTCTGACTAAATTCAATGAAAGTAAACTTGGAAAAGTCAACATTCTTTGATAAGGAAACTGAATTTTTAGGATGTATTATTTCTGCAGAAGGAATAAAACCTAACCCCAACAGAGTAAAAGCTATAGAAAGTATGCCTTCACCTAAAAATGTAAAACAGCGACGGTGATTCATAGGCATACTGTAATATGAAATGAAATTCTTGGTATATTATGCAAAAGAGTTAACTTCTCTAAGGGAATTGTTAAGGAAAGATGTTAAATGGATGGGACTGAGAAACATCAAACAGCATTTAATAATATAAAGAAACTTTTTCAAAATGCTATTCTTCTAGAATGACCAAGACCAGAGTTACCATTCCACATACACAGATCCTAGCATTCATTCATATGGAGCTTTACTTCAAATAGATCAGCTAGATGATAAGCACATAATTTCAACTGCATCGAGATCATTGTACAAAATAGAATCCAACGCACACGTCACAGAATTAGAAATTAGAGCTATGCTTTTGCACTCTAGAAGTTTTGGCAATAAATATAAAATTACAAGATAATAATATACACTGATCACATTAGCTTATCCTTTATTTGGAGCTGCAAGCTCACTAATTCTAAAATTTTGAAATACATACCTGAAATCATGGCACATGATATAGAAATTAGGCACATTCCTCATAAGGAAAACATAATTAGTGATACGCTGTCAAGACTTAAATTGGATAAAATATACCAGAAACAATCAATAATCCATACCTTAAATAAAAATCATGAATCTAAACCAAAAAGAAAACATAACACTGGCTAAAAGCTTAAACATTTCTTACTAGAACAAGAAGATCCTAAATTGGGAAAGTTGTTCAATGATACACCAAAAAAATTAAACTGAGTTTTATTTATGAACACTTTTGAACTACTATGGTTGTTAGAATCCCATTCTATATTAGGTGTGAAAGACCAGAAATTTTGCTCAGAGGCTTCTATATCAGGCTTGAGGTGCATTTATGTGCCGTAAACCTTTGACGCAGGACCATCAGTTTTACTTCCCTTCCGAAGGGTGCCATGCTAAGGATTTTTTCACTTGAATAAAATCCATCGCCCTTGGTCAGGTTTAAACCTGCTACCTCGGGAACTAGACACATTCCTAGACCATGGAGGAGAGATAAAACCAGGAATAAATAGCAAGAATGGAAAACATAATACTGCATTACATAAGTTATATAGAGCTGATGATAAGAAGTGGAAAATGGCGGTACCTACTTGTATGGAAAATGAAATTATTACACATTTCGCATTCTCTTACACACATTATGAGAAAACTGACTTAGCTACAAGTGAGATTTATATAAACAAAACATTTAGAAAAGAAAGTAAGGAAATTAATTTCAGGTTGTGAACTTTGTCAAAAAGCTAAACCTATAAATATAAAATATGATTTGGACCTACCCAATTTTAAGAGATCAAAAGAATGCATTGGTTTGTATTAATGCCCATGGAGAGATACCTTCAGCACAGTATAATTGTAAATATATTTTTGTTATGTTAGACATTTTCACAAAATTTGTCAAGATATGTCCAGTAAGAAATATCAACAGTCATATTTTCTTAAGCAAGATAACCAATGTTTATAATCCAAAGTATAGAAAGATGCATGCACTTTTATCTGATAATGCTACTGTGCATAAGAGTAAACTGTTCCAAACACATTGCAAACAATGGGAATTAAATTCTAAAATTCATCTTTGTGTTATCCATAAGGGATTCCCACTGAAAGAACTTTAAGGAACATAATGATGTATTTTAGAATTCTTTGTCATAAATACTGACCCACTTCTTGGGTCAGTAAATGCCAATTCATAGAAAATCTTCTAAATCATTCAATCAATACAACTATTTTTTTTTTTCAGCTATGCTACTCTTTTTGCCTGGCACCCTGGCCTTCTGGCTCCTCTAAACATTCCTTACTACCTTTTATCCATATTTGCCCATCTTCTCCTTCCTCCATTTGCCTTTCTACCTTTCTTATCTCTCTTACTTTTCTACTCCATTTCTCTTTTACTTTCTTTAAGAACTCCCCTATATTCTTAATTTGCTTTTCTTCTTTTCTCGTTAGCATTTTAATTGCTACTATTTTCCTATCCATTTTTCCCATTTTTCTTCCCATACTTCTTGTCTCCATTCTGCTAATTCTTTGCATTCTGACATATAATGCTCTGTGCTTTCGCTATCGTCGCATAATTCACAAATCCCATTTTTTTTTCCTCTTAACCCTCTCAAATACATTGCTCCTGTTCTCATCCATGCAAACGCTTCTTTTCCTGCTCTATTACAATAATCTACATACCGTTCTCTTCCCCATTTACTTTTTACTAATCTATAGAACCCTAGTGACTTTTTATTTTCTAAGCTTCCCCAAATCTCTTGTCTTTCTATATCCTCCACTCTGTTTCTTACTGCTATCCAAAAACCATCGCTATTTCTTTCTCCTGTTCTCCAAATATCTCCCATTCCTATCTTCTCCATAATTTTTTCTGCCCCTGTCCACCAGCTATTTTTATTTTTCATACTCTTTTGTTGTTCCATGCATATCTTTAAAATACAACTATTAAATTTGCACCAGTTGAACTTATGTTAAATGTAAAACCTAAACCACTGATAATAAATTCTCCTACAAGCATCATTGCACAAAAAGAACTTACTGGAAAAGAGAAATGTCATATTGCATTTAAAAGGATGCAAGATAGAGCTGAATAGAGAAAAAAAATTAAGTTAAATGACACTGAAAAGTGTAATGAACTTACCACAAAGTTCATTGTGGATTCTGAAATTGGGTGATAAAGTTTTGATAAGAAAACATACTCTTTCAAAAGGATCCACAAAAAGAAATAGAAAAATAATTTGGCAGTCACACAATGAGTTACAAAATCCACAAGGGAAAACTATAGGGAGATATCACAAACAAATATTGAAGCCATTTAAAGAAGCTAACAACAATAGTGCATAGAAAGTAAAACTTACACAATGTTAAACCAAAACACAAACAGTATGACACTAAGGGTAATCTAACAGGACAAAGAATTGTAAACTAATTTAATGTTTCCAGGGAAATATTTATTAAACTTTAAATTTTAGAAAAGAAATGAAAAAGAAAAAATGTAAACATTTAATGAAAAGGCATTTGAGGCAGGTTATATAAATGTGTTTATTTTTAAATTATAATTAATGTATTTGCTCAGTTGATATATTCATGTAATTAATGTTAATTGTATTATTATTGTTAATTGTGACATTTATATAATCACTGGATATTATGTTAGCAAGGTAAAGGGAAGAGTTTAATTTTAATTTTAAATATGCATTGTTTGAATTTAGTGAACATGGCAATCGTTAATATTTAAGCTATTAGTGAAATAATCACAAATGTTTTGTTCAATCATCTCTCAGGTGAATAAACTGTAAACAATGGGAATGATGAAAACATAACAAACTATACTTATTTAACAAAAAATGTTCATCACCATTCTCCTAGATTGCATCGGTGAAAGATGAATTAGTACATGTCAAAAAGAATTTGCAATGTATAAGAAGAAATAGTGCCGTAAGATTGTAAGCTAATACAATAGCATAATAACTATTTAGTGTGAATATTGTAATTTGTATAAATTACATTTCTACGAAATAACTAAATAAACATTATTCAAATACAAAACTTTGTAGTAAGTTCATTACACTCCTGCTACCACACCCTGCAGGTAAGAAAAGAACCTCTTCGTTCATTATTCATCACCAACCAGACACAGCACATGTATCTAGCTTTATTTAATTACCTATCTTATAACATACAAAAGTGGTTGCAAATATACAACTTCACTAAAATAGGTATTTGACCTATTTTAGTGAAATTGTATATTTGCAACCACACTTCTATATATTATATTTAATCTTTTCACTATGTCTTCCGATTTAAAAGTAATAATACCCATCTTATATTTATTAAAATAACTGTCACATGCTCTAACCAACAGAGTACTATGGCATCATGCTGGCACAATATTAAATTATTGCTCTGTTGGTTAGAGACTGCATGGAGATTGGAAGATCTGTGGTTCAAATCCCGTTTATGGCATTGAATTTTTCAGTCTGATTTTACCTTTCCAACCTTGTCCTACACGTAGCTTGTGCGAAATAACAATTATCAGTGATTGACCTAATAGTGGTTAGTTATGAAGACTGGACTTAAAGTGTTTATGGCATTGTAAGTCGCTATTCAGGTATGTCATCTCAAAATGAATTTGAGATCTTGTTGTGATTCACCAGGAAAAATGCAAGCCAGTTAGGAAATTCAGTATCGTGCTGGCATATTGACATGCTAACTGTTGGTTTGAGCAACCACACGGAGAGCAGAAGATCTGTGGTTCAAATCCTGGGTGTTGCATTGAATTTCTCAGTCTGATCTTACCTTTCCAACGTTGTCCTACACACACTTGCGTGAAAGAACAATTAGCTATAATTGATTGACTACTAGCCTGGGACTTAAAAGTACTTATAAAATCGTAAAGGATATGTCATCTCAAAATGTATTTGATATCTCCTTGTGGTTTAGCAGGAAAAGTGCAACTCAGTTTGGGAATTTAGTTATCTGGCATGTTGCCATGGTAGCTGTGTTTGTTAGAGCAACTGCACAGAGAGTGGAAGGTCCATGGTTCAAATCTCGACTATGACATTGAATTTTTCAGTCTGATTGTACCTTTCCATATTTAGCCTGTACAGTAATGATTTTATCACTTACCTAAGAGGGAATACCCCATTCAGCACAAAATTTGTATTGAGATTTAATCAAAAACATATGCTGTGAGATCCCCTGAGTCCATAAAAAAGCAAGCATTTTTAGAAAAAAAAAACATCCGTGTATCTTTCTGTGAACAGAATAACTCAGAATGGAGAATTGGATTATTACCAAATTTAATCACTAAACTTTACATAGGGGTCAGTTTCTACATTTTTTCTTGCTTCATTACCATTTTAATGCTTAAGTTACAGATGTAAGGTGAAGATTTTCAAAGATTTCTTTCATTTCGTATAACACTTTATATGGGAAAGTTTTTATTTTTTATTTTCTGAGATGTGGCTCTAAGAATTTTGAATAAAATTTGAGCTATGGTATGTTGAGTAAAATGTATCTTGAATTTTCTGTAAATGGCCTGTAAGGTTCTCTTCAATCTTATCAAATTTTGCATAGCTGGGAAACCTTAAAATATAGACAAAAAGTTGCTGAAGGGGAAATGTACGTATCATTTTTATCAAATTCTTTTTCTGCAGCAGTAGCCATTTCCAAAATATTCACTGCTGTATGTCGAAGTCTATTGGTGCTCCATCCATATATTTTAAAGTAAGAAATGTTTTTAAAAATGTTTTTAGTTGTAAACACTTGAGTCTTGTCCCCACAATCCATATATGAACTTTGTATGTATTATCTGTTTCTAGACAAATATTTATCATGATTAACATGAACAGAATATAACCATGAGAATTGAATTGATAATGGGTAGAGAAAATCAGATGAATTTTACAGCATATTCTGCATTTAAATTATAAAAAACTGCTAAAGCAGAAAGTATATACCTAGCCATATGCTTTTTTTTTTTTTTCCAAGAATTAATATTGTATAATCAAATAATATTTATGCTTGCTTAGACTATAGTTATTGTAATTTCTGTTTTGAATAAATATTTTTCTCCGTTGATAGGTGATGCAGAAGTTTCGTACTGGGGGTTACAACACACTTATTTCTACTTGTGTTGGGGAAGAAGGTTTGGACATTGGAGATGTAGATCTGATAGTATGTTACGATGCACACAAATCCCCCATCCGACTAGTGCAAAGAATGGGAAGAACAGGACGCAAACGTGAAGGACGAATCATCATGCTACTCACAGAAGGCAATGAGCATAATGTAAGATAAGAGACAATTAATAGGTGATACTTTATCAGATTCAATAATGGTATAACTATTAGAGAAACTTAATTGCAGAATGGATTCCATTTTTGCATGTTATCTGTATACAATGACAGTTTTTAAAGGTAGTTTTAATATCATTGCTTTATATACTATATGCTAATTTTTCTGTTTAGTACCCACATTTGTCCAAGCACGAATAAGGGTGACATCACATTTATAGTGAAAACCTGCCACCAACCCTTGTATCACGTAAATACAAAATAAAAAGTATATTTTTTTGTGTATACTTTCACACTATATATATAAATAAAAATAAAGTTAAGTCCAAGTTATAAAATTTGTACTATGGCTGAGATTTGACTTTAGCTTACCAGAAAGACTCTTTACCATTCAACTAACCATATGCAGGTACTGATTGCGCATATGAGAAAAAGATCATTTTTAATGTTTTAAGGGTGCACCCATTTTTAGCACTGAAATTATATGGTGAGCGCTATTTGAATGTGCAACTTTCAGTTTAAGAATTTTTCCATTGTTATTCTTAGAATTTTTGCTTTGTAGGCATATTGAATTATTTTATTATTATAGTTAATCACTGGTATATTCACATTCTGTATAGAGAGAACAAAACTTAGCATTGGAATTTATTAGTATTTAATATCAGTTTATTTGCGATCAGCCATTCCCTCAAGCTAGCCATAATATTATCAGTTTGTTTTTGCAAGTCTGTATGGTTGTTTCCCCCAAGTATACAGTTGGCTTTGTCAGCTTATAATATTGTTGTTGCACAAAGGATGCTAAGAGGCAAATCATCAATATATATATTAAAACAGCAGAGGTCCAACATTACAACTCTGTGAAACCCCACATTTTGTGTCTAAGTTAACACTTTTGCTAATGATTTCATTTCTTATAGAAGTAACCTGTTTTCTGTTGGTTAAATAGGATTTAGACCACGTATGTGCTATACCAATATACCATTGTATTCCAGTTTAGATTAATTTGAATGTTGAATTTATTCCCAATACAGTCTCACAAATATGGATGCATAATGCACAACCTCTGATGCAAATGTCCACTACAAAAGGGGAGAATGTCACAATTTTTCAAAAACTGAGATGAATGTACATTATGATAGATCAAAACCTTTAATGCTTTACAAAACAGATGACAGTCTCTCACAGACAGAGGTTTAATTTTTTTACTCCAACACAAGGGAATGTCGTGTCATATGTTTGCTATACGCCATTAGACAAGAGCATTCCTTTGTTTTACTGGCAGCATATCACATTAATGTTGGCATCACTGCATAACAATTGACCATTCCTTGTTGTAGCATCAGTGATCACTGCCTAATTTCCCTTTATTATAATACAATAAATAATTTGTTTGTAAAAGATGTTCAAGGAATTAAGAATGGCATCTCCAGAAGAAGAAGAAGATTAAGAAGGAGTTCATTGCATCAGTGTGAGAAAAATTAACTCATGTTCAAAGAAAAGAAAACATTGAGGTAGAAGCAGTGATATCATGAAAAAAATTAGGTTATCTAACCATGAAACTGGACCAGACTGTAAGTGTAAACATTATAAGTGCTTTGGGGTTATTCCAGAACCACAGATCAGATGCATTATCAAGGAATTTAATGAAATGGGTTCTGTGAATTTGCAAAATGCATATTTATGTCGTTTAATCACTGTGGATGCTATAAAACATCATAGATCACAAAAACCAAGCATATTCATACAAGGTAAGACTCGAAGACGGTATAAAAGACATTGCTATTTGTTACAAGGCATTCATGTGATTGCATGGAATTAGTAAGAAACATGTTCAGTGTTTACAGAAGTCTCTGAAAGTTATTGGACTATCGCCAAAATATCAGCATGGAAAATATGATCATAAACATTACAGAAAAACAAAAGATGTCACAGATAGCATGATCCACCACATTAATTCATTCCAAGGAAGACAAAACTACTACAGTAGGAAGAAAAGTGAGAGAGTTTGTTTGCCAGACACACTAAATATAAACAAGCTGCTTGAAATGTATAAAGCACAACTGCCACCTGTTTCATATGGATTTTATAGAAGGGTATTCAATATGAGGTTCATTATCTCATTTGGATATCCAAGCAGCGACACATGCCAAAGTGACTTAAAATCTCTTCAAAAGCAATTATCAACACCTTTGTTATCAGAAATAGAAAAATAGCTAATTGAGAAAGAGTTGAAATCAGCTCAAGTGGTGCATGAACTTCATGTGCATAAGGCTGAAGTATTCTATTAAAGGAAAAGAAAAGCAAGAAAAGAAGCCATGAAGAGTGAAATTCACATTGCTTTTGATTCCCAGAAAAACCTTTGTTTCTCTAATCTTACGACAAATTATGTTTACTATAGATTGCAATTGTCATCCTCTTTCAGCATTCACACTTTGTCCATGCCACAGTCAGATTTCTACTGTTATTCAGAATCTGAAGGAAGAAAAGGTTCTGAGAGGTTGCTTCCTTCCTTTATCATTTTATTTTAACATTCTGAATCCCAGAATGAAGAATCTGGAGATACTTTGTGATGCATGTACTGGACAAAACAAAAACTACACTGTTTTCCAGTTCTTACATGCTGCTAGAAGACTGGATTATATTAAAGTATAATTTCCTGTTTGAGGTCATTCCTATTTAGAATGCGACAGGAACATGGTACTCATACACCACATCTAGAGGAACATGTTCTCCATGATATTGAGAACAAACCCTGGTACAAGTTCCAGGCAATTGGACCACCAACATGGTGTAAGCCAATGGATGGTTATCTGTATCCTACATGACAATTGCTATTATTCCTATCACCTTCAACGTGTGTAGGGATTATCATTGGCAGATTTTCCTCCATGGAAAAGATTCTGTCGCAACAGGCCAGTACCATTATAGGATTTCTGTCTTCAGTCCTCTTCACCGATGAAGTGTCCTTTGATAGAGATGGCATCAATAATCTGCATAATCGTCATCTGTGGGCTACAGAAAATTCTCATGGAATGGTTGAAGCATCTCATCAGCAGCGGTTCAGCATCAGGTTTGGGCAGGGATTATTGGCAACTCCCTACTTGGACCAGTTTTTCCACAGCACCTGAACAGTTTTTTTCTCTTAGATTTTTAAGAACAATTGCAAAAATGTCATCAACGTATCCATCAAAACATACATGGGAAAGCTTTTGTTATTTGGATTCCCATTTGGTTTCTCATATATGTTCCGATGCTGGTATAGATATGTTGATAAACTAACAGAAGATGCGGTAAAAGTGTTGAACTCATAAGAAAGATCCATAAAGTTTATGACTGAAATAGAAGCATAAGGATGCTTAACATTTTTAGATTTAAAAATCATGAGGAGTCAATTGGGATTAAAATTTGGAATCTATAGAAAACCAACACATGTGGATAATTATATCAAACAGAATCAATTTAATCCAACACCATGTCAATATGCCATTTTTCATAGTTTGATTCATAGACTTATTAACACTCCGCTGACAGAAATAGAATATGAACATGAATATACACCAGATAGCAAAGAGGAATAAGTTTAATTCTAACTTCATAGATAAATTAATTGACAAACATAAAAGGCAGAAAATACAAAAAGAAATTACTACTTTGGAAAAATTGGAAAAACTCACAACGGAATACTGTAAATTCACATTTCACCCAAAATATTTTTGGAAATTTAAAAAAAAATCTTCAAAGAGCTAAACATTGAGTTGGTTCCACAAAATAAATACAACATTAGGAATTTATTAAACCATCCTTTGAAAGATGTTACACTGAAAACAAAATGATCAGGGATCTATCAAATGAATTTTCAGGATTGCAAAAAGATATACATTGGTAAAACGAAAGGAAATTTGGAAATCAGAAGGAAGGAACATATGAGAAATTTAAAATTCAAATACACTGATAAATCGACCATAGCTCATCATTTTTGGATGGAGAATCATGACATTGAACCAGGAATTAAATTGTTGAAACACGCCAAGAAACCGTTTAAATTCGAGAAATGGGAAAACATTTTCATTATAAAACACAAAGAAGATCTTATGAACTTTGAAATTCCTGATGTGGGTGACATCATCCAGTTGACAAAGAGGACAGTTGGTATTACATCCACCGATAGAGCCCATCATGACACAAGAGCTTCAGTTGACCCAGCAACTGATTATAGGGGAGGACACCCTTGAAACTAGTCTTGTGAAATTCATCATGTAAGTCGTGACAATATTGTGTTTAAAATTTCCACTCAATTTCAAGATTTTATCAAGCATCATGCTCTACTGTATCTTGATTGTCTACAAGTGCATAAGTGTTTATAAAAGATGTTCAAAATACTGACCTTTGACTTTGGAGCATAGTTGATAGCATCATTGTAATGATTGCCAAGTTCTTCCAAAAATATACGGCATTTCATGAATAGCATCAAATGCTACAAAGATCCTTCCCATCAGCTAGCTCCTCTTCACTATTAACTGGTATCTCATACACAAGAGTCTGAACATGGCCCCAAAGGAAGAAAATCCACAAGGGGTTAGATCTGGTGAACATGTTGGCCATTATTTCGGTGCTTCATTACCAATCCAGCAATCAGGATACATTACACTTAGGAAATCTCTAACATCACCAGAATAACGCATAGGTGCCCCATCACCTTGAAACCACATTAACTGGTGTATTCCTAAAGGAACATCTTCCAGAAGTTCTTCAAAGCATGTTGTAAAAACCATTGAGAAATGTGGCCCGTCCAATGTGGAGGTAGTAAATAGGCCTTACGAGTGTGTCATTCACAATGCCAGCCCAAATATTCACTGCAAACTGGTGTTGGTAATTTGCAACTCTAATAGCTCTAGGGTTTTCTTGTGACTGTTATATGTTTGAAACATGCCCTCTCATGTAAAATCCTTCTTGTTTGTCCACAATATGGTTGTAGGAAATCTTGATTGATCAATGCATTAATGAACAAACCACTGGGCGGAAAGTCAACTGGTTCCAGTGCTAGAACTCGGGTGAGATGATATGGATGTAATTGCTGTTCACACGAAGTTAGTAACTGAAGACTGGCTTGTATGCATGGAATGAACTATTGTTTTTATGCTTATAGACATAAGCATTACAGTCAAGAATCTTCTGTTCTAGAGCCACTGTTACATTTCTTTGGACTCCCAAACGGTGCGCTTGTTTTTGGAAAGCTCCTGTTTCTTGCAATCTTGATTTATGGCAGTAAAGGTGCTGTGATGAGACATGTGTCACCTTGGATAAAGCTCATCATACAGATCTTGTGTCCTTTTCGCATTTCCCCAAGCAGCACCATAAATGTAATGCATGTTTGGTAGTTGTGCATAAATAAAGTGGAACATTTTTATAATAGGCTGTACAACTGAAAGTCCTTCCAGTAAATGGAGCACTTTAGTATATCCTGATAGCTAAGATTGGTAACTTACACCTCTTGTAGGAACCACAAAGTCACAAAGTGTTGCCTAATATATGACAGAATCCTTTACCACTTAAATAACACAACATAGAGTTTAGGTTACTGTTGATATAAACAGAACACAAGTGATATTTCAGAATGCAAAGAAAACAAAACAAACGATATTCCAATGCCATCTGAGAACAGGAATCTGTTTGCCAGAAATTTATCTAACGCCATGAGGCATTAATATCCTCTAGCTTGATAACAAGATGTTTATGGACATACATTCCCATATGAAAATACTCGAATATAACCCCTGAATCACACAAAATTATTCTGTGTTAATCTGACTCACCTTGTATATAGTCATAAATTTTGCCATTCTCTTCAGATTTAGTTTAAGTAAAAAGAAATCATTGTATACTCAGAAGTGAGTATGCATCTAACTATGCTCAACATGGGAAGAGAATAAACTCATAAAACTGAGAATATACTAGCTTTTATTCATACCAAATATGCATACATACTCTTTGAGATGGACTCCCGAGTATGTTCTACTTTACTTCCGTTACTTGAGTATGTTCTCAAAATTAAGTATATACTCGAAAGGTTTTAATCTTACCAAGTAGAGTATTTATTTGAAGAAATGAAGCATATTCTATAATCCATCCATTCTTACTTCACCGGTAATGTGAACAAAAGCAACATGTTACAACATTTCCGATTGGTTGATGAACATTTTACGCTTTTCTCCATTAAAAATGGTTCGTCTTAAATTGCTGATAGAAGTATGCAAATATCATATTAAACTATGCAATCTTGTCTAAATAACATAGTATGAATGATTAAGGAACATAAATTTACTGTATTTTAACCATTGTTCCTTTATATAACAATGCACATGCATTGTGCAGTTCATAGTAACATCTACTTCCAGTTAGGATGTGGAGAGCATTAAGTTTAAGTAATGGCAGAGGCATGTGATACCAGTGTTGTAGTGAAACATAAGCAAAGAAAACCTTTAAAAAGTTGCGAGAAAGGAATTTTTCTTAATGACTGTATATAATAAGTTTTGTGAAAAGTACCCTACTCTTGCATTAGACAACATTCTCAGTTTAATGGCCGAATTTACTGAGTTTCCGAAAGCAGCATAAAGTGTGCAGGAAAGAAGTGGTTGATAGTGGAAAAGCTTTCGACACCTGGAAAAAAGAGGAAATGCTGCAGAAGTATTTTGGAGTAAAGTATTACAAGTTTGTTTGAGCAGCTATTGCTCGCAAAATGCATCAGTTCCTTTTTGCTACTGAGCTGCGTACAATAAATAAAGTGTTGTATACAGTAAACAGTGATCCAGAATTGCCTAATTTGAAAAGATCCTTACATGATAATTTGCCCACAGAAATAGGATTTGAATTTGTTTGCAGAAATCACAAAAGTAATGTTGTAGAAAGGGACGATATTGTCTTGTGGTGAAGGAAATAATTATACAATATTGTCGTAACCTCTTACATTTTCAAAACTCACAGGGGGGGTGGGGAGAGCATGGTACCAGATTTTAAAACATTACAATCTACATGAGGTCCGACGGGGGGAAGCTAACACATTACTTAAAACACCTGGAAATTCCTAAAATATGCCTAGATCATTGTGGGGAAGAAAAGAAGGAACTAACTATTAATAATCTACATAGTAAAAGTTTAGATGTTAGGGTTTAATGAAGATTAGATTTTATACATGTTACCTTCCGCTTGACGGAGCGTCCTCATTCACATTTCTGCACTGGTCGTTACGTTGGAAGAGACAGAGCATCAGACGCTTACTACTGATAACTGGTTTTACCCCCACTCTTATTATGTCTTTACTGGTCTGTGTTGCCAGTTTTAACATATAGCCATACACTGTTACTGACTGAATTACAATATTAACGCCTCACATGCCACATCTCTCCCTGGCTACCCAAATCAACATCCCTGTCGAAGCAAGAAGGATTTTGTTTTCTACACAAAATTACAGAAAAGAAAATAAATAAATGACATACTTCACAAAATTATTAAAAAAACAATATCTGGATATTTACAAAGGTAAGATGGAGCAGAAATGTCTCTCAAAGAAGAAGTTGAATGTGCAAATACCTTGATATTTGAAAAGAAGCTAAACAGTGATGTGTATTGAATTTATTTAAAGGTGAGTTGAAATTGTTACACTAACATCACTTAAGTTTACTCACTTAACATATTTCGGGAAACGGTTGTTCCCATCCTCGGAAGGTAATCCGACTGGCCCTTGTTGTTGGTGTTTCCGTTTTGTGGACTGGATACTGTGGTGGCATCTTGTGGTGGTGAAATGTACTTCCAGAGAGGATTTGGTGGCGGCAAATCAAAATTCATTAGATGTGTGTTGTGTTTTAGAATGGTGATCTTCTCCCATGCATCTAATTCGGCTGCAAATTTGGCTGGTTTGACTAATGTAATATTGGGTTTGATGTTCTGATTAGTGATCCAAAAATGGTATGAAACTGCAGATTTGTCCATTTGTTTGTATTTGATACATCTCATGTGCCCCTTTAGCCTAGTTTCTAGGTTTCTTTTTGTCTTACCTATATATACTTTATTGCAATCTGAACAATTGATTTTGTAGATTCCAGCTTTTTTGTCTTGTGGAATGGGGTCTTTTAACTTGTTACAAAGTAATTTCTCTATGTTAAATTTGTTCTGTGGAGCTAGGCTCCTGATGTGTTTCATGAAAATCTTCTTAAATTGGTGAAATGTTCCTGGGTGGTATGTGAATTTCTTGAACTTTAGCTGTTTATCTTGTTGGCTGAGATTTGTTGTGTTTTTGATGTGTTTCTGCCGTTTGAATTTTGCAATTTTTTTGTCAATTGTTGTACCCACTATTTATTGCTGTGTCTACTATATGCTGGTATTCTTGTTTATTTAAGGGGGTATACACCAGCCTATGTGTTAGGCTGTTTAGTACTGCGTGTTTGTGTGTGGTTGGATTGAAACTCTTATTTATCTCTTAATTATCAGTATTAAACCTTGGCCTAAAAACATGTGTTGGCTACACAAAAACAACCGATGAAATAGTCGCAGACATTGAGATTGCTAATTACAACTTAAATGAAAATAGTAAAACTATTATAAAAAAGAATGTGAAATGGTTCTCCAAGTGAAGTAGTATTTGTATGTTTTCTTCACTTTAACTGCCCCACGTATGGGAGCCAATTTGCGATAGCAACAAATTGTATATATGTTTTAAAACACCACGTGGTGGATAATGTTTCTCACGTAATGTTGTTTACCTCACGCGTGCAGCCATATTGTGTGACGTCATTCGTCGGTCGCCTGCTAACTCCATCTGGCGTAGCAATCTATATGAATTAGTTTTAAGGTTATGTATATTGTCTTCCGGCCAGCTATTTAGGTAGGCATTTAATTCTTGCAGGGTGTGAAGCGGAAAAGGAATCTTTTATCCAAAAATTACTAGTGAAGAAATGTGTTTTATACTGTTTTATTGTCGAACACGTGCACTAACACTTTCACAGATTTGTCTAGATAATCGCCATACTGAAACTGTTTGTAATAACTTCTCACTTTTAACTCACGTACTTCAATTTTTGTATATAAGTGACTTTGTAATATTTTAGATCTTTAATGATTTTCACTGCGCGTAACTTGGTGAACTAAGCGGCCAACGTGTAATGTACGGAGAATTTTGTATAACTGCGGGAGACGATGTGTAGTGCTTCGTGAATCTTGCCGAACTGGGGGACGATGTGTACTGTGTCGAGAATCTTGCCGAACTGGAAGACGCTCTCTTTGAATCTACACTATTTATAGGCTTACCTCAAGATACACCTAAAGATTATAAATGAATTACCATTGGCTAATAAAACGCGCCAACATTAGCGTCTATTTTACTATCCAATGAAAACCACTAATACATATTATTTTTATAGAATGTTCTGGAAGCTTTTTTTACTGAAAAGGCGCGAAACATGACGTAACTTCCTGGTTCCCGGTAACGATAAACAACTCACTCCCTTGCTAAAGTATTGTGTTATTGTTAACAGTTTCAGTAGAGCCGTAAATTATTATTTACCAATACTATTTACAATTAATAAACCTCTGAAATCAATGTTACATAAAAATACATATTCATAATAAAATAATTATTTACATTAAAGTAATTTGTGATACAAATTACCGTCTCATATGCCCCACTAGAAACATAATTATAAATATTTATAACCTGTTTAGAAATTTTATAATTTTGTTTTTAGTCTCCTAAATCTTGTAACACACGCTATCACTTTCACTTAACACTTCACACGCGTTTAACACACGACATATGTTTTATCTCGCCACTACTTACTGGCTTTGGTTTAATTTGTTTTAATATTAATCTGTCGTTACAATAAATTTTTTTTTTTTTTTTTTTTTATAGCAAATACTTTACCCTAAATTATTTAACTAGTGTTACAAAAAATGGTTTACTTTCTTATATTGTTACCAAAAATTTATCAATTCAAGAATTTTTTTTGTAATTACCATACATATTTACCAAAATATTTACCCTTTACATATATTTACATCTCTTAAATCTAGGCACTGTGTCACATTTTCTGTTTGATACATAAGTATTTGTTTCAATTATTTTTAATTATATTTACCAATTTTTTTTGTTATTTTGTACTTTGTTTTAACAATACTCTTTGAATTGTATTTACGTACTTTTAATTTAATATCATCTTAAGTTTCAATCTTTGCATTCTTAATTTTTAAATCTTGGAGTTGTATCTACGTACTTTTACTTTAATATCATCTTAAGTTTCAATTATTGCATTCTTAATTTTCAAATATTGTTACAGATACTAAAAGTTTAATTTACTTATTTATTTATTTATTTTTAAAACATTTCTCTTTTTTTTTTTTTTTTTTATAACTTATTTCTCTTTTCAAATAACATATATATTTAGTTAACCCTCTTACGTTCCAATACATTTCTCTGCAAGTCGTCTTCAACTATCCAGCATTTACTTTACATCTCATTGCTATTTACCCTCCTGGATCAAATTGTGTGTGGCTAAACATTACTCGTAGCCGTAACCTAACCTTCAAATTATTGTTCATGAATAACCTCTTGTATTCATTTGAAATTTCATCACATGATAACATTTGAAAACAATCTACAGTTTCTTCTACCATCTCTTTACTTTGAAAATACTCTGACAAATTTGTACTACACTGTACTGGACTGGAGTTTTCATTTTGAACATCTTGGTACAATTTATTTCTTTGCATTACTGTCACATTCTGTATTACTGATATTTCCCCTCTGAAATTAAGTTGCACCTCATTTACATCTACATTCCTAACCTCTTTTATCACTCTTATCTTACTTGAAATACTACTCATTTGACTTCCTAACTCTGCGCCTTCTACATTAACCTCACTTTTAGTGTTAACCTCACTTTCTTTGTTATCTATTTCCTTGCTCATGTCTAGCATTTTCTTTGAAATTTCTCCTATCTCACTTACTATTACTTCCTCATTTTCATCTCTCATTTCTGGTATACTAATATCTAGCTTCGTAACTTTCTTTTCAATTTCTTCACTGCTTTGATCTACTTTTTGCTCTAATACCTCCTTACTCCTACCAATATCTTCAATTGATTTCCTATGATCTTTTTTTATATCTTCTCTCAATTCCTCCAAACTCTGATCTAATTTCTTACTAATATATTCCCTCGTTTCCCTACAAATCTTTTGCATATCTTCCCTTAATTCTTCCCTCAATTGATCTTTAAAATTTCTCAGCATTTCCATCATTATTCTAGCATCAATAGTAATATTTCCTGCTATTCTATTCTTACTTTCTGCACTAACATTATCTCCCTCCAATATTACATTGTTTGAGCTTTTTTTTGTAACCTGTATTGACTTACAGCTAACTGTTACACTATCTCCTTCCATCATTGTTTTTTCTATGTTATTAGTGGCCATTGTTTTTGTTTTCTAAAAAAAAATACAATCACCTGACTTTGTGATGCTGTCTGTTGATGTATCCTTGATGTCCAGCGTTCTGCCCCATTCTCCTAGGTTTGTATGTCGCTTCTGCGTTGTTTTATGATGAATCTACGTTGTCTCGATGTTTTTGCGTCCACTTATCCACGTCGTTTGTCGCTCCTCTTGTTTCTGGAATCTGCGTCTTGTAGATCATTTTACTGCTGCATTCGCCTTTTCCTGGTTAATTCTGCTACTATCCTGGTCGTCTAGCCTTCCTTTCCTAGTTGTCGCTCCACGTTGATGCGCCAATTTGCGATAGCAACAAATTGTATATATGTTTTAAAACACCACGTTGTGGATGTTTCTCACGTAATGTTGTTTACCTCACGCGTGCAGCCATATTGTGTGACGTCATTCGTCGGTCGCCTGCTAACTCCATCTGGCGTAGCAATCTATATGAATTAGTTTTAAGGTTATGTATATTGTCTTCCGGCCAGCTATTTAGGTAGGCATTTAATTCTTGCAGGGTGTGAAGCGGAAAAGGAATCTTTTATCCAAAAATTACTAGTGAAGAAATGTGTTTTATACTGTTTTATTGTCGAACACGTGCACTAACACTTTCACAGATTTGTCTAGATAATCGCCATACTGAAACTGTTTGTAATAACTTCTCACTTTTAACTCACGTACTTCAATTTTTGTATATAAGTGACTTTGTAATATTTTAGATCTTTAATGATTTTCACTGCGCGTAACTTGGTGAACTAAGCGGCCAACGTGTAATGTACGGAGAATTTTGTATAACTGCGGGAGACGATGTGTAGTGCTTCGTGAATCTTGCCGAACTGGGGGACGATGTGTACTGTGTCGAGAATCTTGCCGAACTGGAAGACGCTCTCTTTGAATCTACACTATTTATAGGCTTACCTCAAGATACACCTAAAGATTATAAATGAATTACCATTGGCTAATAAAACGCGCCAACATTAGCGTCTATTTTACTATCCAATGAAAACCACTAATACATATTATTTTTATAGAATGTTCTGGAAGCTTTTTTTACTGAAAAGGCGCGAAACATGACGTAACTTCCTGGTTCCCGGTAACGATAAACAACTCACTCCCTTGCTAAAGTATTGTGTTATTGTTAACAGTTTCAGTAGAGCCGTAAATTATTATTTACCAATACTATTTACAATTAATAAACCTCTGAAATCAATGTTACATAAAAATACATATTCATAATAAAATAATTATTTACATTAAAGTAATTTGTGATACAAATTACCGTCTCACAAGAAATACAAGCAGATAATCATAACAATTTCCCAACCAAACATGTGATCAAAACATTAAAATCAAAACCAGTAGTATACACGAAGGCTGACAAAGGAAATAAACTAGTTGCACTTCAAAAAGATTATTATATTGCCTGAGTAGAAAATATGCTGCAACAAGAAAATTACATACTAATTCAAGAAGACCCATTAAAACTACATTTAAAAGTCTTCAATCAAACCATCCAGGAAAGCAAAACTATAACAGACACTGATAAATCTAGATTAAAACCAGACCACCCTTTTACCAAGAATGTATGCTCTACCTAAAATACACAAACCAGGTAATAAGATGAGACCAATCGTCAGCAATATTGATTCTCCTACCTACAAACTGGCAAAATGGTTAGTTCAGAGATTCTCTTCACTACCAAAATTCAATAGCAAAAGCATAATGAATTCAGAAGATTTAATACAGAAGATAAAATCCCTGGAACTCGAAACAGAAGACAGATTAGTTTCCTTTGATGTCACTGCACTATTTCCAAGTGTCCCTACAGATCAACTACAGCGTCAATTAAAGAAATGGCTACAGCAGACTAACATGCCAGAAGAAGAAATAGAAGACCTCATACAACTTACCAATTTGTGCATTACACAAAATTGTTTTAGTTTCAATAAGAAGTTCTACCAACAACCAACAGGTTTAACCATGGGCAACCCGCTTTCACCATTCCTTACAGATTTATTTATGAGCTACTTAAAAACACACATAATAACTTCCTTTCCATACATTTTTAAAGTTTGGCACAGATATGTCGACGACATCTTCGCTGTTGTACCTAATAGGTTCATACAAGACTCCTTAGCCTTACTAAACCTACAGAACCAATCAATAAAATTCACCTTGGAAATAGAAAAAGAAGGCATGCTACCATTTTTAGACCTAAAAATCATCAGAGAACAAAAGAACCTAACCTTTGGCATATACAGGAAGCCAACACCCTCTACTAATTACATAAAAAATAAGAGTTTCAATCCAAACACACACAAACATGCAGTACTAAACAGCCTAACACATAGGCTGGTATATACCCCCTTAAATAAACAAGAATACCAGCTAGAATACCGGCATCACAGCAATAAATAATGGGTACAACAAAACAACAATTGACAAAAAAATTGCAAAATTCAAACGGCAGAAACACATCAAAAACACAACAAATCTCAGCCAGCAAGATAAACAGCTAAAGTTCAAGAAATTCACATACCACCCAGGAACATTTCACAAATTTAAGAAGATTTTCATGAAACACATCAGGAGCCTAGCTCCACAGAACAAATTTAACATAGAGAAATTACTTTGTAACAAGTTAAAAGACCCCATTCCACAAGACAAAAAAGCTGGAATCTACAAAATCAATTGTTCAGATTGCAATAAAGTATATATAGGTAAGACAAAAAGCAACCTAGAAACTAGGCTAAAGGCGCACATGAGATGTATCAAATACAAACAAATGGACAAATCTGCAGTTTCATACCATTTTTGGATCACTAATCAGAACATCAAACCCAATATTACATTAGTCAAACCAGCCAAATTTGCAGCGAATTAGAAGCATGGGAGAAGATCACCATTCTAAAACACAACACACATCTAATGAATTTTGATTTGCTGCCACCAAATCCTCTCTGGAAGTACATTTCACCACCACAAGATGCCACCACAGTATCCAGTCCACAAAACGGAAACACCAACAACACGGGCCAGTCGGATTAGCTTCTGAGGATGGGAACAACCATTTCCCAAAACATGTTAAGTGAGTAAACTTAAGTGATGTTAGTGTAACAATTTCGACTCACCTTGAAATAAATGTAAATACCTGTTTACATGTGTGTGAAGCTAATACAAACATAATGGAGTCTCAAGTGCCACCGACGATATTTATTATGATGTCTTGTCTAATTAAGTGAACCTTGCACACGCACATTATACCTTGCTGCCACTGTTACACAGGCACTACACTGCACGAAGTTTCAACGTATCTGTTTTTGGGTGGAATTGTCACATCTTCCACAACGACGAAGTTTCACCCGCAGAGATTTTACTGTTGATGCAAGTCGCTGATGATGTGGGGAGCAATCGCTGACTTGGATTGCGCCCCAAACAGTGGCTCCTTTTGCCACATGCAGTGTAGTTAACTGGCAGCAGCTCTCCATGGTATATATATATATATATATATATGCAGCCTCTGGCGTGTTTCTGTACAGCGGGGTCACTCCTCTGGACACTTGAGCTCCCGAACCAGCAAAATCACTATAACATGAATTACAAACAGGTATAACTTGTGCTCCCAAAACATCATCATACATAAAATAAGAAAATAGTATGTCATTTAAAATAATATGAATATAAAATGCCACAAATTTGGCAAAAGTTTACGAACATTTAATCTTAGTACTCAGAAAAGGAAAAAAATGATTACACATTGACATAAAAACTGAATTTTGCAAAGGGGTACAAGCCAAAATTTTACAATAAATGTTTAACAATCAAAGTAAAGAGACATGAAAGGGTCAGAATACATGTATATTATGTCAATTATATCCATTGTCTACACATAATAACACAACACAAATATAGCAAAACATTTGGGATCCCAATATTAAATCTGACCAGCTGGTACAACTAACTAACAAAATGAATAAGTGCACTTATCATTCATTCATACATACATATGAAACAAAATCATTCATACTAACCATGGCTCAAATAATACAACACACTCACTTTAATAACTACCAAAGCTACTGTAACCATTACTACATGCTTGAAAATAAACACCTCGTTACATACATCAAACTACAAATACTCATGTTTTACTTGCAATAACACAAATTCTCCTTCACATTACTATCTTTATCCTCCCATCCTTCTCATTAGCATCAGTCTTGTGATCAACATCATCATCCTAGTTATCATCATCATCATCATCATCATCAGTAATTACTGAGAAAAGAAAATATTCACTGACATGTCTCATTCAGCTAGCTGCAAAATCAAAGACACCTGACATAGGCATAAACTGAACAAATCACATTAACATTTCAGGAATGAGACAAATAACATAGCATTACACTGTTGCACCCATATCAACCGAATCAAGATGAAGCTGGAAAATAGATGGTACTAAAACTTGTTACATAAGATGGTACTAACATTTGTTGCATAAACTCAAAAAAAATTATTCTCATTGCATTACTCTCTTTTGTGAACACATCACACACGCTATATGGGTACGCTTCAGCAACACCAATATGCACATCATCTCTCGACTAGTCGCAACAAATTTCCAGGTACGTGTTAGCCCTCCTGAAAACTTAAATATTCAAACTTCATTGTAGCTATCGCATCGAAGCTAACATTAACTCATCACATCTCACTACCACCATCGATGTTACTCTTTGGCACTCCCACCGAGGCAAATCTTCCATTTACTACTCACATAACCTCACACCAACACACAAAATTTATGCAACTACTTCTGCAAAGAAAGATCACAGCATCATAATGAAACACAAAATCAAACCGAAAGAATGAACAGAACAAAGCACATCATTACCAGATTAACACTTTCACATATCATTCCTGGAAGTCAAAGGTAATTAAACACACAGTGCACATCAGACAATTACACTGCAGCATAACATAACAAACCAAATAATTTCCATTGCCCAAAGCAAAATCCAAAATTTTCAGTACACAAAATGGTGACAAAACCTTCAATTTAGCAGAGACATACATAGCACACTTCATTCCTGAAAATCAAAGCTTAATTAAGCATTGGTCAGTGAAGCAAAATAAAAATTTAGCATACCTGTCTTCATTGTGAAACTTTTCAGTTGGTCAAAATGTACATACCACACTTTGGTACACACAATGTGCACATACTTACAGGTTGTTTTTCTCTTTCTTTTCTTTTTACCACAAAATTCCAGTGCAACTTTCCAAATTCTGGTAACACACATATAGCTGCACCATCGACATCCAATGGAGGTGGATAAGTCCTGCTGGTCCACATTGGATGCTCGTTAAACCTATATAGGTGAATATACTGGCACAGCTGGTGGTAGCTGAAACTTTCACTCAAATTAGTCATTTGAAATACTTTCCAAAAAAGAAATTGCATAACTAGATAAAACCAAACGTGGCAATGGAGAAGCAAAATTATTTGTAGTACTACTACTAAGTGTTCACGGCGAATGTACGAGTACGATGCACAAATATGAAATTTTTTTAAATAGATGCACCTCACTTTTATACACACATGCAATTTGAAACACAAAAACACGTGAATCGTAAAAGATTTGCTTCACATTCTAGAATTGTTAATGAATTGCAAAACCATGCAAAGATTACGCAACACCAGCTAACACGTGGCAACCACATTATTAAAGTTCCAAATATCACTAAATTTTCCACAATTCACAAAAACAAGAAATTTAGAAAGGACAGTGCAAACAATTTGTCAAAGAAACAGAATTTAAACAACGGTAATAGGAAGAATGAAGCCAAAAATTAACAACGCTCCGCCAACATGAAGACAATGTAAAAATTTTAAAGTGAGCTCAAAATAATAATACAGGCACGGGACTTTTAAGGAAACACTTTTAGAGTGAGTGAGTGAGTGGGGTTTAAGGGCCTGTCGACAACTAGGTCATTAGATCCCGTCACTTTTAGATGAATTTAGAATACAAAACCACAATTTTCAAATAGAAACCCTTACCATTAAGCCAAAACTAAGGAGTTACATGTTCCAATGAACACGTGGAGGTCCAAACTACGTAAACTACATTTCAGGCTAAGAGAAAAAAACAATTTTGCACTTCAAAATCTCAAAATATCCGGCGATTCACGCCAAAATGTCGTAACCTCTTACATTTTCAAAACTCACGGGGGTAGAGCATGGTACCGGATTTTAAAACATCACAATCTACACGAGGTCCGACGGGGGGAAGCTAACACATTATTTAAAACACCTGGAAATTCCTAAAATATGCCTAGATCATTGTGGGGAAGGAAAGAAGGAACTAACTTGAGGGATGTATAGCTTACGTATTCTGTTTTACGTAAATTATTATATCTTGAAGATCTTATAGTTAGCTCCACGTTGTGGAAGCCAATTTACGAGAGCAAATATGTGTTTTCTTCACGCGAAACCATCTTGTGTGACGTCATACGTTGGTTGGTTCATTTGTTCTGTTTGTAGATTCCCTTTACGTAGCAATTTATATCAGTTTTAAATGTCCACCGGCTAGCTATTATCTGATCTAGGTAGGCATGTTTGTCTTACAGGTTGTGAAGCGGAAAAGGAATCTTTTATCCAAAAATTACTAGTGAAGAAATGTGTTTTATAATGTTTTATTGTCGAACACGTGCACTAACACTTTCACAGATTTATCTAGATAATCGCCATATTGAAACTGTTTATAATAACTTCTTATCACTTTTAACTCACGTACTTCAACTTTGTATTTTTAACTTTAGAATATTTTATAAGATTTCTCGTGTAACTTATCGAAATGAAGGACTGATTGGCGACATCTTGTTGAACTGCGGAATCGACGTGGAGTGTACGGAGAATTTTGTATAACTGCGGGGCGACCAACTTCGAGCATGGCTATTTATAGGCTTGCCTTAAGATACACCTAAAGATTATAAATGAACTGCTATTGGCTAATAAAACGCGCCAACATTAGCGTCTATTTTACTATCCAATGAAAACCACTAATACATATTACTTTTATAGAACATTCTGGAAGCTTTTTTTACTGAAAAGGCGCGAAACATTACGTAACTTCCTGGTTCCCGGTAACGATAAACAACTCATTCCTTTGCTAAAGTATTGTGTTATTGTTAACAGTTTCAATAGAGCTGTATATTATTATTTACCAATAATAATTACAATTATTAAACCTCTGAAATCAATGTTACATAAAAATACATATTCATATTAAAATAATTATTTACATTAAAGTAATTTGTGATACAAATTACCGTCTCATATGCCCCACTATAAACATAATTATAAATATTTATAACTCGTTTAGAATTTTATAATTTGTGTTTTTAGTCTCCTTAATCTTGGAACACACGCTATCACTTTCACTTTACACTTCACACGTATTTAACACACGACATAGGTTTTATCTCGCCACTACTTACTGGCTCTGGTTTAATTAATTTAGATATTAATCTGATATCACAAAATTTTTTTATAGCAAATACTATACCCTAAACTATTTGATCACTGTTTCAAAATTGTTTCCTCTCTTACATTGTTGACAAAAATTATCAATTCAAGAATTTTTTTTTTGTAATTACTATATATATTTACCAAAATATTCACCCTTTACATATATTTACATCTCTTAAATCTAGACAATGTTTCACCTTTTCTGTTTGCTACATAAGTATTTGTTTTATTTATTTGTACCAATTTTTGTTATTCTGAATTTTATTTTAACAATACTCTTTGAATTGTATTTAATTTAATATCATATTAAATTTCAATCTTTGCATTCTTAATTTTTAAATCTTGGAATTGTATTTACGTACTTTTAATTTAATATCATCTTAAGTTTCAATCTTTGCATTCTTAATTTTCAAATGTTGTTACAGTCACTAAAAATTTAAACATTTCTCTCTTTTTTTTTTTTTTTTTTATAATTTATTCCTCTTTTCAAATGACATATATAAATAGTTAACCCTCTTACGTTCCAATACATTTCTCTGCAAGTCATCTTTATCTATCCAGCATTTACTTTACATCTCATTGCTATTTACCCTCCTGGATCAAATTGTGTGTGGCTAAACATTACTCGTAGCCGTAACCTAACCTTCAAATTGTCGTTCATGAATAACCTCTTGTATTCATATGACATTTCGTTCCCTTATAACATTTGAAAACAATCTACAGTTTCTTGAACTACACATCTTTTAACAACTTTCATTTTCAACTCTTCTGCAATCTCTTTAACTTGAGAGTACTCTGACAAATCTGTACTAAACTGTACTGGACTGGAGTTTTCATTTTGAACATCTTGGTACAATTTATTTCTTTGCGTTACTGTTTCATTCTGTATTTCTGATATTTCCCCTCTGAAATTAACCTGCGCCTGATTTACATCTACATTCCTAACCTCTTTTATCTCTCTTAGCTCACTTGTCATATTACTCACTTGACTTCTTAACTCTGTACATTCTACATTAACCTCACTTTTAGTATTAACCTCACTTTCTTTGTTACCTATTTCCTTGCTCATGTCTAGCATTTTCTTTGAAATTTCTCCTGTCTCACTTGCTATTACTTCCTCATTTTCATCTCTCATTTCTGGCATACTACTATCTAACTTCATAACTTTCTTTTCAATTTCTTCACTGCTTTGATCTACTTTTTGCTCTAATATCTCATTACTCCTACCAATATCTTTTCTGTTTTGTTCAAAGCTCCTACGAATATCTTCCCTCAATTCCCTATAACTCTTATCCATGTTCTGAGTTAGTTTTTGTTCTAATTTCTCACTATTCTTTTGCATATCATTCCTTACTTGATCTACAATACTCTTACCAAAATCTCTCCACATTTCCCTATAATCTTTGTTTATATCTTCCCTTAACGTTTCAAAAGAATTTCTTATCATGTCCATCATCATTCTAGCATCCATAGTAGTATTTCCTGCTATTCTATTCTTACTTTCTGCACTAACATTTCCTCCCTCCAATACTACATTGTTTGAGCTTTTTTTTGTAACCTGTATTGAATTACAGCTAACTGTTACACTATCCCCCTTCATAATTATTTCTTCTGTATTACTTGCAGCCATTGTTTTTGTTTTCTAAAAAAAAATTACTATATTCTGACCTTTTGTGACACTGTCTGCTGATGTAGCCTTGATGTCCAGCGTTCTGCCCCTTTCTCCTAGATTTGTATGTCGCTTCTGCGTTGTGTTGTGATGAATCTACGTCGTTTCGATGTTTTTTGTATCCACTTATCCGCGCCGTTTGTCGCTCCTCTTGTTTCTGGAATCTGCGTCTTGTAGATCATTTTACTGCTGCTTTCGTTCCACGTCCTGATTATGCTGATCCTTTCCTGGTCACTTCGCCCCACGTTGGTGGCGCCAATTTGAGGGATGTATAGCTTACGTATTCTGTTTTACGTAAATTATTATATCTTGAAGATCTTATAGTTAGCTCCACGTTGTGGAAGCCAATTTACGAGAGCAAATATGTGTTTTCTTCACGCGAAACCATCTTGTGTGACGTCATACGTTGGTTGGTTCATTTGTTCTGTTTGTAGATTCCTCTGACGTAGCAATTTATATCAGTTTTAAATGTCCACCGGCTAGCTATTATCTGATCTAGGTAGGCATGTTTGTCTTACAGGTTGTGAAGCGGAAAAGGAATCTTTTATCCAAAAATTACTAGTGAAGAAATGTGTTTTATAATGTTTTATTGTCGAACACGTGCACTAACACTTTCACAGATTTATCTAGATAATCGCCATATTGAAACTGTTTATAATAACTTCTTATCACTTTTAACTCACGTACTTCAACTTTGTATTTTTAACTTTAGAATATTTTATAAGATTTCTCGTGTAACTTATCGAAATGAAGGACTGATTGGCGACATCTTGTTGAACTGCGGAATCGACGTGGAGTGTACGGAGAATTTTGTATAACTGCGGGGCGACCAACTTCGAGCATGGCTATTTATAGGCTTGCCTTAAGATACACCTAAAGATTATAAATGAACTGCTATTGGCTAATAAAACGCGCCAACATTAGCGTCTATTTTACTATCCAATGAAAACCACTAATACATATTACTTTTATAGAACATTCTGGAAGCTTTTTTTACTGAAAAGGCGCGAAACATTACGTAACTTCCTGGTTCCCGGTAACGATAAACAACTCATTCCTTTGCTAAAGTATTGTGTTATTGTTAACAGTTTCAATAGAGCTGTATATTATTATTTACCAATAATAATTACAATTATTAAACCTCTGAAATCAATGTTACATAAAAATACATATTCATATTCAAATAATTATTTACATTAAAGTAATTTGTGATACAAATTACCGTCTCAAACTACATTAATAATCTACTTAGTAAAAGTTTAGATGTTAGGGTTTAATGAAGATTAGATTTTAAACATGTTACCTTCTGCTTGATGGAGCGTCCTCATTCACATGTCTGCACTGGTCGTTATGTTGGAGGAGACAGAGCGTCAGACGCTTACTACTGATAACTGGTTTTACCCCCACTCTTATTACGTCATTACCAGTCTGTGTTGCCAGTTCTAACATATAGCCATACACTGTTACCAACTGAATTATAATATTAACACCTAACATGCCACAATATCAGAAAATTCCAACAGCATAGGTAAGCTATTTATTACTTAGATGAGACATGGGTTAACAAGGCTCACACTATGTCTAAGATATTGTTTGAAACACATATGAAAACAAAGAAACAGTCTTCTTATCTGCTTCCAGTACAGGGCTTAAAAATCTCTCAAGTAAAGGGAAATGTTTAATAGATCTGCATATAGGAAACGAGAATGGTTTTGTGAAGGACAGGGATCTTGTTTTTGAATCTAAAAAACCAGGATACGGTCATGATGAAATGAACAGGGGAAGTGTTTAAGGCTTGGTTTGAGAAAGTGCTCATTAAACTTCAACCTAATAGCATCATCATCATCATTATTATTCTTGTTGTTGTTGTTGTTATTATTGTTAAAGCTCCTTATCATAGCATGAAATTAGAATGCATCCCCAACAGTTCTTGGAGAAAAGAATATATAATAATGTGGTTTCAGGACAAACACATACCTTTACAGCTAAATCTGAGTTGTTGCAATTAGTTTGGTCACGTAAACTGCAATGAGAAGTTTGTTGTAGACGATTTGGTCGAGGAGGCAGGTAATACAGTATTAATCCTAGAACACTAACATGTTGTTACAGATGAATTATCACTAACATGTTGTAAATTTTACAACTTTTTTTGTTGTTATTATAGTTTTAGCAGTAATACTTTGTTTAATAATCAACAAGACAAATTGTGGGCTTTTTTAAAGTATGCACTATTCGAATCTATTGTCATTTTGAACAAAATTAATTTTAATAATTGAAAACATTTAATACAATTGTAAATGACAACACAAAACAACTACGTTACAAACAATTTGTAATTATATAAAATACCTTTCTCCTGCTAAGGAATATGATTGACTATAAACGTTCATTTGAAAAAATAGCACACTGTTCAGTCAGAGGATGTACACACGAGGGCTCTGTGTTCAGAGCAGAATGGCTTCATGCGTCTCAAACAGTAATTCATTGTCATTCTCCTTTTGCTCGGGGGCAGATTCTGCAGACTGTTCATTTCTTGTGGGTTTGTTAAAGAGCTTCTGTAAGAATTTCCTTCCTCATGATGTCGGCTATTGATTGTTGCAATAATCTAGGAAGGCCTTTCATTGTTTGTCGATGCTGAAGCCATGGATTCATTAGTTGTTCAGACAGGGTAATGAAGTAGTGCATTCTCGCCATGTGTTTATCGTTTCTCTTTCCCATGTTATAAGTGTGGATAACCCAAGAATTTACATTGCATATGTTATGATTCCATAAAATATATCAAGTGGCCTTGTCTTTAGACTGGTGCAGTAGTTATGGCACATCTGGTCAAGAATATCAATGGCTTCCTTAGTGGAGTTATAGAATTTCACAATTTGAGGCTTGTTTGGGATTTGCTGATATCAGGTTGAGTGTGTGTCGTTGAAATTAGGAGCACTTCTTATTTGGCTTAGGCTTGTAAGTAACAATTTTAGGGACAGTATTTCCAGAGGGATTTCTTTCTTGTTGGACCATATTGTGCCAACGAGAGTTAGGTTGAATGGCTTTTCTGTGAGTTCAGCTGCTAATTTCACAGATGTCAACCAGTTGTCTACTGTTACATTTTGGTTGCTTCTGTGTATGTTCTTGGTCAGCTCTTTTATGTAGTATTCACCCAGAGACAAACCATGAGTTTCTGTGCTTTTTCCTATATACAGAGCTGTATCAAACATAAAGTTTTTGGATACATTATAAGCCATTTTAATTTTTGTCATATTTAGAGGGCTTATTACGATTATACACTCTGAGAGGGTATCTGCCTTTAAATGCCAAGAGCTGTTCATCAGTTGTAATGTATGATCCAGGATTATAGCAGCTTCTACAGTTTTCAATAAACCTCTCCCAAACAGTTCAAAAAGGAGCAAATTTGTCCATTTTCCTTCTTTCCTTGTGTGTTGCCTTGTCATCAAATCGCAAGCTAATTAGAAGAAAATCAAAGCTCTCAGCACTCATAAATGATTTATATCTATCTCCATACAGTTCATGTTGAACATCATTCTCGAAGCTAAATGATTGTCTTTCAAAGTTGCACACAAAACAAGAACTCCAAGCATAGCATTTAACTCATCTATACACACTTCTGAAACAGTACTACTTATTTTGCCACATTTTGATCTTTTTGCATTTGTTTCTGAATTTGTGTGTGTAATACTTGTGTCCATCAGGTCATTGTCAAAAAATAAGTTGAAGCACTCCAAGGGTGTAACACAATATTGTACATTGCTCTTTGGGCCCTGAATGAAATGAACTATATTTCATTTTGGAGTGTGTGTAGCTGTTTGACTTGGTGGATCTGACGATCACATATGGGACATTCCATTTCAAATCATCTTTCGACTTTGCATTTTTTAAATGAAACAAAACTTTTTGTATTTGGAGACAAGCCCAATGCACTGCTTTATGCATACTCTTAAAATTCAGAACATCATAGTTTTGTAATTAAAATTGTTCAAATTTATCGTATCTTCCTAAATTCCCAACTTCAAGCTCTTATAACTTGAAACCTTTAAATCTAATTATTTAAATTGAGCCTTCTTTTGATTCCCTAAACTTTAATTTCATACTGATAAGTGAACATATTCTTATTTTTATTTAAGTGAAGGAATTTAGACTTTTTCAAGTGTAGGTCGTTTTGGGTTAAGAAAAATAATTTTATTATGTATGGTAAGATTATGTAATTTCAACACAATGGTTGTTACAATAAGGTTTCATTTAAAATAATTAAAGAAATAAATTTCTTTACGCACTCATGTTCGCTCTCACATGTTTGTTTTGAACTGAAAGTCAAGGAAGCTGCTATGCCTAAGGTTAAACAATGAGAATGCTTACTAAGCAGTATAAGCATACTATAGTGCTATCTTAGGACATACCTTAACTTGATAAAAGCTTCTTTATATTTTAATTTTCCTACCTTGATGAAGAACTCACAAGAATGTATCACTAACCAAAATATAATTAATAATCACGTGTGCTTAATTCACAACACTTCTATTAACCTTGCTAGCGTGGGTAGATGAAGCGAATGGAAATAAAGACAAAGTGCTAGTTTGTATTGTACCGGTTGCTCATTCATGTGCCTTTCTTGAATCAGATGTGTTGTCCTGCTGCAGAGTACTTGGTGATCATCATGCAACAATCAGTAAATCGCTGCATTTATTCTTTTTCTGAGTTATAAATACAAACACCATAACATAACCACTTTACCAGCATTGCCAGCTTCTCTTAATGACAGTATAAATTATTCTCAAACTAATATTTTAGTATTATAAAAATCTAGAGACGCTTAAAATAAGTAAAAACTATATATATATATTGTGAATATCATACAAATAATTAGTATACGCTATAATGAAATGCAGACATTTATCTACAAAATGAGATTTGCTACAATATTCTGAAATAAAGGATTCCGGCGCTATGTGCACTTAAAATGTGACAAAATGAATTAATACAGTGCATTTATCTTTCAATACTGTGACAACCGTTGAGTTTTAAATGCTAATATTTGATAAATATGCTTTCCTTAGCACCCCTTATTAATAGGAAAAATTACAATGGAAGCACAAAAATGCAAGGTTTTTTTGCCATTCAATTTCACATGAAATGTCCCATATGTCCATTTTTCCCTCGTAATGCTGGTTTAGCTGGATGCACTATAAAATCATGCAATATTGGATTTTCACTCATTGGTTTTCCATCTAGTTGTTCTTTTCAGAGTCAGTCTCTTTCACTAAGAGTGCATTAGAAATGGATTCTTCTTCAACCCTGTCTTCCGTTTCACTGTCCTCAACCTGAGAATTTTTGCCATTGGATTCTTCACTTTCTACCTCCGCAAAAATTTTCAGTAGTTTGGATTCGAAGTCAGGATCATTAGTTGAATTTACCATCCTAAATTAAAATTGTAGCAATTTATAGTTACTTTATTAAAAATAAAATGAAAAAATGAGAACTGCACACTATGCTTCATAAAATTCACGGCTGGCTCCTAGATGCTTCGCTGTGTTGCTATACCATCAAAGAAATGGCAGAAAAAAGTACACCACTTGATTAGTCACATCCAACAATGAAGCTAATAAAAGTTACAGTACTAAGAAAGCGCGGGAGATAATTCTGCAAGCACTTTTGCCAAATGTCGTCGTAAAAATCATGACACATTAGTGTTCTAGAGTTAAGATTAACTCCCTTATTATCTCAGTCTAATTGAGTTAGTTTGGAGCCAAGTAATGGGGTATATGGCAAGAAAATAACAAAACTTTTAAATTAGCCAAGGTATGCCATCTTATGCAAGCAACTTTTCAACAAGTGACAGCTGAAAAATGGAATGAATATGTATCACACATTGTTCGGGAAGAGCAAACAATGTGGGATTTGAAGAGAATGGTGGATATTGTCATTGACCAACTAATTATCCCGGTGACTCAGACAGTTTGAGTGCAACTGCAACAGATGACTCGGATCTTGAAAAGTGGAACCATTTCCAACTTTAGATTAGCTTTTCTGGGTAAGTCATTGTCAAAGCTGTGTTTTTTTGTGTTAACAAATAACGCAAAAAATGTTTTACAGCTCCAGCTAAAAGTATCTCAATGTTTCATGATATAGGTAGGTGATTTAATTATTTAATTTTTTCATGAATTTTATGTTTGCTCGCAAAAATCTTCCTTTCTGCTATAAACACGAAAAAAGGTATTAAAAAAAATGAACTGAGAAAGTAGGTAAATGTTTACTCAAAATGTACATTTAGCATTTGTTCACCCCTGGTTTAGGTATGCCAGCAGTATGCAGGTACTTACTCATCATTTTGACTGTCCTTGGAGAAATTCTGTACATTTCAACACAAAAGAGGGATTATAACTGTACTAACCAGCAAAGGAACCAACCAGTCTTATTGACCTTAATTGTGTCACAGCACTGCAATCATTATCTGTTTGTTACAACCTGGTGTGTTTGTTTTTTAGCGTACAGTCAGCATCAAAATACAAATGGACACAATGCACTGGTATGAAATGACATGATTTAAAGAGCATCAGTATACTAAACTAAAAAAAATTGCATGTGTGTGTGTGTGTATATATATATATATATTATGTACTATAAAGGCAGCCACAGTTGACAAATGTATCACATTTTATGTTATCCCATGTGCCTGGCAATGATAATACATTGCATTCTTGTTATCTACATTGTTTTAGCCTCTTTAAATCACAGCATATGCTGTGCCTATCGTAACTGCTCCCATATTAAACAACTCTGCAGTTTCACATTCTTTCCAATACGCCCCATCAGTTTTATCACCTTTTGGCGAAACCTTATTCACTCAGCTCGTCAGCTTTAACTTTAAAGTACAGTGCCTTCATTTTATGCCAAGGTCACAACCACCTTATATGCATATTAGCCAAGACGGCAATGACTGCATATTATGCCACTGCGCAAAAGCAGCACAGGACGTGTCAAGGGTACGTTTATCAGCTGTGAGCTGTCTCAGTTGCTTTTCTTCATGTTGTGAAATGTTTCGACAATACATGTGTTGTGTGTGATTTCCTTATTAGTCCATGGAAATGCCTGCCAACAATTTCACGCTTGAACAGCGTATTTTTTATGTGCGATACATATGTAAAAACTGAATCATGTAGACAGGTGTGTAGGCAATTTCAGCAGCAATTTCCTGGTTATCCAGTTCCAGGTAGAGACACTGTGAGATGTTTGGTCAATAAATTTGGAACAATGGGATTGCTAAGTGCTAAAAAATAAAGTTTATAGAAACAATCCCCAACCATAGACGAACTTAAGGACAATATAATAGTAGAAATTATGAACATTACGCAACAAGAACTTGTGCATGTGTATGATAATTTCATCCGACAATGTCAAGTATGTCGCCACTTTCAACAACACTTATAACAATGGTAGTACTCATTACATATATGTTACTAACACTTGTGAGTAAGCAACGCGGGAGTTACGGAGTGGAAAACCCTGCAGTGTAGTAGAGTGTGCGGTGCATGCATTCGCGCGATCCGCTGATTGGCATAAAACAAAGGTACTGTATATTTAGTTTGAAATAAGAATTTGTACCTACAAGATGGGAAGAACTAACGATGTGAGTGCATCTTCTCGTGTGGTGTAATACCACAGCCACAGGTTTTATTCAAGCGATAACGTAGTGTTTTTCAAATTTTGGAATGTGAGGATCGCAATTCTTGTAAGAAACACATAAAAAGCAAATGCCATGAAAAAAGTATGGAAGAAAGTAAAAGACTAATAAAATTTCAAAAAGATAGCTGGGAATCACTATTTCATTTGAAAATCAAAAGAAGCCCAAAAAAAGAAAATTGAATACATTATGTGTACCACAGAAATGCTATTGAAGGTATGTCAAGATGGTTTTTATTGTTTTAGTAATTAAGTAAAATTTTAAAAAATTAGGCAGATTATGATTTATAATTTATTTAAAGGTGAGTCGGAATTGTTACACTAACATCACTTAAGTTTACTCACTTAACATGTTTCGGGAAACCGTTGTTCCCATCCTCAGAAGGTTAATTCCTCAGTCGAATTAACCTTCTGAGGATGGGAACAACGGTTTCCCGAAACATGTTAAGTGAGTAAACTTAAGTGATGTTAGTGTAACAATTCCGACTCACCTTTAAATAAATTCAATACACATCACTGTTTCTAGCTTCTTTTCATTACAATATCAACGTATGATTTATAACTTTCAACTTTATATTACTGGTCGATATAAAAGCATCAGCAACAAATTAACATAAAAATATACCACGAAACCACAAATTAAATTAAGTTTTACTTTCTAGGCAAATATCCTTCTCAAAAAAATTGATGAACCTGCAGTGAGATATTGGACGATGTTAAGGGGAGTGGTGATCTGCCTACTTTTAATTGGCTGAGAAGAGAATATGTACCTAAATGTGCAGAGGAAGCTAAGACGAACATGAAGGAAAATCTTGTGGATAACTTTTTGTGACGTGACTCAAATCACAATGGAAATTGTGTGTTTGCCATTTTGTTTGGGACGCAAGAGAAAAATCATGCCAGCAGCTATATTTCGTCTCCTGTTCATTCCTGAAAGCTGCTAATGCAACCATGAGCAGTCAGGCAATTTAGGTTGTGATTAATGAGATGAAAATTGATTACTATAAAGTGAAAGGTATTTGAATTAACAGCGCACATGTTACAAACGCGTAAAAACTCTTTAACATTTCTATGGCTTCACATGTTGGTGTCACACTTTAAATTGTACTAGGTGCAATATGACAGAAGAACTTAAATGAACTGAATATGTTATTTCTTGTCTTAAAAATGTGTTCGTGAATGCTTGAAAACTCAAATCAGAAGACAAACAATTCCTGTTAGAAAATTATCACGTTCTTGAGGCAGATCTCTTCACATTACCAGTCCTTACATGGTGGTCTAGCTGGTTCAGATCTCTTGTTTATGTTTCAAACTACTTTGGTGCTATTGTTGCCTTTTTTAACCATCAAAAGCTATCAACTCAGGGCCAGATTCTGTAAACTCACTTGAATAATTTGAACCTTGTTGTAGTAAAGATTCAAGCAGCTTTTATGTCAGAAAATTGCTGGTGTATCACAAATCCAATCAAAGAATTTCAGACACGAGAAAAGACAGTTGCTCATCATGTAATGTCTTGGCTTTTGTCTCTTAAAGTAAAATTTGAGCTGATTCCAAAGCAACAATTTGGTAATAAAGTGGTAGAAATGCTCCAAAGTTCCATTTGATATTGAAATTTAATCAAGGAATTTATGATCAACTTGCAACTCAACACTAACGAAACTAGAAGACTTTCTTGAGAAGGATGAGAATGTGAAGGTAATCAAAGCACTCAATTTTCTCTTCGAACCATCAAAATTGGTGGCACAGTGTAATGTAAATTTAGATATGGGGAAGAATATGTTTAATGATTTACCAGAATTTCAGAATTAAGATTGTAGTCTTCTTTTATGTTATACTGAGTTCTGTAATTTTGTCAGAATTTTACATGAGAGTAATGATGAAATTGAGGTTGATGTGTTACATGCTTTGTTAGCATTTAGAACCAAAGGTAACAGTTTCATAGGTGTTGTGAGAAAGTAATTCAATCCTTATGGCTACCAATCGTAAATGTGGACAGTGAAAGATTATTTTCCAAGTATAATTTAGTAGTTACTGACAAGGAATGTTCGATGAAATCTTTTAATCAAAATCGTTAGAGCCATTTTTGAGAAAATTAAACTTTTCGAAAAATCTTCCATGTAAAGGGTAATCTGGAGTGGGGGGATTTTCTTGAAAGCCTTCGTGTCACATCTCTGGAAGATACTGAACCTAAATACCAAGTTTAGTGTTTATCCGACTGTTCGTTTCTGAGTTATGCTGTTCACACACACACGCACATGTGCACGCACGCACACACACACGTGTTTCCAAAAATGCTTTTTTTTGGATTCAGGGTGTCTCAAAACATGTATTTCTGGTGAAATCTTGGTATCAAATTTTTGGGTGGAATACAATACTTCCCCTACTTACTGTACGTAATAGAGAAAGTAAACAGAATTTGCGACCACTAGTAAAATTGTAAACTTTATAATGTGACAATATCTTATTGTAGCTGCTATTCTTTAACTGCACATGCCAGTTTTCAAGCAAATATGAAGATACTCAGGTATACACCTCAAACAGGTGTAAACACTTTAGTTTGAAGCTCATTATGCAAAATTAGTTAATAATGGACATCACAATAAATAAGAGAAATTGCCATTTCCTTAAGCTTTCTGTTAACTATTAAGTTTGCTCTTATTGGTATATTGTAACATACCCCTTTAAAAGAGGCAGATTTTGGGGGTTAGCTCAGATTCAAATACTGTAACCAAATACCAAAACTACATTATTAATTACTCATTTAGCTGATCGAGGAGAACATGGACACACAAATTATAAGACTGTTGGATTTAGTTATTACTATGAGCATTTTTTATTTTATATACTAGTTATATTTGATAAGATTACATCCAGAGGAGAAGATCCAACATTTTTCCTTGCTTTTATATGTCACCTCCTGTTGCTTAGCATTACACAGATCTTCCACTTCTGCCCCTTGCCTCAGACTGGTTACCAGACTCGCCACAGATAATGTGAGTCATACAACATGTCATTATGTGATCCTTCTCATTGGCTTAGAAAGGGATCTCCCACTCATTGTTTATGTTCAACAAACATTTCCTGTACCCATCCCACAATATCTGCCATAACAATTCAGTATCCCTTTAAGTTACAATATGCCACCATGTTTATAGTAATTTAGCCCCTACCCCCACCCTTTTAAATACTTTTGCTTCTGATATTTTTCCAAATTTGCCTCTCTCCTTGTAACCGGCAATCCTCCTTTATCCTTTACCTCTTAATCAATTGTAAAATAAAAAGCAGTAAATATGTTACTTTCAGAAATACAAAACAAGTATGTACCAGAGCAACACAGTAAACAAAAAACTATTGGAGAAGAAATGGCTTGATCCACATCTGTATGCGCACAGTCCACGCATGATTCCGAATTCTCTGCATCCAATGTGCTATAAAATGTTTATTACTCTACCTGCAACTAGCACAGCTTCTTCATCCAAAAGGGGCAGGAAAGGAGGCAACCAGGATATTCGCAAGCTTTTTTCTGGAGTAGGTGTGTAGCATATAACTGATAGCTGTGATATTTCTTTAGCTTTAACATTATTATTTCAAATAGCTGGTAAGGTTATATCATATGCAGAACAATTTTGTATTTTGCCTGTTGCTCTGAGAGAACTATAGACAGATATAAAGCTAGAAAAAAATACTAATCTTATATATGTTTATTTTATTTAAAAATAACTATATTTACATGAATTTGGTATGCAGTTCAGTTTAAAAGTCATGAAATTTAAAAAAAAAAGTTATATGTAATTCACATATGATTTGTTGTACCCATTACCATTTTCCTGGCATCTCTTACGTTTAGAGATTAAAGCAGTTTGTGACTTCAAACAGTGAAAAGTGATACCTTGAAATGTAAAAATTGGTGCCTTCAGCAGTAAAAATCTTATGTGGAACACTTAAATGTGTTACAATTTCAGGTACATAGTATAGTATTCATATAAAAAGCGATTTTTCTATCCATGTTATGTTATTCGTGATACAGTTTTGCCTAGGAATGATTTCAAATTATGCAATATGAGCTTAGTTATATGCAACATGTGGGAGCAACATTCATACATTGACATAAGTTTCATGTGAAAAAAATGAAAGGGGAGAAGAATCACAAACTTTCAAGCATCAGATGATATACATTTGAGAAAATGTAAACATATAATATTTACAAGGGTTATTCATAAAGTTACTTCCATTTTATATAGTGTGCATAATAATGTGTGCAATTGCAGTGGAGTATACCTTGATCCATTATGCTTTGAGCAGCAGTAGAGTCTAGGTTGTGCCTTTGTTCCTCTTTGTGCTAAGTGCATTTAAATGTTGGCTGCAATCACAAGTCCTGCCAGTTGTGAGTTATGTTCTGTGATATTTCTTGTGGCAAAAACTGTAAAGCAAGTGAAATCCATCACCAGCTTTGTGAAGTTTGTAGTGAAGCCAAATGTAGTGAGTGAAGGTGGGTATGTTCAAAAATGGACGAATCAATGTCCCTGATGAAGAGAGAAGTGGTCAACCAAGTATCATGAATGCAGCTGATTTGGATGGTTGACAAAAGGGTTAGAGAAAATCGCAGATTCACACCTCGGAGCTTTCTGATCATTTTTCACTGATTTGTTATACTCTTCTGTACAAATAATTACCAAAGATTTGGGCTACTGGAAATTTTGTACCAGATGGTTGACTAAATTCTTTTTTGAAGAACAAAAGGCTCAGCGGATGGGAACAGCACTGTCCTTTTTTGAGCATTACGAAAGAGAAGGAGGAGTGGCTCCAGGGGTAGTACCTCTGTGGCATGGCATTACCTTATTAAAATGAAGAAATATGTATTTAAATTGTTTGTATATTCCATGATTACATTAATGCAGTCATGCTTATTATTCTTCAAGACACAATAAAATGTCTTGCCTGATAGAAAACCATGGAAACTGAATAAAGCAACTGCAAGTTGCAAGATCATTATATTAATATTCTATGGATCTGTGCCACTTCTGCCCTGACATGGATCCATAGCATTCTGGTCTTTCAGTCTAGACTTTAACAGGGATTGGAGGGGCAAGAGGATAGCTCACATTTGTGACAGTTAGTATCTCTCACAGCTATCATTGGCAGCACATGCGAATCACAAGTACCAACATTATTGTTCACCTATAAAACAAAGTATGCTATGCTGAGATTTGAGAAATAAGGTTATGAATCAATACTTTGTAGTGTAAAAGTTAGCAAAAATCATGTTTTGTTATATTGTATTTGTCATTAATTTTTCACTGTTCACACTTAAAATTAAATTAAGCATTGTTTTCTAATAATGCTGTCTGCACTGCCAGCAGTCCAGCAGACGATTGAAAGAAAAGACGAGTGTTAGCAAAAACTGCATGAGCATTCACATCTCTGGTGTATTGTTCTCTTTATATAAGTAATATGAACAGGTTTTTTACTCAGTAGCCCATTTTGCACACAAATATAAAATAAAGGAAATTCAACATGGATATTTACACAAAAAGTGTGATGTGTTGCACACTTATGACTTTCTCTACTCACTCTTCTACAATATTCTTGATAATATATTTGTAAAATTTACTGTACATATTACTTCCTCAAACAATTTTGGGGAAGTAATGCTAGCACCACCAGTGATGCTTGATTGTGACAGCAGATGAGACTTGGATGATATGTGAATGCAGAAACAAAAAATCAATTAATGCAGTAGGACCATACTGAGTCACAGAAAAAACCCACAAAGTGTCATCCAAAACTTTCCAATAGGAAACTCATGGCAACTGTCTTCTGATACAGAAGAGTTATTTTGCTATTGGAGTTCTTGGAGAGAAATGCCACAATTAATGCTGAAAGTTACTGCAACACACTAGCAAACTTGAGAAGGGCCACTGCAAATGTTGTGGCATGTTGAGCTCTGGGGTCATTTTCCTGCATGACAGCTCCCACCCACGTACAGAGCAATGTACTGTGATAAACTGTGAGACTTAAAACTGGGAAATATTGGATCACCCTCCCTACAGCCCTGATTTGATGCCTAGTGATTACCATCTCTTTATGCACATGAAATAACTTGGATTGAAGCATTTGGCAATGACGAAGAGTTGAAAACCAGTGTCGTAGGTTGGCTTCAGTTGCAGGCAGCCAAATTCTATGACTGCAGCTGGAAAGTATATGGAAAAATAAATTAGTGTGAGTAGAGTGAAAGTATTGTAAAACAAATTCTGTAACTTTATTCATATTTTTTTAAAAAATAAATAGAAGTTACTTTATGAATAAACCTCGTAAAAATGGTTAATTCCCCAGTTGACTCAAGTTGTTTCCCAGACAGACCACCAAGGCCTCTCACTAGAGATGACAATCTCAGTGGTGACTTGCCATCGCAAGGACTTTATTACTGGGTGCTTATGGATTTATTTTCTTATTTTTTTTGTAGAATATTATTTATTTTTATATATAATTAATTGAAATTAATTAAAATTTAGAGACAAATAATAATAAATAATATTCTACAAAAAGAAGGAAACTCATAAGCACCCAGTAATAAAGTACTTGAGATGGCAAGTCGCCATTGAAATTGTCATCTTTAGTGAGATGCCTTGGTGGTCTGTCTGGGAAACAACTTTTAGTCAGTTGGGGAATTCACTGTCCCACGGCGTATTGTCACAGTAGTTCAATGGTTAGAGTAACCAAACAGAGAACGGGAGAACCATGTTCAAATCCCGGCTCTGGTATTGAATTTTTCGGTTGATTCTATATTAAAAACATGTCATAGATCAGGCTTGGTCTGTAAAATATAATTAATTGTAATTAACTATATATAATAATTAATAATATTCTCAAGATATATACTTTATTCTTTATGTCACTACCTCAACATATATTTTATTGAAATAAAATTTTTTCCATGTTTGGGGCAGGGGGAAATTAATGAAACATGATGATCTTGTTTAGAAAGGCATTATGAAGTTGGGAATATTTTTTATCCAAGAAATTCTTTTAAATATGTTTTCTCTTCCTTAGATCCAAAAATCAAGGTTGAATTTAAAATGCTGTTTATAATTCAGACAGATATTTCCCAAACGTATTTAACATCAAATTAAGTTTAGCGCCAAGCATTTTATGAATGAGGTATCATACAGTAGCTATTCAAGGATGTCAAAGCAGCTAATCATTTTTTAAATTGAAAGAAGTTAGTAACAGTAAAGCTTTTATAATTTAAAGGAATTTTTGAGTTGATTTTTGTCACACAACTTCACTTATACTTCTAAAACTCAGACATGTTTTGAGAGCTATTGCTCTCATCCTCAGTGAAGGTTACCATTGTTTCTCAGTAGTACTCAAATATACTTTAATCAGAATTGTTAAGTCATATGTAGGAAAATAAAAAATAACAAAATTTTACCCATGTAAAAAATCATTTGGGGAAGGGGGGAGATTTCATGAAAATCTTGACCTTGCAACCTTGGAAGATACTGAACTTAAGTATTCATATTTATCCAAATTTTTGTTTTGAGCTAAGCTGCTGGTGCTCTCTCTCTCTCTCCCTCCCTCCCTCTCCCTCCCTCCCTCCCTCCCTCCCTCTCCCTCTCTTTAAATTTTGTGTGGAATGCAGTACTTCCTCTACCCACCATAGGTGAATAGTAGAGAAATAAAAAACTGTTTGTTAGCAATTGTAATGCAGTGCAGCAAAGTATGCAAAATTTACTTTTAGTGCATAAGAACAATGAGTGACAGTATGAATCCAAATTGTAATTATTTGCCATAAGTAGGGATACAAGTTGTGGGATATAAAAAACCTTTGCATTGTTATAAAAACTAAGGAGAATACAGTGGGGAAAAATGACTTAAAAGCCACCAACAATACACTAATATGTGTGAAACTTTTATCCCAAATGTAACACTCAGTAAGTACAATTGTCTTACACACATTATTGGTTATTGAAGTACTAAGTTAATGGGGTTTCTAACTGGTCATTATTTCATTTGTCACAAAGAACATCATGTGCAGATTGAGCTCTTTCACTATCACTAACAGAAATGTATAGAGATTGAAGAAGATATTTCTGAGCTATAAGGGTTCCTCTACCATTCCTTTTAACACCTGTACAAATTTGAGTGATAGCTGAGTTATACTTTATTAGGGAGTTTGTACTACGATCGGCAGATAAACACAACATTTAAAATTATCCAACAGTTTGCACATGTATGTGAAAGTTGGATAAGTGTAAAAGTTGGACTTCTGTATATTCAGAATCTGAAAGAATATCCTCTATATTAGCTAATCAAAATATTGAGCAGCATTTAACTGGCAATTTGACAGATAAAATAAAATAAAAAATCTGATGTGTTACATTCACATGACTTTCTCTACTCTTGTACAAACTATTTTTACAAATGCTTATTCTCCATATGCTTCATGTTAATCGAGATGTTAATCTTATTGCTAATTTTCTTGTATGTGCAAGGGGAATATGGTAGGCTTTAAGCGATAGTCAAATCTTTTAAGAGCTGGTTGCTATGTGGCGCATTCCATTCTCTTTGCATGTCCAGGACATAAAAAAAATTAATAACAAATTCCCATTTGAGAAAAAGTATAAGTACTGGAAAATTTAAGGGAATAACAAGCAATATCTCGAAAATGGTTCACTCAATAAAAAAAATGTATGTGACATAAATTGTGTATTTTAACGCGATCTACATTTTTGTGTAGTAAAATTTTGTCTATCTCTTATGGGTTACCAGTTATGCAAAAGTCGTTCACAATGAAGAATACTTTTGGAGACATTCCAGAAAATTCAAGATTTACATTTTATTTGTCATGAAAGTATCTTAAATATATGATATTTTAATCATCATTAGAGCCATTTCTGAGAAAATTAAAATTTTCGAAAAATGTTCCATGTAAAGGGTAATCTGGGGTGGGGGGATTTTCTTGAAAACCTTCATGTCGCATCTCTGGAAGATACTGAACCTAAATACCAAGTTTGGTGTTTGCTTTTTTTGGATTCAAGGGGCCTCAAAACATATTTCTGGGAAACCTTGGTATCAAATTTTTGGGTGGAATACAATACTCCCCCTACTTACTATACGTAGTAGAGAAAGTAAAAAGATGTGGCTGTATGTGATATTGGATTTGTGAAGAAAGAAAAAAAAAGCTCTAACAGTTATAATATTACAATAAATATTTTGCGACAGTTCTTCACTAATCACTTTAAAATGCAAAATATTTGTGTTTGCTTCACTGTCACTAGCTTGATTTTTACATATATGTAGAAAAAGTATGCACATCTTTTGAGGATGAGTATAGTTTAGGCAGGCTTCTATGGGTGGTATGCACTTTAAATCGTGATAAAAGCCAGGTAGCAGGCTCCCCACTTTGAAGATTTCTGTGCCTTAATTTTCCCTTGTATGTCCAACTATGCACAAAATATCGCCAGACTATTTAAAGTCTATCTGTAGCAGAACTACTGACCACTTAATTTAAAGGAATGTTTAAACAGTGTGTATGCGGTGGCATTCTAACTTCAGTGGAACAAAGTTGTTACTTTAAGAAGCTAATCTAGATTAGGTGAATGGTTCAAATAAGTGATGTTAGTGCTCTTATGCTTAAAGAAACTGGATGTTTGGTGTTCGTTTACCAATATAATATATCTTTTTTTTTTACTTTCTCTACTACGTATAGTAAGTAGGGGAAGTATTGCATTCCACCCAAAAATTCGATACCGAGATTTCACCGGAAATACATGTTTTGAGACCTCCTGAATCCAAAAAAAGCATTTTTGGAAACATGTCCGTGTGTGTGTCTGTGTGTGTGTGTGTCTGTGTGTGTGTCTGTGTGTGTGTCTGTGAACAGCATAACTCAAAAACGAAGAGTCGGAGACGCACCAAACTTGGTATTTAGGTTCAGTATCTTCCAGAGATGCGACACGAAGGTTTTCAAGAAAATCCCCCCACCCCAGACTACCCTTTACATGGAAGATTTTTCGAAAATTTTAATTTTCTCAAAAATGGCTCTAACGATTTTGATGAAAATATCATATGTTTAAGATAATGTCATGAGAAATGAAATGTATATCTCCAATTTTCTGGGAATGTCTCCAAAAGTATTCTTCATTGTGAACGACTTTTGCATAACTGGTAAACCATAAGAGATAGACAAAATTTTACTACACAAAAAATGTAGATTGCGTTAAAATACACAACTTATGTCATATACATTTCTTTTGTTGAGTGAACCGTTTTCGAGATATTGCTTGTTATTTCCTTAAATTTTCCAATACTTATACTTTTTCTCAAATTCATTATTCATTTTTTTTATGTCCTGGACATGCAAAGAGAATGGAATGCGCCACATAGCAACCAGCGTTAAAATATTTGACTATCGCTTAAAAGCTACCATATTCCCCTTGCATCTACAAGAAAATTAGCAATAAGTTTGACATCTCGATATCTCGTTTAACATGAAGCATATGGAGAATAGGCGTTTGTAAAATTAGATTGTACAAGAGTAGAGAAAGTCATGTGAGTGTAACACATCAGATTTTTTTTAAATCACTGTCCTATGTTTTATGCACATGCATAAAACGTCAGTATTTCTATTATTTACTCTGTTGTTCAAAAATGTTATCCTTGCAATTATGTGGAAACTGATAGCACTCAGCTGTGTGATATAGTAGGTGACGTATTGAAGCTATTCATTTCATAAAACAAAGATTGTATTTTTAGTTTCTGTATTGTAAGGTTCATTACATTTTACAGCCCAATATTCATATCTGATAATATATTTTAGTATTTTTTTCACGTGAAATGAGAGTATTATTTCAGTAACTGGCATTTGTAGATTGAAGAGAACACTCATGTTCCTTTGCTGTTTTAATCACTGGAGATATGATTTTAAGCTTACGTATTAACAAACGTGTTTTAATCGCTGCCCTTATCTATTTTCTTAGAAAAAACTTGAATACTATAATGCTTCAGTCCCTGATAAACTGTTCATAAAAGTGCTGCTTAAATATTTTATTTAATATAGAAAAACCAGGAGCAAAGAAATGAGTGATGTACCTAAGTTACAAGCCCAAAATTATGATATTTGCTGTGAATTATGGCCAACATAATAAAAATAATCTGATGTGTTACACTCACATGACTTTCTCTACTCTTGTACAATCTATTTTTACAAACGCCTATTCTCCATATGCTTCATATTAATCGAGATATCGAGATGTGAATCTTATTTGTAATTTTCTTGTAGATGCAAGGGGAATATGGTAGCTTTTAAGCGATAGTCAAATATTTTATCGCTGGTTGCTATGTGGCGCATTCCATCCTCTTTGCATGTCCAGGACATAAAAAAATGAATAACGAATTTGAGAAAAAGTATAAGTATTGGAAAATTTAAGGAAATAACAAGCAATATCTCGAAAACGGTTCACTCAACAAAAAAAATGTATATTATATAAGTTGTGTATTTTAACGCGATCTACATTTTTTGTGTAGTAAAATTTTGTCTATCTCTTATGGTTTACCAGTTATGCAAAAGTCGTTCATAATGTAGAATACTTTTGGAGACATTCCCAGAAATTTCGAGATATACATTTCATTTCTCATGACATTATCTTAAACATAAGATATTTTCATCAAAATCGTTAGAGCCATTTTTGAGAAAATTAAAATTTTCGAAAAATGTTCCATGTAAAGGGTAGTCTGGGGTGGGGGGATTTTCTTGAAAATCTTCGTGTCGCATCTCTGGAAGATACTGAATGTAAATACCAAGTTTGGTGTTTATCCGACTGTTAGTTTTTGAGTTATGCTGTTCACAGACACACACACAGACACACACACACACAGACACACACACAGACACACACACACACACACAGACACACACACGGACATGTTTCCAAAAATGCTTTTTTTGGATTCAGGAGATCTCAAAACATGTATTTCCGGTGAAATCTCGGTATCGAATTTTTGGGTGGAATGCAATACTTCCCCTACTTACTATACGTAGTAGAGAAAGTAATAATACCAGGTGTTGCAGATACTAATGTGCTAGTTAAAGTGGCGGTAGAGGAAACATGTATTTTTCAGTTAGGTAAACTGCAGTGTACACACTAAGACAAAAGTTAGCAGACTTGTCCAAGTTCAAATTGTTTCTGTGCCTGGTTCCAATGGTGTTTCAGGACTCATGCCTTTAGCTTTGTTCTATTCTCACTTTTCATATTGAGCCCCAATTACTGAATATGCGCTGACATCTGAGTGGTTATAAGCAGGTACCTAGCAATGAGGCCTACCAAGGTTTGTATTGCAAGCATTTTTTTTTTTCTGACAGATAAACGCAATGTTTATTCCACATATTATTTCCACTCGCTAAGGCTTATTTAATTTCAAGGCATTTCAGTGGCGAAGTCGAAGCGTGAATTGTTGAACAATTTCAATCACTGCTGGTAGTATACAGAATAGACCATTTAAGTTGAGACTGTACAATATCTCCAAAACTAAGCGTTGTAGAAAGAAATGTCTTGAATAAAAGTTGCTTGATATTATGGGGGAAAGTAAATGCCATTAGTCATATTTTATTTGGAGGACGTGATGGTCATTTTAGGGTCATATTTTTTTAAATAGGAACCTACCTTTTTATGTTATTTTTTCACTCTTCATAAAAAACTAAACAACATTTTTATAAAGTACTTTTGCAATTGTTCTTACACCAACATAAATAATAACAAAAATTCTGAATGTTGGTTGCCAATTACGAAATGTAACTTGACCCTCAAATGACCATCCATGGATGGTCCAACCATTCATTGCGCTCTTTGTACACAGCCATTCAGAATTTTTGTTATTATTTACGTTGGTGTAAGAACAATTACAAAGTACTTTATACAAATGTTGTTTAGTTTTTTATGAAGACTGAGAAAATAACATAAAAAAGGTAGGTTCCTATTTAAAAAAAATCTGACGTGTTACACTCACATGACTTTCCCTACTCTTGTACAAACTATTTTTACAAATGCTTATTCTCCGTATGTTTCATGTTAATCGAGATGTTAATCTTATTGCTAATTTTCTTTTAGATGCAAGGGGAATATGGTAGTATTTAAGCGATAGTCAAATCCTTTAAGAGCTGGTTGCTATGTGGCGCATTCCATTCTCTTTGTATGTCCAGGGCATAAAAGAAAAATCTGATGTGCTACACTCACATGACTTTCTCTACTCTTGTACAAACTGTTTTTACAAACGTTTATTCTCCATATGCTTCATGTTAATCGAGATATCGAGATGTTAATCTTATTGCTAATTTTCTTGTAGGTGCAAGGGGAATATGGTTGGTTATAAGCGATAGTCAAATCTTTTAAGAGCTGGTTACTATGTGGCGCATTCCAATCTCTTTGCATGTCCAGTACATAAAAAAAATGAATAACGAATTTGAGAAAAAGTATAAGTATTGGAAAATTTAAGGGAATAACAAGCAATATCTCGAAAATGGTTCACTCTACAAAAAAAATGTATATGACATAAATTGTGTATTTTAACGCGACCTACATTTTTTGTACAGTAAAATTTTGTCTATCTCTTATGGTTTACCAGTTATGCAAGTCGTTCACAATGAACACTTTTGGAGACATTCCCAGAAAATTTGAGATATACATTTCATTTGTCATAAAAATATCTTAAACATATGATATTTTAATCAAAATCGTTAGAGCCATTTTTGAGAAAATTAAAATTTTCGAAAAATGTTCCATGTAAAGGGTAGTCTGGGGTGGGGGGATTTTCTTGAAAACCTTCGTGTCGCATCTCTGGAAGATACTGAACCTAAATACCAAGTTTGGTGTTTATCCGACTGTTCGTTTCTGAGTTATGCTGTTCACAGACACACAGACACACACACGGACATGTTTCTAAAAATGCTATTTTTGGATTCAGGGGGTCTCAAAACATGTATTTCTGGTGAAATCTTGGTATCGAATTTTTGGGTGGAATACAATACTTCCCCTAATTACTATGCGTAGTAGAGAAAGTAAAAATATGACCCTGAAATGACCATCACAACATCCTCCAAATAAAACATGACTAATGGCATTTACTTTCTCGCATAATATCAAGCAACTTTCATTCAAGACATTTCTGTCTACAACACTTAGTTTTGGAGAAACTGTACAGTCTCAACTTAAATAGCTCACTCTGTATATCTACATTCTTTTCCCACACAAATATTCAAACTAAATATGAAATAAGTAAATATTGTATTCCTAAATGAGAAAGTAAATAAAAATAGAAATTAATTTAATATCGGGTGTGTATACCTTCTTCTTCTTCTATTACTGCCCTCATTCTATGGGGCATGGATGATATCAAATGCCTAGTCAAATTTTCACCAGAGGATACTTCCTTCCATACATCCTGTATTTGATCCCACAAAACCTCTTTTGTCTTGCAGGCCAATTTAGCTCCAAAACTTTCTGCATCTCTGCTCACACATTTTCAATAGGATTTAAATCTGGTGAGCAAGGAGGCTAATCAATCACTATGATATCTTGCCTTTGTGAGAACCAGTTTGAAACCTCTGACATGTGGGCAGGGTGGTTATCCTGCTGGAATTCAATCATTCCATTGGGATATCTAGTCCTTATAGAAGAAACCATAATATTTTTGAGGATGTCTTTATAGTGCTGGTATTTAATGTGCCATCAAGCTGCCACAACACACCTAGACCATCGTGACATCCAACCCCAACCTGACACAGATATGCAAACTTTGGCGATCCATTTGTGTCATGTATTTTGCATCATAATGTTTTCCTCTGGGGCAGTAGGCAATTACTTCCCCCTCATTTGTAGATAAAAATGTCACCTCATCTGAGAATATAATCCTATTCCAGTTATGGTTGATATTTTCTTCTGTATATGTGAGGTGACATAATCTGTGATCATTTGTAAGACACTGCTTCATAGCTACCAATCGAGCAAAGAGCCCTGCTTTAGCCAAACAATGCAGGGCTGGGCAGTTTGATCCAGAGAAATTAGGATTACTTGTAATTGTAGACACATGCTGGAAGGGATTACTGTCTGTCTCTTCTAGAAGTGCAGCGTCCTGTAGAGGAGTGAACAAACATCAGGTCAATGACAAATAATTCTTCCCTGGATAACCGCACCCACCTTGTAGCCATAGATATAGGGATTTCAAGTGTTTTTTGCAGCTTGAGACACATAGTATCCAGCAATGTTCACTAACGTAAGCAGAGATCTCCTTGTAGCTTCGTCTTTATGTGTGCACTCAGTCATAGCAAAAGTCAGTATGATTGTTAACATATCATGCAGAACTCCAAGACTATGGGGTGTGCACACATGATCATGTCGGTGCCATTCATAAGTGAAGAATGAGACATTGAGTTTGCACATCCAATATTAAATCATTTAAATACTACTTGGTTTACTTTTTCACTTTAAAATTTTACTAATATGGCATTTATTTTGAAAATGAAAAGAGTAATTTGTGTTTTAATGCACGAATGTCTTAAAACTAATAGATATTTTATGCATAGAAAAGATACAGCATGGCCATATATTTAACAAACTAAAATTTAAATAATAAAAAAAGAACATACACGAAGGATTCAAACCCATGTTGTTACAATTATGAAAAATGTGAGTTTCACTGCTCGGCTACTATGCATGCAACTAAACTGAAAGGCATCTTCCTACTTATTGCATAGCTTTGAAATGAAAGCAGGGTGGTATTAAACCATGTACTGTGAACTCACCATCAGTGAATGCTTACTATGTTTTCTGAATCGAACTCCCTCTCTGGTTGTTGTTCATTTATGTTGTCTTAGGCTATACATATTTAACAGTCCATCTATCATAGATCAGGCCCTTGGTAATATATTTCAGTTTAGTACCAAGAGATACGTAGCCACACTAAGTGCCTGCAGTATTTACTGCATTTCTCTCTGTTTGAATTTTAAACTAACATTTTCTCTACCAATTATTAAGCATACTGTTTCCTAACAATTCCATGACTGTGTCTGACTTCCAATACACTGCTCTGACCATCATCTATCACTGCCATTTCAGTACAACACATGCTGGCTTTTGGAATAGTGATGTGATTCAAAGTTGGCCTGTTTTCTGTCTGTTCCACGTGTGTGAGCAAAGTAAGGTAAAAACAGATTTTTAATTTCAGGTGACAAGAAACGTGATGCATATTGCACACAGCAGAACTGGAGCAAGAATAGTATCCCTACTTTTGACAGGCTGCCTGAGCCCGAGGAGCTGCATGCCAAGACCATAGGTGAGAAAGTAAATATTATTCATTGGCTCAACATCCGTGTTCTGAGCTACTTTAAAACCAGCTCTGAACTTTTGCATATATATAGCTTATTGCCCATGTTGATTATACAAGGGCTATTTTTTATTCAACCTCAATGAGGCATAACAGAAAAATAAATGTGATCACAGAATTATTTTATTACCAGGAGTAAGTGCAGTCACAGCTACATTTCCACATGGTCACCATGAAGATTCAAACATTTGTCCTATCGACAGATGAGCTTTCCAATAACCTCTTGATAGAAGAATGCCGCCAGCCTATGGGGATAGGTCCTCACGGCATTTTGAAGTTCTCCATTGGTGCAGAAGCGCTGTCCTCCCAGGCCTTTCTTCAGCTGCTGAAAAAGATGAGTCACTTGGCACTAGATTTGGGCTGTATGCTGGGTGATCGAACACTTCCCAGTGAAACTGAATAAGCAGTTGTTGGGTTACCGCAGCAGTTTGCGGTTTTGCGTTGTCATGAATCAAAACAATTCCAGATGATAGCATGCTTCTCCTTTTGTTTTGAATGGCTCTCCGCAGGTGACATAATGTCTGACAGTACATGTTTGCAGTGATCATAGTCTCTGGATCCATAAACTCCATGAGCAACACACCATTCTTATCCCAGAAAACAGTAGCCATAGTCTTCTTGTTGCTGAAAGTTTTGTATGAACTTTTTGGGTGTTTTCAGGGAATGTGTGTGCATCCATTGTTTGGATTGTTCTTTCTATTCTGGATTGTTATAAACAATCTCACATTTTATCCCCTGTCACAATGGAGTTCAAAAACTCTTCCCCATCATTAGCGTAATGTGTGAGAAAGGATAAGGCTGATGCCATACACTGTCCTTTGTAGTCCTCAGACAGCTTTTTGAGAACCCAGGGTGCACAAAGCTTTTGATAGCCTAGGTGTTCTGTAACAATCGTGTACAGACCTGACCTTGAAACTTCCAGAAAGTCTACAGACAACTCATTGATGGTAAACCTCTGTCTCTCTCGAACCACTTGATCAACTTGCTGAACAAGGCCTTCACTAGCGACCAACTTGCATCCTGGTCCACCATCATGAACATTCTTTAAATTTCCTACACCATTCACGCACAACACCCTCACACACAGTTTGCACCATAAACACAACTCATTTTGCAATGAATTTCTGCTGCACTATTTGTCTCTGCCTGTAGAAAACGAATGTTGCTTCGCAACTCGCACTTGGCAAAAGATCCAGTCATACCAACCATGTTGAAGTGCCTATAGTTCAGCTTTGACTGATGTATGGAACTTGACCTTGGCAGATGATATGTGGGATAGTTATCAGTAGCACAGTGCGCAAATCCGCCTCCTTATGCTTGTGTGGTTCATGAAGCAGGTGGTCAGAGGTTGGAAAAAAAATAGCCCTTGTAACATTTCATTTTTAAGCACTATTATTTACTCAGAAGATTCTCTTTGCGTCTGCTGAGAAGGCTTAGAATTGATACATGTAATAAAACTGTAACTAAAATTTGTATGCTAATTTTCAATTTTCGATAAATAACCAGTGTTAATGTATATAATAGGCTACCCCCTCTCTCTCTCCCCTCCCTCCTCCCTCAGTCTCCCCAGCTCTCCGTTTTCTCTTAGAGAAGTAAACTTAATGGGACAATACCACTAATTCTTGATACTCAATACCGATAGTGATTTTTGAGCACCGATATGCGATACTCACTTTATAAAAAACTATAAAGGCTATAGCTTGTTCTCTGAATTATGTTCTTATTAGTAGCTTTCTGTATATAAATGCATGTAACCAATTTTGTATTGTATGCTAATTCCGAAATTGTTCCTGTTTAACATTCTCCAATTAGCAGCAATTTTTTTATCTTGATAATGTCACAGGTTATACAGGATGTTTCAAAAATGGAGGGCATAAATTCAGGTATGCATTCCCCATATGTAGACAATAAAAAAGGTCCATTACAGCATGCGTCCGGAAATGCTTGATTTCTAGTTATGGCCTTCAAAACTGGCCTTCTTCCTGCAGGTAGTTGCCATAACAAAAGATGTTAACAGGACACTCTGTCAGTTCATTCCAAGGCGAAAGGTACATTGAGGGTTGTGTTTGGCATTCGGCTGAGTGACATGTACTCAAATCAGGAGCTGGCAGAAATGCACTTCCTGTGTGGTAAGGTGGATGGCAATGTTGCGCTGGCTCGTTGTTTGTACCAAGAGAGGTACCTACAATGAAGATGTCCAGATCAGAAGACATTTGAATGTCTCCATCACCGTCTATGCACTCATGGGAAGTTTACATCTCCTGGTTTGGGGAGGGGACAACCAAGATCTACAGCTCCAGATGTAGAGGAGGAGATTCTGGATTCTGTGCACATGACTCCTCCTATCAATACACAAAGTGCGAGTGAATGTTCCTCATACGACTGTCTGGAGACTGTTGCGAGAGCAATAGTTGTATCCTTATCATTTGCAACGTGTACAGGCCTTGTCACCAGCAGATTACCCTGCTCGATGTTCTGCCAGTGGTTTGTGCAACAGTGTGCTGCAAATCCAAACTTTCTGGCCTTAGTATTATTTACAGATGAAGCACAGTACACACGAGATGATATTGCAAATTTGCAAAGTCAGCATGTATGTACATATGAAAACCCACATGCAATTGTTCCATCTCATCACCAAGTGCAGTTCACTCTCAACATGTGGGCCAGTGTCATTGGTAAATTAAATTGAGTTTTTATTTATGGATGCTCTTTAACTGCTGTGGTTCTTAGTGTCCCATTCTATATTGGGCATGAAAGACCAATAATTTTGCTCAGAGGCCCCTTTATCAGGCTTGAGGTTCTTTTACGTGCCATAAATCTATGACACGGGATCACCGGCTTTACTTCCCTTCTGAAGGAAGCCATGCTAAGGATTTTTACACCCGAAAAAATCTATCGCCTCCGCTGGGTAACATTGGTGATCGGTTAGTTGGACCTCATGTACTTGTAAACAGACTTATGGGGCAGGCATACACAAACTTCCTGGAAAACACTATACCTCATGTGTATGAATGGCGCTCTTGCACACTTCAGTCATACCGCTCGCCAGTACTTGGATCAAAGGTTTCCTGATTGATGGATAGGTAGAGGTGGCCGACTTGCTTGATAACCATGCTTACCTGATTTGAATCCTGTCGATTTCTACTTGTGGAGCCATTTAAAAGCATTGGTGTATTCATCTCCAGTGGCTGACATGGAATCCCTTCAGAATCAAATTGTGGCAGGTTGTGAGGAAATATGCAATTTTCAGAGACGTTGAAGTGAGGCCTGTATTCAAGCAGGAGGTGGACACTTTGAACATCTGTAAACAAAACTACCTGTGGTAAGAAATACATTCCAGTGAATATCACTGTTTTGAAGGCCATAACTGAGAAACCAAGCATTTCCGGACACATGTTGTAATGGACTTTTTTTATTCTCTACATATGGAAAATGTATGCCTGAAATTATGCCCTCTAGTTTTAAAACATCTTGTATATCCCCTATTGTTATTCAAGGCTAATAATAATGATGATAATAATAATTCTTTGCTTCCCTTTTAATGTAACTATATTTTGGGCTGAAAACTTCCTTTTAAAGGATTTTCTAGCCATAGAAAAACAAATACTAGAAATTCTTCATTATTCTGCAATCTTGAAAATAGAAAGTAATAAATATACTGTGATTTTGTCCTGTTTTTCAACTGCCTTTTCTCTCAGTTCTCACTGTCACTATTTTGTTTTTCAATGTCACTGTTTCGTTTTTATGTAGTTCAGCTTCACTGGGAGTTCACTTCACTCACGAGTCAAACACAAGAACTCCACAACCGTTGCTCCGCGGTAGCACCCGGTGCATGTCACAACAGTCATCACCAAGGATGCCTGATGCTCGGAGAGTCACTCTTGATGTCGCACGGGAAACTTATCTGCCAACTCGCTCGCTCACAATCAACTCGACTTGGCATGCACTCACCTCACACTGACTCCACTCTATCGCACTAGACTCGCTTTCAACTTGCATCTGCCTGCGAGAGCACTCATTTATATAGGCAGTGAAATCTTCGAAAGAAGGTTCTCGAACATTCTAGAACTATTTTGACACACTTTCTGGAGAAGGGGGAGGAGATAAAGCCTCCAGAAAGTTCTAGTTATCTGCCAATAGTGTCCAGTGTTTACGCTGGCAAGTGGCTGTTATCTTGTTTACTATGTCCACTTGGGCCATAGCCGCTGCATCACAGAGCTCCCTCCTTCTACAGAAGGATGACTACAATGAACCACCACCAGCTTCCCTTCCCTCAGGGCTGACACCAAATGTGCGATAGAGGCCCAGGACCTGTGGCAAGGATGTTGCATGGTGGGCACCACCTCTCCACGTTGCTTCAAAAATGCAATGAATAGAATCGGCAAAGTAACCTCATCAAGGTCTTGTTTGCATCCAGATGCACCCTGGTAGTGCTGGCACTGGTTTCCTCAAGGATTTCTTCACTGTTTTCTTCGGGAGCATTAGCTGTTCCACCATAGTTCTTCTGGCTATGAACTCCCACACTCCCTTCGGTACACCATTCCTGGCCACCAGGGAGTCTCACTGCATCCAACAGCTCTCATATCTCAGGCCTCTGGGAGAAACATCCACCCACATGGGTCATATGCCAGATTCTTTATCCTTCAGCATCAGCCCCGTGTCTCATTCCTTCTGCTGCTCCCTGTGCAGCTGTCTTGTGTTCCAACCAACTGCAGGTTACACGTGACTGGGCCTAGGGCTGCAACTTTCCTTCATCTGCTAGTCCAGATACTCATTCATTGCGACCTCCATCATCCTCTTGTTTTCTTTCATCTGCCCATCTAGCCATTTTTCTTGCTGCTCTAGAAGCTCTACCACCGCATTAATATCATCTTCTAGGTCAAATTTAGTGTCTTGTAACTCCTTTCCAAAGGAGCTGTAATTTTTTTCATCTGGTAATAAGTAATAGCCAAATAAAACTCAGAAACATAGTAAGTTTGTGGATTAAGCCTCTCAGCTACCCACCCTCATACATTAGCATATACATGTTTAATAAAAAGGCATATGAGGCACAATTAAAAATTGGAAGAAAAAATCAAAGTATTATATGAAATGCAGATATATAAAGGAATCAAAGATTTTTATCTTAGAACACAAGCATTCTTGAAACAACAAATATTTCCTTGTATTGAAATATCTCATGTCTTAAGTTCTGATTTGTTTCTGCTTGATGCACAGATTTTGGTTACCAGAGTAGGTAAATGTAATGGCTGAGAGTGAATCACCAACCCAGAATGCTATTTAGTGTGTTAGTTAAATCACCTTCATTCACAACTCAGTTAATGCTGCATGTTACATGAGTACTTCTACTCCTTCTCCAATGTTTTTATTTAGACACAAGTGTCTATGGAATGTTGCGCTCATTCATCCACAGGAAATGCAGCCAAGGTCTATCAAGAACTACAGCCAGCAACTCTTTGGGGACTGTGTCTCTGCCTGTTGGTATAGCCAACGTTTTGGCAGACGACGCGCATACTGTAGAATGTCTTTTACGTTTTATCCGTGACAGTGGTTTTTTTAGTTTTGTGATCTTATATTGTTCGTTTTAATGGGGGGCTGTTCTCCCCTGGGGTCATATGGCGCTCTGGTCCCTTGGCTTCTACAGGTCCTGACACGTAGTTTACTCTTTTATTGTTTGATTAACAAGTTTTTAGTGTGGTGGTTTTTAGAGTTTGATATGTTTTTTATTGCTTCGACTAAGTGGGTTTGTGTCCCGTATTTTAATTTCTGGATTTTAAATTTTATACATTGTAAGGGCACTGATGACCTTAGCTGTTTAGCGCCCTTAACCCCCATATCATCATCATCAACTCTTTGGGGACACATGCAAAGCAATAACGTGAAGTCTAGCCTCTTTCATTCTTTATCTAGTATAAAGTTAAATGCAACAACTTTCAGTAATGCAAAACTTAAAAAATTTAAAGGTATCAAGAAGGTTTGGAAAATGTATCTCAAAGTATTAGACATACTTCAATACCACTGAATATCAAGGTATTGATGTACCGAGTTCCTCCCTAGTATATAACATACATAAAGGGTCCATAGGGTATAGAGTATATAATTATTTTCCCCAAATAGCTATAGTGATATATGAAATAAAAAGTTGAAATAGCTCACTTATTATCAAGTTTCGTGAAAAATGGAGGAGGTACGTCAGTTTTCATACTGCTGATGTACACAAAACTTTTGTTTGATAAATTCATTTATTTTTTGGTTACGAAAGAAGACAGTCAAGTTCTAAATAATGCCTTAAAGTTTTAAGACTCTTGTGTCTGACACTGTCGACCAAAAGAGAGGGGGGGTGGAGGGCGAGAGAATGAGCAAGGTAAAGAGAGGCAGATAGAGAGAAGAATCTGTGAAGTTAACAGAGTAACGTGAATGTAGCTGTGAGTTCTGCTAGTAAAATAATAATGTGCTAGAATTCTTTCTAATTTATTGCTAATCGTAATTCAATTATTGGCAGGTGAGATATTCAGTGAAGTAGGAGAGATTACAGACAAGAAGATCGACTTCAGTGAACACTTGGATTGGCAGCGTACTCTTCAGGATACTGTACATCTTCCACATTCTGATGACACCAAAGATCTAGTCCATCTTCTTCAGTATGCTGAAGAGAAGCGGACAGCACTCCAGCCAACTCAAGGCAGAGGTAGTTTTAACCCTTTATAGCCTGGTATACCATATTTGTTACAAAGGTGTTTTTTTTAGGTATAATTTCATATTACACTAACATTCAGTAATAATATTAAGCTATTTATAGCTTTTTTTTATATTGTAAAGATATTTAATTTTGTTTAATAAAACTAGTTTTTTTTATATAAAGAAACAAAATCCATGCAACTGCAGTCAAATGTAACCCTGTCAGCATCCAAATGTGCCATTACATTGGTTATTTTACTTGGGCTCTCCCCATCCTTTACCACAGGCACATTTGACTGCAGTCGCTGAGACTTGAACTTGCAATGTTTGGCTTTGAATGGATGGCCAGTCCATTTCCTATCACTCTAACAATCATAGCTATTCAAATTGTTTCAGTTGTGGTGCTGATGAAAGGGATATAAAAGTCAGTTTAAGAATTAGAGGAAGAGTGGCATGTGATATCAAAATAATTTGGGCAATAGAGGGTTAATAGTATGAGGTTTACAGATATTATACACTTCACAGTTAGCTGTTTAGATGCACATGCTACAGCAGCACGTCACCCAATACTGTCTATGATTAGAACAGTGAAATCATTTAAAAAAAATCTGATGTGTTACACTCACATGACTTTCTCTACTCTTGTACAAACTATTTTTACAAACGCTTATTCTCCATATGCTTCATGTTAATCGAGATATCGAGATGTCAATCTTATTGGTAATTTTCTTGTAGATGCGAGGGGAATATGGTAGTATTTAAGCGATAGTCAAATATTTTAACACTGGTTACTATGTGGCGCATTCCATTCTCTTTGCATGTCCAGGACATAAAAAAATGAACAACGAATTTGAGAAAAAGTATAAAGTATTGGAAAATTTAAGGGAATAACAAGCAATATCCCGAAAACGGTTCACTCAACAAAAGAAATGTATATGACGTAAATTGTGTATTTTAACACAATCTACATTTTTTGTGTAGTAAAATTTTGTCTATCTCTTATGGTTTACCAGCTATGCAAAAGTCCTTCAAAATGAAGAATAGTTTTGGAGACATTCCCAGAAAATTCGAGATATACATTTCATTTCTCATGACAATATCTTAAACATATGATATTTTAATCAAAATTGTTAGCCATTTTTGAGAAAATTAAAATTTTCGAAAAATGTTCCATGTAAAGGGTAGTCTGGGGTGGGGGGATTTTCTTGAAAACCTTCGTGTGGCATCTCTGGAAGATACTGAACCTAATTACCAATTTTGGTGTTTATCCGACTGTTTGTTTCTGAGTTATGCTGTTCACAGACACACACGAGCATGTTTTCAAAAATGCTTTTTGTGGATTCAGGGGGTCTCAAAACATGTATTTCCGTTGAAATCTCGGTATAAAAGTTTTGGGTGGAATACAATACTTCCCCTACTTACTATACGTAGGAGAGAAAGTAATAAGAAACAGCTGTGGGCCAAGTATTGAACCTTAGTGGATCCTATGATTCATTGTTCCCCAGCCTGTGATTATGTGTGTTATATTTATTATGTGTTACAACCCATTGTTTCATATTACTTAAGTATGATGCAAGCAGAATTACAGTATCTTTTATGCCATGGGGTTTAAATTTTGCAAGGAGGATATCTTGATGCGCATAGTTGAAAATCTTTGTCAGATTGTGAAAAACTCCTCCTACATGCAACCTGTTATTCTTAGTCATTAATATTTCATGTATAAGAGAATAAGTGCTATTTTCTGTTGAAATTTTTATTTTGAACCTGACTGCTCTTTCACAATTAGATTGTGTTTCAAAGCATTGTTAAATGTTTTCAACAAATGGTTCCAAACATATGACTGTATGTGCTGAAGTATTTGTCCAATGGCAGTCTTGATTAAAATTTGGTTTGCTGGACAAATTGTTATCAATTAACTGGTTTCACATACTCAAGCACATTTATAGGGATACACACACATCCAGCAGACATTGCAGTATTAATTTTGGCTTGCCCACATTTGGAAAATGTTTGTGATTTTCCATCACACAAAATAAACATTTTGCATATAATAATTTCTCATTATATTAAGAGCTTTAGGTGCTCTACATTTCTTGGCATATGTTTAATAGTCTTAAGTAACCTGCTTAAGTTTATTACAATCATAATACTCACACAAAAGATTGACCTATTGCTATTTTCAGTGCAACATTAGAAAGAAATAGAATTGATTTAAATTTTTGTATATATTTTTTGTCCTGTTTTTCAGCACTGCTTTCCCAAGTAAATTGCAGCTTGATGTGGCCAGTTAAGAGGAAGGGGAAAAGGAAAGCTACTTCTAAGCCAAGAAGTAAAGCCTCTGTAGCAAAAGAAAATAAAACATCGGTAAGTTCATTCCTATATCTAAATTGTGTATTTTATTTGAGAAGCATACAGGAAAACAATATAGATTTAAAATAATTTAAAAGTGACTACATACCATTTTCCTTACCTCAGAAATTGCATTTTTGTGTTTTATCATGTGCATAGGTTTGTCATATGTCCTGGAAAATCATGACTGTCATATTTCAATGATGTTAATATTGTACCGCTGATTGAGTAAACATCCAGAATTATTTTCATTTCATGCGTTTTTTAGTATATTGTAACATTAATTCACATTCTAATATTGTAACATTAATTCCCACTCTAGCCAATAAGCAGGTGCCTGTTTTTGTGTGATATTTCTTGTGTTGCAATACAGATTGCACCAAAATCTTTTCTGGATCTAGAAAGTGAAGTTTAGTGAAATATTTTTCTCTTTGATTATTTATGGTTATTTCATTGTTCACTCACTCACATTTTTTTGTTGCACTATATTTTCACTGTCTCTAATGTTTAACTAAAGTAGAGAAAATATTTTTGTCTGAGCTCTCTAGAATATGTCACATCACTTTCATTTGAGTGATGTTTGAACCATTATGCTGTAATCTTGTTCAGGGCAAAATTGCACTGCATGCTGCAGCTTGTCTGATTCTATAAAGGTGACAGGCATGGACTGCTTTGACTGACCTGCTACTTGGCCAGTATAGAGAAATGGGTGAAGCTACATCTGTCTACTTCATCTGCCATTTTGTTAGGGGACCATTCCTCAAATCTTTTTCTAGTGAGGTCTTGTAAGTAGGGTGCTGACATTTTGTCAGAGATTTTTGACATTTTGTGAGAGATTTTTTTCAAGAAATTTTTCTAAAATCAACTGTTTTTAAATTACACAAATCCATTGATTTTGAATCTTGAAATACTGTGAAATTACAGTATTACCGTGCATTTATGTTCCCATCTATTGTGTTTTCCTGCCATTTATGACACTTTTTGTTGGTCCATTCAGATTTCCTATGTTCCTTAGGTTTACATTTTTTAAATTTTATACTTCCTGCTGTTTATGTCATGCCAGGCAGTTAAAGCGGGGAAAAAATCAAAGTAAAATGGCCAATCAGAAATGCTTATTCTTCAGCACAAAGCTTCTGCATTCCCATGTGGCCAGATGTGATAATGCAATCATCCATGTTCTGCAATCTGCAGTGCACAGTTATTGTTCATTCCTTGGGAAGCTACATAAGTGCATCAACATGAGATTATTAAAATCATGCTTAAGTTTTTCATTTTGTTTTTACTGGTTTTGTTGCTGCAGTTGTTGAAGTTATTTTGGTGATTCATCATTTATTTTTTACGTTTTGCTCAATTCATTCATTCAAAGTGTTTATCCTCACTTTATGTAGGACTTACAGGTGGGTGCCTGGGGTCAGAGGCCCGTCAGGGAGCAGACACACTCATGGAGTAGACAGAATGTCCAGGATGAGTGATCAGCCCGATGCCTGGTATGGAATGAAGGAAGTAGATGAAACGAAATGTCAGTGAAATGGAAGAAAGGAAAGGTGATGATGGAGCAGTTGGTGGAATAAATGGCGGGGGAAACCGGAGAACCCAGAGAAAACCTGCCCAGATGCCGCTTCGTCCACCACAAATCCCACATGCAGGTCCCTGGGATTGAACCTGGGCCACCTCGGTGAGAGGCGAGCACTCTAAACACTCAGCCACGGCGCCGCCTTTGCTCAATTCATTACATTTAATTTTTACGTTTTTCTTGTTGATTATTTGTTATCCAAGTCAAGCGGCCAGTTATTTGTAGTGATCTCTGTGTTTGTTTTTTTTTGTTAATCCTTCTTTGTTATTGTTTTATCGTGAGTGTCTATTTTTTGTGTTGATCATGGAAAAAAAGAAGGAAAGAAAGACTTTCACCATTGAAGAGAAGATTCGGGTCTTGGAAAAGGTAGATTCATACTGAGGAACACATATTGCACTTATGCGTGTGTTGCAGCTTTCTGTTTCCACATTGAGTATGATAATAAAAAGCAGATTAACTATAACTTCCAGTGCTTCAGAATGTGGGCCAAACTCCAAGAAATGAAAATATGCAACATATTCAAAATATGGAAAATTGGAAGAAATCGTGAAACAACTGGTTTGCAACTACAAGAGCAGCAGACATCCCAGTCGATGGGAGTGCTTTTAAGGGAAAAAAGCAGTTAAGGTGACTAACATGCTTGGAATTGAAAATTCCAGTGCTTCTAATGGCTGGATCGACTGCATCAAAAAAGATACAACATAACCTCTAAAACTGTCTGCAGAGAGTCATATTCAATTAATGATGATACTGTGGAAGAATGGATCGGTGGAAAATTGCAGGAGCTTACTAGGAAATATTAACCCAGGGACATTTTTAATTTGGATGAAACTGGTCTATTTTTATTGTGTTGCCCAGCAAAACTTTAGCATTCAAAAGTGATGACTGCATGGCAGAAAAAATAGTAAAATGAGGTTAACAGTGTTGTTGGGAGCCAATGCTGATGGTTCTAAGAAGCTCCACCTTTTTGTGATAGGGAAGGCCAGGAAGCCTCGTTGCTTTAAAAATGTGTGGTCATTGCCAACCTCTTATGATACCAATCAAAAAGCTTGGATGACTTCTAATTTGTTTTGACAGCAGTTGGCTGCTCTGCATGCAAGAATGGGGGCACAAAATAGGCAAATCTTGCTTTTCATCGACTATTGCCCTGCACAACGTATAGATGTGTACATAAGCCATATTCAATAGGAGTTCCTTCCAGGTAGCTTTACTAGTAAGTTGCAACCAATGAATTTGGGCATTGTATAGTCTTTTAAGGCTCTTTATAGAAAGAGCTTGGTTTCGTAAGTTTTGTGCCTGATGGATGCAGGAAAGGATCTCACATCTTTCAAGCTGTCAATCCATTTCATTACCAAGTCATGGAAGACCGTGAAGCAATGTTGCGGAAGGTCTACCAGGGTAAGAGCCAATGCCCTTGCCCCCCTAAAATACCCGGGGACAGCAAAAACCATCCCAGGGGGTTTCCCATGAGGCCAATACCTTGAAGCTAAAAAGGCCCCCCCTACAGTGCAGGAGATGGAAGTGGATACGCCACTTACGCGCGCCACCCGAAGGGCAATTACCGAAAACCTCGGTGGGGTCGACAGCAGTCTAGCATGCCATCTACCGGCTATCCAGGGCGGTACCGGAGTACATTGAGGCATCTCACAACCCTTTCAGCATGGAAAACCATACAGACATACCCAACACCCATGGGTTTCGGGCGCCCCGCCAAGTCCAACCCAATCCAAACAACTCCCTTTCGGAAGGGGCTCGAATGTTCAGCCCGGCGTACTTCTAGTAACGTCAGAAGTACCACGAGTGCTAAGGGTCCGCAGCGCCCGCACCATGGCAGCTGAAGGGGTCGGAACCCCCCCCCCCTTTTGCTTTTTGAAAGCAGGGTTTTTCAAGAACTGCACCAACTCCCAGTTGCCAGCAGAAGAAGAAAAAGTAAACCTGCTTCCTGCTACCTGGGAAACTGTACTTTTCAAGAGTTTCTGCAGATGGATGATACTGTGATTTCTACTGAGGAAAGAGATGTGGAGTAGTTTGTCACGGAACAAAAGCCAACTGAATCCACCATCAGTGATAAAGAAGGAAAATGTGAAAGTGAAGTCATCCTACCAGTGCTGGGGCATGTGCAGCAATGGAAATTTTGCATAGATATTTATCATCTTTATAGGGGGTGAAAATAATTTTGAGAATCTGTATGAACTTGAAAGACAAATAGAAGATATAAGAAATAAAGGTTCAAACGGAAATCCATTTTGGATTATTTTGGTACAAGGCAGTAATTGTTTTCATTCGTATAAAAGTTCATTCATATTGTTATTTCTATACAATGTATTAAACTTTAATGTTTCATGCAGAAAAAGAATACTTATTACACCTTAGGTAATTCCATACCCATACTATAAAAAATAACCAAATTAAAAGAATGTAGGTATTACATAATACTTAACTGCCCCTCTCCTAGCCAGTGAATAAGCAGCATTACAAAGGCAGTGTAGAATCAGCAATTAGTTTATACTCTGGATATTTGAGGTAAGTACTAGGAATAAGAACAAAACATCTATAATATTAACAGTGTGCATTTGAGAAATGTTAACCTCATTCTCAAGGCAGTTTTATCTATGCAAGAGGTTTCCCATAATTTACACTTTCCCCCTGTTTACGCCACTATTCCCCTGGTCCCTTGAAAAGCGTAAAAGAGGGCTAATACTGTAATTCTGGTTAGCAAAATAACATTTATAAAAAAATGTCATATTCATGAATGCCTTGAACACTGTCAGCACTACTGCTAACATATTTCACCACACTGTTTGTGGCTAAGGCCATGGCTCCAACAGAACACATTTTCATTTGGCAGAACCTCGTTGGTGAGCATGATTTCATTCAAATTAATCAGTTCTTGTGGTTAATTTGAATGAGAACTCTTGCAATAAAGTTTTTCTATGTTCATGCGATTCATTTGTACTTAAATAAGGTTTTTAATGTAAATAGTAGGTAAATAATTTCTGTGTCCTTTGCTCTTAGTTACAAATTTAAGTTAATGCCTATAGCTAATTTTCACAGAATTATCCCATTGTTAAGTTATTTATAATAAAAATTATATTCATGTTTAACAGTTTACTTTTCATAGCCTTTTCCATCCATGTGAAGAGAGTTGCATTTCTTCTCTGCTTATTTTTATAACAATGGGTCAATGTATAAAAATACTATAATAAAATAAACAATGTGTTGAATGAGTGTTCAGATAGTTGACAATGAAGGACCATTTTCCCCTAGAATTTTATATTAATTGCAAAATATACTCCTTAGTTTTGGTTTAATTATAGCTTTATATTATACCTCTTTCCATGTTTAAAAATAACCCTACCCAGCTGCAAAACAAAAGTTTCAATTTAACATGTTGAAAATCAGGTAATTTCTTGAAAGTGTAGTCCAGTTATTCATTTCTGCACAGGACAATTTTAAAAAGTTGTGGAAAATGTAGAATAGTATTCACAGATATAGAACCATAGCTGTTTTTCTACACAGCCCTTGATAATCTTTCTGGAGAGATAATGAAAATCTTTTTATATGATTTGCCAAGAGATTCAATTCCACTTCAATATAATAACACCACTAAGAAATTTTATTTACCAATAATCAGGGGTCGCTACAAATGACATTGTTCACCAACTTGCTTATTGAAGCATCACTATTGCTAATGAGATCATGCAGACATTGATCTGTTTATGCTCCCTTGAGAATCACCTAGGTTTCCCACCTACTTCTCTTTTCTCCACAAATTAGATAATATGTTTAATTTCTGCTTTGTGTAGGATTAGGGCTAATTTTTCAACATCCTCTTACAATGCTGTATGTGTTTCTTGAGGTATTCTTCATTCTTGCAGCTGGTCTTCCTGTTCATACATTCACAGCTCCTGGTACTTGATATATGCATGCTGTGTGGGTAGTGGTAGATGTTTGTAATGAGTAAAGCGTTTCTGGCAGCTTTTTGTCTTTTTTGTACATCAAGTAAATGTGTTCTTTCTGAAGCAACTTTCCTTTCCTGTAGCAGTGTGCTAAAAGTCCTGGTCCCTAAAATACCAGAACAAACAATCTGAATTGAACTTATGAAACTCACAATTGCTACCCTTTACAAAATCAACCTGCAACACAGGGGAAACTCGGTATATAATTCTGGACTGTCATAGGTCAGACCTTCAGAAAAACATCTTCAAAAATATGATAAGCTAACCCTTTCAATAAAGGACCCAAGTGCATATAAAATCACCAGTAAAGCTTTTCAGACATACAAGTGTGTAACAGAATACTGTAATGTATAGAAAGGAACCTATTATTTTGTCTGTGCACTTTATCAGCAATTGTGAAGAGCTGTCAGTGGTCTTGTAACCTTGTTATATAATTTGTTGAAGATCCATAAAGAAACTCAAGTTCTTTAAATCATTACAAGACAGGCAGGTGGGCATCTTTAAATAAAAACATAATAGAAAAAGACATTGAAACAAACATTGTTCATAATGGATTACATAACATAGGATAGCTCAATCCTATAACCTAAGTTAGTATTTTGTGAGAAATATTGATGTTTCCTGCATCCAGTGTAAAATGCTGCCCAAATGCAATACTTTTCCATTGTACTAGTATGAAGGTGTATTCCATATTTCAGTATTGCTAGCTATGCATACAAAGTTGACTGACATCTACCAACTGAGAACGAGGGATGCAAGGGCTCAAAATGAATTGTATGTTTGATAAACAAAGCTTTATGTCAAAACTACCTGTTGTGTTTCACTCTTATAACTTGCTGCATAAGTTTTCTATAATTGATAAACTTTATATTTTGAATTTCAGATGGGCAGTTTGCACAAAGCAGATTGCAGCACAGCAACAAATCCTAATGCACCTTCAAGTGGCCAAACAGTTGAAAGTCTTCAGAATGCTAAAATTGTTAATCAGTCAAAAACACAAGCTTCTTCAGAAGAACCAGAAGTAATTGAAATTCAGGATGGCACTACAGAGAAAATGGGTTTAGACTGCGACAATAAGAGGGAGCTAGGGAAACTAGTTAACTTACTGAAAACAGCAACAAATGAGCTGTTAGGAAGTGGAGCTGATGCAGACCATACTGGCTGTTTTCTTTGTAGGATTGGTGTTTGTAACTTTACTACTGATAATACTGCAAAAGTACAACATGGAGAAAATCCTATACAAAAATATCAACCTGTAAATGAAATTGCACTTCAATCTTTAAGAAAGCAGGACATTATTAATGTTAATATAGAGGATGTCATATCTCCTCCAAATTCTCCAATTGTCATAAAATCTGGTCAGGACAAAGTAAATGCTGCTGAATATGATGCTTTGAACGTAAAGAACAAAAATTATAAAAAACCACATTTCAGCCTATGCTTTTCATTTTTGCCTCAATCAGATGATGAGAGAAAAGAACTAGCAACTACTTCAAGTAAATATGACCTTCAAGATGTTAAAGGGTTTGAGGATGCTACATTTTCTAACTTAAATACATCAACTCCCCATAAAAGCAGTACAGTCTTAACCAAAAATACTTCTAATAAAAGTGGAGAGTTAATTTCTGCTAACAAAGGAAACATTTTTACAGACATTCCGGGATTTGAGGATATTAAGGATTTTAGTTTAGACGTAAAAAACCACAAAGATGAGGAAACACTTTCAGATTTTGTGAATGCATCCAGAAAGTTTCCCTCTGAATCTGCCAGCAACACAAATGCCTCTATATATGTTCAAGAATCCAAGTGTACTGCAGATCTTAACTTGAACGTAGTGAGTCGTAGAAACAAAGAAATCAGTTCAGACATTCAAAATATACCTAAAAGCAAACTTTCAAAATCTGGTGTCAAAAAGAAATTATTTGTTTGCTCAGAAGATGCTGATACTGAAAAAATGGTTGATATATTTACTTCTCAGCAGTTTACTTCAGTGAAAGCTAAAAGGGCAGCTACTCCACAGAAGCTACACAGCATTTTAAATGTTGAGAGAGAAAGACCAGAAATTTCACCATTCAAGTTCAAAGAAAGTATGAGCCAACAGACACTTGAGGTTGTTAATGATATCAAAGCTTCAAAAGATGAGAGCAGTGATGTGCTGCCTTTGTCTCCAATCTTATGTCAGTCACAGAGAACACAGCAGCATAATGACTATCCATCATCTGTCTTTCCAAAGGGAAGCTCCACACCAAAAGTTCACAAGAAAAACCTCTTCTTGAGTACAAATTTAGATGAAGTTAGAAACAACATTAATTTAGTGGAAAGTAAAGATGATGATGTTAAAAAAGAGCATCCAAAATTACACTTTGATCTAATGAGTAGCTTCAAGCGGATTTGTGGTTCATTCTCAGAGGAAGAAAAGCATGTCAAGCAGAGCCAACCATTAGGGAACACACAGAATACCACAATGTACACTGTAACACAGCTTGTTGATATGATTGATGCAAGTGATTCACAGGCTGCTCACAGAGAACAGCAGTTAGCTCATGCAAAGCATCCTCAGGCTTTAATCCTTTCTGCTAAAAGAAAATCATCTGCAAAATCATTCCTCCTTGACAGTGAAGATGACATATTTGCAGAATTAGATTTACAAACTCACACAAATAGCAAATCAAATGGATGTGTCACTAAAGAAAAGCATGCGACTGATGATTTTGTAAAGCACAATGCCAACGATAATATAAATCAAAGTGATGTATCTTTGCATTCACTAATAGAAGATACTGAAATAAATACCATCACAAATAAAACATTAGATGGGCATGATCAAAAACAAAGCACATCATACAAGCACTTGCACAATAAAATAAATAGAGTTCAGCTCTCCCCTTCAGTCGGAGAGAAACATACAGAAAATCATGATAACAGTGCAAATAATTGTGATTCTTATATTCCTGCCCTTCCAAGTGTGAAAAAGCCATCAAAATCTGCCTTAAGTTCTTCACTTGAAAGACTTCATCCACCTAATCAGAGATTACAGGTTGCAGATAACGGTTCTCCATTCATTGGCAGACGGGGGAAGAAAAGAAAACTAACACTCAATATCTCAACTTCAAGTGAAAGTTATCCAGAACTTAATGAAGGAATAACAGCAGATACAACTCCTAATGAAGTTAAAGATGACAATGAGAAAATTATATTAGACAATGGTTGTCTAAATACCAAATATGATTCACCATCAAAAAGTACAAAGAAAAAAGTGAAAAGACCAAGGAAAGAAACCAGAAAGAATAGTAATAAAGGTGCCCCAAAAGTGGATAATAAAGTGATTGAACTTTCTTCAGAGGATTCTGATTTTGAATCACAGTATGTAGTCAAGAAAAAAACTGTTAATGCTATCAGTGCAGATCCAAATGTTAGTGCCAATACTAATGAAAACACCTCTCCTGTGAAAAAGAAAAGGAGAACTAAAAAACAGGCAACCAAGGTAAGGCAGATTTATCATTCTTTTTAAGTATTTAAATACTCTTTGTTTAGCATTTTGTATTCAGATTGGTAGAGGAATGCAAGCCAAAAATTCTAAATAAATTGGTTCTGAAATGAAGCATTGTTTTTGTATATGAAATATGTGGACATATATATTGCTGTAATGTTAGTAGATTTTGACCAGAGTACACCACAATTGACATTGCCTTTAATGGAATGAGGATTCAGCAGCATTAGTAGCAAAATTTTCAATTCATGTTGAATCCGACAGACAGAAAATGCATTATAATGTACTTTTAATGCTATAATGGGGAAAGCTGTTGGGTTATTCATAAGTCTATAAAATAAGCTAGCCGCAGTTATCTGGAACCTTGCATAAAGTAACCATTCTTGGAATATGTTCTGGCAGGCTTGGTTCATTTAAGGCCTAATTAATGTGACCAGAATTATAGGTGAAATAGTGTGTTGCGTTCACTTTTTCTCAGCTGTGTTAGTGACGGAAGGTACCACTTTATATATCTTACATCATGCAACTTTATCTTGTAGGCCTCAGATCAGAAATGCCAGTATGTGGAAAGTGAAGCAGAGGTGTCTACAGTGATAGAGATATCAAGTGATGATGAGGATACAAGTGGCTTGGATGAATATGACTCTAGTTTTGTTAGTGACACCAGTCACATTAATGATGCAGATCAAGATGATGCACAAGTTAAATTTCTACAATCTATCATAAGGTAATTTCTTTCTGTAAAAAGATCTTGTTACATCATATCAACAAGTTCTTGTGTGTTACATAAAAATGAATGAGACAGTATTTGAAAGACTTTATCCATAGGCCCTAGTTGGCAATATATATATATAACATACACCATAAGAATCTAGCACTATTAATGTCAGAATCAGCTTTCTCATGCCTTAACCACCTAGGTTGGTATGTATGGAATAGAGTCTCTAAAATAAACCTCAATGCCAAAATTGTAAGTACCCTCTTACTCCTACAACATCCTCTCCACTGGTTCCTTTTAAGGAAGAGGTGTGGAATAGGTAACAGCATTTACATGAAGTGTCTCATTAGTGCCCCATTTTTAGACAGCTTTATATAATATAATAAACATACAGAGCATGAGTTAAAATTTATAATTTCCTTTACAGCAAAACTCAATTGTTTTAGATGCATTAATTTCTGAAAACCAGTAAATACATTTAATGCAGTTATAAAATGTAATTCTTTGTGAGGAGTGGAATGTGCCCATTTAGATGGCTAACTCAGTATTACAAACATATACTCTAAAACTCCATTCAGCCACGGAAAATGCCCTATTTAACATTGCACATTAACACAACAGGTTGCAAAAAACACAAACTCAGCTAAAAGAATAAATGACCAACAAGGCTCACAACCAACACATTAAAACTTTTATATGGGTCCATAAGCAAATTTTGAGTACACTAAGGTGTCAGAAGTGATTATAAATGGTGAACATTTTGAATAGCAGAAAATAAAAGCCCAACAAGCATAACAATCAGATACAAATGCCAAACCCAATACAGTAGAATCCTGATTATCCGACTTAAATGGGCCTGGCCTGGTCGGATAATAGGGAAGGTCAAATGATGTGGAAAGTAACAAATAAGACAGTGTATCTTTCTCGTTCAGCACCATGTTAACAATTTCTTTGTCACTTCATATTCCTATCATGAGAACACCATTAATTCAAGTCCCTCATTTTTGCTTGGTCACATCCAGGCACTTCTTTTAGCGTAGACAACATGTCTTCCTAATTAGCTCTCTCAAGTTCAACACTTTCTGGAGATTCTTCTTCCTGTTCTTCATCTTCACTTAACAAAACTTTTCAAGATTTTGCCATTGTTGTTGAGCTGACACTTTCCCATGATTGAGTTATGTAATGGGCAACATCCTGCAAGCTCAAACTTCGCAAACTCTTGATAACATTTTCTCCTCAATCAATAGAATCAATTAAAATTGACAAAAGTTTTTGCAATAGTTTCTTTTTAAAGTTTCCAAAACCCCTTTATCCATGGACTGATAGACTGCCATGACATTTGGAGGTAAAAACATGGCCTTTATGTCTCCATCTTGAAATTCTTCTTCATTCAGGTAAGAAGAAGTATTATGCAAAAGCAATAGTGCTCTTCTTTGCAAACTATTTTTCAAAAAGTTGTCAGTCTGTGGCACAAAGTCATTAAAAACCATTCTTTAAAAATACCTGAACACATGCAAGCACTTTTCTGGTTAAAATATTTGACTGGAAGAGCATTTTTAGGCACATTCTTGAAAGTTCTTGGATTTCCCTCCCCCCTATTATGGTAAATTTCATTTTAAAATTTATAGTATTATTACCACAGTCAAGGATTGTTACTCACTCTTTACTTCGCTTGTAGCCAGGTACTGCTGCTTCAGACTTGGCTGCAAGTGTTTTAACAGGTAGGATTTTGTAATTTAGTCCCATCTTATTGCAATTAAATATTTGGTCACCACTCTAGCTTTCCTTATCCAGCAACTTTGAAACATATCTCTGAAGCTTTCCACTGACTCATCATTTGCTGAAAGTTTTACTCCATATACAGTTAGCTGTTGTATACCATACGTTTTCTTCTACCTATTGAGCCACCCAACACTAGCTGTAAAGTTAGGGTCACCCTCATTAAATTCCCTTCAGAATTTCAAGAATTTCCTGTAAGATTGGTCCCTGGGACTTGTTTATCTCTGTATTTAGTAAACCAAACACTAAACAAAGCTTCAATAACTTTTTCGTACTCACATTCTTTCATTGGTTTTCTTTGTTCTATAGTGCTAGCTGTCACTCACTTGGAACACCACTTTTCTATCTCACGTCAGTTCCCTTTCCAGTCTCCTACAACATTTTTCCTACATTATATGCTGTGCCACTTTTAATAATGTTTCACCTTTGTCCAGTCTCTTTAAACTTTCAGTTTTTCTTCCATCAAAACAGATACTTTTTTCCTCTTTGAAGCCATAACAATGCACCACAGAATAAGATATGTATGTACATAAATAAAAACTTGACTACACAATAATCTACAAGTAAAAATGTGTACTGTAAACTGAACAATGTTGCACTGTTTCATTTTTGTAACAATTGATTGGTGGCCAGTTTTATCTAATAATGGCCTGGCAGGCAGCAGTGTACAATCATTTGTGTGGTCCCAGAAGCATAAATGCTGCTTACTGTTGTATGCTCAATTTACAAATTTTTTATGAATCATCTCCTCCGATCAGGTCAGATTAAACAGAAGGTCGTATTAGCAAGGGTTGGATGATGGCACTATACTGTAGTTACATTGGCTGATGTACAAAGGCATAGCAGGTCACCCAGGATAAGTATGGTCACTTACTGGACTTCCCACTCTGAATGCCAATAAGATAGCAGATAGGAATTGCAGCATCCAAAATGCAAGTGACAAAAACCAGAATCACAAATCCAGGGCAGCATGCAAGGTAGGAAAATCACGGGATAAAAAGATTAATACTTTGGTACCTGCCAAGAATAAGCATACTGATTACTGTAACATCTGTGTCGGAAAACCAAAAACAGTACTACTACCTTACACTTCTTGTCCATTTATTCATTACTGTTCTCAAAGTTCCTGCATATTCAATTTCTCTGCACTTAAATCCACCAACATTTTATTATAATTTATGCTTGACCATGCCAAAATGTAGTATTTATACGACTGGTAGCATGCTTTAATGGGCCTCATTAAAGTACACCTGTTCATTAAAGTATTGGTATTTGAGCAATCAGAAGTGGCCACATAACATTGTGAAAGTGCAAGTATCGATTATACTGCATAGTACGTCTCACAACGCTAGCAACTTTGTTTGACACAGGTGCTACAAGGTCATTGTATTGTAACCATAGATAAAGGAATAATGATTGTAACACATCACTCAAACCAGAAACAAATACTTATGAAACCTTTAATTTAGATACATGGTCGAACATAAACAGTCGTATGAAACTTGATTATAATGGTGATTAAAATGCTTGTATGATAATTATTAACCGAGCGAGCATTTTAATTACTACCATTATAGTCTCGTTGCATATTATACTATTATACCATTTTTCACTTACTGTTAGATAATGGAAGATATCCAGTTTCCCACAACTGATCAATTTTTCTGCAGAACAATTTCTTAGTCCTTTGAGAAATAGAGCTCCTGCACACATCCATGCAAATTTATCATAAGTGTCTAGATATTTGTCACATCCCTTTAAACAATTCATTAAAAATCTAAGGAACATTTATCCTTAAAGATAGACCAAATATGTTGCTTCTCTATATCTTTCACATTTTGTTTCACTTCTTTCTAAATCTGCTGATAACATTTTCAGCCAATTGTCACACATCTCTTATTTAATGATTTCCCACCTCCCCAAACCAGCTGTTCTTCCCAGTACATCTCTTTGGTGTCTCATTCTTTTAATACAGTCATCATGTCAAACATCTTTAGTAATATTTCTAAACTCTCCTTTAGTATACTTTTACCTCCTGTTCTTATTTATTGCACAAAATTCACGGACAGGAAATGCCTGTGAAACATTCTATGTACCTTATCCATAGGGACCCCAGATTGTCGGTAAATAAAATAATGTAATATAGGTGTAAAAATATTATAGTGAGCGGTGTTTTGGGCGGTAAATAAAACTGCTTAATGGTGTTATCTCGTGCAAAAAAAGGGAAAGAGCAAAAACACAGTTTAAACTATTTTACTGTGGAACAAAGGGCACCTTACATGTAACTTAAAAAAGAGGAGCATGAAAATATTTACATAGTATACATTTCGACTGATTTACTTTGTTAGGGACAAAGCCACCATAAGTTCGGTGTTCTCTGGCTTAAGATTTGTTCTTAAGTTTGTCATGTTGTTCCCATATGCAGAGAAAAGTCTTTCACTGTCCACATTGGACATGGGTACCCACAATAGTTTCATACACTTCTCACTGAAACACAAGTGGTCACATTGAAGTCCAGAAAGTAAATCCATATGTTCACTTCAGCAGCATCATCTAATTTCTCACACACTATATTCTTCAGAGCAGCATATCCCTCCTTGAATGTCTTCTCTGGCAAGTCTCGCAGAAAAGGTAACATTCTTCTTGCTTTTTCTATAGTTATATCAGTAGATGCCTCATTTGATACTATTTTTCGTACATCAAACAATTTAAAATAGAGAGTTGAGGGTTGTTACACTACATCACTATGATAATCTTACTTGAACGCGTTTCGGGAGACGGCTTGTTCCCATCGTCAGCATTTTCTCTCAACTGATTTTTGCCGGTCATCGTCTGGGAGATGTGTGTGGTTTGTGGTGTTCTCTGGTGCTGGGCTGATGAACCTCCAAAGGCTGTTGGTTCCAGACGATGACCGGCAAAAATCAGTTGAGAGAAAATGCTGACGATGGGAACAAGCCGTCTCCCGAAACGCGTTCAAGTAAGATTATCATAGTGATGTAGTGTAACAACCCTCAACTCTCTATTTTAAATTATGACACATCACTGTTACAAGCTTCTAAATCTTCAAAAATTGAGATCAAACAATTTACCTGCAGAATGAATAATATCAGCAGCTGGATCAGCTGACCTTAAGGAATTCAGCTTGGTAACTGACTTTATGCCCAATTGCTTGAACTGACTGATAACATAAGACTTCTTGAGGGTTGGCAGTCTCTGGAGAAGACTTGAAGTTTTCTCTCCAAACGAGCCCTCAACTACTATTGTGAAGCCATTTCATATATCTTTAAGTTTGCTATATAGTTTATGAACAAATGAATATTTAGATCCCTCAAGCACTTCAATAAGGCAAATGGTGTCTTTGCAGTGTTCAAGAAAGAAAGATACCTGGCAGTTTATTATATTTTGAGACCGCATTGAAATACTATTGTGGAATCGGTTTGAATTCCCGCGTGCCGTAAAACTAAACTGACCTGGCAACGTCTTGCACATGCTGTCTGTACGGCGCGCGAATGGCACGTTGCCAACTCCACCGTCAGCTGAATTGTGCATGCGCTAGCTTAATTTGAAACGTGGCTCCATCGGCATAATTCCTTTTCTATTTCAGAGCAGAAGGTAAACAGACTCCTTGCGCTAAATTGTAACGTAATTTAAAGAATATAACTTGACTCCAAACGAATCTTTCAGTATAGCGGACACAAAATATACCTAGACATGCGTTTACATTATGGCAACGTCACGAGACAGCAACAATTTTCTTGCGAGGGGTACAGGAAACAGAGACAGTGATTGGTAGAAGAGGCTGTCTACTGTCAGAATTGACTTGAACCAGACTTAGAAATTCATGCATTATTTAACGATACTTTTGCGACGGTCTTTTCCAGCCGGCATGAAATGGGGCAATGCAAGCACAAATCATTAAAATACGGCATTAGAGAAAAATTGCAGGTAGTGTTGTCATTTAAATCCAAAGAATAATTTGAGTGAAATGAGAAATCCGTCACTGATGTGATGTTGCCGAATTCTGATAAACATGGCATTCCTTTTGTTGTGCATGCGATAGGTGAAGAGTGAAGGGGACGGGGTAGTCAAAGCAGTACCGATGTTTGCCGAAGCTCTGGTTAAATCACAGTGCAGTTTGGTGTTTTGTGCCGTGCAGGACCCAACATCGTGCAGCATGGCTGTAGCGAATGACAATACACGTATTCGTAAATGATTGATAAGCCAAATATCTGATGGTTTATGTGAAAAGGAGAGACAAATGCCAAAAAAAAGGGGAGAGAGAGAAAAATTTCGGGTTATTTTGCGCATTTTTTCTCATAACGGTGTTATTTCGCGTTTTCGTGATATAGAACTAATGTTGCGTTATTTCGCGACTCAGAATGGATATATTTGTGGAATTTAAAAATAATTGATTAAAGGTTTTCCTTATTGTTAATTTTCGGCCAATTTCGCGAATTAACTACTCGCGAAAAGTCGGGGTCCCTACTTATCCATCCCTCTGAAATCACCATACCCTGACCCATCTTGTTCCATTATGCCGGTTTCTTGATCTTAAATGCTCTCAATGGGATCAATAAAATAGAAAAAGCAAAGAAAAAAAGAAATCCAGACAACTTTCATGGTCAATTTACCTTTTATTAGTACACCTTTAAAGTTTATTTCCACATAGCTTACCGTGTACTGGTTATGTGCTGTGTTTAAGAATAGCCAAAGAGACCTTCCATATAATTAATGAAGAGAGCTTTTTGTTCATCTCCATATGATCTACTGTGTCCCTACTGTGCAATGACCATGCTGTTAGTGATCGGTTATGAGATTGATTTTATGAAAATGACTGGGACACAATCATGACACAGTAGGCTATGTGAAATGACCAAGCAGCAACCTACCGGTCACCATTTGGCAGCCTCTTGTACTTCGGCTATTTCCAGCATTTTCCGTAATGATACGAATACATTTCATGCGCATTCTAGGAAGCCATTTGCTGGTTCAATAGTGTTCGGAGCTTACGATCTGTCAGATAAAGGTTATGACAACACAGTGATTAAATATAAATCTGGAAAGTTATAGGTGAAAGGCTGAAAATATCGTGACTCTTCAGTAAAACCAGATAAGCACCACAGAATATAATGATATCTTCTTCTTTGTGATCCATTGCTTATTGAAACAGAGGTGACAAAAACGATCAGATCGAATCAGAGGCAGATCCAGGATTCCTTTAGGGAGGAAAGATACCTTGGTAATGAGTAAAATGTAGTCTGTAATAGAGAATTTGAATTTCTAAACTTTCAAACATCATATAAGTGATCCACAAATTATTCTTTGGATGCAAGGTTTAATTTAAATTTTGAGTAAACTTATTACATTGTTTATTAAATAAAGATGCCTTTTAAACATAATATTTAAGAAGTTTGATTTTCAATTTTACTGCAAGCCATTCTCATTGTAATGAGTGCTTAACTCTTATTCAGAAGTTATTTAATAGTAAATGTAAAGCATATTTGATTTTACCTATGTTTTCTTTTCTTTCTTTAGTTGAAATATTGTCCATCACTATGGTAAATTTGCTCATTGACTGAACGAATAGATGTCATCAGGGATTAAGTAAATTTAATAGAAATAAAAGTGTTGACTCTGACTTTATCAAAGCAACACAATTTGTATATTTTTTCGTAATTAATAGGGAAGCTATAGTAAAGTTCTCTATATACAAAGTACAGCAACTGATTTATCTTGCAAATCCTGCCAATACGGATTGCTGATTGGCGGAGAGCTGATCACGTGGTATTTGTGCGCCATCTTGGGCTGATTGCCTCAATAAAAACATAAGGAAACAGCTGTGTCGAAGCAGATTTATGAGCAAAAATGCCAGATTGCTGTGCTTTCGGGTGCACTACAAGAACACAAAAGGATATCAGATTATATAGGTTACCGCCAAAACTCAGAAACTTGGAGAGGAGGAGGATTTGGTTGGCCAAATCAGTAGAAAGCACTGAAGCCCAGGAGAAGATGCAAGACTTTGTGAAGCAAGTCGCATTTATTTAACAACATTTATTTAATACTGGATTTTACGAGTGATTAAATCTTTATATTATGCACTTTCAATCGTTTTGTGCTTCTGGAATGGAACATTCCAAGTTTCTGTGTATTATGTACAGCAATGTGCTTAACCTAATGTATTTTTTTCTGATTCTTTTGACTTCTATCAGTTTTGTTCAAGTATTTTACTGAAAATGCAACCAGATTTATAGTTTGTTTCATGATTATTAGTACAAACAATAGTGGCACAGGTTTCTTTATACAGTTTATCAGTGCTAGCATTGACTATGTTCACATTTTCACTGTGGTCACAAGTTGAAAATAATGAATGCATTAACCTCCATATACATGGTGCTAAAATGACAGTTTCTACTCTACTTATCAAATCTATTTATATATTTATAGCCAAAGTTGCATGTAGTTAAATATGTCCAGCTAGAAGAGTTTGTTAACGCTTTCAGCATGCTTTCAGATCTAATCTATTAAACTGTGTTTATTTGCAATATTATTGTACATATTTTAATACAGTTATTTTATAATTAGTATCATTTTTCTGAACTGTGTTCAATAAACATTTAATTTGTAGAAATCTATCCAAGCATATAATGTTGTAATACCAGGCTGAAAAATATTTTAAAATATATATGTTATATGTTCCAAAGGTAAAAGGCCGCCGATATGAGCAGGTTATGGAACAATTAAAAAAAAAAAAAAAAAATGTTGTATATCACAGTATCGTCAAGTGTTGTAACTCAACTGATTGAGTTTTCAGGGAAAAAAAGCAGCATTTTACTATTGTGCTTGTTTAAGATACTAATTTGGTTTTGTTTGTACAAGAAATCCAGTATACTTTTTTCTTAGAATTATTAATTTTCCATCCTTTTGGAAATTCTACAAATTTGTGTAATATTCTGCAACATTTTGTTCTGATATTGCATGAGAATTTGTAAAAGGGATCTATAGTAATAAGCAAAAATCTTAGATAAAATGTGCAACGTTTGTAACTAATTTCACCACCAGCAGAGCAGAAAGCCACTAATGTATGTCTGGAGGATGAGATGATTTCATTATGAGTAGCTACAATTTTCTGTAGAAAAAAATATGTTTCTTTAATATTATTTCTTAACCTATATATATATATATATGTATTTGAAATTCGGCTGAATTTAAGGATAACACATCGGTAGATTTCCTTACGAATACCAAAAGTGTTACACAGTATTTTCTTCATATCACTTCTGTAATTAATACAGGTTTGTTATAATTATCACAATGCCACGAAGCATTTATAAATTGTTGTTATATCCTACGATTTATCTTTGGACAGGATAATGTCATGAATGTCATTGCATATGTGCAGCGCAGGATTCTTTTATTTTACAACATTAATTTGCGAAAATAGCGTCAACACATACGTAAGTAAAGTAATATTTTTAATGCCAAAAATACGTAAGTTGTGCACAAGTGTATTGGTGTCCTTCTGTGTATGATTTTTGTGTTTTATTTTGCTTTTTCTAAGATTGTGCAACAGTCCGCATTACTTGTATATGGGAAGAGAGGACTGAAGTCTCACCCAACATGGCTGCTGTGCTGACCTTTGCTGTACTTTGAATATAGGCTATACATTATCTTAACCCTTCCTTGTGTCCATTTCAGGATTGAATCAAGCATAGAAAATAGCCGGCACACATTCAAAACACGGTAGGCTATGTGGAAATCAAAACAACATGACATGGTAGGCTTTGTGGAAATCCACCTTTCGAATCCTCCTTTCACATCCTTTAGCTCGAAAATTTCCCATCAAGTAATCAGATTCTTTCAGTACTTCAATTGAGTCCCCATATATAAACTTTCATCTTTCCTTCATTTTTATCCTCTTACTACATTATACTTTATCATCTTTGATTTTCTTTTTACTTTCTCTACTACGTATAGTAAGTAGGGGAAGTATTGCATTCCACCCAAAAATTCGATACCGAGATTTCACCGGAAATACATGTTTTGAGACCTCCTGAATCCAAAAAAAGCATTTTTGGAAACATGTCCGTGTGTGTGTGTGTGTGTGTGTGTGCGTGCGTGCATGCGCGCGCGCCCGTGCGCGTGCACGTGCGCGTGTGTGGGTGTGAACAGCATAACTCAAAAACAAACAGTCGGATAAACACCAAACTTGTATTTAGGTTCAGTATCTTCCAGAGATGCAACACGAAGGTTTTCAAGAAAATCCCCCCACCCCAGACTACCCTTTACATGGAACATTTTTCGACAATTTTAATTTTCTCAAAAATGGCTCTAACGATTTTGATGAAAATATCATATGTTTAAGATAATGTCATGAGAAATGAAATGTATATCTCGAATTTTCTGGGAATGTCTCCAAAAGTATTCTTCATTGTGAACGACTTTTGCATAACTGGTAAACCATAAGAGATAGACAAAATTTTACTACACAAAAAATGTAGATCGCGTTAAAATACACAACTTATGTCATATACATTTCTTTTGTTGAGTGAACCGTTTTCGAGATATTGCTTGTTATTTCCTTAAATTTTCCAATACTTATACTTTTTCTCAAATTCGTTATTCATTTTTTTTGTCCTGGACATGCAAAGAGAATGGAATGCGCCACATAGCAACCAGCGTTAAAATATTTGACTATCGCTTAAAAGCTACCATATTCCCCTTGCATCTACAAGAAAATTACCAATAAGATTGACATCTCGATATCTCGATTAACATGAAGCATATGGAGAATAGGCGTTTGTAAAAATAGATTGTACAAGAGTAGAGAAAGTCATGTGAGTGTAACACATCAGATTTTTTACTATTTACTGGCTGAACATAAAGGACAATTATGGTTTTAATTAAATTTAGTTCTTCATTCTCAAATAAATGCAAAGACACATGGGAGTAGAAGAAGGCATTGGTACCAAAGAATATGGAGGAAATATGTATGCAAAAATGTACTATAATGAAATTGTCAACAGAAGTATGTTTACCGTGGCTCCAGATATATGGGAGAAATGACCCTCTGAATAACTGAGATGGTTAGACCGCCCCCATAATAATCTAGGTATTACTGGAAGTGACCTCCTTAAATTAATAAAAATAAAATTAATGAGGCTCCCTAGTCAGATCGCTTATTTCAAGCCAATGATATTAATTGGACATGGGAATCTCAGATTGTATTTTGACACATTCAGGATGTTCGAAAGCCCAGGATTTCATTGTGACCATGGAGATCAAATAGTTGAACATCTTCCGTGGAAATGCTCATTATTAAACCGACAATGCAGCATATTCAAATGGACAGTTAAAAGTGTTCAAAATTGGCCAATTAATGGTTATAATGAGATAATTAAAAAACACTTGTGACCATTTGTGCATTTCATAAAAGTATAAACTTAGAACAGTTGTCAGCACAAAAATATAACCTCATTAATAAATATGCAAGTATACTTTTAATGTGTTAAAAGAATTTTTGAAGCTGTGAACCCATTGTTAATAATAATGTATATATCAATGTTAATTCTGCATTTAAATAATTGAATTGTTCTGTTTCTATAAACCGTGTAATATATTATGTTATGGCACACGATGTTGAATATTGTAACACCCCACGGGGGTGGTTACCCCCGCAGTAGGTGATTACACAGGGGGGTTGGTAGCTCAGAGGTAGGGGGGATGCGTCGGTACTGGGATGGTAGGTAGGCCAGGGTGGCGTTCTAGGATGGGGGGTATTTAAATAATGCACCGGGGATGCATTGACCCAAAAAATTATATTGTTACTTTAAGAGTGAGTACATTCGGGCCTGTTGCTGGGCCGCTCAGTTTGGGGTGAAGCCCCGGCAAATAAACAGAACTTAGAGGAGACGCATGCTTACCTGTTTCACTGGTGGCGATGGGTCTCGAGTCTGACAACTGATCGTTGACTACTCTTTGATAACTGCTCCCTGATCACTCCTTGATAACTCTCTCTTTGATCACTCTTTGATAACTGCTCACGACCGAGTCAAAACCCTGTAGTATAAATACGTACAGAAGAGCTGACTCGGCGTTCTTTAGCGTGGTCATGTTATGGTAACCTGGTTTCCACACTTTGCGCTGGTTTACGACATATGCTGTAATACTCGCTGCTCAACCCGGTCCGCTACAATATAACTACATTTTAAAAAGTTCCTATGATTTTAATAAATTAAATGTGAGTTTTATGAATCGAGGGAAAACATACCATATTAAAAACAAATGGAAGACCCAGAAATAGAATTGACAGTACATACTATGAATTCCAAAATGCATTAAAAACTTAAATTTTATTTTACAGTTTGTAATTTCCTATTTCCAGATGTATGGTACTTAATTAGCTATAAATTGCCATTAGACCTTGTTTCTTTTGATAGTAAATAACAAGGTCGTTAGTGATTTAACTTTTAATTTAGTTTGGTGCACATGGAGATCAGAACAGTACATCCATATGGTAAAAAATGCTTATGTCAAACTTATCAAATTTATATATTGTTGATGTACATTGTTTTTATTTGTTTTTTGTTTTTAATGTACCAATCAAGGTCGTCCTTCAATTAGGCATACTGCATTATATGAGCCTGTACTTTAATTGAAGTGTGCATATGATGATGTTTAGGTTCTAGGATACTGAAGTGGAAATGCATCTCCATAGATGAGCTCCAAAGTAAGCTTCAGAAGAGTAAAAATATTCTGCTAAATATTTTAACAAATAATATTTTAAAATAATATAAATCGAGCTTCAGTTGTTACTTCTTATGTATATAGTCATACCTAGTTAAGTTCTTATATTTTATTTGCTTATCATAGTTAATTTATAGGAACATATTACAGCTGTTAAATGATTAGTTATCTCCCTTACAGTACATGTGAATTTTGTTATTTTAGGAGTCCTGTTAAAAGTCATCAAGGAAAATTTAAAATACCAGCTACTGTTGGAAGGGTGCCATTCGAGGAGGTATTTTCACAAGTAGAGGAAGGCATGGAAACATCTTATCAAGAGGTAATAATGATTTATTTTGTCACAGATAAAAGCACTGCTCTGAGAAAGATGTTAATGTATGGGTCTCTTTCCAGAAAAACTTTTTATTTGTGTATTTCACAATTGCCATTAATGGGCTAGAGCTAGAGGACTATTTTTCATCATGGGTAAAAGAACATTCTACTTCCACCAAAGTGACTGAGGATTTAAAATAAGCTGTTTTGGAAGGACTCATATTAATTACAACAGCATTTTCACCTTTCAGGACATCACAAATGTTCTTAAGTTTTTGTAGACCCGCATAACACTCATAACATGTTTACACTTTTCACTAACACTTTTTCCTTTCTCCCCTGGTAGTGTAGCATCTTCTAAGATTGCCATGGATAACACTAGCGCATTGCCTTTTTTCTTCAACTTGATTGTTTCTGGTAGCACACTTCATCTTCTGATAGAGCATCAAATATCTCACATATCTCACCTAAATTGTTGCTGAGATCCAGAGTTCATCCCGTATTCCATGTGGCCAGAGTAGCATTAAGGAATTTGTAGAAATTGTATCACTGTAGAACTATTTACGCTGTCCATCTCTTCTGTTGCCAAAACAAATACTGCAGGGTCATTTTGCATTGCTTCCATAGTTGCGATGATGACATTGGCCATGTAACATCCCATTGCATCAGTTGTTTCATCAATGGAGATCCAGATTTTCTTTTCCACAACTCTGTTTTGAATCTTCTCCAGGTCCTCTTCAAAGCAGACATTCAAGTAAGTTTTTCTTAGTGTGGATTCTGATGGAATCTCTTCTTTAGTGTACTTCTGCATAAACGTCCTTAGGGATTGATTTTCCTATTTCAGGAATGAAATTCCTGAGTACAAGAAAGCGTTGCATAGATCCAAGAAAAATAGAGATTGTTTGCTGGATGTTGCAACTACTATTGATATTAAAGTAGCCGTAGGCTCGGCGGCATTTTTAAAACCGTACACTTGTGTTTTGCTGCTGGAAAATGTTGGGTTATAAAGTACTTTTTTTCATGATTAGTAGATTTGTCACAGATTTTGCAAAAGAATATTGTTCCATTGGCAGAAAGTGCTTCTGAACCGAATTTGCAAATAAAGCCATGTGAATTATTACTCAACAATGAGCTTAATTTCTGCATGATAAATAAATCAACACAAAACTCAAGTTGCCTTTAACAAGTTCAACAGCAGAATAGAAGGTTATTTGTATAATTATTTTACCTGTTAAGAGAAATGATTTTCTTTCTTTCTCTGAATTACGAGGGTGGTCTGAAAAGTTTCCGACCTAATAAAGATACAAGACATTTTTTCAGAATTTTTTTTTTTCTTCAACATAGTCTCCTTGTAACTCTACACACTTCTCCCAGCGATACTCCCTCCCATCTCTGTAACCCGTCCAAATAGTACTCGGCGTTTTTCTCTGCAAAATAGTTGTTCACGAAGGTGATTGCCTCTTCATTTGACGAAAATCTCTGTCCTGTCCACAATTTTCAGATGAGGGAACAAAAAGAAGTTGCTTGGGGCTAGATCTGGTGAGTAAGGCGGATGGTCAAGCAGTTCAAACCGTAATTCGTGGATTTTCGCCATTGCAACCGTTGAGGTGTTGTCTTGGTGAAACAGGATTTTCTTTTTCTGCAAATGTGGCCGTTTTTCCGCAAGTTCTGCCTTAGCTTGTCAAGTAATGATGCATAGTATGCTCCTGTAATGGTTTTTCCTTTTTGAAGATAATCAATTTAAATAACTCCATGACTATCTCAAGAAACAGTCGCCATCACTTTCCCAGCCGAAAAAACAGTTTTTGCTTTTTTTGGAGCCGGTTCCCACTTTGCAGTCCACTGTTTGGACTGTATTTTTGTTTCGAGTGTATAATGGTGTATCCAAGTTTCATCTACAGTAATTAATTGGCGTCAAAACTTGGATTTATTGTGCCTAAACTGCACCAACAGAGCGTTGGAAATGTTCATTAGAACACGTTTTTGGTCAAACGTGAGCAAACGCGGCACCCAACGCGCGGACAGCTTTCTCATGTCTAAATGTTGATTTAATATGTGACAAATACATTCTTTTGACATGTTCATAGCCTCTGCTATCTCTCTCACTTTAATTCGGCAGTGGTTTAACACTATTTGGTGAACTTTGGCGATGTTTTCGTCGGTAGTTGCAATTTTTGGACATCCCGAATGTTCATCGTCTCCCAAGCTCTTACGGCCACGTTTAAATTCAGCTGCCCAAAATTTCACTGTGGTTAATGATGGTGCAGAGTCCCCATACACAGAATCCAACTCATCTTTGATTTTCGTAGGCATATTGCCTTTCAAAAACAAATATTTATTGACAGCTTGGTACTCGATTTTGTCCATTTTTATAAAAACACTCACATCACCTCACTCAAACAACTGTTACATAACAACTGAGCATCCAAAATGGCTGAAACTTTTGTGAGTAACTGTCAACAGATGAACAATGAAATTCACTAGCTTTTATTTACGAGTGCTGCCATCTTCATGTTGAGGTCGGAAACTTTTCAGACCACTCTCGTAGATAAAACGATAATGTATTGTTAGCATCACAAGAAGAAGCATGTGAGGAACAATAGCTCACGGGCCCTGACCTATTTCTCTTTCTGTCTCTTTTCTGGTATTCATTATGTCCGGCATTCCTTTCATAGCTTCTGCCATATAAAGAACTTAATTGAATTATTTGAGGAGGTAAATTTATGCTTGAAAACAAATGCATTTATAGGGAACAAGATCCTTAATAAATATTTTTGTGATGTGAATGTGTGGTTTCATTATTGTGTAACATGTTTTTCATTTTCATACATTGAAATTCTTTAGGTTCTTTTTAAAATGTGTAATCACAGAAAAAATTTTTAATGATCCAAAACAGAAAAAAAGGGCTTTAGACCTTAAAGTAGGCAACAGAAGCCAAAATAGACAAAATAAAAATTGGCACAACCATCCTTAAATGCACAGAAACATGTTTATCTCTGTTTAACTCTTTATTATGAGGGCAGTCCCAGAAGTACTCGACCTGACGTGTTGATAGATAGCAGTTGTTTCAAACAAATGGCCATGGTAGAAAGTACCAACCTCATAAAGCTTAGGTTTGAAGTTTGCATAGCTACATTGTTTAGTATTTGTTTGGCAGCCAATAATAATGAACTCTGTCAGAAAATTTGTAAACATGGATAAAACTGGTCATTGTTATGTGATATAATACTTTCATTTGAAAGGTGTCAGTCAAACTAATATTAAAGCTGAGCTAGATTCTACTCTAGAGAGTGTGCTCCTTTGTTTACAATGTAAAATATTGAGTGGCAGAGTTTAAGCAAGGCTGTACGAGCTGCCAAGACGAAATCGCAGTGGTCAACCAAATGAGGTGACCACACCAGAAATTGTGAAGAAAGTCCACAAAATGGTATTGGATGGTTTGCATAAGCTAGCAAACATTGTAGGCATTTCAAAATGTGCTATACATCGCATACTGACTGAAAATTTGAACTTGAGAAGGCTGTGTGCAAGATGGATGTCACATTACTCACAATAAACAAAAATAGCATCATGAGGATGTTTCAGTCAATTGTTTGATAATGTTTCACTGCAATAAAGCTGAGATTTTGTGTCAATTCTTAACCATGAATGAAACATGGGTTCATCACTTCACACCTGTGACAAAGAAACAGTCAAAACACCTGATTGAAAGGGGAGAATCGGCTCCAAAGAAGGCAAAGACAGTTCCATCTGCAGGCAAGGTCATGGCATCGGTATTTTAGGATGTGCATGAGGTAATTTTAATTGATTATTATTTTCAAAAAGGAAAAGCAATCAATGGTGAGTATTATGCAAACTTATTGCAGCATTTGAGTGATGAAATCAAGCAAAAACGGCCGCATTTGGCAAAAAAGTTTTGTTTTATCAAGACAATGCACCAGTTCACACATCCGTTATTGCCATGCCCAAAATCAATGAGTTGAAGTTCGAATTGCTTCCTCCTCATGCACCCATCCCTCTGATTATTTTCTGTTTCCAAACTTGAAGAAATGACTTTGTGGTAAAAGATTTGCCAAAAATTAAGAGGTGGAGTCTGCAGTTGATGGCTATTTTATGGAGCTCGACGGTTCTCACTATATACAGGATATTGAAACTGTTGAACATCACTGGGAAAAGTGTATCAAGCTGAAAGGAAACTATGTACGAGAAATAAAGACTTTTTTTGCCAAAATTTTTGTGTTTTCTTTGTTGGGTCAGGTACTTCTGGGACAGCCCTCGTATATCTACCCAAATAGAAAATGCATTTTGTCTAACTTCTGGGCCCTAGTAATAAGTAACTTGTCTAGATATAACCTAAATATTGCTTTAGCTTCCTTATCAATATAAGCATGTTTGGTATAGTTTTTATTTCACTAGGCAACAAATTGTAATGTTATGAAGCTGTGTATAATGCAGATCGAATGTCTCTTTAGTGGAATTTGATGTTATTAATTGAATATTATTTTGTTGCTTTGTTAATACTATGTTTATGGATTTTTATTTTAATTTTGAAGTTTAATTTAGTGATTTTACTTATAATTTAATACATAAAAATTGTTAGTCCGCATTTTATTTTAAAGTTTAAGACTGTAATTTTCATGGTTAAATATAATTCTCTGTTTGGTGTTTCATATGATATTCCACACAATATCCTTATTGCCCTCCTCTGTAGTATCTCTAATTTATTTATTAATCTTTTGTTGTATGATCCCCAGACCTATTTTAAATAAGTCAAATGGGACTGCATAAATGCATAACTGTTCCCTTTTTAATAACCTTTTTTTAGCCTAAACAGGATACTAATGACAGGAATCCTTTTTTCTTGATATGATTAACATGTTCCTTCCAGTTTAATTTATTATCTGTTACTAATCCTAAGTATTTAGTGTTATCAACTCTTTTCATGATTTCGGAATTTACTTTAATTTCACAATATGTAGATAGTTTCTTCCTGATTTCCAGTAAATATTATACATTTGGTTTTTATTGTGTTTATTGTTTATTTTCTGTTGCCCATTTAAGAAGTAAGTTTACATCTTGTTACATTGAGTTCAAGATGTTTTCAGTTCGTTTGCCTACATAGGATATACTCTACATGATCAAAAGTATCCGGATACCTGGCTGAAAATGATGTACAAGTTTGTGGCGCCCTCCATCGGTAATGCTGGAAGTCAATATGGTGTTGGCCTTGATGACAGCGTTCACTCTCGCAGGCATACTTTCAATCAGGTGCTGGAAGGTTTCTTGGGGAATGGCAGCCCATTCTTCACGGAGTGCGGAACTGAGGAGAGGTATCGATGTAGGTCGGTGAGGCCTGAGGCCTGGCATGAAGTCGGCGTTCCAAAACATCCCAAAGGTGTTCTATAGGATTCAAGTCAGGACTCTGTGCAGGCCAGTCCATTATAGGGATGTTATTGTCGTGTAACCACTCTGCCACAGCCCGTGCAGTATGAACAGGTGCTCAATCGTGTTGAAAGATGCAATCGCCATCCCCGAATTGCGCTTCAACAGTGGGAAGCAAGAAGGTGCTTAAAATATCAATGTAGGTCTGCGCTGTGATCGTGCCATGCAAAACAACAAGGGGTGCAAGCCCCCTCCAGGAAAAACACGACCACACCATCATACCACCACCTCCGAATTTCACTGTTGGCACTACACATGCTGGCAGATGACGTTCACCGGGCATTCGCCATACCCACACCCTGCCATTGGATCGCCACATTGTGTACCATGATTCGTCACTTCCACAACATTTTGTCACTGTTCAATCGTGCAATGTTGATGCTCCTTACACCAAGTGAGGCGTCATTTGGCATTTTCCTGCATGATGTGTGGCTTATGAGCAGTCGCTCGACCATGGAATCCAAGGTTTCTCACCGCACGCCTGTCATAGTACTTGGAGTGGATCCTGATGCAGTTTGGAATTCCTGTGTGATGGTCTGATAGATGTCTGCCTATTACTCTTTACGATCCTCTTCAAATGTCGGCGGTCTCTGTCAGTCAACAGACGAGGTCGGCCTATACGCTTTTGTGCTGTATATGTCCCTTCATGTTTCCACTTCACTATCACATCAGAAACAGTGGACCTAGGGATGTTTAGGAGTGTGGAAATCTCGCGTACAGACTTCTGACACAAGTGACACCCAATCACCTGACCACGTTCGAAGTCCTGAGTTGCACGGAGCGTCCCATTCTGCTGTTTCACGATGTCTAATGACTAATGAGGTTGAGGATAATGAGTACCAGGCAGTAGGTGGCAGCACAATGCACCTAAGTTGAAAAACATATGTTTGTGGGGGTGTCTGGATACTTTTGATCACATAGTGTAGCAATGTCATCTGCACATAATACAACTTTGCTATTTAGTTTAAGTTCCCCAATATTGTTAAATACAGGGTTGGGCAGATAAAACCGGTCCCATCTCATTTTATATGAATTGAAATGAATTGACTTTCCTTTCTTTAGCGCGTTTAGCTTCATTATTGTTGTAATTATGTTGCCTATCCTTTCTTCTGCATGTTTAGTTTCATTGTTGTTCTTGCTTCTTACAAATGATTGACAATGATTTATAAACTGTTGTGCTTGCTGTTGTAAAGAGTTGTTTTGTACAGTAAATAAGCAAGACTTATTCAATAGCAGAGCAAATATTCATTGTAGAGGCGTACATACAGACCAGCTCTATCAAAGAATCACAACAATTATTCAAAAACAAATACCCACTTTGCCCAGTACTATGAAAAGCAGCATTCGAGATTTGGTGCAAAAATGGTATTTGACTGAATCCATTACAAATGCAATAAGGAACAGAATGCTTTCTGTCTGGGGACCTAAGTTTACTGCGCAAATTAATGAAATGATTAGGAGTCCTAAAAAATCTACCATGAGATTTGCTCGACAGTCTACTTGACCTTTTTGGATGAGATGTATCTCCAACTAACAGAAGAGCGTAACTATGGCTTCTTTCAACAAGATGAGAACATATCACACATCTGAGAGGTTACTTACCCATATTCATCAGATGTTCACTGAAGAGAGGACTGTGAGCAAAGGCTTGTGGGCCACTGTGGTCACCAGATTTGTCGACATGTGACTTTTATTTATCTGTACGAGCAGAATCCTTATTCCATTGGTGAACTGAAGGATAACATTAGGAATTGCATTTGCACTATTACCCATGAGGAATTAACACATGTTTTTATGAACCTGTTAAGATGTGTCTAGATGCACTTCCAACATTTATTATGAAGGTAAATAAAGGACACATTCATTTTCATTTGATTCATTTTATTCCATTTGAAGTTTGCTTCAAATCAATGTGATAACACAGGCCCAACCTTGTATTTTAAGAATAGTAAAGGCCCAAGGACCAATCCTTGAGATGCACTATGCTGTGTTAGTAGCATCTCACTTTTGTAACACAATTTCTGGCCTTTATGTAGCTTTCAACCCAATCTAATGGCTTTCCTTAACCTTGAATGTATTTAGTTTTCTATTAATATGTCATGATTAACAGTATGGAACAATTTTTGAAGATTTAGAAGCTTGTAACAGTGATGTGTCATAATTTAAAATAGAGAGTTGAGGGTTGTTACACTACATCACTATGATATTCTTACTTGAACGCGTTTCGGGAGACAGCTTGTTCCCATCGTCAGCATTTTCTCTCAACTGATTTTTGCCGGTCATCGTCTGGGGGATGTGTGTGGTTTGTGGTGTTCTCTGGTGCTGGGCTGATGAACCTCCAAAGGCTGTTGGGTGGCGGCAGTTCAAAATTCATTAGGTGATTCCTGTGTTTGACAATATGTATTTTTTCCCAGATGTCCAATTCATTGCTGCTGTTGATCGGTTTTAAGAGTTTTATGTTTGGAGTGATATCATGGTTTGAAGACCAGAAATGATGTGCTACTGCTGATTTATCTTGCTGCTTTTGGTAAATGCATCTCATATGCTCTTTAAGTCTTATTTCAAGATTTCTTTTTGTTCTTCCTATATATACCAGGTTACATTCATTACAATCAATTTGATATATACCAGCTGATTTTTCGTTGGGGATAGGATCTTTTGTTCTGTTGCATAGTAGTTTCTGTATGTTGTGGTTATTCTGTGGAGACAGGGTGATGTTGTATTTTTTGAAAATCCTTTGAAATTTATGATGTGTCCAAGGGTGATAAGTGAATTTTCTATATGCTTGTGGTTTTTGTTGTCTGAGTAACATAGTCATTTGTTGGATGTATTTCTGACTTTCAAACCTTTTTATCTTCTTATCTATTGTTTTTTTCTGGTATCCATTCATAGTGGCTATGTTGATAATGTGTTGGTATTCTTTCTGGTATTCCTCTTTCTCCATTGGTATATGTACTAACCTGTTTGTAATACTATTTAAAATTGCATGTTTGTGGCTTGTAGGATTGTAGCTATTATTTTTAATATAGTTTTCTGTGTGCGTTGGTTTTCTGTAAATGCCAAACTTTAGTTTGTTGTGTGCATTATTTCTGATGATCCTGATGTCTAGGTAAGGTAATTGGCCATTTTCTTCTTTTTCCATTGTGAATTTTATAGATCTTTTTTGTAAATTTAATAATTTCAAAGCATCTTCTGAAAGTTTTTTTGGAACAATAGCAAAAATATCATCTACATACCTATACCAGGTTTTGAATAGATGTGGGAAAGATTTAGTAATATGGGATTCAAAATGGCTCATATATAGTTCTGCTAAAAATGGTGAAAGGGGGTTTCCCATAGTTAGGCCTGAGGTTTGTTTAAAGATTTTGTGATGGAATGAAAAGAAATTCTGGTCCAGACATAATTTTGTTAGTTTCAGGTAATCTTCTGTTTGTGCTCTAGGTGTGCCATTGTTTAATATCCAATTTTCTAGGAGTGGTAATAATTCTTCTTTTGGTATGCTTGGGAAGAGTGCAGTGACATCAAATGATACCATCATGTCTGTGGGTGATATATTTATATTTGAAAGGTGACTGGTTAATTCTAAAGAATTTTTTATGCTAAGACTTTTGAACTTAGGCATGGAGTTGAAGGTATTTGAAAGCCATTTTGCTAGTTTATATGTGGGAGAGTTTATGTTATTCATTATGGGCCTCATTTTGTTGCCGAGTTTGTGTATTTTTGGTAGTGCATATAACCTAGGTATGATGGGAAAATCTGGTTTAATTCTGGATTTTTCGGCTTTTGTTAATGTTTTGGTTTCTATCAATGTATTCTGGACTGACTTGGTGCATTCTTTTAATGGATTTTTGCTAATTTCTATGTACTCTGGGTTATGTAGTAATTGCATAACTCTAGATTCATAATCTTCTTGGTCTAATATCACTAATGTGTTTCCTTTGTCTGCTTTGGTGTATACTACAGGTTTTGACTTTAGAGATTTGATAATTTTTTGATGTGGTACGTAGTGGTGTTTTTGGGCTTGTATCTGGTCCAATATTGGTTCACACTGTGATTGTATTAAACTTTTATCCTTATCTGTAAGGTGGTTGGAGGCTATTTCAATATCAGCAACAAAATTGTGATATTGTTATTTTTCTTTTCCTGTCAGCATTTTAATTGCTACTATTTTTCCATCTATTTTTCCCCATTTTTCCTCCCATACTTTTTGTCTCCATTCTGCTAATTCTTTGCATTCTGCCATGTAATGCTCTGTGCCTTCACTACCTCTGCATAGTTCACAAATTCTGCTTTTTCTGCCTCTTAGACCTCTCAGGTACATTAATCCTGTTCTCATCCATTCATATGCTTCTTTTTCCACTCTATTACAATAATTCACATACCCTTCTCTTCCCCATTTCCTTTTTACTAGCCTATACAACCCTAGTGATTTTTTTATTCTCTAAGCTTCCCCAGATCTCTTGTCTTTCTATGTCTTCCACTCTGTTTCTTACTGGTATCCAGAAGCCGTTGCTATTTCCTTCTGCTGCTCTCCAAATATCTCCCATTCTTATCTTCTCCATAATTTTTTCTACCTCTATCCACTAGCTATTTTTATTTTTTCTACTCTTTTGTTGTTCCTTACATATCCTTAAAATTTCCCCTTTATCTTTTTTCAAGCACCTAAACCAAAATTTCAATATCCTTTCCAGTATCACTCCCTTTCTTCTTGTTCTTTCTAATTCCACTAACACTACTTCTCCCGGTGCTGATCTTGCTAACCCCAATAGTTCTTTACAAAATATTATGTAGATCTGGTCTATTTTTCTGCTTAATTCAGATCCCCACCCTCCCAAATTTCAACTGCATATAGTATTCTTACTTCTAGCAATGCCTCATACATTCTTTCTATACATTTAGTCGGCATTTCTAATTTGTATTTGCATATCCTTACTCCTGTCATTGCCGCCTTTCCTTTAGCCATAACCTTCCTACTATGCACTACCCATTCACTATTACTGCTCACCCTCACCCCCAGATAATCAAAACTGCTTAACAACTTCTAACTTTAACCCCCCATCTGCCATTTCTCTTCTTTTTTTAATTTAATTTCTCTTTTAAATACCATAACGACAATCCACATACAATAAGACAAGACAGCTTTCAGCACAGATTTTCTGTAAATGTTTGGGCAGGAATCATAGGAAACACATTAATTGGTCTGTAGATTCTTCCTCGGGTTTTGACAGGAGCCATCTATTTCCAGTTTCTTCAGGAAATGTTACCAGTTCTGCTTGAGGATGTTCTCCTGACAGTAAGAAAGGTATGTGGCTATTGCATGATGGCACACCTCTGCACATAAATAGAGCCATGTGTGGCAATCTATGCAACACCTATATAGAACAATGGATCGCTAGGAATGGACCAATAAGATGGTCACCAAGATTGCCATTAATTTTTTTCTTTAGGGCGAAATGAAAACACTCATATACATTACAGAAGTGCCTGATGTGGAAATATTATAAGAAAGAATACTCCAAGCACTGGAAGAAATAAAAAACAACCTGGACATACTTCGTTGATGCAGCAGATTTGGAGAAAACATGAAGCATGTGTGTTGGTGAGGGTGCACATTTTGATCAATTTCTGTAAATATTAAAAGGATTAATATATTATTGATTTTCTTTAATTATTCATAGAACTTTTATAGTTAACAAAACAAGGAATCATGATCTTGTAACTTGGGTTTCTAAAGCTTGTATTTACCTTTATAAATAAGTGTTCTTGTTAATAATTTGCATAATATTGTAAATGCTTCCTCAGTTCCATATTCCTGTGACATTTAGGCTATGTTACAATCATATGTACTTTTCTGTTTATTTGTATACTGGAAGAGTGTATTTGTTCGTTGGCATAGCAGCAGAAGCTGAAACCTGTTGAACTCGCTGTGTTGCAATATTGTGCAAAATAAAATAGTAATTATCTCAAGAATGGAAAGCTTTATGGAAAAACTTTATTAAGGAAAAACACTCAAAACAACGTGCTCTTTCATGCTTTAAAAGGATGACCATAGGTTACCTTCCATCGTTTAGATATATACAGTATATATACAGTAGAGTAATTCAAGTTAATTGGGGCTGAGGCTACCTCAAATTACAAAAAACTTGGATTACACAGAAATTTCACTAAATCAATGGGTAAATCATGAATAAATGTTTAATGAGCACAGTAATGGTTAAAAAAAAATTTAGTACATACCTGTGTTATATGGGCACACATTTCCAAGTTACAAAAATATAAGTTACATTTTAAAGAAATTGTCCGAAGTGTTTTAAAATAGAACCTTGTTTTTTAGCAGCAATGTCGCGCCATCTTCTAAGAAGCATGGTTTCAGTTGGAGTAGCTTCCACTTGCTGCTTGATATAACGCAATGCCACATCTAGTGCTGCCAAACCCTCGGTGTGAGTGATCAATGGTACAATTTCTTCAGGCAATTCCTCATTGCCACTGTCTTCAGCGGGCTCAATAACCATTTCAACAATTGCAAGATCAGTCACCTCAAACTGTTCATCCATTCTGAAACCTCACTCACATTCACATTTTCTCACTCAGCATGCTTTTTCATCAGTTCTGCCAATGGTAGATCATCTTCGTTTGTACTGTTGGTATCCGTTTCATTCCGTAAAATCTGGTCCCAAAACTTTTCTAGTGTCTTTGCCTTTATTTCAGACCATGAATTGGCTATCCAGTAAACTATGTCTTTTATCGCAGTTTTTTTAGAAATTCTTTGATGGTTCCTTCACCTTCTGTTGTTTTTAGAAGTATCTGAAGCAAATGACAATGATACTTTTTTTCCAGCATTGTAAAATGTCTTGGTCCATAGGCTGTATTAAACTCGTGTCAGTTAGGGGATAAGTATAACGTGTGAAAATCATCACATTGTAATTCTACCTCATCAGGGTGTGAACCATCATTGTCAAGCATTAAGATTGCTTTGGAAGGCAAGCACTTTTTCCTTAATGTATCTTTGGTCTCTGAACAAAATCTTCGAAAAACCACTTCTTAAAAATATTTTGTCCATCCAAGCAGATTTTTTTTGGATATGTGTATGTAACAGGCAGTGCAGAAGCAGTGATATTTTTTTAAAGCTCTAGGCTTAGCAGATTTCGCTATTACTAGTAGCTTCAGTTTATGGTCTCCACTTGCTTTCGATGCAGCAAGAACTGTTAACCTCTCTACATTTTTTGTAGCCCAGGGCAGCCTTTTCTTCTTTTGAGGCCAGAGTTTTAGATGGAACCATTTTATAATTTAGTCATGTTTCATCAAAATTATACAGTTGATCAGGAGTAAGATTTTCTTCTTGTATAATTTTTCTTAATTTCTCACAAAATTGTGTAACAGTTTGAGAATCCGTAGAAAGTTTTTCTTTGCAAATTTCAAACTGCCTTATGTCGTATTGCTTCTTCCACCTATCCAACCATTCTGAAAACTTACAGTTAAATCATCATCACCTTCCTTTAACTCATTCCTAAAAAATACAGCTTTTTCTTGCAGAATAGGCCCTGAAATTGGATTTCCTTTTCGTCTTTGTTGAGTAAACCAAATGAATAAAGCTTCATTCATTTTTTCATACTCAGATTTCTTCATTGACTTCCGTTAAAATGATGAAATAGAACTTGTTAGATGAAAACTTTTTCGAGATATTGCTTGTTATTCCCTTAAATTTTTCAATACTTATTTTCTCAAATGGGAATTCGTTATTCATTTTTTTGTCTTGTATATGCAAAGAGTATTAATCTGAGGCAAAGAGAATGGTGCTGCACATAGCAACCAGTTATTAAGAGGTATGTATATACTTAAAGGCTACTGTATTTCTATATTGCGAATACAAAACAAGGGGAACATAGTATGCCTTAAGCGATAGTCAAATATTTTTAGAACTGGTCGCTATGTGTAAAATGTAATTCTCTTTGCATGTCAAAAGATCGTTTCTGCAAATGTTTATCTCGATTAATATGAAATAGATGGAGATTAAGAGTTTGTAAAAATAGTTTGTACAAGAGTGGAGAAAGTCATGTGAGTGTAACACATCAGAATTTTTTATGTCCTGGACATACAAAGAGAATGGAATGCGCCACATAGCAACCAGCTCTTAAAAGATTTGACTATCGCTTAAATACTACTATATTCCCCTTGCACCTGCAAGAAAATTAGCAATAAGATTAACATAAGAGAATAAGCGTTTGTAAAAATAGTTTGTACAAGAGTAGAGAAAGTCATGACAGTGAGTGATTTATGCTAGTGAACATGATAAATTAAGTGTAAAACAGATCATGAAGGTGTTCAACGTAGACAAAACTCAAGTTTACGAGATTCTAAAGAAGAAAACGGAAATTCTGAAGTGGTGGGATAATTGTGCTCATAGAAAAATAAAGAGAGAACTTAAGAAAACTGAAAACCAGGACATTAATGAAATAGTGTGGGAGTGGTTTGTTAGTGTTAGGGCAAAAAATCACCGCATATTGTGGCCTAATTTACAGCAATAAGCTAAAAAGGTAGCTGAAAAACTGGGTAAGACTAAATTTAAAGCATCTAATAGATGGTTGGAGAGTTCCGCAAAAGACATCACATAATTTTTAACGAACCTTGTGAATCAAATGGCGTTAATATTGAAACCATCGCTGGTTGGATTGCTAAACTACCTTCAATAATTGAAGAATATGATGAACCTGAAAACATAGTAAACAATGACGGGACAGGACTATTCTTCCACATGTTGCCGAATAAATCATTGTGTTTAAAACATAAGAATGCGTGCATGTTTATGGTTTAATTTTGTTAATAGCCTAGGCCTACCTTCGTTAAACGGAAATCTGTCTTTAACGGAAATGTTTGAGAACCCTGTTTAATTCTGCTGAAGACAGGTTTTAATGTATATAGATATGGAAGAAAAGGATGTCTAATTTTTTTAAAAAGAGGCTTACATGAACTTGGACTTGCTCCTACAAAGATTTGGACTGTTTTCTTTTGCATTATAAAATATGGCTTACTTACAGCTGATTCTCCCAGAATATTATGCCATACTTCAACAAAGAGTGGACACATGTAAAATAGGCAGTTCTAATGGTCTCCTCCCTTGTACATCCTATTAGTACCCTTATCACGTAGCATGCCATACCTAATTTTTATATAGGGCATGGGTTTCCCTGTTGTCCTCCGTGGACTAGTGGTACCTTGCTAGCCTCTAATTCCCAAGGTCACGGGTTCAAACCTGGCGGAGGGCGATGGATTTTTTCGGGTGTAAAAATCCTTAGCATGGCTTCCTTCAGAAGGGAAGTAAAGCCGGTGGTCCCATGTCATAGATTTACGGCACGTAAAAGAACACCAAGCCTGATAGAGCAAAATTACCGGTCTTTCACGCCCAATATGGAATGGGACGCTAAGAACCATAGTAGTAAAAGAGCGGCCATAAATAAAACTCAATATAAATTTATGGGTTTCCCATTTTAAATTGCTTTGTACCTAAAGCGAAGAAATTTGGTAGTTTCTATCTTAACAATTGTATAGTTAAGAAATTATATTTATGCAATTAGATATTCTTCATTTATGTATGGATGTCCATTGCTACTGTTTTATTGATATTAATTATGAGATTGTTATCTCTGAAATAATTTGCCATTTGGTGAATTGACTTTAAGACGTTTTCTTTGTCATTTACCCTCGTGAGAACATTTGTGTCATCAGCAAAGAGCAGGGACTTAGCAGAAGCCCTATCTATACTGTGGTCACTAATAAAGAGCAAGAATAGGATAGGATTTAGTATGGAACCTTGAGGAACTCCATACTTTATCTCTAATGTATTTGATCGATAATTCCTTGAATCATGGAACTGAAGAGCAATAAATGTACCTGAATGGGCTTTTGAAGAAAGCCATGGAATGTGGATAATAAGTAAACCAGTGTTCCTCTGTTGCAAACAATATAATTATAGCTTCATCAGCAATATGAGGCTGCCTCATATTGAAATTTTGGAGAACATTTTTTATCTATGTATGGAGCTGGTATAGCAAAAACTAAAAAGAAGGAAAAAAGAATCTTATTTGTAAATACATTTACTTATCCTATCAGTTAACAGGTATCCCAACCAAGTATATTGTATTATTCATATACAAATTTATCCTTCTGACCACTTTATATTAATCACAATAAATATTTACCTAAAATGGTTTTAAATTAGGCAAATCAGACTTGGTTGTATACTGATGCAATGCAAAAACAAAGTGCCTTAATTTATATCACGAATAGCCTTGTGCATAAAAAGCTCGCTCGCATGTGTGTGTGTGTGTGCATGCGTGCGTGTGGGGGTAAAATGTTTTCAGCTCACAAAAATTCAAAATTCATGTTTTGACGCTTTTGTATAGCTCAGTACCGCCAGTTTCAACTACAAGACACACCATGAGCAAAAGAAAAATATGCCATCAGTAAGAGAAGAACGTACCTATCAACAAACTGAAAGTTTGTACAAGGTCCCAATCTCAGTCTCTCATATGAAATACAAGGACCTGCAATCTTTAACGAAGTTTTTCATTACAACTGAGAGCTTTTACAACTATTTGATGTAGGATGGACATGAGAGCAATGAGCAGCATGATGACGTATACTTAGATTTCATCAACGACAATGATGACTAAGGATGATTATTTTTCTGCACTACAACCAGTGTTACCTACCTTTACCTAATTTCACAATAATAATAATAATAATAATAATAATAATAATAATAATAATAATAATAATAATAATAAAATATCAACATTATGTACATTTTATACACTACAACTGTGGGTTTTATTTCAGAATCCTGCTCAAACAACAAGGTGGAGGCCAAGAGAAAGTTTTTTCTCACCCATTTGTATTATTACTTATACAAAATAGTTTGTGTTTAGTTCTATATACATGTACCACGATATAATATCAAAATCAGGATTCTAACAATGTAATTAAGCCATATTTTTAAAGAGAAACTTTGTAGTCTCCTGAAACTTTTTGATGAATAGACTAAAAGCGTTTTTACCCCTGACCCTTCATAAAATAAATAAGTATTTATAAAGATGATGCTCACATATTCACCAATGTTCCATAAATGCTGTTTAATCTTTCAATCTGGAAAAACTTATTTGAGGGAGTGGATTCCTCTGCCCATATGTGAGTCCCCAGGTCCACTGGCCCTGAGGGTAATACCTGGTAAGGCCCTTCCCGGGGTTACATGGCAGGCAGATAGGGCTCGTTAGTCAGATGAAGGCAACCTGTCTAGGGGAAGGTACCTTAAATTCAAACCCAGTCCTCCAGAGAGGAGGTTGTGCAGTGGGCTGGTATCCCGCCCATGTAAAATATCATGTTACTCAAAAGCCTCAAAGAACATAGACAAGTCATACATTATACAGTGACAGGCAAAAGAAGTATAGGGCATCCCAAATCAAGATGGTTGCAGCAATCTTTTGAGGCCGGAACAGACATGGATGCCTAATCCCTGACTGGACGATGGCAATGTATCTTTTTCTGCAGTAAGATTGTTCAGGGCTTCATGGGCTGTTCACAGGATCTGAAGAATGATCCATTGGCAGGCAAGAGTACTCTAGACTGATTTTATGTAATAAATGAATTAAAGAAGTTTCATTAAAACTCAAGCAAAATCATATCAGGATATGGCAGAGTTACATTTTTCTGAGTCTTGCTGCTGCACCTATTCAACAATTGTGGGTTGCAAATCAAACTTTTAGGAATGTACAAGTTTAATAAGAGTGAAATTTGTTTTACTCCTTTTTATGGCGATAACATTGACTTTTGTAATGTGTTTACAGGATTCATTTTGTGTCGAAGATGGTGAAGAAGAAGAAGAACCTGAAGAGAGTGAAGTTTCACATTTGGAGCTGGCAGAAGCAGTTTTAGAAGCAGAAGAGGCTGAAGAAAATTGGAAGAAAAGAAAAAGGAAACATTCTAAAAGTGGCAGTTCCTCAGAAGGTCTGTGAATTATTCAAGAATTTTGGTACAGGCTTCTTTATTAAGTCCTGTACAATCTAAATAGACAGTACTTTTGCAATCTGAACTTGTTATAATTCTTATTCAAATACTGGCTGCACAAAAGTGAAACTGAATGTAACTGAACTGTTGTGTAACAATCACACAACTTTCTCTATCCACTATATTTTTATTACCACCGCCGCCACCTCCACCGCCGCCACATCCACCGCCACCACATCCACCGCCACCACATCCACCGCCACCACATCCACCACCAACACCAACAACCTAGTAGATCCTATCAGACAATGAAATAAATGGTCAGACATGCCTGCAGTACTTAGATCTTAGAGTTAACCAACATTCTTCTCAGGATAAGGGAAATCCCTGAAAAAAAACTTATTGTGGTAACTCACCTTAACCAAGATTCAAACTCAGGATCTCTTGAACGGAGGTAGACAGATTATCCCCACACCACAGAGGTGGGTTCATGTATTTTCATAACTGTCCTACAAATTATTCATAAAAAAGCTTGCTTTTTGAATTACTTCTCATTTAATGACGATGAATGTTGACAAAAATGCTTTCATTACACATTTGGTAGCAGAAATACAAAGAAAATGGCCTGATGCAACAGTCAGCTTTTTTGCATATGCCCACCCTGACATTGCATACTTTTTGCATTAGCAGAGGAGAAATAAAAGAACATCATTTAAAGTATATTGCTTAAATGCTGGAAAAGTCAAAAGAACGATAGCAAATATATATAGACACACATTTATGAGTACTAAGTGCGCAGTGGAGGAGGTAGGTTATGTTTATAAGGAGTTTTTGGAGTGTGAAAAAAAGTTATATAAGTAACAATGGAAGTGAAAGTGTCAGTATACAGAGTAAGAATGAACTATTTATATAAATGAAATTCATTAAAAGGAAAACAGGATAAAGTATGGAGATGAGCTGCTTACTAATGGGATGAGTAATGTAAATGTTATTGGTGATAGGCGGAATATATATAAATCCGGGCCCAGTGGAGATACAGTCGATTAGAAAATCAGCTGGAAAAAATTAATGAAATGGTGACATGAAGCAACATATAAAACCTGATTAGTGAACTAAGAACTGGGGTGTAGGGGATAAAGTGGCAAAGGAATGGGACTATGCAAGATGAATGTCTGTTTATTTGGGGGAAAAGAAAATGTAGAATATATAGTGTTCAAATGTAAAGAAACTGAAATATGAAGAACACAAAGTTAAAAAAAAAATTGCTTATAATGAACAAAATAACTACTTTAAAGTGTATTTTAGCCAAACAATTGTATGTGTAAAAAAAGTGTATGGTTAAGAACGAATAACAAAACTGACATAAATAAAATTTTAAACAAAAACTGTAAGAAAATAGGACAATATTTAAAACAAGTAAAAAAATAAATGGAAATGGACTATTAAAAGAGGAAAGAAACAATAAATTACACAGGCCTGCAAATTTAATTTTTTTTTTCTGTGGCACAGGGTTAAATAGGCCTGTAAACCTAATTTTGGTATGTGAATTCAAATTTGCTTTCCAGTTTTTCGTATCACATACTGGTTTTTTTTTTTTTTTTTTTTTTTTTTGGCATGCAGAAAGGAATTATGTAATATTTGAGTTTATTTATAGTTTATAAGTACAATTTAAAATATGTGAAATCATGCAAATTAAGAAACAATCTCAATCCTACAGATGCAACAGTTTACATTGAACTAGGAAATATCAAACATACCTTATGATTTTATTTTCTCCTCTGCTTTGTTGAAAACGAACGCCGAGTTGACTTGCGTTTGTGGTCCTGACGAGGGCTGTCTCTAATTAAACACCAACAGTAGTGGGCCATCATAGAGACTTCCCATCGATCCTGGTACTTGTTTCCATCTCCTTTATGCCCTGGTGGAATCTCTCTCCCTGTTTTTGACTTAGTGCACCTAAGTTTTCAGGAAAAAATTCAAGATGTGAATGCAGAAAATGCAAATTTAATCTCATATTGCATCCGAATGCCTTCAACTTTTTGAGCATGGTTTTAACAATATGCTCATATTGGTCATCTTTATCATTACCCAAAAACTTGTTTATAACATGATTGAATGAGTTCCAAGCTTGAAGCTCTATGTCTGTCATGATGATTCTAAAATGAACGCCCTTCATGAGTTTGCGAATATTTGGGCTGTCAAAAATGCCTTCTTTTACTTTTAATTCAGACATCAATTTCTGAATAAGATGTTGGAAACACAGAACATGTTTGTTCAAAGCTTTGGCAAATGCTTCATTATCTCCTAATTTGATATGTAACGGGGTTAGCAAAACCTTTTGACAGTCAATCAGCAGGCAGTATATTAGGTTTTTTTGTCCCTGTCACTAAATCTTTTCTTTTTGGCCAATTAGTTTCACCCCAGTGTCTTTCTCTGTCTCTAGAGTTCCATTCATACAAAAAGCATGGGAATTTCAGTACCCTGCTTGTTGGCCCAATAAAATACTGCACACTTTAAGATCACAGCACACATACCACTTGTGTTCATTATATTTAATTTTTTGTAGGACAGTATACAAATTTTGGTAAGTTTCTTTAAGGGATGTAGAATGAGCTATTGGGACTGAAGCAAACATGTTGCCATTGTGCAGCAGAACAACTTTCAAACTTCTCTTGCTTGAGTCAATAAATAGACGCCAATCTTTTGCTTCATATGCTGTTCCAAGATGACCTATCAAGTTAGGGATATCACACAACAATACACTAGTTCCTCTTCCTTTACAGAATATTTCTGGAACTCTTCTTCTTGATGTCTGTACCACTAGAAAGTTGTTCCAGGTCCTAAAAGATTGTTTTCTTTCAGCCTTGAACCTAAAAGTTCACTTTTTTCTTTGATAAGACCCAAATCATTTAATTCTGATGACTCAGTGGATTTGGAATGTCATATTCCAAGTCTGGGGACCAATTTAAATCATCATTTACACTCGAAGTATCAGACTACTCTCAGGTAATACCATAGGTGGTGATGGAACAGGAACATCAGGTCTATGAGGCACAGGCCTAATTGCTGATAACAAGTTTGGATATATAATGCCCGCCTTGTTTGAATCCAGATATATTACACAGACAAAATGATTACTCATTAAAATGATTTTGTTGTTCATGCCTTACCATAGGAACACCAAAGGGCATAGATGAACAAACTCCCTTGTACCACTGTCGTAGATTTTCTACACTTTTACACAGAATATGAGAAGCAAAATTCTTGTCGTGATCTCCTAATTTAAGTTTAAAATAGGCCAGATACAAACTCTTGATAAATGTGGCAATGTTTCTTTTCTGCTGCTTTATCACATAACACCCACAGACGTAACAGAAATTGTTAGGATTGTTCACACAGCCCCTTCTTGATATACCAGTCGAACCACTCAAACTTGCCATTTTTTTCCACAAATAAAATTCAGAACACAATATGGCCTCAAAGGAGACCCACTGAGAAGAAGTTTAAAACTGTACTGAGAATTCTAAGATAGGTTCCTGTTGATATCTTATGCAATAAATGTTAATGAGATAGGTTCAACATTACCTGTAAACAGAGACAGTGGTACAATATGACATCATATGATTTGGCATGTTTACATGTTCTAATCAACCAGCTGCAAGTCAGATATGCAGTGATGTTAATACTAGCGTAATGAACTTTCAATTTTGTTTTGAAACAGCATTGCTCAAAATCTGCAAAAACTATTATTATTTTCGAAATCAGAGCATCCAATTTGACCATTATGATGTAAAATATTCTGTGCCACAAAATCTTTGCAGGCCTGTGTTATTTATGAGTACATAAATAATGTATAATGTAGATTCTAACATAAAATGGGTTGCCCACTTGAACAGTGGGCAAGGCCAATTTCAGTGGCAGTCCGATACATGTAATGTCTTAGAACGTGAATAAATTTGTTGTTGTTACCATTATTATTTACTTATTTATTAAAGAACTTAGCCAGTGCCTATTTAAAGTAAAAAAACAAATGGAATTTTAAAAGATGGAGTGATATTCATTAATAATGTGTCTTCTGGTAGCTATAGTCTGTATATAAAATGTGCATAATGTTTGTTTTGTATGACTAATTATCAAATACTTGCTGAATAAATGGCCTGGGCTAATTTCAGTAGGCAGCATAACACTTTGTAATTATTTAGTACTCAAATCGATCAATTCAATAAAATAAAATTTTTTGCATAATAATAGTAATAATAATAATAATAATAATAATAATAATAATAATAATAATAATAATAATAATAATAATAATAATAATGGTGCTCCAACATAGAAGTTATATTTCTTTGTCTTTTAGTTAAAAAGAAAGAAAGAAGAATTTCTCATTTATTTGTCTCTTCTGTAAAGCTAGTTTTCATGTAGATAACTGCTTTCCAAACTGATCCAGTGAATTGTAGAATTTACTATCTGTGCCAATTACAAACTAGAGCATACTGCATCTTATGCAACCAATAAGCTGCATTTAAGATAAAGAGAGTTGAGGGTTGTTACACTACATCACTAAAATATTCTTACTTGAACGCGTTTCGGGAGACGGCTTGTTCCCATCGTCATAATGTTAGTTGAGAACATGCTGACGATAGGAACAAGCCGTCTCCCGAAACGCGTTCAAGTAAGAATACTTTAGTGATGTAGTGTAACAACCCTCAACTCTCTTTATCTTAAATTATGACACATCACTGTTACTAGCTTCTAAATCTTCAAAATTAGTCAACAATAAGCTGCATTTGCATTATAGAGGCAATGTGATTGCTCTTTTCCTTTGAGATCTTCAAGAAATAATCTTGATTAATTTCATTGATCTCAGATGCAGCTGCTTATCAGTAACACTAATACATCCTAAGGAAGCTATTAGAGATCAACAATCTTGGATATCTTACACAAAAAGTGGAATCCATCCTGTAGCTTGTACTTGACCCCTTCAAATCAAACGATAAAATGGTTCAATGAGCAGGATGTTCGTTTCGGTCATCAGGGAAAAAAAGAACCTTGTTGCACACTATAACAAATATTTGAACGCAGAAAAATAAAAGAATGGTGTAGCAACAAAACAGCATTGTTTAGCTTATAATATCTTTATCCATTCATCTATTAGCTAATAAGGAAACTTACCTCTTTACCTATCTTATTCTTTTTTTTTTTTACTTTTGTTTTGTTTTTCAGAACCAGCAGTGAATCATGTCAAAAGGAAGAGGATAATAATGTTGGATGATTCAGATAGCGAGGGAGAAACTAATAAACCAGCTGATGCCATCATTACTAAAAAATTGGATGCAGAAAAAGAAGATCTAACACATTTCTTTGAAGATGCTGATTTTCCTGAATTAGAAAGTATGTTTGTTTCATCAAAAGAACCGTCCCACAATAAGGAATCATATAAAAAAGACACAAGTGATGCTAACAATGTATGCATTACTGCTAGTATATTTGGTGCTAATGTAAATACTGTGATAAATGACAATTATAGTTGTGCTACCCATACAAAAAGGGACCAAGTTGCTGAATTGGATCCAATAAACAAAGATTCTTCACCTCCTAGGAACACAGGAAGAGTAGAAGATATTGAGCCAAGTTCTCCAGTGTTTGTTTGCTCAGGGAGGCCAAAAAGACCTAGCAGTAAAGTGGTGCGATTATTATCACTAGAATATGCTAACTCAAGTGCTAAAGTTCCTGCAGCAAGTACCTCCTATAGCAATTCATCCGAAGTGACAAAAGGAGGTGCACCAGCATCTAGAAATGCTGATATTTTGGAGACGGTCCAAGGTCCCAGTACTTTGGGTCAGAAGGTAAATCACGGTTTTTAGTTTTAAGTTACTTGCATCTTTGTAATGTAAATGCAGCCTGCCCCATGTGTGCTACACCTTTCAAAGCCTTAGTTACCTGATACACTGCTTTTATATCTCTAGCAGCATGTTTAACTTTCCACTGCACTCTATTGTGTAGCACAGCAAGTGGCTGCATGATGCTGACTGGTTCACATTGTCCTTGTTCACTCTATGCTGAATGGTTTTCTCATGAGGATGCCTATATATGATATACACAGGATGGAAGGAGCTGGAAGACATTGAAGAATGGTTAGGGATCAGTTGAAAAAGGCATGGTAAAAATGCCTTCCTTCCCTTGTCTCAGTAATGGACAATTCAAAACAAACAAAAAAACAAAAAACAGTACAAAGAATGCAGATGGAATCAGATGCCATTCTGATTGAATGAGGTGGATGTAGTCTAAATGCAATTGAAAAGCATCCTTTTACTTTTCCTGAATTATGGAACAAAACTTCTATAAAAATTGTATCTATCATAGTTTATTAATAATGTGATATAATTCTAAGTTGCAACACTGTACAGCATTAAGCTGAATTCCCTAGAAATGCACACTTCGAGGACATGATTCCACCCAGTCACTGGCAAAGTGTTGCCAAGAGCAATCCTATGTGCAGGGAATGGACCTAACTCAGGTTGCTAAAAACTAAAGATGGCTGATGCTGCATGTCAGGATGGTTAACTTGAGTCACTAGATATATAATCAGAAAAATCACCAGATAACCTATTTACAAAAGATGCACTGTTTCAGTCTTCTGCTAGTATTGTGAATCCTGTCATATTATATATATATATACTGGTCTGTAATATTCTCTTCTTCAATGAAAAGATTTGGTCATCACTTTCCTTCTCCGCCATAATCACTGATTACCTATAACCTGGATGCATCTTAAGTGTTAAATTAAGCACTGAACCATGCAATGGACGAAATTTATAACATGTGTATGTTATTAAACATTGCAAATGATTGTATTGTAATAGTATGAAGAATAATATATAGTTACGTTTTAACATGATTTTGTCATACTTACCTAAACCAAACAATTAAGTTTCTTGGTTTTGTTCTATGCAGATCTTCTTCGTCTAAAAATAAAACCCCACACAGGCAAAATTGCAAAAATTATCATATTTCTAGTTAAGTACAAAGGTAAGACCGAATAATTAATAATAGCCTAATAACTCAACATAATAATAATAAAAATTAAATTCTCGTATAATTAGCCTAATTAATATAATAAGTAATCAATATAATAAATATAACATAACTGATATTATAATCAGTGCATCAGTTGGTGACTAAATGGTTGGTGTGCAAAGTTTGAACTCCAGCGAATATGAAAACAGGGCACTAATATAACGGGTACACTATAACTAATCATCCCAATACATGTAACAGGTGCATATTTGCAGAGGAATTGCCAGCTATTAAAGGAACCTAACAACTCAAATATCTCCAGATTTTAATGACATATTCCATAATGGTGGAAAAATGTCAAAGTTGCACTTTAGTGATCTCTCGCAAATTGTATGTTAATATGCTGAAATTACTACCTTATGGATTAGTTTCTGTGGAAACAAGCAGAGCTTTGCCTAATCATACCATATTCAGACAATAATGAGCATGAATATATGAATAATTAAATTTTAATTTATGAACATATGGATTCTTGCACAGCAAAACATTATTAAATATTTCTCTTTATAGTGAAGAACTGCTGCTTGAAAGGAGTGTGCTCTAAACCCCTTCGATCCTGAATAAATATGGGTACCTTTATAATGCAAGTAGCAAAATACAAAAGCTTATCTGAATTCAAACTAAAAGCCAAAATATAAGTCAGTTTATGTACAAAACAAAAATCAAAAAACAGGCTATGCAACACAACAGAATGTACATACTACAAAACAATGGAAACATGAATGTACTTAAGGAAACAATTTGTTAGGCTGCAATGAGTTTGAGACTGCAATACAATTTTATGATGTTAAGAATTATGTATTGTCACGTTAGAGGTGGGAGAGTGCATGTACACATCACAGTAATGGACAAAAACTGCTACCTGTAGTAAAAAAAGAGGTCATTCATTGGACAGAGTACATCTCTAGATACACAATGCCACAACAAGGAAGAAACCAAATTGAATCATAGCTGAAGACATGAAGCAGGACAGAATGCTCTGATGAATGTATTAGTTATTAGCAGTGAGGGCACAAAATTCTTATGACCAATAACACTTATGAGCCCTTGCTTGAACTTTGGTTTAAGAAAACAACATATTGAATATCACCTGTAATTTCAGAAATAGGTAGCACTGGAGAGTATATATACACACATGGCATGTTCATTTCAAAGTGTACCATGACATCACTTGTCTAAGCATTGAGGCTAGAATTAAATCCCCTAGTACTTACGCAGAGGAATATGTCTTGTGAGTCAGAGAAGTGGCCTAGCAAGCAAGATATTCACTCTGAATGGAGAACCTATTGTGCTGTAGTAACAGACAGCAGTCTGTACGGTATGTCTCTTACCAAAACTCTTTCATACTGTTTTGTTTGGTCGATATCGAAGAACAATGAAATCTGTAAGTGGGGTACTTGTTATCATCGCTAGCATAAGGCAACACAAATTTCTCAACAGTGTATGTTGCAGTTCCCTTTTGCAAATGTAAATAAAAGCATTATCTTTTTGGAATGAATGGACATTGGTAGAGTTATAAGAAAGATTAACGTGTTTGATTGTTTACTTTATTTTACACTTATATGTGTGACAATGCAAGCCACATTATTTGATCTCTGTTTTATGATTTAATGCAATTACCATATTAGCCTTTTCTACCACACGTGTACTGTGTTATGTCCTTCCCCTTAGAGCTGACACTTCAAAAAATATACTCAAAACAATATCATAAAACACTTTGAAATGAACTCTCAATATATGTATTCCATATATTACAATGTCTTAAACATCTTTCTGCAACCTTTCAGTACTGTATACCCAATCTCTATTTGACTGTGTTCTCCCATACACCATCTTCTTTCTCTGATAGTTCTAACTATTCTCTGTGGCCATGTCAGTTTTGGTCTTCCTCTTTTCCTACTTTCAGTTGAATTCCATTCATATACCTTCATTGGCAATCTATCATCTGTCATCCTTTCCATATGACCAGATCATCTTAATTGGGTTGTTCTATGTCTTCTACAAGGATCCTTGAACCTTCATTCTTTTTCTATTTTTAACTTTGTCCCTCTATAACATAACATAAGATCTCAATCTATAGACCCTATAGTGAGCTAGACCAACTTAAAGAAAGCTAGTCTACTCTAGGATATAGATTACATCATAAATACATAATTACATTGTGTACTTGTATGTAAATAAATTGTAGTTCTTATGTAGAGTACGTTAGAGTTAAAGAATTTTAAAACAATATTATTTATACTTAATGTAGTTATAAAATTTGGAAACATTTTATACTCAGTTATTTTTTTGAATGAAAGAAATCCTCCCCTGTATAGAAGGTGTGAGTGATGAGATATCTTTTTAATTCTAATTTGAATTTATTTTTATTATTTTTCAGTTCCTTAATATATGATGGAAGTGAATTAAATAATACTATACCATTGTAGTAAGCCCCTTGTTGGAATACTTGTAGGTTATTGCTTGGCCTGTGTAAGTCCTACCCATTTCTGGTTTGTTTGCTGTGTATGTCTGAATTTTTTATGAACACTTCTGGGTGGTCAACCACGGTTAAAAGTACAGCTAAAATATACTCACAGGCTAATGGTAGAATTCCAAATCTTTTGAATAGTGGTTTACAATGAGTTGATTTCTTTACAGCTGACATTATTCTTATTACCTTTTTTTTGTAAAAGAAATATTTCTTTGAGTCTACTGAATTTCCCCAAAATGTTATTCCATAAGTCATAATTGAATGAAAATAAGCATAATATACTGTTTTTAGGATGCTTTTATTTGTAAAATGAATTAATGATCTAATTGCAAAACATGCAGAGCTTAGTTTCGGTAGGATGTAGTCAATATGGTCTTTCCAATTCATATTATGATCTATAATAAGACCAAGAAATTTTATGCTACAAGTTTCAGTAATTTCATTGCCTTCATGTTCAATTCTTATGTCTGCAATACTTTTATTTTTGGTGCGAAAATTGATAAACTCAGTTTTTTCAAAGTTTATATGAATTTTGTTACTATCGAACCAATTATTTAGCACGCTGAAAATACCGTTGGATAACTCTAAGAGGCGACTGATGTTGTGTTCTTTAATTAGAATACTTGTATCATCTGCAAAGAGAACTGGGTGAGCTTATTCATTTATTACTCTGGGGAGGTTGTTGACATATATTAGAAACAATAATGGATCCAAAATCGAACTTTGTGGAACACCATGCTTTATTTCTGACCATTTGGAATGTATTTTGGAATTATCTGCAGTATTTATTATGACCTTTTGATGTCTGTTTGATAGGTAAGATGCAATCCATTGATATGTTTTATTCTTAATGCCATAATATGATAATTTTGATAAGAGTATATTATGATTTACACAGTCAAATGCTTTTGATAGGTCACAGAATATTCCTAGTGTGTTACATTTATTATCAAGTGATTTCAGAATTTCATTCGTTAAGTTGAAAGTGGCATCATTGGTTGACATGTTTTTCCTAAATCCAAACTGCTCCTTTGCTAAAATATTATTTTTAATTAGGTGGTGACATATTCATTTTAACATAAGTTTTTCAAATACTTTGGAGAAAGCAGTTAGTAATGGTACTGGTCTATAGTTTGACAGTTGTGACTTTTGCCCTTTCTTGTATAGTGGTTTAACTATAGAATATTTTAGCCTGTCAGGAAAAATTCCTGTTACAAAGGAGAAGTTACATATATGACAAAGATTTGCTAATTTTATCGGCGCATAGTTTTAATATCTTAGTAGTTATTTCGTCATAACCCCATGAATTCTTGCTTTTGAGGGATTTTATCGTTTTATTTACCTCTATCATGCTCGTGAGTACTATTTCTGTACAAATAGGCTGTTCCAAGCTTGCTTTTTTCAAATATGAAATAGGGTCCTCCACTTGTTGTTTGGACTGTAACAGTAAATTTTCTGCTAACTGAATATAATACTCATTAAATAATGTTGCTATTTCTTGTGGTTCTTTTGTGGTGATATGCTTTACTTTAATTTCTTTTATTTCATTTTTTGTGTGATGTTTACCAGTCTCTTTTTTTTATAATTTTCCATATTGTATTAGGCTTGTTATTTGAGGGCTCTATCTGCTTTTCATAGCAGAGTTTTTTAGCTACATTTATAACCTTTTTTTAAAATTTTACAATATTTTTATAGTGTTGTCTATGTTACTCACAGTTGCTTTCTCTAGTAGCCAAGTAGAGTTCTCTTTTGTGTTTGCAGGATATCTTAATACCTTGTGTTAACCAGCCATTTCTAGGTGTGTTAATAATTTTCTTTACATGAGATGGAAAACTTGAGTTATGAATCCTTATGAAAGTATTTAAAAAGGAGTTAAACTTGTCATTCATATTGTTCTTTTTGTATATTTCTTCCCAGGTTTGTTCTGAAAGCTGGTAATTAAAGAATTTTATGTTCTCACTGTTAATGACTCGGTAGTTGGATACATGATTCATTAATTTGGAATGAGGAATGTTATAATTGATTTTAAGTAACTATCCATCATGGTCTGAAAGTCCATTAGTTAAGGGTTGGATTTCATGGTACTCATTTTTGGACATATCTATGAAAATATTATCAATAGCTGTTTTGGAATTTTTTTTAATTCTAGTTGTCATGTTGACTGTATGCATAAGGTTGTATGTTCTTAATAATGAATAAATTTGTTTCTTTTGGTTGCTGTCTTTAATGAAGTCTATATTTAAGTCACCACAAAGTATAAATTCAATTTTAGGCTTGAATAGATATTTTAGACCAGCATCCAGATTGTATATGAAGTTTTCAAAATTGGCAGCTGGGGCTCTGTATACTGTTAATATAATTAGTTCATTGTCTGGCATTTTTATATGAACCGCGCAACACTCAAATGTTTGTTCTATACAGTATTTATCCAGATCAGTATTATTAAACTGTATGTTTTTCTTAACCAAGATATTCACACCTCCTTTAAAGAGTTTTTTTCTACAGTAATATGCTGCTCTGTTGTAGCCTTCCATTGAGATATGTAGTATTTCGTGTTTGTCCATGTGATGTTCCGTTATGCATAAGATATCTGGGTTTTTACTTTCATTTTTGAAACTAATTAATAACTCAGAGATTTTATTTCTTCAACTTTGAATATTTTGATGAAATACTGTTAATGAGCAATGTCTTTTTGTTGATTGTGTGCAATATTTGTCTAATTTCTCTGTTCAATTACTTGTAATATCCTTTCATATCTCTTATTTAGCCTAAAAAAGGGGAGACTCTACTGTTAACAATTGCAGGAATATTATTGGTATTACCTATGGATGTACATGAAATGCTCTCAGCAATGAGGTGCATCAGCATATCCTTGCCATGAGCACATAAATGTAATCCATGTGTAGTATAACCATTCCTCTCAATGGATGATACATCTATAATTCTAATGTGGCCTGTTCCCTCTCTACCAAGACACTGATCAAGTCTTCGATTAACCACCCTCACCTTCTTGTTAATCCAAGGCTTGTCATGCCTCCAGAAGAGATTCACAAAGCTCACATTTGTGTGGCTACTGGCATCAGCAATGTGGTTCATATCCATCTCAATTGAATAATTGAGGTTCCTATCCAAACTATTTCCAGGTCCCCCCACTATTACCACATGATCTTCTTTATTGAGATCCTTTGACATGTCTGCAAGATTCCCCACCACATGGCTAAGACCAGCATTGGGATTGAAAACATTGCTAAACAGTATATTTCTCACCCAATTTCGCCTGGAGTCTTTCTCTGATGCCCCTAGCATGACTACATCCTAAAACTATAACCCTACCTTTGGCATCAGAGGACTCCTTTCCTGGCTTGGGTTTGAGAACAGACCTCGTCCCCGGAAGTGACGTGGCAGGCGCTTCCTCCGGCAAAGCCTGGGAAGACCCCACCTCCGCCACCGCCAAAGTCGAAAATCTGTTTTTCAACTCCAACTCGAGAACTTTGTCACAAGGACACCCAAAACTTCTATGCCTACGGTTAGGATTGGTATACACATGAAATTCCGGTGATTTAATTTCACTTTTACTATCCAATTTCAGGCTCTCAATTTCTAATCTTGCAAGCTCCAATTCCTTTTGTAGGCTTAGAATGGTATTCTCCTGACTTAATACTATAGCCTTACATCTACAAAGTTCACAGTACCAAAACTGATTTACACTTTCACTATTAGTACTCGCACAATCCCAATGAAACCACAATTTACACTGAACACAAAAAAACACCTTGCTTCACGATCCTACTGCAAATCCACACTTCCCCGCCAGATCACACGCTTTTTCACTCATAATCGCAGCACTTTGCTTACTTCACTTCTTAAACCACTAGCAACACTTGCCAACCACTGCCAGAAATCCACTTCTGTAAAATGAAGTTTACATATATAAATGAATGTGAGAACTAGAAAGACACTTTGTTGAGGAAACAAAAATGTAGATCCAAAGCAATCAAAATATCACACAATTACAAATTCAAAATTACAACACATAAGTAACACTATACTTGGACATAATCATCCTTGAAGTGTTTAATGTAAAATAGCAGATAAATGTCAAAAAAAAAAAAAAAAAAAAAAAATGTAGATTGAATCAGGATGTAACATAGAACTTCAGAGTGTGAAGATTTAAATTTTAAATGGCATTATGATGGCTACAAAATCAATCGTTATGACTGTTGTTGCACTGTTTCAGAATATGTAATTATTGAACATATACCTACTCATAAATCAAGTAATGCCTCATTATCTTAAATAAATGTAATACAACATAAGTTATCCTGATTAGATACAATATTTGATTATGTTTATATGGTGCAGAGTTTAAAATAAGTCAAAATAATATGGATTTGAGTGTGGTAAAAGAAATAATGTACAGTGACACATGTCATTCACTTTATTTTTGCAGTGTGCTCAAATCAGCATTGTTCAAAATAATCTCTTTGGAGTTCAATGGCTGCTTCCCAATTTTGTGGAAGTTTTTACTTTCTCTACCACATACATAGTAGGTAGAGAAGGTATTGCATTCCACTCAAAAGTTTGATACCAAGATTCACCAGAAATATATACATGTTTTGAGGCTCTCTGAATCCAAAAAAAAAGCATTTTTAGAAATAGGTCCTGTGTGTGTGTACCGGCATGTCTCTCTCTCACTCTCTCTCTCATAACTCATAAACGAAAAGTCTGATAAATACCAAACTTGGTATTTAGATTTAATACCTTCCAAAGATGCGACACAAAGATTTTTCTTGAATTTTCTGGGAATATCCTGTGAAGTCCACTTTATTCAGAAGGAATTAATCTTGTATAACTGGTAAACATTGAGCGATAGATGAAAACGTACTACACAAAAAATATAGATCTTTTTAAAACATGCAATTTGTTTCAAATAATTTTTTGTGGCATCAGGCATTTCCAAGATATCCTTTATTAATGGTTCAAATTGTTTAATACTTTGTCATTCTTTTCAAGTTGTTTCGATATTCAGTTGTTTCTCATGATTGCACACAAAGAGCATGACAGTTTAAGGCCAGCATACAGCATCCAGTTATAAAAGATTTAACTATCGCTATTCCCTTTGTATCTATATCAAAACGTGTAATGCAACTATTTCTGGGAAGGTTTATTTCGATTAAAATGAAGTAGGTAGGAAAATAAACTTTTGCAACAATAATTTGTTAATAAGTGATAGGGGTAGACAAAGTCATGTGAATGCAACACATCAGACTTTTTTAACCTGTAAAACACTGACCCCAAAGTGTATTTTTCATTTGAGGAGAAGGTCCTAATCAGATGGACTGATATCCAGACCACAGGTTGAGTGGGTGTTTCCCAATTGCAAATGCTCAGTACATGGCCCATCAGCTCACTGATATATAGTGTTTCATTATTGTGGAGGAGCAGGACATAAGCCTCCAATAGCTGTGTTTGATTCTGGCAAATTTTTAGGTGCAGTTTCTTACAGAAAAGCTCTAAATAGTTATCTCCGGTGACTAATGTACCAAAAGGTATATGATCATAGCCTTAAAACTTGATATTCTTATGCCATTATAGTATTTTGGAGCATTGATTGTCTTCTGTAGTAATGCAGTCTTCACAAAAATGTTTAGACCATTAGGAAATTGTGCTGTACTGTAGAACCAGCACTTACTTCTCAAGGCAATTCATGGATTTCTGTCAACATATATCCAATTACTTAGTTTTAAAGTAAAATCTTTGACCTAAGATTTTAACATGACCAGATTAGTTTTTGTTGGTGATATCAATAGCTTATAGACAAAGAAATTAGCAATTCAGTTAAACTTGCACATATGTACTTCTTCAGAATGATGCATACTAGAGTAGAAATTGAGCAACAGCAAAATCATAGTACTTAATGAATATTTCATTCATCATATTAGTTTATATGCCATCAGGAATAACTTGTAACACACACAGTCTCATCATCCTAAAGTCAATGGTATCGCATTATAGCATCTTCCTCAATACATGATGCATGACATTATCAGATCATCCAGGTGCTAGGAAACAAGATAAACACTATAAACTTGTATGTATATTACAAGATACTTTAAATGACAAACAAGGTCCCATGTAATTTTAGCTAGAGGAAGTTATAATTTATCTGTATAAACAGAGAGTAGACCAAAAAACCAACCAATCACTTCTTGTAACACAGTCAGTGCTAAGTGATAGGCATCAGTCTGGCATCTGCATTTAAAATGAATGAACCTAGTATCCCACCTAATCGGTTTGAATAAACAAAGTGTGATTTCAAAGAATTACACCACTGTGACAGCAATTCTGAGATGGTTAGTGTGAACACTAATAAATGTGTTGGCTCTATAGCTTTGTGTTCTAAAATCGTGTTTTGCCTTGGTCTGCAGGCTAAAATATTTCCTGACATCTTGTCCCTGTCTGTGAGGGACATGAGTGTTGGTTGTATCCATTGGTGTAGTGCAATGAATGTGTACCTATGAATAATGGATGAGGAAAGTGTGTGCTGTTTGAACTATGAAAACCCAAATTTGGTGAAGAGTGACTTTATTTGTATAACAAAGCACCCTAATTTTCACTAATTAATTATAGATCTAAATGTTTTGAATAATTTAATGTTAAAAACAAAAAACAGCTCTAAAATAAATTTACTCACTGCCAATAATCCTGTTAATAAGACTTGACAATATTTCTTCTACAAATAGTTTACAACCTGGATTAATTCATGGACTGCTATTGGAGTCCTCATGTATAGTGCATAATATTAGAAGTGCATTTCCAGAACCAGTAGAGTATATGCAATTGTCAAACTTCACTAATATTCTTTGGTAGTGATAGATCATTTGCTACTTCCAGTAATGGATCCACACATTGTAAGTACAAAGGCTGTTTTTATTTCACTCATTATCAGCAATTTTCATATTTCATTAGATGCCCCATTTTTATGTTTTATTATCCAAACCCCACATGGTTTGAACCACTGACTTTTTATACCACTCTTTTTTTTATTTAAATTGAGATTGTGCTCTAGTGTTGCAACCATGTATCTAAGTCAAAGGCCGTCATGTGAAAATGTATTCTTTTTTGGAGCATATCCAGAACGAAGACTGTGGTAATATTCTAAACTGCCAAATCTTTTAGGAAGATGCTATCCAAAATAAATTTCTGCAGAGCATTATAGTTATTTGATTTTTTCTTCAATTTGTCATCATGTCCAATATTCATCATGTTCATAAGATTTCCATTCACCATTTTCTAGCCATTTATATAAATTGTTGATATCCAAAAAATAGACATGAATTTTTCAATTAAAATGGTACAGTTCTCATTACAATTTTGTGCAGCCCACCATAAATACTTATTTATACCAGCTTTCCATGCCATCAGCTCTGGGTGTTTATTTCTCAGTTTTCATTTTTTCATTAGACATTTAGACAAATGCTATATATGGAATTTATTCATATTCAACTTCTGGATGCTGAGTTTTTAACAGATAACTTATACTTTTATGTCTGTTGGAGATAAAAACTTTATTCTGCAATTTCTTGTTTTTCAAGCCTAGTCATTATGTTGTCACAAGCAGCCTTTTCCAAATTGTCTTTCACTATACCTCCTTGAACAAGTTCAAAATCAATAATTCTGCATAATGGACTACACTAAATATTTGGCTGCAAATCCTAGGGAGTCTTACTTACCATCCGTTGTTAACCATATAGGTTTACTACTACCTTTTAATTAACCCAAGTTCTTTTTTTCTTTCTTGACTAGCAAAAATGTTTTTCTTTTGCAAAATTCTACCCTTCCCTTGTGTATTTTACTGTTCACATTACAGCCGTACGCATTACTCAGAAACATCTTTTTCACCACCACAAAATACACTTCTTTTGAACTTGAAATACTATCAAGAAGAACTATTAAAGCGTATTACTGCATGCATGGCAGTATTGCCTTGTAATCACAAAGTTCCCTACAATACATGGCATGCAATGATGACATATGATGCAGATTTTATTTAGTTTATGCAGGGATAACGTATGGTGGTGTGAAGAAATAATCTTACCACTGCACTTTACAGAGCATATCCTTCATTTAGGAAGCAATGTATTTTCGTAAGGCATTTTATGTTTGAAAAAATGTTAGTGTAGCTATCTTTATTTTGATTCACTCTATGGATACCTTGCTTCTTCTCCGACACAAATAAATGTACTTGCTCGACTCTAATAATGCAATAGCTAACAATCGTGCATCACTATGGCAATGGGAGCGCATATCTGTAAGCATTATTTCTGCGTTCACCCTCATAATATAATTGTAATTTTTGCATTGTATGTTGTGAAAACATGTGTTCAGAGTATTACTGTTTTGTTTCAAAAATAACCATGTGCATGATAATTTGTATAACGAAATATGTGTTTTGCTTGTTACAGTATAGTGGACAAAATAATTGAGTTACTGTAATTGAATCTTATACATATTGTAGTGCATGCCACTGCATTTGCCTTCTGCAATTATTTAAAGCCTTAGAACAAAAGAATAATTTAATTAAAAGTTATCTTTGCAAAATGAAACTTTGTATGTTTTGTTTATTACAGCACAGTGATTAAAACAGCTGAATTCTTAATTGACACACTTGTGTCACCATATTTGCCATTTCCCTCATTTAAAGTCTTAAAACACAACAATGGCTAAAACTTAAAAAGTAACCTTTCAGCATTTTAAACAGTTTCTTTTTTTTCTCTCTGGTTTTCCTAGGAAAACAAAGTGAGTGTAATTATGTCTACGAGACAGATAGCTTCTGCTCCAGAGATTGCTACTGCTCTTCGTGCCCAATATGAAATTGCTTTGCTAGTCAAATCAATTACAGAAGCAGATTACATTGTTAGTTGGAAGATTGGAATACTTCGTGTTACAATTTCAGGTAAAATTTCCATTTTGTTGTTTTTGCACTTTGTTGTTTAGTGGATAAGCAAATTATGAGTTTCCCATATGTAAGGCAGGTTTATGCAGCTTGTCCTCATGGCAGTATGGCAACTCAAATCTGCACCATACAAAGCTGTAACTTCAGTGCTACAGCTGACTAATAATGCTACAAAAATTGCTTGAAAAGATGTATACTCATATGTACAAACAAGGAGAGAATGGAGCAGCTTTCCTTCATTTTCTGAACATTACCAGCATTGACTAATAATTCATCTTATCTTCATAATTCATCCCCAACAGAGGATATAAATTCAGCATTAAATAAAAAAAATTCTGATGTGTTACACTCACATGATTTTCTCTACTCTTGTACAAACTATTTTTACAAACGCTTATTCTCCATATGCTCATGTTAATCAAGATGTTAATCTAATTGCTAATTTTCTTGTAGATGCAAGGGGAATTGGTAGGCTTTAAGCTATAGTCAAATATTTTAAGAGCTGGTTGCTATGTGGAGTATTCCATTCTCTTTGCATTACCAGGACAAAAAAAAATGAATAACGAATTCCCATTTGAGAAAAAGTATAAGTATTGGAAAATTTAAGAGAATAACAAGCAATATGTTGAAAATGGTTCACTCAACAAAAAAAATGTATATGACATAAATTGTGTATTTTAACACAATCTACATTTTTTGTGTAGAAAAATTTTGTCTATCTCTTATGGTTTACCAGTTATGCAAAAGTCGTTCACAATGAAGAATATTTTTGGAGACATTCCCAGAAAATTCGAGATATACATTTCATTTGTCATGAAAATATCTTAAACATATATTTTAATCAAAATCGTTAGAGCCGTTTTTGAGAAAATTAAAATTTTCGAAAAATGTTCCGTGTAAAGGGTAATCTGGGGTGGGGGGATTTTCTTTAAAACTTCATGTCACATCTCTGGAAGATACTGAACCTAAATACCAAGTTTGGTGTTTATCTGACTGTTCGTTTCTGAGTTATGTTGTTCACAGACACACACACACACACACACACACACGGACATGTTTCCAAAAATGTTTTTTTTTTGGATTCAGGGGGTCTCAAAACATATATTTCCGGTGAAATCCCGGTATCGAATTTTTGGGTGGAATGCAATACTTCCCCTACTTACTATATGTACTAAAAAAAGTAATAAGTAGACCAGACAGGTTTAATTATAATTCTAGCTACCCTAAATTGAACGTTTTCATCTTGGAAAGCACAGTGAAGTTGTATAGCACATTTACTATTTCAAAATCACTTTTATCACTTTATACTAGCTATTAAAAATAAACTTACAGAACATGCTTGGAGACATTTGTCTCCATCTTCAGCATAAGCTCATGACCATATTTACTCTTGCGGTTTGCAGATGGAGGGTTTTAGGGCTAAATATAATGGTGGGAGATCATTATCATATGGAAATTAAAACTTACAGATTATGTTCACTACCGCTCATTAATTTCAATACACCATGACTGTTATCTAGTATTTCAGATATGAACACAAATGAAACTTTATTTCTCCAAAAATATAGTTTATAAACTTAAACATATATAATACAAACAGACTTTTATCAAAGTATCCTCCCATGGATTTAATGACTGCCTCATAAACTTGAGGCATGTGGTCAATCAGTTTTATAGGTATTTTGAGTCCATATGATTCCAGACATGTTCCTTGCTGGATATATAAACTTCTCTGATACATCTGTCCACTTCATCCCAGACCATTTCAATGGGATTACAGTTGGGGCTTTGGGATGGCCAGAATGACAAAGAATTGAACAATTCACACCATTAATAACAGATGTCTAGAAATGGCTTAGCCACAAAAAGGTTATTTGAAATAAATTGTGTGTCTTATAGAGATTTACATTTTTTGTGTAGTGTGGTTTCTTCTATTGCTTAATATTTACCAGTTGTATAAAATTATACAAAATGCTTTTCGAATGAAGAGGACTTCACAGCTACTCCCAGAAAATTAAAGATATACATTTTATTTGTCATGTAAATATCTTTAATATATGGTATTTTAACCAAAATTGTTAGAGCCATTTTTTAGGAAATCAAGACTTTCTAAAAATGTTCCATGTAAAGGGTAGTTGGGGGCAAAGGAAATTTCTTTAAAATCTTCATGTTGCATCTTTGGAAAATACTGAATTTAAATACCAAGTTTGGTATTTATCCGACATTTTGTTTTTTGAGTTATGCTGTTCATACACACACACACACACACACACACACACACACACACACACACACACACACGCACGCACGCATGCACCTTTTTCTACGAATCTGATATGATACATTCAGATGATGTCATACAAACTAGTCTTACTGAAGCTTATTTTTATATCTACTTCATTTTAATGCAAATAAAAGTTTACAGAAATAGCTACATTACACATTTTGTTATGGATACAAAGGGAAACAGCGATAGGCAAATGTTTAATAACTGGACAGTATACGCTGGCCTTGGTAACCCTAATAGTTCTTTACAGAACATTCTTCCCATATGGTCTACCTTTTCGCTTATATCTGTGCCCAGATCTCTACTGCTTAAAGCATTCTTGATTACTCTAGAGCCTCGTAGATTCTTTCCATCCACTTGGTTGTCATTTCTAGCTTGTATTTATAAATTCTTATTCCTGTCATTGTAGCCCTTCCTTTTGATTCTATTTTCCTACTATGTGCCTCCCATTCCTCTTTGTTATTCAGCCTCACTCCTAAATATTAAAATTCTTTGACCACTTTTAATCCTTTCCCATTAAGTACCCACTTTTCTTCTTTTCCCGGTTTAGTTCCTTTTTTGAAAACCATAGCTTTTGACTTGTTTATATTTATTTTGATTCCCCATCTTCACAGAATTTCTGAACTTCACTTATTATGCTTTGTAACTTGACTACCATTATAGATCCTACCATTAAGTTATCCACGTATAATAATCCAGGAATTTCTTTACTTACTATTACTGGGCAGTGTTGATTTTCTTTTTGGATTTTGTCTATTATCATCAATGAATATATTAAATAAAATTGGAATCAATTAACATCCTTGTCTCAATCCTATTTTTTGTTCTGTCGTCTCCATGATTTTGTTTTTTTCCCATCTTATACAAAATTTACCCCATTATAGATTTTTACTTTCTCTACCATGTATATAGTAGGTAGAGAATGTATTGCATTCCGCCCAAGAATTTGATACTGAGATTTCACCGGAAAGACATGTTTTGAGACCCCCAAATCCAAAAGAAGCGTTTTTAGAAAAAGGTCCTGTGTGTGTGTGTGTGTGTGTGTGTGCGTGCGTGCGTGCGTGCGTGCGTGCGTGCGTGCGTGCGTGCGTGCGTGCGTGCGTGTGTCTCTCTCTCTCTCTCTCTCTCTCATAACTCAAAAATGAAAAGTCTGATACCACACTTGGTATTTAGGTTCAGCACCTTCCAAAGTTGCAACACAAAGATTTTCAAGAAAATCCCCCCCCTTCCCAGTCTACTCTTTACATGGAAGATTTTTCAAAACTTTTTAGTTTCTAAAAAATGACTCAAATGATACCATATATTAAAGATATTTACATTACAAATAAAATGTTTAACTTGAATTTTCTGGGAATAGCCTGTGAAGTCCACTTCATTTGGAAGAAGTTTTGTATAATCTTGTATAGCTGGTAAACCTTAAGTGATAGATGAAAATGTACTACATAAAATATGTAGATCTCTTTTAAAAACAATTTATTTCAAATAACTTTTTTTGTAGCATAAGACATTTCTGAGATATCTGTTATTAAAGGTTTGAATTGTTCATTTCTTGGTCATTCTCTGAAGTCCTGTCCACATTTGCTTGTTTCTCACAATTGCATGCATTAGGTCTTGCAATGCGATGGCTGACTTGCAGGCCCCATTGAGATTGTCATCCCTAGTGAGATGTCTTGGTGGTCTATCTGGAAAATAATTTGAGTTAGTTGGGGAATTCAATGTCCCACTGTCTTGTTGTCACAGTAGCTCAGTGGTTAGATCGACTGCATGGAGAGCGGGAGAACTGTGTTCAAATCCCGGCTGTGGCATTGGATTTTTCAGTTGACTCTATATTAAAAATTCCCTTAGATTGTTTGTATTTCCGCAGTCCTGGGTTTAGTTCAACCCCGCCTATCATTAATAGCATAAATATTACCTTCCAAGTACTAATCAATTTGTCATTATGTTTTGTTCCATTGTACCTTTCATAAATTTCTTTATCATGAATAGCCCTATTCTCATTCTGTATACAGCAAATTCTACTCACATTGTCACTTGTTCCACTTTTTTTCTCAGTGACAGAGCACCCTGCAAACACAACCTCCTTCCTCCACTGCTTACCTCATACCCAGTTGTAGGTAAATTTACAGCACCTTTAAAATAAGAGATATTTACAGGCTGCTTTACATAATATGTGACTTAAAGCTAAGATTTTTATTATTCTAGCTTCACTTTTACACCAGAACATGCTGGGACATGTTTTGGAGACTGTTGTCTCCATCAACAACCTAGATTCACTGCTGTACTTCCTCTTGGGACTTGTAAATGGCTTTATTTGGCTGGACGTGCTGCGTAATGAGATCTTTTTCATTTGGAAAATCAAAGTATATATTGTGCTTCTTCCTCTGTGTGAATAGTTTTTCTCAAATGAGAGTTCTGCTGCTTTTCTATTTCTCTTCTAGCTGATGATCTGTGGACCAAAAATGCTCTACAGCTGCTGATTTTTCTATTTGTTTGTATTTCACATTTCTTGTGTGTTCTTTAAGTCTTGTGTCTATATGTTGTTGTTCACCAATGGCACTGGGGATTAATTGATCTGCATCATTTTCCCTCTGGCTTCCCAATATAAAGTCTAAGTTATCACTTTTAAGGCCTTTGCACTTGGCGAGATGTTGTTCTTGTGTCTATATTCCTCTTTGTCTTCCATAAGTACACTTTCTTGCAATCCTGACATCCAATTTCATAAATATCAGAAGGTTTACCCACTGGAATTTTGTCCTTTGTATTGGTCCTGCGTATGTTTTTTAAGGAATGTTTGTTAACTGAGGCTAAGGTTATACCATATTCTTAGAATATTTTTATGAATCTTAGGAAGACCCATGGGTTGAAAGTAAATTTTTTTTAACTTTTTAGTTCTTTAATGTTGCCTAGTATTGTGATTTCCTTTATTTGTTTCTTCTTTTGGAATTTCTTTATCTTAGCAGGAAAAACACTTCTGGTATTTATGAAATTGGATATCAGGATTGCAAGAAAGTGTACATAAGGAAGACAAAGAGAATATAGACACAAGGTTTAAAGAACACCTGAGAAATGTGAAATATAAAAAAACAGAAAAATCGGTGGTTGCAGAGCATTCTTGGTCCATAGTTCATCAACTAGAAGAGAAACTGATGCTCTTAAAGGCCCTTAGAAAAGCAGCAAACTCTCCATTTAAGAAAAATTATTCATACAGAAAAAAAGCATAATATATTAAACTTTGAAGTCCGATGTAAAAAGGATCTCATTACACAGTACGTCCAGCCAGATAATGTCATCTGCAAGTCACAAGAGGAAGCACGGCAGTGAATCCGCTGATGATGGAGACAACAGTCTCCGAAACATGTCCCAGTAAGTTCTGGTTTAAAAGTGAAGCTAGAATAATAAAAATCTCAATTTGTGCATACAAGTATTTTAAAAATTTCACTCTGATTTCCCAAATATATTTTTAAACTTAAATGATGTTCAGTTGAGCCCAGTGTACATAGAGGTTTCACCTTCTAAGGGAAAGCCTATCCCCAAAAACACCTTAGCTGTTAATTTAGTGCTTCTGCATAATTATTGCAACAAAAATCACATTTGTTTTAAAGAATATTATGTGCTAGTTAATTACACTAGCCTAGTATGTATTTATTCATCCATTCTCTCAGCTTGGGATGATCAGTTTTCTCCAATGGGATGTTTGCTTCCATGAATGCCTGCATTGTTGACATTACAAATTCTTCTTTGTCATTTTGATTTACACTGTGTTTTGCTGCCACCATATTTGTTCAGAGTAGCTTTTCACTTGACCTCCAAGTCGTCATTTTATTCTTCCTATGTGCAGCACTGCCATTGATGTGTTTTAGATACATGTCTTTCCTTAGCTATTTGGTGCATATATTGCAGTATTTGTACATTGGAATTCATTTTACTTTATCGAAAATGTAAAATGCTTTCAATGCGAATGCTTTTTCTCAGTCAACATCGTAACCACCATTTCACTAAACTTCAGCTAAACTAAACCAGATGTCAATATATGTAAGATGAATGCAAATTAAGCAAACTACACCTTTCAAAGAAACACATGAAGCTTTACTACATTGCAGAACTGAAGCAAGCAAAAGTGGAAGTGGAATGCAGCCAAAATTGAACTATCAATATAATATAACATGGCATTTTGTTAAAATGGATGGCTGTATAGATTGTCTGTCATTTTCTGTCACCACAGCTCAAGACCAATTGCACACCAATTGAAATTTAGCAAATTTTCTATCATTTCATCAATTATTTTGCAATTTTAATTTAATTTCACAAAAAAATATGTGGTTCACAAAAACAGTTACCTCTACTAATAAGTTAGGCAATACACTTTTCGTAAATGTGAGATAGGTTGGTGCTGTCAGTCTGTTCTGCAGTAGAAATGGCCCAGTGATATTGTCACCAATTATCTCAGCCCATACGTTAATATTGAACCTGTGTCCATGACTTTGAATAACTTGTGCACACAGATTTTCTTATGTCCAAACATGCATGTTGTGTGAGTTTAAAATGCCATCTCTAGTGAAAGTGCATTTATCAGTTAGTAGCACCAAGCTCAGGGAGTTGTGGTTGGAGTATGCATTGCTGTAAATATCATTGCACAAACTGTTGGCGTCAGTTTATCTTCCTCCTGTAATGCCTGGACGTTCTGAAATGGAATGGATTGAGCTGCGGTCACGTACAACACGCCACATGTTATCTTTGCATGTGTGCATTTTGCCCACGGCACTTGCCAAAAAGAATTTGAACAAATTGTGACACCCCACTGCTCTCAAACTTTGACGCTCTACAGCTCCCAAACCGTGCTTTTCTGGACATGGGTTCATGGTTGAAAAATTATTAGTTTGCCTTCCCACACAACATATTAAGTATGTCATGTTTTTATTTAAAGGTGAGTCAGAATTGTTACACTAACATCACTTAAGTTTACTCACTTAACATGTTTCGGGAAACAGTTGTTCCCATCCTCAGAAGTTAATTCGACTGGCCCGTGTTGTTGGTGTTTCCGTTTTTTGGACTGGATCCTGTGGTGGCATCTTGTGGTGGAGAAATGTACTTCCAGAGAGGGTTTGGTGGCAGCAAATCAAAATTCATTAGATGTGTGTTGTGTTTTAGAATGGTGATCTTCTCCCATGCATCTAATTCGGCTGCAAATTTGGCTGGTTTGACTAATGTAATATTGGGTTTGATGTTGTGATTAGTGGTCCAAAAATGGTGTGAAACTGCAGATTTGTCCATTTGTTTGTATTTAATACATCTCATGTGCTCCTTTAGCCTAGTTTCTAGGTTTCTTTTTGTCTTACCTATGTATACTTTATTGCAATCTGAACAATTGATTTTATATCAAACCCAATATTACATTAGTCAAACCAGCCAAATTTGCAGCCGAATTAGATGCATGGGAGAAGATCACCATTCTAAAACACAACACACATCTAATGAATTTTGATTTGCCGCCACCAAACCCTCTCTGGAAGTACATTTCTCCACCACAAGATGCCACCACAGGATCCAGTCCAAAAACTGGAAACACCAACAACACGGGCCAGTCGAATTAACTTCTGAGGATGGGAACAACTGTTTCCCGAAACATGTTAAGTGAGTAAACTTAAGTGATGTTAGTGTAACAATTCTGACTCACCTTTAAATAAATTCAATACACATCACTGTTTCTAGCTTCTTTTCATTACAATATCAATGTCATGTTTTGTTTTTTGAGACACACGATACATATAGTCATAAAGGGAGATCCACAGACCCGCATAGAGTATTAAGTTTCACAATAAGTAGTTATGCTGATTAACACAACCATACAAGCGAAACCAAGCTTCATCAGAAAACAGAAGGAGTTTGGGTTCAATAATGTGCATGCCATTACTGATAAATTTACAGAATCAAATTCTACCAAGTTTATGTTCTTGTATAGCATACACTTAAAAACTTTTTTGACCAGTCTTGCAGAACCATAGAAATTCTGGATGAATGAGAAAGTTGCTGAAGAATCTTAAGGAAATTTCCAAGGCAAAGTGTGTTGTCATTGAGAACTTATTATCTTAGTACCTACTGTGTGCCTCATCTTCTCTTCTTACCCCATTTTGCATTATTTGTTGACTAATTTATAAATCACAGCCTGATTAGGAACTCTTATCAGGGAATTTTTCAGGAATATTCTAACAGCATAAGCCAATTGTGCAAGCAATATAATGAATAAATATTGGTCATTGTGAAACAGCATACCTAGACTGTTACTAGCCTTAGCTCCTTTAGCACACTGTTGTACACTTGCAATTGCAGTATTAAGGTCAGACTGATGATATATTCTCCTGTAGCTGGAGATACTTGGCCATATTCTTGGCTCACATACTACATGAGAAACTCATAAAACACTCCCTCAGTATTTCAGGTGTTCCATGCAACCTCTTCTAACACAGTGTGTTGACATACTGTTTTAGAATTCATTCGGGGGAATTTCAACAAGTCCAGCGACAGTGAAGAGATGTCAGTCCTGCGCTCACAGTTCATGCAGCCATATGTAATAATCGAGAATGACAAAAACAAACCAATATCAGCGACTGTTGGAGCTAACAGCGAACTGTGGAATGAAAAAACAGCCATAAGAATTATGAATGTTACAAGTGCTGGAATTACAGTGCTGTTCTCTGCTAACAAAGGTGAGCTTCAATTTTAAGGGAATTATATGAAGTTAAAATAGTCACTTAAGTATTATTTGCCAAATGAGACGGTAATTTGTATCACAAATTACTTTAATGTAAATAATTATTTTAATATGAATATGTATTTTTGTGTAACATTGATTTCAGAGGTTTAATAATTGTAATTATTATTGGTAAATAATAATATATGGCTCTATTGAAACTGTTAACAATAACACAATACTACAGCAAGGGGGTGAGTTGTTTATCGTTACCGGGAACCAGGAAGTTACGTAATGTTTCGCGCCTTTTCGGTAAAAAAGCTTCTAGAACATTCTATAAAAATAATATGTATTAGTGGTTTTCATTGGATAGTAAAATAGACGCTAATGTTGGCGCGTTTTATTAGCCAATAGCATTTCATTTATAATCTTTAGGCGTATCTTAAGGCAAGCCTATAAATAAGCCATGTCTGAGGTAAGCGTCCCCCAGTGTTCAACAAGATTCTCAACACGTAACACGTCAGCTCCCAGTTCAACAAGATTCTCATGTCGGTCTCTAAATTCATAAAGTTACGCGCAGCAGAAGTACGAGAAATCTTATAAAGGATTATACAGTTAAATATATAAAGTTGAAGTACGTGAGTTAAAAGTGAGAAGTTATTACAAACAGTTTCAGTATGGCGAGTATCCAAATTAATTTGTGAAAGTGTTCGTGAACGTGTTCTGCAATAAAAAATTATAAAACCAATTTCTTCGTCAGTATCATTTATAGACAAAAGATTCCTTTCCGCTTCACACCCTGCAAGAGTTAAATGTCTACCTAAATAGCTAGCCGGAAGACAATATACATAACCTTAAAACGAATTCATACAAATTGCTACGCCAGAGGGAACTACAATCAGAACAAATGAACCAACCAACGTATGACGTCACACAAGATGGCTACACATGCGTGATGTAAACAACATTACGTGAGAAACATTATCCACCACGTGGTGCTTTAAAACATATATACAATTTGTTATTCTCGCAAATTGGCGCATCAACGTGGGGCTAGATGACTAGGAAAGGAACAAGAATAACCAGGAAGTAGCAGAATTAACTAGGAAAGGATCAACATAACCAGGAATGCAGAGGTGAAATCATCTACAAGACCCAGATTCAAGAAACTACAGGGATGACTGACTTCGATCGTAATTCCGAGATTACGATGCAACAGGGTAAATCAACTACAAAAACATCGAGACAACGTAGATTCATCACAACACAACGCAGAAGCGACATACAAACCTAGGAGAAAGGGGCAGAACGCTGGACATCAAAGCTGCAGCATCAGACAGCATCAAAAAGGTAATTAAATGATACTTAGGAGCGGTAGGAAAATAAAAACAATGGCTGCTAGCAATACAGAAGAAATAATTATGGAGGGAGATAGTGTAACAGTTAGCTGTGATCCAATACAAAGTACAGGAAATAGCCCAGATTTTTTGGGGTTTGAAGATGAAAATGTTAGTGTAGAAAGTGAGAATAGAATAGCAGGAAATGTTAATCTTGATGCTAGTATGATGATGGAAATGCTGAGAAATATGAGTAGAGAATTGAGGGAAGAATTAAGGGAAGATATGGAAAAGAATAAGAGGGAATTGAGGGAAGAATTAAGGGAAGATCTTAGTAAGAGTATTACAGATCAATTAAGGGGAGATATGCAAAAGAGTAGTGAAAAATTAGAACAAAAACTAACTCAGAATATGGAAAAGAATAATAGGGAATTAAGAGAAGATATTGGTAAGAGCTTAGAACAAAACAGGAAATCAATTGAAAATATTGGTAGGAGTAATGAGAAATTAGAGCAAACAGTAGATCAAAGCAATGAAGAAATTGAAAAGAAAGTTATGAAGCTAGATAGTAGTATGCCAGAAATGAAAGATGAAAATGAGGAAGTAATAGTAAGTGAGATAGGAGAAAATTCAAAGAAAATGCTAGACATGAGCAAGGAAATAGATAACAAAGAAAGTGAGGTTAATACTAAAAGTGAGGTTAATGTAGAATGCACAGAGTTAGGAAGTCAAATGAGTATTATTTCAAGTGAGTTAAGAGAGATAAAAGAGGTTAGGAATGTAGATGTAAATCAGGCGCAGGTTAATTTCAGAGGGGAGATATCAGAAATACAGGAGATAGTAATGCAAAGAAATAAATTGTACCAAGATATTCAAAATGAAAACTCCAGTCCAGTACAGTTTAGTACAGATTTGTCAGAGTATTCTCAGATTAAGGAGATAGTAGAAGAATTGAAAATGACAGTTGTTAAAAGATGTGTAGTTCAAGAAACTGTAGATTGTTTTCAAATGTTATCATGGGATGAAATGTCATATGAATACAAGAGGTTATTCATGAATAAAAATTTGAAGGTTAGGTTACGGCTACGAGTAATGTTTAGCCACACACAATTTGATCCAGGAGGGTAAATAGTAACGAGATGTAAAGTAAATGATGGATAGTTAAAGACGACTTGCAGAGAAATGTATTGGAACGTAAGAGGGTTAACTAAATATATATGTTATTTGAAAAGAGAAATAAGTTACAAAAAAAAAAAAAAAAAAAAAGAGAGAGAAATGTTTTAAAAATAAATAAATAAATAAGTAAATTAAACTTTTAGTATCTGTAACAATATTTGAAAATTAAGAATGCAATGATTGAAACTTAAGATGATATTAAAGTAAAAGTACGTAGATACAACTCCAAGATTTAAAAATTAAGAATGCAAAGATTGAAACTTAAGATGATATTAAAGTAAAGTACATAAATACCATTCCAGGAGTATTGTTAAAATAAAATTCAAAATAACAAAAATGGTAAAAATAATTCAAAACAAATACTTATGTAGCAAACAGAAAATGTAAAACAATGCCTAGATTTAAGAAATGTAAATATGTGTAATAATTATAAAATTCTTGAATGCCTAAATTTTGTTAACAATGTAAGAGAGTAAACCATTTTGAAACAGTCATTAAATAATTTAGGGTAAAATATTTGCTATAAAAAAAATTTTGTGTCAGATTAATATCTAAATTAATTAAACCAAAGCCAGTAAGTAATGGCGAGATAAAATATGTCGTGTGTTAAACGCGTGTGAAGTGTTTAGTGAAAGTGATAGCGTGTGTTACAAGATTTAGGAGACTAAAAACAAAATTATAAAATTTCCAAACAAGTTATAAATATTTATAATTATGTTTCTAGTGGGGCATATGAGACGGTAATTTGTATCACAAATTACTTTAATGTAAATAATTATTTTAATATGAATATGTATTTTTGTGTAACATTGATTTCAGAGGTTTAATAATTGTAATTATTATTGGTAAATAATAATATATGGCTCTATTGAAACTGTTAACAATAACACAATACTACAGCAAGGGGGTGAGTTGTTTATCGTTACCGGGAACCAGGAAGTTACGTAATGTTTCGCGCCTTTTCGGTAAAAAAGCTTCTAGAACATTCTATAAAAATAATATGTATTAGTGGTTTTCATTGGATAGTAAAATAGACGCTAATGTTGGCGCGTTTTATTAGCCAATAGCATTTCATTTATAATCTTTAGGCGTATCTTAAGGCAAGCCTATAAATAAGCCATGTCTGAGGTAAGCGTCCCCCAGTGTTCAACAAGATTCTCAACACGTAACACGTCAGCTCCCAGTTCAACAAGATTCTCATGTCGGTCTCTAAATTCATAAAGTTACGCGCAGCAGAAGTACGAGAAATCTTATAAAGGATTATACAGTTAAATATATAAAGTTGAAGTACGTGAGTTAAAAGTGAGAAGTTATTACAAACAGTTTCAGTATGGCGAGTATCCAAATTAATTTGTGAAAGTGTTCGTGAACGTGTTCTGCAATAAAAAATTATAAAACCAATTTCTTCGTCAGTATCATTTATAGACAAAAGATTCCTTTCCGCTTCACACCCTGCAAGAGTTAAATGTCTACCTAAATAGCTAGCCGGAAGACAATATACATAACCTTAAAACGAATTCATACAAATTGCTACGCCAGAGGGAACTACAATCAGAACAAATGAACCAACCAACGTATGACGTCACACAAGATGGCTACACATGCGTGATGTAAACAACATTACGTGAGAAACATTATCCACCACGTGGTGCTTTAAAACATATATACAATTTGTTATTCTCGCACAAAGAGAGCCATTGCTTGCCAGGAATTGATGTTGATAAGATTTTACTGAAAGCTGGAATGATAAGTACTGTTTGTCAGAGAATAACATTGTCAATTAACCTTCCAATTTGAATTGTTTCATTACTGCATTGTGCAGTTTCCAAGTGTAATTAATTAATACATTTTCACTGTTTTAAACCCACATTATAAACCACAGATGTGTGACAAGGCAGCATTCAGATGTATCTATGTTGTTACTTGTGCCCTAAAATTTTGTCACCCTATGCACTCTCACAGGTTTGCCTGTAAGTAAATATAAACTTCAGATTTCAAGCTACTTTTTAACATTCCATCCTCATTATATTTTCACACTATTCTAAAACTAACATTTGATTGTATCGGTTTTCAGAAGAAACACACTTTATGTCAAGCTAGAAGAAATTCATTTAGACTTTCACAAGTAGGAGTCAAGTATTGGATGCTGCAAAGGGTAGCACAGTACTCTACAGCTAATTCTTTGATGCACATAAGTGGAGCCAACTAAACATTCTTTCTTGCTTCACTCCCCAATTTATTGAGTAGAAATGTTTCACAAGCGCTTGATGCTTTATGTGAAATTTAATGAAGCTTTTGGTGATTAATACATGAACTTGAAAATAGGGTTGTCTGTTTTTGTATTATCAAAATTCAAAAGCTGCTCTTACATTTTTTTAAGTACATCTTTTCCCAGATAGTAAGTTCATTGAGTTTTTGGCGTGGTTTCATTAACTGATTTCACTTTCCATTTTTTGTTGTTTTCAATCCAAAAGTGAATTGTAACTGCTGTTGTTTCTATTTGTTTGCATTTGGTATTTCACCAATGTTCTCTGAGTCGTATGCCAATATTTCTTTATGTTTTCCCATTGTATATTTTGTCACAATTTGAGCACTGAATCTGATAAGTTTCTGCCTTTTTCTCCTATGGTATGTGGTCTGTTTCATTTGAATTTATTATTTTTTATACCATATGTATTGTAAGTGCCAGGATAGTGTTGTGGTTTTTGAAAATCATCAAATCTGTGGAAGATTCCTGCGTGATATGTCAATTTTCCGAAGTTTGTATTTTGTGCTATGGTGGCTAATGTTGTAAGTACTGGATACATATTTCTCTCCTGAATTTTGATATTTTATTGTTAACCATACCTTTATGAAAGCCATTTTGCTGTGCAGCTTGTATTAGGTGTTTGTGCTTTTTGTTCTATTCTGCTATGCTTAGGTTATATTTACCAATCTGTATGCCATAGCATTCTTTGTGTGCCTTGGAATTGAAACTGCATGCTTTTATGTATGCATAAACATTGGTAGTTTCAGTTTCTGCTTTGAGCTGAATTGACAGATCCTTTAGATTTAAAAGTTTTGTGTATTGTGTATGTATCTGCTTAACTATGGTGAATATGTTGAATCTGTGGCAAACTTTGATCCTATGTATGATTGAGTGGTTTTTTTATTCATTTTTGCTTGCCTTTTCTTTCCCTTCATGTGGGTACTTGTGTAGGTCAGATTGTATAGCTTCAAACTTGTTTTATTTATGAGCTGTGTGGCTTACTCTTGAGATAGTGCTCATAGAGGGACAGTGGTTTTGTGCTTATATTGGTGAGCTTACACTACTGATGCTGATAGTACAATGCCACCATGTGAATCAGAATTAGTTGTTTGTTATTAATTAGAGAAAGTTGTATCAGATTTGAAAAATCCACTGTTATGGAAAGGACTCAAACCACAGATATTTAGCTTAATGCACATTTTTCTTAATAATAGTAATGACACCAAAATAATAATCTTATAATACTAATATTTACCTCTTATTACCACCTTCTGCTTTCGATCCTTTAAATATGCTTTGAATATATTCAAAGACACTCCTTTTATCCCATATTTTTCCATTTTCCTAAGGAAAATGTCATGTTGCACACAATCAAATGCCTTGGTTAAGTCACAAAGAGTTGCCTGTGCCGAACTACCCTTTCCAAACACTTCCAGAATATTCTGGATCAAAGTGTCCACCGCATCAATAGTTGATTTACCTTTACGATACCCAAATTAATTGTTTGCAAATAGATTATGTTGTTCAAAATATTGTAGCAGTTGATTTTTTAAAATACTTTCCAGAATTTTAGCCACTGTTGGAGTTATTGATATCAGTCTGTAGCTACTTAACTCATTTTTACATCCCTTTTTGTAAATGGGAATCACTCTCGAATACTTTAAACATTTTGGAAAATTCCCTTCATTTAAACATTTATTAATACAGAAGGTGAGAGGTACGAGAAAATATGGTAATATATCTTTAAGAAGATTGTTAGATATGTCATATACATCTTTAGTTTTGGAGTTCTTTAATTTCCTAGAAACATCTTTAACTTCATCGCATGTTACTGCTCTAAGACTAAAACTACAAGAGTCGTTAATCAATTGTGACTGATCTACATACTTTATGGCTTCTTCAACACAATGCTTCATTTTAATAGATATGTTTTTTACTGATTCAATAATAAAAGCATTGAATTCATCAGGAGCTATATTATCATTGATGGTATTCATTTTATTTTTACCTGTTGCATGATTAATTACAGACCATGCAGCTGTAATTTTATTGTCAGAAGTATCGATTAGTTTTTTATTAGCTTCCTTTTTAGCTTTAATTAGGCATTTTCTATATTTATTCCTACATTCCCGAACCTCATTTCTCAGCCTATCAACTGGTGTCCTCCTTAGCATATCTTGTAACATGATGAACTTGTTTTTCATTTGTCCTAAAGTTGCATTATACCAGTCAATGGCATTAATGCTTTTGACTTTGTTACTGGGATATATTACTTTTGTCTTTTTTTGACAGATGCTATTAAATAGGTCTAGGAATGTATTGAAAAAAAGTTCAAATACTTCCTCTGCTGTCCCAAGGTTGTTATATTACTTTTGTTCCCAATTACAAGAAATTAACGAGTTCTTTAATTCATTTATGTTATCTGACCCTAAATCCCTGATCTGCATTTCAACTTTTTCTCTTCTCGTCCCTGGCTTATGATTAACCTTCATCCCAAATAGTAGTGGCTGATGTTCGGAGAGCATATAGCTCAGTACATTTAAATTATAATTCCCCTTATTTACATTTGTATTATGTTATCCAAACATGCTGTATTACGTGTTGGAGATTTATTGACACAATGATAACCATGCTGATATATTATCAATTTAAGCTGATAAGTTGTGTAAGTCGGCTTTGTTATATCAAATTGTGAATTAAGGAAACCTGTGATAACTACCTGATATTTATAGTGAGTTAGATATGTCTACAGCTGTTCCAGATTTTCAAGAAAAATATTAGTATCTCCAACAGGAGATCTATAAATTGTAATTATTATAAGTTGATATGTATCAATAATAACCCCTGTTACCTCAAAATTTTTTTCATTGCTGAACTTATTGACATCAAGTTTTCTTACCTTCAAAGAACTATGCACATAAATCCCTACACTTCCATTTTTGTAGTTTTTGCTACAACTGATTCCCTACCTTAAAATTATCTAGATGCATATAGGATAAATCATCTTCCTGTAACCAGTGTTCACATACACAAATCACTTTACTGTTAACTCTGTTACTGAATTCACTTAATTCTTCCACTTTTGTTCTAAGACACTGTATGTTTGTGTAAAGGATTTTTAAGAGGTCCTCTTCTTCTGCAGCCACACTCGTGCATTCCTAAAAAATGTTCTGCAAACTTTAGTGGGACCTTCACCCTCGTTGGCCTTTCTTCATTCACTTCCCCGGGTTCCTGTCCTTGCAGCCATTGTACTTCTATGCCTGGCTGTTGGTTTTCCACCTCAGTCCTTTTTTGCTCAACTCCCGCCCCGTTTGATACTTGATACGTTTGAACTTGCACCACCTGTTCTTCCACCCCTATTTGATCTTCAACCTCGATCCTTTTCTGTTTTTCTCCTGCCACGTTTGATATTTGAGTATTTCCTTCTTCTTAATCCAAATATCTAGTGTTCTTGTTTATAACTTGCTGTTTTCTGGATCAACTTTCTGGGAGTCTGCTTCTTATCTAAGCACTGTTGCAAAAAGGGCAACTTCTTTCCAGTATTTTCCTTTATGAGCTCAATCCATTTATTGGCCAGTTTCAGTTTGCCAGTCAGGTTTAAGTGTAAACCTTGTGCAGTACAATGATATGTCTGCAAATTTTCTATATCAAAGTTTATTCTGAGATTGCTTGCATTTTTTTCTTCAAATTCATTTACCAGTTTGTGTATATACTTATTAATAGTGGCAATTTCCCAGTTTACTTTCCCCTATAAATCATATCTGTACGGTATGGGATCAATTATTACTTGGCATCTTTCTGTTAATGGTAAAATCTTATTCACTGCTTCTTTCATTTCTTCCTTGATATTTGCATTCCCGATGTTGTTTGTTCCTGCCATTATGATTATTGTGTCCTTCGGCCGAAAATTTGAGGTTAGTTTGTTTACGTTTTTCACCACTTCACCGATAGGAGCACCCGGTTTTATAATGCCTTCAACCTTATGGCTTTCATGTTTAACTGTTTCTAGTTTGTTACTCATTATTTTATTCAGGTTCCTTCCATGACTATCCATTAGCAGAAGGATCCTCTTTGCACTTGCCTTATTGTGTTTACTAGTCTTTAGCCTTGTTTTGGTGTCGTGCCTTCTTTTCTCCTTTTGAACATAAAATTTGTTGCTTCCTTTTGTCTGTGGGTCCGTAAAACTACTTTCATCCTGTAATGCTTCAAATCTGTTAGAGAGAAATATTTCAGTACTCATACTCGCACTTCTCTGGCGCCCGTTATTTCTTTGTCTTACTCGTCGCCATTCCTGCTTCTCTTGTTTGCTTCCGACGCCGCATTTCTTAACAGCTTCATTTTCTTTTTTCAAAGCTTCATTTTCCTTCCTTAGTTCTTCTATTACACAATTTACTGCTTGTAAGTTCCCTATTTATAACATCAATTATCACTTGTAGTGATGAGACTGTTTCCTTCTGGTTATTCTCCACACCAGATTCCCTTGCACAAAAACTTTACTTATCTTCTCTTGCCTTGCTATCTTCATTTCACCTTCATTTTCACGGTTACAGACTTTACTTGTGATCTTTTTACGAATATTACTGTTTATGAATCCTTTATTATTACTTTGGAATTCAGCTTCTTTCACATAGCTATTACGTTGCACTATACCACTTGCCGCCATGTTGCACCATGTGAATACAATGCAGTTCCACTATTAATGAACTAAAAGACAGCATAAGAACTGAAATTGCATTGAACATGCCAGTGCAGTAATAATAATGTCATACAAAGATTTCAAATATATGTGAAAGCAGCTGGGAACATTTTCAGCACCTTCTGTAAGTATGGTAAGTAATGGAACTTAAAAGACTGCTCCTATAATCACAGGAGCATGGTGAACCCATGTATGGACAAGTGTTACCAGTGTCTATGATGACCTGCTTCCATAAGCAGCCGGGTACATCAAAAAAGTATCTCTGTATTATTATTACATAACAAATTTGTATGTCACCACTTTTATTCATTAATGTGTAATTTCAGTTTATTTAAGAGAATTTTGGAACATTTTAATGCCAAAAAGTTTTATAAGATGTTCACTGGATTAGATTGGATTGCATTCTAAGGTTAACATATTTATACACAAGAAAGTTATTTTAACTTTCACTAGTCTTGTACCTTTGTTCGTCTCATCATTTTGTTCCATTTGATTTGTAATGCAGAGCATTTATTGTCAGTTCTTAATATACATACATTTAAATAGCTTCATTAATTCTAGAGCAGGCATCAAATATAACTGGCAATTGTCATTAATATTTACTAATACTACTTAGAGAGCTATATATGTTTTATCATCAGGATAATTTGTCATTCAGATAATCTTGTACAGAATAATATGCTTTTGAGCATAGATACTCTTTAACAGCAGTTTTAAAGACATTGAAATTGTCAACTTTTCTCTTAAGATCATTAGGGAGATATTAAATATTTTTATGGTCTCATAATATACACCATTCTGGAAGCAAGAAAAGTTTGCACTAGGATGATGGATGTTACCCTTTTGTCTAGTGTTTATCTCATGAATTTCCATGTTTTTAATAAATGTGGTTCGATTGCATACATAGAATTTTAAGATTGAAAATATGTACATGCAAGGCAGGGTTAATAACTTCAGTCTTCTAAAAAGATGTTTGCAAGAGTGTCTGCTATAGGTGCTTGAAATGATTCTTATAACCTTCTTTTGCATGAGGAATATTCGTTTGCTTTCTACTGAGTTTCCCCAAAATAATATTCCATATTCAATGATAGAGTTAAAATATGCGTAGTATACTAATTTAAGTGTATCTATAGAACTGACATTTACCAGTGCTCGGATAGCATAACAGGCAGAACTGAGTTTGGTTAAGATATACGTAATGTGAATTTTCCAATCTAAATATCTGTCTACTTGGAGGCCCAGAAATTTAATGTTGTCTATTTGTTCTAGTAACATGTCTTTAATCCCAATTTCTATTGGAGTGTGTGGTGATCGATGGGTTATAAATTTAACAACTTTTGTTTTGTCTAGATTTACAGATAATTTGTTATCTTTAAACCAGTATGACATACAGTTCAAAACATAATTTAATTACACACACATTCAAGTTTTTACTAGTCACTCGAAATGTACTTCAGTGTACTTCATTACTTCACAAAGTATTACAAAGCTTGTTCAATTAAATTAATGTTACCCAATTTTTTTTTTAATCCCAGGCAGGTAATTTGTTAATTATACCAGGAAGTTTAATTCAGATTGGTATGATAGGTATTGCAAGATCCAATTGCTGCATTTGTTAACCCAATATTGGCCAAGCTAGAACGAAAGTTTCTCTCATGATAATGCTAGCTTGTATTTCCTAACCCTCTGCCTTCCTCACTGATGTATTTACTGTTTACAACCATTGCCATTTTGTCTTCTCTTGTGTTGTTCATAGCAAAAACATACCTATTCAGGTAGAATTTTTGTTATTTTTGGCATATATATACATTTGTATTGTATTATACAAAGTGAGCTAAAAGACTCCGAAATGCCTGCACAGTGTTTTTCCTGTCTGCGTCCTCGGCGCTCGTTTCTGTCTGCCGTTTGCGACGGTAATTAGTTACCATGTTTGTTTACCTCAGTGTTGGTGGAAGCCATTCTTGTGACGTCACTCTTTGTTTGGTTCGTAGTTCCCTCTGACGTTAGCAATTTGTATCAATTAGTTTCTGAAAGAATTTAAGGTTATGTATATTGTCCTCCGGCTAGCTATCATCTTATCTTGGTAGAACTTGTATCTCTTGCAGGGTGTGAATCGGAAAGGAATCTTTTATCCAGAAATTATACTGACGAAGAAATTGGTTTTATAACTTTTATTGCTGAACACATTCACAAACACTTTTACAAATTAATCTGGATACTCGCCAAACTGAAACTGTTTGTAGTAACTTCTCACTTTTAACTCACGTACTTCGACTTTGTGTATATTTAACTGTATAATACTTTATAAGAATTATTGTAACTCTGCTGCGCGTAACTTGGCGAAATAAATGAACTGAGAGACCGACGTGGAGAGTACGGAGAATTTTGTAGAACTGGGGGACACGCCACCTCGGGACTAGCTTATATACCCCCACTCCTCGACATGCCTAAAGATTATAAATAGATTACTATTGGCTAATAAAACGCGCCAACATTAGCGTCTATTTTAATATCCAATGAAAACCACAAATACATATGCTTTAGGAAATGTTCTAGAAGCTTCTATCGAAACCGCGCGAAACATTACGTAACTTCCTTGTTCCCGGTAATGATAAACAACTCACCCCATCGCTGCATTCTTGCGCCATTACTAACAGTTTCAGTAAAGCCTTATATTATTATTTACCAATAATAATTACAATTAATAAACCTCTGAAATCAATGTCGCATAAAAGTACATATTCATATTACAATCAATATTTACATTTAAGTAATTTGTGATACAAATTACCGTATCATATGCCCCACTAGAAACATAATTATAAATATTTATAACTTGTTTGAGAATTTTATAATTTGTGTTTTTAGTCTCCTAAATCTTGGAACACACGCTATCACTTTCACTTTACACTTCACACGCATTTAACACACGATATGTTTTTCTTTTTCTTTTGTTTTTTTTTTTATATTGCCACTACTTACTGGCTCTGGTTTAATTAATTTAAATATTAATCTGACATTATAATTTTTATAGCAAATACTTTACCCTAAATTATTTAATCACTGCTACCAAATTGTTTACTTTAAGTTGTTGACAAAAATTTATGCATTTAAGATTTTTTGTAATTATTATACATATGTACCAAAATATTCACCCTCAACACAAATATTTACATCTCTTAAATCTAGGCACTGTTTAACATGTTCTATTTACTACATAAATATTTGTTTTAATTATGTTTACCATTTTTTTTGTTATTTTGTACTTTATCTTAACAATACTCTTGGAATAGTATTTATGTACTTTACTTTAATATAACATCATGCTTTATTTCACATGTTCTGTTACTAATAAAATGTTATTTTCCTCTCAAACATTTAGTCATGTCCAAAATTTATTTCTCCTTTCCTATGACGTACATATTTATTTAACCCTCTTACGTTCCAATACATTGCTCTGTACTTCGTCTTTAACTATTCAGCATTTACTATTTATCATCTTTGTCTTTTGTTTCACCATGATCTTCATGGTTGTATGGTTTCAGCATCTCAATATGGAACTTTCCTATGCTTTTTCGATTTGTTGGATTACATAACTCATATGTATTAGTTCCATATACTTTAACAACTTCATATGGTCCATGGTATTTGAGAAACATTCGCCAATAAAGTTTATTTGCTTTATCCGACAATTTCTTGGTTTTAACCAGAACTAAATCTCCTATTTTGATCCTCCATTCCTTTCTCTTCTTTACTTCATGTTTAATTTTTCTTTTTATGGCCTTTTTCTTCATCCTCTCAAATGCTTTTCGGAACATCTCTTCTTCTGTTGGTGGTATCGAATGCGCATCTGGAATGGCTTCTGGAATTTTTTTACACATTGTATTGATCTTCTTTCCCAACTTAAGTTCACATGGTTTGTATCCTGTCACATTGTTTACGGTTTCATTTAGTAGATTCTGAACGAAGTTCACGTATCCATACCATTGGGTGTGTTTCCGATGACATAACACCCTTAAATAATTTGAAATTTCCTTAATTTCCCTCTCCACTGGGTTGGAGTTCGGTCTGTATCTTGACGAAAAATATTGTTTAATGCCATTTTCTTTCAGTCCATCCATAAATTTTTTTCCTGTGAAGTACGAAGCATTGTCGCTCAATACAGATTGAATAGGTCCTTCTTCTATCACATATGACTTAAGTAGTCTATTCAAACATGCTAAACCTGTAGGTTTTCTCATAGGGTAAATTCTTACATATTTGCTGAATATATCATAACAGACAAATATATATTTATTTCCAAATTGACTTGGAGGCATCGGACCATGAATATCAATACTAATTACACATCTCGGCTTATCCCTTATAACCGAATTAGTTTCAAATGCATATGCTGCATTTATTTGCTTTGCCTTCTGACACAGGTTGCAGCACGATATAAATTTCCGAACTTTCTGACGCAATTTGGATATGTATAAATTCTCTAAAATCATAGAAGTTGTTCGGTCCGTCCCTGAGTGTGCTAACCCTTCATGAAAATTCTTAATTAGTTCCTTTTCCATGCTTTTCGGAACCATTATCTTCCAACTAGGCATTTCTTTTCCATGCTTCTTGTATAATGTCCTATCTCGAATTGCTATAATTTCTTTCTTTGCCTCCTCAATCAATGGTGCATTTTCTTTAAGTTCAAATAATTTTGCATCCTCATTTTGAATTTCCCCCATATTTTTCAATTTTCTAATCATTTCTTTGCTTAAAGGAATTTCAATTGTCAATATTTTGACTTCATTTCTAGGCCTTTCAATATTTTCAGGAATTTGTGGGTTGTAGTTCAATCTTGATAGTAAATCACTGAAGGTATTGTTTTTGCCAGGAATGTGGATAATCTCAATATCGAATGCAGATATTGCATGAATGTATCTAGCAAGTTTTCCACTACATAATCTACACCGTTGTATGAAAGTTAAGCTGATGTGGTCTGAATATACTTTCACCTTTTGCTGATAAATATAGGTTTTAAAACGAATTAATGAGAAATATAGTGCTCCAATTTCTAACTGAGTCACTGAAGAATTTCGCTCAATATTTGTAGGTCCTCTAGAAGCTGTACTAATGACGTGAAAGTCATTATTGATGTCTCGCTGCCCTAAAATTCCGGCGTATCCTTGCATTGATGCGTCGACATAAATCTCATATTCCAAATCTTCTCTGGGCCTCTCGAGTAATATGGACTTAGCAAAGAGTTCCTTTACTCTCTCAAAACATTTTTGATGATCCTCTGTCCATTTCCACTTATTGTTCTTTCGGAGTAGCTGCCGCAGTGGTTCTATTTCAGCCGAATATCTTGGTACGAACTTACTCTGAAAGTTCAGTACCCCTAAGAGACGTCTAATTTGTTTTACATTCCTTGGTGATGGAATTTTCATTATTGCTTCTATTCTTTTCTGATCAGGTCTGATACCTCGTTCATCCACTACATAACCCAGAAAATTTATTTCCTTGACACAAAATTTTGATTTTAGTATGTTCACAGTCATACCATGTTGTTGTAGTTTATTTAACACATAATGGACATTATTCATGTGTTCTTCAAATGTTTGACTAATGATCAAGAAGTCGTCAATATACTTTATTAAAAAGTCATCTGCAGAATTTCCAAAGATACTGTGAATGGCTCTCAAAAATCCACTTCCTGAGTTTTTTAAACCAAAAGGATTTACACAAAAGCGATACTGGATCCCTGAGTACTGAAATGAAGTGTAATCACGCACTTGCGGATCTAATTCCACTTGCCAATATGATGCAGTGAGGTCAATGGATGTCAGAAATCTCCCTCGTGAAAGTTTCGTAATTAGTTGTTCAATTCCCTCACTTTGAAAATGATCTGGTTTCATATACTTGTGGACATATCTACCGTCTAAAGTTAATCTCAAACTACCATCTCGTTTAATACTCCAGCAGATTGAATTTATGTATTGAGAATTACTTTGCTCAATAATCCCATTTTCTAACATGCTATTTATTAATTGTCTAGCTTTGTCTCGAAGACTTATAGGTAAATTGTCATACTTGTGCCTATATGGTGGTACGTCTTCTACTTGAAATGTATGCTGATATACGTTACATCTGCCTGGGATATTACTAAATACTGAACTATTGTTCATCAAAACATCATGAAGGATTTGTTTTTGCATTATCGTAAGATTATAAGCTTCTTCACACTTGTGTATTATTTCCTCATTTCTCTTCTCTTTCCAGCTGTTGTCTGTCTCGCTCACATGGTCATCTTTTATTTGGATTGTAAATTCCTCTACTTTCTCTGGCATTTCTGCTAGCTGTTGAAAATATGGCGTGGTATTCCCTTCATATTCTGTGACTACCTGCTTTATCTGACTATTTCTATCAGTTTCTGTTATTTGCACAAAAAACTCTTGGTCACAAATATTTTTCTCATCCTTTGTCATCTCGATTACAGAAACTTTCTCTTTTATAAATGGTACCCTTATTTCTCTATCATCTTTTGTCATTCTCAACTCTTCATATTTAAAATCTATACTTGCTTCATATTCATGTAGGAAGTCACATCCTATAATTATATCACAAATCAGATGGTTTACGATTAGAAACATAACCTCAAAATTCTCTCCGCCGATAAGTATGTTGAGTAGAGCTTGTGTTTTTATGACCTGTTTAGTTCTTCCAATTGCAACACGACAAACTAAATTACTAGTGGGAAGAGCCATAATTTTGTTACCTTCATTAATCAAATTTATGTAAAATTTTTGTGAGCAAATTGAAGCTGATGAACCAGAATCTATAGTTGCAATGATATCTTTCTTCGCAATTTCAATCCTAACATGAGGTGATTCAAAATTTTCTCCCTTATCTTTTGTTGCTGTAATCTTATTACAGGGTGTATGTGTAGGCGTATGATTTGTATTGGTAATGGATACTGAATTATTAAAGACGTCCTGAGAACCTACTACACAGGAGTCTGTTAACAGTTTTCCTGGTTATTTCCATGTTCACGTACGGGACTGCCATTCCTAACAGGCGCTAAATCTATCTCCGTGTCGCTACCATTGTTTTGAGTTCCCCTTCCTCGAGTTCGAAATCCTCGATTTCTGACATTTTGTCCCCTTGGCACGTAATTTTCTTGGCGTTCCTCAGATCTTTCCCGGTTATTATTTTCCCTCCAGTGAGTGAAATTTCCCCTTTGTCTAGTGTACCTCCTTCCATAATTTTGCCCTCTTTCAGGCAATCTTTCTGTCCTGACATAATTTATTTGTTCCTGTCGACCTGGTCTCCTATCTATCCTTGATCTTTCAAATTGTGGAACGTATGATTGATACCGTTGTCTGGTATTAATTTCATGATGTCTGTCTTGTCCTCTAATTTGCTGATAACTGCCTTGGTAATTTCTTCTATCTCGTACATCTAAAAATCTATGTTCCCACTCCCGAGACATATCTTCTTCCTGTTGTTCCAAAGCTGTTATTAATTCTGTCATCTCATAGATGTTCCGTGGTTTTGCAATTAATAAGTAATTTTGTATCCTTATAGGATAATGCCTTGCGAGCAAACTCACAAAATCTTCCTCACTGATTGGAGGTGACAAGTTTCTAACCTGACTTGCATGTTTTAGTAAGTAATCAGTCATTGATATTCCCTCTCGTGGATTAAATTGACCATGACTAAGCATTGCTCGAATTCTTTGCTGTACCGTAACATTCCAAAATCTGTTCATGAATAATCTCTTAAAGGATTCATATGATATTTCACCCCCGGATACCATTTGTAACCAATCTAAGGTTTTCTGGTCCAAACATCTTTTGACAACTATCATTTTCAATGCTTCAGGTATCTTTTTAATTTGAAAATACTCTGATAATTCTGCAATGAACTGTACTGGACTGGAGTTTTCATTAAATTTTGGAAGTGGAAAATCACTTCTTAAGATATGATTGTAATTTTGCAAATTCCCTGCTCCCATATTTAAATTCTCTAGTGTTACTTGTACATTCTGAGTTTCAGCATTAGCTATAGATGAAGCTGCCGCATCACTCACATTATTTGTCATACCTGAGGAACTACCTCTATCATTATTTTGTACATCTGACACATGCACATCACATATATTTGCCCTTGAATTCAATTCTAATCTATTTACAGTACCCTGCAGATTTTCTATTGTCTGTTCCAATTTTTTATTATTCTCATTTTGAACAGTTTGGTGTTTGTTAATTTCAGAAGTTAGCTTTTGATTCAAATCTTTAGACAAATCTTTAACTTCATCAGACAATTTATTTCTCTGTTTTTCTGACTCCTTCTGAATTTCAGATATTTCCCCTCTGAAATTAACTTGCACCTGTATTAAATCTGCATTTGTAGCCTCCATCATCTCTTTTAACTCACTTGAAATGCCACTCATTCGGCTACCTAGCTCTGTACATTTTACATTAACATGCTCTATTTTATTATTAACCTCACTTTTTTGGTTAGATATTTCCCTGCTCATGTCTAACATTTTCTTTGAAACTTCACCTATTTCATTTGCTATCATTTCTCGATTTTCATTTTTCATTCTAATCATATTACTATCCAGCTCCATGAATTTCTTTTCAATTTCTTCCCTGTTTTGTTCTAAGCTTTTACCAATATCTTCCCTCAATTCTCTCTTATTCTGATCTAGTTTTTGTTCTAAACTCCTATCAATATCTTCTCTTAATTCCCTATTATTCTTTTGCATATCTTCCCTGTTTTGATCTATTTTCTTACTAAGATCTTCCCTGTTTTGATCTATTTTCTTACTAAGATCTTCCCTCATTTTCTCATTACTCTCATTCAACTTTTTCAGCATTTCCATAATCATACTAGTATCAAGATTAACATTTCCTGCTATTCTATTCTCACTTTCTGTACTAACATTTTCATCCTCAAATCCTAAAAAGTCTGGGCTATTTCCTGTAACTTGTATTGGATCACAGCTAACTGTTACACTATCTCCCTCCATAATTATTTCTTCTGTATTACTAGCAGCCATTGTTTTTATTATCCTACCACTCCTAAGGATCATTTAATTACCTTTTTGATGCTGTATGTTGCTGTAGCTTTGATGTCCAGCGTTCTGCCCCATTCTCCTAGGTTTGTATGTCGCTTCTGCGTTGTATGATGATGAATCTACGTTGTCTCGATGTTTTTGTAGTTGAATTACCCTGTTGTCTCGGAATCTGCGTCTTGTAGATCGTTTCACTGCTGCATTCGCCTCTTCCTGGTTAATTCTGCTACTTTCCTGGTCATCGTATTCCTTTCCTGGTTGTCGTGCGCCACGTTCTGGGTGCCAATATGCGACGGTTGCTGCTTTACGTAATGTTGTTTACATCACGTGTGTTGATGGAAGCCATTCTTGTGACGTCACTCTTTGTTTGGTTCGTAGTTCCCTCTGACGTTAGCAATTTGTATCAATTAGTTTCTGAAAGAATTTAAGGTTATGTATATTGTCCTCCGGCTAGCTATCATCTTATCTTGGTAGAACTTGTATCTCTTGCAGGGTGTGAATCGGAAAGGAATTTTTTATCCAGAAATTATACTGACGAAGAAATTGGTTTTATAACTTTTATTGCTGAACACATTCACAAACACTTTTACAAATTAATCTGGATACTCGCCAAACTGAAACTGTTTGTAGTAACTTCTCACTTTTAACTCACGTACTTCGACTTTGTGTATATTTAACTGTATAATACTTTATAAGAATTATTGTAACTCTGCTGCGCGTAACTTGGCGAAATAAATGAACTGAGAGACCGACGTGGAGAGTACGGAGAATTTTGTAGAACTGGGGGACACGCCACCTCGGGACTAGCTTATATACCCCCACTCCTCGACATGCCTAAAGATTATAAATAGATTACTATTGGCTAATAAAACGCGCCAACATTAGCGTCTATTTTAATATCCAATGAAAACCACAAATACATATGCTTTAGGAAATGTTCTAGAAGCTTCTATCGAAACCGCGCGAAACATTACGTAACTTCCTTGTTCCCGGTAATGATAAACAACTCACCCCATCGCTGCATTCTTGCGCCATTACTAACAGTTTCAGTAAAGCCTTATATTATTATTTACCAATAATAATTACAATTAATAAACCTCTGAAATCAATGTCACATAAAAGTACATATTCATATTACAATCAATATTTACATTTAAGTAATTTGTGATACAAATTACCGTATCACGTTATCAGAAAGGCGCGGATGAAACCATACAACATTTTTAAAACTACTTTTAAAGGCTTTATTTGCCAAATTTATGAAAGGAGATGCTGAAACTGGCCACCGTCGTCCATACATTTTTGGCACCTCTTTAGAACTCACCATAGTTCATGCTGAGAAATACCTGGCGGATATTTTGTTGTAATTCTTCCAGGGTGTATGGGTTTGTCTTGTACACTTTATGTTTTAAGTTACCCCGGAGGGGTATTTTATGAACAATATTACCGGATGTGCAGTGTTTTTCCACGGGGCATGTGAAAATATGATAAAAACATGATAACGCACTGCTGCTATAAACAAAGTCATGCTGTTTTGCTGTGCAGTGTGAAGTGCAGTTTTGAGTTGACGGTGATGTGATGTAGTTCAGTTATTACGAGTTATTTGTTATTTTGTTCTGTACTTAGTCACAAAGTGTATTATGACTCAGTATATGTGTTCTACTGCACAGCGTGTATTTATTTATGATTCGTATGAGTTAATTCGGTCAGCTCGCCAATTGAAAGTACGATTTGGAGAAAAATTTCCAGTTGTAAAAGTTCCAGGCCGTACAACAATCCATGAACTTTACAATAAATTTCAGGCCAGGGGAAGTGTTCAAGCTAAGAAATCTAAAAATGGCGTTCAGTTCTTACCGAAGAAACATTAGACGACATCGGTCATCGTTTGGAAAATTCCCCCCAAAAATTCCATGATGAATAGTTTCCTAAAAGAGTGCCAAAAATGTATGGACAACGATGGTGGTCAGTTTCATCATTTCCTTTCGTAAAGTTGCTAAGTAAAGCCTTTAAAAGTAGTTTTAAAAATATTGTATGGTTTCATCCGCGCCTTTCTATGATAGCAGCAGACGGCAATGAGCGCCAAGGACAGGAAAAACACTGCACAGGCGGTTCAGAGTCTTTTGGCTCACCCTGTATTATTAGCAATTCTACAGTGAATGGGTTCTGGCAAAAATGGGCTAGCTATAATTTTTCTTAAAAGTGAGTTATGTCATAAAGTGAATATTATCTTCAGTGAAGTGGACTAGTATCAAGGAAGCCTGTATAAGGAGATACAAAGGTTGTAATCTTATGCCATTTTGTTTTGTAATCATAAGTTAATGGAAAACATTTTCTTTATACAGGAGGTTATGAAAATGTCCTTGTTTTATAAGGCAGGTTAGAAAACCTTATACCTTTGTGTGATAGAGGCTGTAGGTGGTAAGTGTTTTCTGCAAAGTTAATATATTCTCTGTTATAACCACATGATAACCTACTTTTGTGAGCATCCATTCAATTCTTTTACCCAAGGTAATAAGTTGTAAGACGTATGTTTCTAAATAAAGTATTCATTCTACAGTAGAAAATAAGTACAATAATTTTGCATACAATTCCAGTTTAATGAAAATACAAATAAGGTAAAGAATGAAAGTAGAGATGGGTGGAATGGTTAGGAGGAATGCTACACATATATTCAACAAAACAGAAATGAGTTTCTGAACTCTGCCACCAGGTTGTTTTAGGTAGTTGCATTACAATGCAAACAAATTTATGAATTTCATTCTGTTGGACTTATCCAGCATTGATGCATTGCCTCCTTTTTTACACAGAGTTGAAAGTCTATTCATTCAATATGTTGTCTCTAGTGATGCCTGTAATGAATTGTCCTTTGAGAAAAGTGCTGAAGCCCAATTTCAGTGCGTACCACAGCATTATGTTACCTATACATTTAATTTAAAATTATGAATTACTGTGACTGGTGCATGAAGCCAGTACATTATAACAGCCATATTAGGCACTGTTCATTCTCGATAGCATGGTAGTAGTAGTATTCTGTCCAGAAATAGCATTCTTGGTCCATTTTCCTTGCCAGTATAACAATCAATATATAGTTATGTAGTATATATAAAATTGCTGTTATGCAGTTTATTTCAAATAATTTAAAATACTTAAGTATCAGATATTCTTTTCAGCTGACACAGCTCGACTTATTGCACAACTTGCAAATATGGAAGGCAGATGTGGCAGAATCATTAATGATTTACCTAAAGGATCACTAATTCTGGAGTCCGTAAGTACTTTATATATTATAAGTAAGCAGGAACATAGCCTTTTTCATACAAAAAGAAGCAGGAAAGAAGTAAAATAAATAGTGAAGAGTAAACGTGAGACTTGGTGATTCTAATTAACCTATACAGACAAAGTAGTCAGATCCAGTCAGAAAAGGGGAACTACTTGCTCCCACCTGTTGTTTCTAGACATAGAGTTACAAATTGCTTCTTTTTTTTTTTTTGTCCTGGCCAAGAGTAGGCCTGTGTTGGAAAGTTGAATCAGATTTGAAAAATTCACTACCCCTCTGAATGTTATTGAATGCAGTATACCTTAAAAGCAATGTGAAGTGCTGGAAAAGTGAATCAGATTTCAAATCTCCAACATATCATGCTGTTCTAATAGCTGAAATAATTTGCAGTTTGACACCTTTTATGCTATTACAGATGTCAATACTGTGGTTTTGAATGAGAAAAGAAGAGAAGAGCTGATACTACCCTGTTTAATATGAACACATGCAGCTTTATTAGTGTAGTATTATATTTGAAGATGGAAATATTTACAATTAAACACATTAACTTGTATATCCAGCTAAAAGAGGAAACCTTATTTTACTTACATTCTACATGTTTATAGTGCATATAAAAATATTCTATCAGTCATATTGAAATTATTTCCTAAATCCAAAAATGCAGGTGGGCATATTTTACAGCTTGCAATTAAATTTATTTTGCTTATTAAAAGGAAAAGCAAACCTAAAACTTCCTTCAGCTTAAAAACATTGCGCTCTTCCTGAAATTCACGTTTTAATTACATAGGGTAGATAAAATTTAGGTTGTGAGAATATTGCTTCATGGATATGTTTCTCTTCTTCTACTTTACAGTTATTTTTTATGAATAAATAAACCAAATGTTAATGTTAAAATATTGCAAAAATCTTAATTTTTCAAATATGAAGGTAGACCTTGCATGGCTAGTGATCAAATGAAACTCATCTGGGCCCATTTATGAATACAAGCCAATTTAAAGATTACAAACACTAAGAGAAGGAGCAATATTTAAGGAATAAAAATGAACCAGTGCCTTAGGAGATGTCACCCTGGGCATTAAGACATGCATCATACTGCTCCACCAAGTGTCTAATACTGTCTGAAAATAATTGTGGTTGCGGCACAAACCATTAGTGCATCACAGCTTTGACTTCATCATCATTGTGAAATCGTTGTATAACAGAAATATTTTTGAGAAGTCCAACCAAATGAAGGTAGCAATAGTCAGGGGTGTAGAGTGAGTAATCAAGAACTTTCCATTCTTTATTTGCCAATGCTTCATGCATGATCCTTTCAGTGTGTAAATTTGCATAATCATTTTAAATACATATTCCCTTAATGGTATTCATGCAATGAATTCTAGTAAAATCTAACAGCTCTTGGCTAACAAATATTGAATGACAGCATGTTGATTCACTATGGGTAATTTCAAGATACAGGCTTGCTGCACAGCCAAATGATGCAAACCTATTGCACTTCTTACTGGAGTATGATGATCTCTCTCGCCACTCCTTATTATAGCTAATTGGAGTATTGGGGCCCAGATTGGATTCAGTTGATCATACCTAATGGGAGTAGTTGATGTGTCTTTTGATGCAAACCTATTGCACTTCTTACTGGAGTATGATGATCTCTCTCACCACTCCTTATTATAGCTAATTGGAGTATTGGGGCCCAGATTGGATTCAGTTGATCATACCTAATGGGAGTAGTTGATGTGTCTTTTGATGCAAACCTATTGCACTTCTTACTGGAGTATGATGAGGTTCAAGGTTCAAGGTTTATTTATTAGTGATAAAGTCCCTGGGGCCAGTACATGAGACCTGGCTTACAGGTGAAATTTAACATCGTTATAATTTTCTAGGTTCCTATGGCTTAGTCTTTGGTTAATGAGTATGATCTCTCTCACCACTCCTTATTATAGCTAATTGGAGTATTGGGGCCCAGATTGGATTCAGTTGATCATACCTAATGGGAGTAGTTGATGTGTCTTTTGATGCAAACCTATTGCACTTCTTACTGGAGTATGATGATCTCTCTCACCACTCCTTATTATAGCTAATTGGAGTATTGGGGCCCAGATTGGATTCAGTTGATCATACCTAATGGGAGTAGTTGATGTGTCTTTTGATGCAAACCTATTGCACTTCTTACTGGAGTATGATGATCTCTCTCACCACTCCTTATTATAGCTAATTGGAGTATTGGGTCCCAGATTGGATTCAGTTGATCATACCTAATGGGAGTAGTTGATGTGTCTTTTGATGCAAACCTATTGCACTTCTTACTGGAGTATGATGATCTCTCTCACCACTCCTTATTATAGCTAATTGGAGTATTGGGGCCCAGATTGGATTCAGTTGATCATACCTAATGGGAGTAGTTGATGTGTCTTTTGATGCAAACCTATTGCACTTCTTACTGGAGTATGATGATCTCTCTCGCCACTCCTTATTATAGCTAATTGGAGTATTGGGGCCCAGATTGGATTCAGTTGATCATACCTAATGGGAGTAGTTGATGTGTCTTTTATACCAAAACAACTTAGAGTATTTGAGGACTAAGAAATAAAGTGTAAGTAAAACTTTAAGTAGTGAAAAACTCTTTTCTAGCGCTTGCAGTACTACCACAGTTTACCAGCAGTAAACCTAGCACTGGCCTTAAAACTTTGTACATCATTTTTCAACATAATGGAGTTTATTAAGAGGTTAGTATTGCAAACTTGCTTGTAATGCTATTGTATGAGGTAGATTACTACCATAGTTTTAAGAAAAAAAATTCTAATAAACTTTAGTCGTTAAGCTTTTTCTGGCCGAAAAGATTAATTTCTGGGTAAACTTTCATGTGAGTTTTTTTAATGTGTGTGAATACATTCAAGTTAAAATTAATTGGCTAAATAAATAAATTTTAACTGTTAATGTCCATTGAATTGTTTTTTTTAACTTAAAGCATTTGAACATAAATTACATTGAAATATTTTGTATAAATCATTATGGGCTTCAAAATTAGATTTAGCATCACTGAACAAACTTATTAACACATAAAATGGAATAGAATAATGCAGCCCAAAGTGCACATAGTACACCATTTTTGCAACTATTCTTGATTGTGGCGTTTGGAATTAACTTAATATTGGAACTTCCATCAACCTAGCTTGTCTAGCTGCCCATGCACATCATTTTTCTTCATTCCTTTCTTCTGCTTTTTTAAGTTTTCATTGCTGTATTACACATTAACCATCTTCTATTTAGATGATGGTAACATTAAGCTTTTAATGCTGTCTTCTCAAATTAAACTTTTGATTTTACTGTTGGTAATACAGAATTGCACAACTTATACAGTAGCATTACCATTTTCCAAAAATAACAACACATTCTCCAAATACCAATTATTATTGTATTGAATAAAATTGTCATCAAAATGCTCAACATATATTTTTTGTTTACATCATACAAATTTTATATCAAATAGTCACAACTTTTAACTACAACTAGCATTTCACAGGTATCTCATATATACCCCTATAAAAAGTGATTCTGTTATATACCTGACATTAATCGTGATAGATACTGGCCTAGAAATGGTTTCAAATAGGCAACACCAACTTGGCTATATGCAATTTGCATAAATGACACTCAGCTGTTTATACGATAAGTCAAGTTTTGTTAGTAATAAACGTATGCAAAAAAAGAAGAATCACTCATTTTCAGTTAGTAAACTTTTATTTATTTATTTGTCCCTTATAATCATACAGAGCACATAATATGCAATGACATGGTATACATCAAACCTGAAGTATAATTTATACTGAATGAGTTACACAAAGACAACATTTCAATTGATCAAACAATAAAACTAAAACAGATTTATACAAGTAAACTATGGTTAAATTTGCTATAAACAATCAGTTTACTAAGATCAACATGTAGAATAGATAATTCAAATAAAGACTGATTCATTTGTAATAAAATTGCAGTAATATTCTGCAAAATATTTTCATAGCTTTAATTCATACTTAATCATCTAAACTAAAACAAATATGAAATCGTAATGATTGGTTAAACAAATTACAGGTATTTATTGACTTATAATAAAGGTAAAAATACATTTATTATTGATTTAGTGTTTAACCCGTCATTTGTTGCTAACATTGTTGTGACACGGTTTGTCGCGCCATGAGCATTTCGCTCACGGTAATAAATACATGTAACAAGAGATAACTTTATGTCAATAACACAATTTAATAACACGTAAATTATAATTTTTCTAAATCTACTACAAATGACATTTTTTTTGAAGTGATCACAAAATATTTTGTCTTCACAAAAAAAGTAAAGGATATTAATTTGCGGTTGACTAAATTTACTATATGTAGGTATTTATAAGAAATTCAAATCCAATGTCTTCCTTGACAAAATTATGAGTTTAGTGTTTGTTAAATATGGTTCTATATGCAATACCTAAATATAGCACAAATTCAATATACTCCTAAAAACAAATTATGGTGAAGGTGGTGGCAACACTGGCAGCTCAAGGCACTTATCACAGGTAATTCTTGTGTGTTCGTTGCACAAATATTTGTTACATTTACAACAGCTTTTCTTGGTTTTTCTGTTCTTTCACCAAGAGCACAGTGAACATACACCAGGAGTTGTCACAGTAGTTGCAGTTTCTGCATTCTCCTCTTAATTACCAACAATTTTCTTCATTGAGACTCGCAAGTTGTCTGACAAATTTGAAATAGATAGACATACTGACATTAGACGTTTTATTAGTTCTAGAGCCAAATGTTTCAAAAATATTCAACACGCTAATTTCTTCTCTGTATTAGTGAAATTATCTGAGAATTTATTGCACCAATGTTCAACAGCCAAAAAATACCGTCATTGGCCACCTACAGGTAATTCTAGATACTGAATATTGAGATATCAGTTCATCAACAATATTGACTCCACCTTTTGTTTTGTTGTAGAAGGCAATTATGTGCAGTTTGTTTTGGTCGCCAGTTTCCTCATCGATTTCGTCACCAGAATGTAGAGATGAAAGAAGCAGCACATTTTTGTTTCTTTTAGGCACATATGACACTAGAACCCCCGTTTTGAGGAAACCAAACATACAACTATAAACTGGCCTCTCTTTAGTATTTACAAAAATGGGTGGAATTTCTTTTTTATTCTTCTTTAGTGTTCCGACCACAGTAGTTTTCTTCTGTAGCAACTCCAAGGCTAGCGGAACAGATGTAAAATAATTATCCATGGTAATGTTTCTTCTGCTATTCAAAATGGGTGCTGCTACTGTATTCATAACACTAGGTGCTTTATTATCGGTCTGGTATGGACCTTCGGGTTGCTTCCCTGGATAGATTTATAGATTTCAAACGTAATATGTTTCAGAATCTACCAATGCATAAAGTTTAATTCCTTATTTTGATGGTTTTGTTGGAATGTACTGGCGGAATTTACATCTTCCTCGGAAAGCAGGTAGCATTTCATCAAGTGTTGCGTTTTCTCCTAATTCATAATTATTCATGCATCTGACGACAAATTCCTCAAATATTCTTCTAATGGGTGCCAGATTATCGATTTTCTTTCTATCAGCTCTATTGTTGATGTCATCGAATCGTAGAGCCTCGAGAAGAATATAGAACCTGCGACTTGACATCACGGCACGAAAACATTCAGGAGGTGTGCAATCATCAGCCCAAAGCTCTTGGATGTTGATATGAGCAGCCTTTTTCAAGCCTGCCATGTATAGAATACCAATTAGAGCAGTTAATTCGTGTGGAGTTGTATCAGGACAGTCCCTCAGTCGTGCATATTTAGTATGCATTTTTTGGAGATATATGTTAGTACAGTTTGTAATATGTAAAATTGTCTCTTCAGGAAAGAATAAATTCCATGCATCTGCAACTGAAGTTGCATTTTTTGCCTCTCCTTTACAGCCTCGATGTGTTCTAACTATATTATGTCTAGGGCTTTGAACATTGGGGCATAGTGGATGCATGGACCATACTGTTATTTTATCTTTTCCGATATATGAGAGACCTGTTGGCTGAAAACACTTTCGGTTTCTGATTCATCTCCTGCAGATTGTTTTGAATCAGTTATATGATCACTATGTTCAGAGGGCGCATCAGATTCACATTCATCTAATCTTTCTTCCTGGTTCAAATCACCGCTGTCTAGGCCAACAGAAGTACTTTTCACTCAACCATGCAGGGATGCCTAAAGTATAATAATAATAATAATAATAATAATAATAATAATTAATAATAATAATAATATAAAAAAATAAGAAGTAGTTAAAAATCATGTTAGAAAATGTTTCAGTATTGATTATGACATCTAATGTTGGCCTAAATTCGATTCTCAACAGCAGTCTTCAAACCCGTGTCGAAAGAAACGTTAAAAATATGGTAATTACATACACATTTATTATAACAAAAAGTAAAAATAAACATACCTTGAGAATCCCTTCCATCCTGTTGTAAGGCTAGCAGAAGAATTTTTTTTTTTTTTGCTAGACTCATTGTAAAAACCTAACTGAATATCAATGAAAACAATACAAATGAAGGAATATTTTTAACGAACACAAAATAGGGCTTCTACATTTCAACTTCAAGCCAGGATGATTGCGGACTGCACAACAATTGAATAGCACAGTTTGTGCTTGATGAGCAAACCGCTCACAGCTGTGCCGCAGGTGGACAAAGATTGCATAAACCATTGTCAATGTGATTGTTGTTAAATCTAACTTGAACAACTGCTTCAGGAAAGTTTAAAAGTCAGCTAGATTGAACGAGAAGATTTTATCAACAGTCATTACCGTAGAAAAAAAAATCAAAAGTGTGAGCAAAATGCTCATTTAGCGACAAATGACGGGTTAAAAAACTTACAAACTTACAAAAACGAATATTTCTGAAACTGCAACAAAAAGGTTATTTGACATCAATTGTATATTTTAATAGCATATATTCTTCCTGCAGGAAAAATCAGGTGTTGTTAAGATATACTGTTTGTTTTTTGTGGAATTAGTCATTTTAAATATTCAATGTTGTATGATAGCTTTTCCACAATTTAGGCACTGCACTTTGAAATATTAAGTAGACTTTGCAGTATGCTACAACATTTTAAGGATTTTACTATGGTGTGCATTTAGTTTGATTCAAAACACGTAATATGAGCAAAAATATAAAGAATCATGCCAACCTTGATAAGTTTAGAATCTTTATAAGCTACAAATATTAGATATTTTATAATGATGGTGATAGTCATTGCTATCCACTTTTATGTGACATTGCCTGTGCAAGTTCATCATCACTGTCGCTTACAATGTGCTCATTGTTATCACTGTCCCTATCACTGGTAAAACTATCATCTGATGCCATATTCACAATAATGTTATCTATAACATCGGACACAAACTTTTCCAATATTTAGCCTCTGTTTCCTCCACTTTCTTACAAAACTCTATCCAGTCTGCTTCCATTACTGCTTCAATGACCTCCTGTGTATTTCTTGCAGTTTCTGCAAACTCAGGTTTCTTCAGCATTGCAGATCCTCACATGATCTTTTCTCTGAGCCCAAGCAAACTCAACCAGGTTTAGGTTGCACATGTAATGGGTAGCCTTACTGGTGTGTGGCTAAACTCACTAGAAACTTATATATTCTGAAGTCCTTTTTGTTTGGACGATGGACTTCAACATAGGGTAGTCAATCTCCTTTCCTCATTTCTTTGCTGCAGTTAATGCCATGTTTCTGCAAGAAACTCACTATCTCTTTTGTAATGGAATATTTGGTAGGACACTTCAGATAAGACTGAGTGATAAGGAGAGTTCTCCAAAATTATAACCAAAGAAGGTGGGATATTTGGAATGAGCATTTCTTTGAATCATTTCTCAAAATGTTGATGGTTCATTTGGCCATGGCATTCTCCACCGGTGCTTCGTGCCTTATACTGAAGTTTCGCTCAATTCATAAACCCCTTCTTGTCTCCAGCTTGTAGAAGAATGGGCTAACTCCTGCACTGTAATTTTTGGACACCCCAAAAACATCTTCAAACTGCCAACACTTACTTCTTCATGGTTATACTACTGTCGAGCCAAGTTTCATCTAAATAAATAAGATTTCTGCCAGATTTCCATAAAGTTTTATCATTTATAAGTACTTATGACGCCACTGCTAAATCTTGGGTTTCTCAATCAAAATCTTCCGTTTGCTTCCACATTTTCTCCACTAGAAGCCAATAGTTTTTAAAACCCTTATCAAAGATTTTGAATCCCAAGGAAAATTTATCCTCTCCTTTATTATGGATAAGAGTTTCTTTGCTCTTGTAACTACTTTTTGTGTTATGTAGAATTCCTAAACAACATTCCAGATAACAAATTCATCCACAAACACTTTTGAGTGTCTTTCTGTGCATTTCTTTTTTCTCCCAGTGTTGAAAATACAATGGGACCTCCACTTTGCTCCTGAAGTTGTTTTACCTCCCTTCTGATCTTTAGGATGAAATGTTCTGATTTTCCACAATAGTCTGCTGCCCTCTTTGTTGCCTGCCTCAGTGGAAACCTTAAGGAATTCTGCCTGGATTCCTCATCACATGTTTGTGTGATATTCCAAATCGACGAGCCACGCTGATTACAAGACTTCACTTGTGAATCCTCTTCTCTAATGTACCATTGGCATTTTACATGATGCACTTGGAACACTTACAGCAGAATGCTCAGCAGTGACAGCACCCTGGACGGTGTAATGTGTAGGGAACAATAACATACTGCTACCCAAGCCTTACATACATCACCAGTTCCCCACGCTTAACTGTCTTCCCTGCACCCCACAAATATGGAGCTGGGACCCTTGCAGTATGTGATGCAGCTACGGGCCTCAGTTACTGACAGGTCAGGGGATAAGTACTCTCACCCAGCGTAACTTCCAAAGGTGCTATCAAATGAAAACCAGAATCTTCTGGAAGTTTCCCTTCTCTCCAACTGTAGAACATTCTGGAACTCTATTCACTATTATACAAGCAAGCATTTTCACATGTGAGCCAGTTAGTGAATGCGTTTCTGATGCGACATCAAGTGTGTGACTACAAGTGTGGTTGTGACGTCAGTTATGACCTACAATGAGTGTTGCAGAGTGAGAGATTGGAAGAAGTCTTTGTGTTTGGCTCCCCAGCATGTGACCCATCCAAAGAAGAGGCTACGTTGTGCATATTTCATTATGGCGCTATGTGGCAAAGAAAGTTAAATGATGGTGAAAACCAAGTAAAGTCACAGTGAAAGTTAAGCTACACACACTGCCAAAGAAGAAAGGGATTGACATTTCGCGGGGAGAGAGAGGCGACATTGCTGCTTATCACGACCATGTGGAGAGCGCATTAGAATTGTGTGTACGAAGGCGATTGGGTTGCGCCTGCATTATAGGGTGGGTAGTATTTATATTTGTATATGAAGACAATTATAAAATGATGAATCTACATACATGCAAAGGATAGAACATGCAAGAAAATATCAGTGTAAAGACCTGTGTTAACAAAAGATGCATATCTGTGAAATATTGATACTTATTTTAATGGAAAAATGCCGCTGATTCCCTCACAAAGCATATTATTTCCTGCACTTGTCCTTTAATTGGGATACCTTTACAAAATACAGTTTTATTTGGTTATCGAGTTCGCTCAGTTTTTCACTTGGCTTGCTGCCTTTGTCACTATTTTTTGCATATTGTTAAATATCCGGCGGCGCCGTGGCCGAGTGGTTAGACCGCTTGCCTCTCACCGAGGCAGCCCAGGTTCAATCCCAGGGACCTGCATGTGGGATTTGTGGTGGACAAAGCGGCGTCTGGGTGGGTTTTCTCCGGGTTCTCCGGTTTCCCCCGCCATTCATTCCACCAACTGCTCCATCATCACCTTTCCTTTCATCCATTTCACCAACATTTCGTTTCATCTACTTCCTTCATCCCATACCAGGCATTGGGCTGATCACCCATCCTGGATGCTCTGTCTGATCCATGAGTGTCTGCTCCTCGACGGGCCTCTGACCCCAGGCACCCGCTTGTAAGTCCTGGGGGGTGTAAGTCCTACATAAGAGGAGGGTAAACAGATAATGAATGAATGTTAAATATCCATTAAAAGTGTTAACACAATTGCAAATGCTCAAACACATGCACAGATACATGAACTCAAACACATGTAAACAGAAAATAACCGTACAAATAGGATGATGCAAAATAACTTTTCAGTACACAGGCAATCTCTAAACTGATGGAAATGCATTAAGCTGTGGCTAAAGGAAGCATTGCTTATAACTGCAGCAACAGCAGAAGATAAGATGTGCAGTTCATATTACTGCAACTGCAATGGTCGCTCACCAGACACATCATGCTAATCACTGTTACAATATCGGCAACAAGGCTTTTGCATCTATCATTGCTATAGAAACATCTTAGTTCTAATCAATCCTTCTAATCATTGGTATGATGACCACTATGATGTATCCATCCCCTCCCATTGATTTAAAGCTTTCCGCCATGTGGTTAGTAACTGCCAGTCCCTTTCTTGATTGGTGCCGACTATAGAACACATTAGTGAAGTGTCAGTGAGAACTTAATGAAGTGACAGTTAGGACAAAGTCACCTTATGTAATATCATGGCTCCATAGAATTGTCCACTTACTTTTAAACAGTTTCAGTGTTTATATCACAACAGTGGTACTTAATTAGAACCTTAGATCCATTTCAAGCAAATATTTAGCATGATAAACAGAAATTAGAAAAGTAAGTTTTTATATGGATTATTTGTTTAATAGATATGAAAGTATGTAGATGCCAGTAAGAAGAGAAAACCATGTGACTTTCACATCACCTATTTTTATTTTCTTTGGCATTGCCAGTTGCTATAACATCTGTTTCTGCTCCTAACCTTTGTTCTTTGTGTAATTTAATATATTTTTCTCTCCTTGCAGATGTGTATCTGTGAATGAAATACAGAAAGTGACAGGACTGAGTAGAGAAAAAGCTGCAAAAATTTATTTAGCCCTCCACCATGCTGCAGATAATACCAGAGCAGAGAAATAGAAACACAGCACGCTCTCTAATTATTTGTCTGTATTTAAATGTTACGATATATAAAGTGTAAATTACTTTAATTTTTTTGATAATATATGAAAAAATATGCTATTTTACAATATTTTGTCCATTTTAGCCATTATTTTTATACTTTTGCTTTCTCTCGGTTTTTTTTTTTTTTTATGGTGTAAATAATTATGTGAAATAAAGCTTCTATATGAATGTTTACCAAAAATTTGGTTAAGTACACATCATTTCTAGTCTTTTTGATTGGTGGAAAGCAGTGCAGAACTTTCTGTTTAAGGTAAGTCTGGAAGGAGTGGTATAGTTAAAGGCAGCGGTGGTGTTATTTGCAATTCAGGTTAACAAGGTTGGGAAATTAATCATTATGTTAAGTTTCAAGTGCTGTGTTTTACTTTGTAAATAATGTCTTAATGCATGGTTAAGAAATTGTTATGGGTATTTTAGGAAATAATCCCCCCCCCCCCAAAAAAAATTGCAGAATTTTAAAGGGCTTTCTCACTACTAGCTCTTAATACTGTACCAGTTTCATCCAAATTAAAATACATTGATGATTTTCTTCTTTAACCAAAACTTTTCTGTAATTTTTATTTTACATAAATAACCAATGGTTACTTGAAATGAACTACCCTGAAGCTAAAAGTTATGTTTTTAAAATTTGTGTTTGTTAGCTTTTCACTCAAGAATAGCTGAACTGATTACTATGAAGCTTGATGTATAACTTACTTCGGTAGCAATTATAGCAATTAAAGAATACACTATATAGCATATTAATTATTACCCCCAAACGAGGATTATAATGAGATACAAAATTAAAATATTTCAATTATTATTGAGTTTTGTGAAATATATTACATAAAATTTGATAAGCACAACTTTTCTGTCCACTTGTATCATTTACTACATTTTTATATTAACATTAATGTTAACTTTTGGTTGGTTATTATTGGGGTGCACAAGCCAATTGTTTGATCAGTTCTATTGTTTTTTTGGTTTCCATCGGGAACAATAATATATTAAAAGGCATAAGGTTCTTGCTTTTCATGCTGCTGAAAGAGAGAGAAAATCTCCACTAAACAATATGCTAAAGATTGATAAATTTTTTTGGAATATTGTCTTATTAATTACTCTTAATGTTGTACCAACTTCAACCACTAACAAACTTTTTTCATACTTGTAACATAGAAAATGTTAATTCCATGTACATTGTGGTTTGCACGAAATAGTAAATTTTTACAAGACACTGGCTCACAAGCTAGTCTTAATGTTGTACCAAATTTGAAATGCATCCAAAATGTTTTTCAAACTCTTAAAAATAAAATTTTAGCTCTTATGCTTACTTTTGTGACTTTTCAACCAAATTTGAAATAGATGAATAAATTTTTTTCAAAATCCTATATAAAATGACAGCTTTATATGCTGCAGTTTGTGAGTGGATAAACCGGTCCTAATAGGTGTTCCACAATAGCAACCATACCTAAAACTGAGTCAGGAAGAGCTACTATAACATCACTTTTATACAACTTACAGAATGCTTAGACAGTCAATTGACCTATTTTCATACTGTTATTCTAGGAGCTATGTGGTCAGGTCAGCTGAATATTTGGTTGCCATTCGTTAATGATTTGATGAATCCCTTAATGACCAAATTGAGTATTCTAGAATTCAATGGTCCTCATGCTTTCAGATTAAAATCTTTTCCAAAGTTCAGTGTTCATTGCCTGTTATTCTTTTGTGGAGTGCCAGAGTACAACAATTTTGTACTCTTCTATCCATTAATGCTCTATTACAATTGAGTTTTACTTTCTCTACCATGTGCCTAGTATTCCATTCAAGAATTCCATATTGAGTATTTACCAGAAATACATGTTTTGAGCACCCGGAATTCAAAAGAAGCATTTTTTAGAAAAAGGTAAAAAGTATGCATGTGTCTGTGAACAGCATAACTCAAAAACAAAAACTGGATAAATGCCAAACTTGGTATTTCATATTCATATATTTCATCCTGAAGTTCATGTATACATGACATGGAATCGTCAAGGTTTACAATACAATAACAAAGTTAATACAATACAAATAACAGAAAAAGGCTTACAAACATTTCCTAGATAGAAATGTTACAAATTTATAAACACCTACTCCCCCTCTCTCCTCTCTCTCATACATTCACACACTGTAGCAAGTATTTACAATATACAAATTTATCTATTTACATATTCCAAAACCAAATAAAATGCAGGTACTAATAAGTATGATTTAAGCTTTTTTTTGAACAGATTTACATTTTCTATATTCTTTATGCTAGGGGGTAACCTGTTGAATAAGTTTATTCTATTATGATAAGCATTGTTTTCTGCTAACTTTGTTCTACAATATTGGATATGTAAATTTTCTTTCTGCTTTGTACTATGAGAGTGAATCTCTTCGTTATCTGGTAGCTGATGTCTTTTTACCCGGTATGATATATAACTTCTAACATGTACATGCTCACTACAATTATGACCCTTAATTTTTTTTAACCATTCTCTACAAGATGATCTACTAGTTTCTTATAGCTCTCTTTTGTAAACGAAAAGCTTTTTCTGATTCTGCTGAGACCCCCCAGAACAGTATTCCATATCTTATATGAGTACGGATATGCGTATAATACGCACTTCTAAGGACTTGTGCGCTTGTTACCCTTTTCAATGTATTTAATGTGTAGTATCCCTCACTTAGTTTCCTGGTTAGCATATTTATATGAGCCCCTCATTTTAGTTCTTGTGTTATAATTATTCCCAAAAATCTGGTTTCTTCTTGATATTTTTTAATTTTGCTTTCTAGTTTTATTTGCGGCTTTACCATATTTCTATGATGGCTTGCACGAAAGCTCATAGCAACGGTTTTTTTTTGTGTGTTTATTAGCAACCTATTTGCCTTAAACCACAATATCAATTTTAATATATTAGCCCATGCTTTCTCATGTAGATCTGATTCATTATTTGCCTTTATCAGTAGATTCGTATCGTCAGCAAATAACACCACTTCAAACTCCTGAACACACAATGGCAGATCATTTACATAAAGTACAAAATAAGTGGCCCCAATATAGATCGCTGCGGTACCCCCTGTAATAACCTCTGTGTAGATTTGCATCTTTCTATACTGCGATGTTCACTGTTCAGATTGCTGATTTCTACTATTTGTATTCGTTGTTGTGATGAATATGATCTGAACCAAGTATTGGCTATTCCTCTAATACTGTATGCCTCTAATTTACCCAGTAGTATATTATGATCTATCCCATCATACACCTTGGTTAGATCCAAAAATAAACCTATAGATTTCTCTTTCTCTTCTATGGAGTAAATAATTAGGGAGTAAATTGCTGATTTACTGGATTTGCTTTGTCTAAAACCATGCTGTGCCTCTGTAAGAACTTTATTTTTCTCTAAAACATTAACTATTCTAATGTACATTAGCTTTTCCAAAATCTTTGAGAATGCTGATAACTGTTTCTAATTTTTCTGAAAATATACCTGTCTCAAAAGAGGAGTTATAAACATTCATTTATGGTTTTGCTATTTCTTCTATGCAATCCTTGATTACTGAATCAGAAATATCATCTATACCTGCTGATAGCTTGTTTTTCAGCCCCTTTGCTTAATTATTAGTTCCTTTTCATTTATGGGTTTAATAAATACTGAATTCATACATTCCTTAACGTTACTGTTTTCCATTATTGGATTAACTCCTGCATCATATTTATCACTTACTAATTTTTTGCAATTTCAACAAAATATGTATTAAATAGTTCAGCTATTTGTACTGGATCATTGATTTTTTTACCTTCATGCATCAGTTTGAATTTACTTACACTTGCATTGCTTTTTCTGGTTTGCTTATTAATTACTTGCCACATTGCCTTACTTTCATTTTCTAGCGTTTTTGCATCCCTAATACTTTTTTATATACTTTTTTTTATATTTCTCTATATAATTTAAGGTTTCCCTTGACACATTCCCCTTTTTTTCAATGTGTACAACAACTTTAATCTCTCTGAGGAACTCATATACCTTTATGGTGTTTATTTTTTAGACTAACCTGTTTTAACTTAAATGCTATATTAAAATTGTGGCAGACTGCTTCTATTAGCTTATCAAATTTTGAGTTTACATCCTTTTCTATATAAAGCTCATCCCAACTTTCCCTGCTTAATAGGTATTTAAATAGCTTCAGATTATCCTCATTGAAACATCTTTTACTGCTTTTTATTCTACCTTTACTCTGTGATTGACTTGTTATTTTTAGAATTTGTGCTTGTGATCTGAGATACCTGTTTCCATTATACGAGCTGGCTCATCATAGACCATATTAGTAGCTATCACATCAATAAGTGATTCTGAGTTTTTTGATATTCTGGTTGGAATTTCACTGTTAAATACCCTAAATAAGTTTTCTATTTGCATGCTTTTATGACTATGTTGCATTAAGTTTACATTCCAGTCCCCACATATCACAACATTTTAAAAAAAAAATTTATTAACTTTTCAAGCAGCTCATCTAAATTTGCTATGAATATATTAAAGTCATTGTCCGGTGTCCTGTAGATGCATGCAATTACTGTTTGGAATGTAGTTAGTTCAGTTACAGAGAGTTCAAAATGTTTTTCTACATTAAATAATGCAATTCTTTTACATCTTTAGCTTCCAAACCTATTTGAACAAGAATTCCTGATCCTCCATGCATGCTGTTTTCCCTGACAAATTCCAATGATAGTTTAAAGTTATCTATTTTTACACAATTTACATTTTGACTATTCAGCCAGTGTTCTGTGAGACATAGTACCTCTACATTCTTTGCTTCTGACTCGAGCAGTACCTCTAACTCTGCCTGTTTTATTATTTAAGCTTTGAACGTTTAAGTGGCAGATTTTTAAGTAATGTTTTATACCGTATCACTTGTTTTACATACCTCTGACTGCTTTCTTTTTTCCCCTCCTCTTTTCCTGCTAGAAGCTGCAGCCTGAGCCTTTAGGGGCTCTGTATTAGCTGCTTTACCTTCAGTGTTAGCCATGAATCCACACATTTCATCCTGATGCAGAATATCATTACCACCGCTCTCTACACAACTTCGTCTTTTTTACTGAGACAAGTTATAACTCTATTTAACAACCTATTACACTTACTCACACCCTTTCTGTTCAAATGTAATCCATCACGACTTAAATCATAGTACCTAACTCATGCATTACTATCCACAAAGATACTGTCATTTTCTTTACATATCCATTCCAGCACTGTCATAGCATCTATGTAGCAATTGTCTTCATCCCTGAGGCGTAAAATAGCACTTGCACAGATCCTGGCTTGCGGAAAGAGTTCTTTTGTAGTTTTCTCCAGTTGCGACATTTCTCATGATATCATCAGGCGAACCTGCACTGGGCATGTTGTTTATGCTCGCATGGATGACGATGTCCGGATCATCCCTGTTTTGCCTAGCTTCTTTTCTATGTGCTGTAGCCTGGCTCCTAGGAAACAATAAACCGGGAGTCTTCATTCACATAATCACTCTTGTGTTGCACTAATGAATTACCAATTATTACGGCTGGTCTTTTCTCAAGCATGTGTTCCAGATTGAGGTATTCTCCACCGGCGTGCTTTCTGAAGGTTTCCTTGTTTTGAAATCGCAATATCTTCAACATTGGTTTGTTTCTCCAGCACCTGAAAACTATTATGCAACGGAATTTCATTCTCCCATCACCTCGCTGATTGTACGAGGGCGTATCAAAAATTAACGCAGAATAATTTTTTTACAAAAAAGTTTAATAGTTAAAATAACAACAAAAAAATCACAATTGAACTTACACCTTTTACCTACTTTTCGACATAGTTACCAAGTTTCTCAACACATTTCTCCCATCGTGATACCAGTTTCAATATGCCCTGTTCGTAGAAGTCCATTTCCTTGGAGTATAGCCACCTGCAGACTGCTGATTTCACTTCTGCTTCTGTCGCAAAGCGTTGGCTGGCCAGGAATTTCTTCATGGGACCAAACAGATGAAAGTCTGATGCTGCAAGGTCCGGACTGTATGGTGGATGCTGGAGCACCTTCCAACCAAATTTGGTGATTTTCTGACGAATAGCAGCAGCAACATGGGGGCGAGCATTGTCATGAAGAATTTTGACATCATCAGCATTCATGTTGTGGCGTTTGTCATGAAGGGCACAACGCAACTTCACCAAAGTTTTCATGTAGGCTGCAGCATTCACAGTGGTCCCGTGTTCAACAAAGTCCACTAATACAACACCATGCATATCCCAGAACACCGTCACAAGCACTTTCCTAGCAGATTGAGTCACTTTGAATTTTTTCTTCACTGAGGAACCAGCATGTTTCCACTCCATACATGCCTGCTTGGTTTCGGGCGTGTAGTGGTATGTCCATGATTCATCACCAATTCCTTTCAGAAAGTCACGTCCTACTGTGGTGTACTGCGTTAGGTGATCCAAGCTAGTTATCATTTGCTGGTCCTTGTGGTTGTCTGTCAGGTTCTTAGGCACCCAGCGAGCACTAACTTTACAAATATCAACGTGTCATGAACAATATTGTACACTGCACCATAGGAAATGCTGAACTGTTGCAATAAAATTCGCAGTTGCACACAGCGGTCATTCAAAATTGCTGCCTCAATGCCTCTGACATTCTGCGGGGTTGCAGCCGTTACTGACCTCCCGGAACGTGGCGAATCACTAAGGTTCATATGACACCACCTGGAGAGGTTGCTACGGTCCATACAATCCCCATACATGCCAAGCATGTCCCTGTGAATATCACTCGGTTTATACCCTTTGGCCCACAAATATCTAACCACACCTCTCTGCTCTTCACACGTAGACGACAGTAACATGCGCACCATCTTTGTTGCATAGTTCACGCTTCTCTCGCTAGAGATGCACATGAAACAAAAAATACCTGCTGTAGTGAAAACTTCAAACTATATCTGTGTGAAATTACAACATTCCAGCTGCAATACCAAGCCAGAAAAAAATTATTGTCATGGATATCCAAAATGTTATTTGAATTAAATTGTATTTTAAAGGGATCAAGTGGAAAGACCAACAACAAGATGGAGTGATATGTTTGAGGACAACAGACCGATAGCCCTATACCTTGTGGAAGAAGAGTTCTACATTTTTTGTGTAGTACTTTTTTGTTTATCACTTAATGTTTACCAGCTATACAAAATTCCTTCCAAATAAATTTGGCTTCATATGCTATTACCAGTTTATTTGTCTTATATTTTGTATTTATTGTGCTAAGAGATTTACAATTTGATTGTCTACTGAAATTTGGCCCTGGCCACTCATTCTGTAGACATCCACTACTGTATATCTACATTTTACAATTTCCCATCAATAAATTATCTTGCTCCAGTTTTTCATGTCCCATTTCTACTTGTTTTACACTTGCCACTTTTTAATTACTTTACCATCAAACATTCACCACAGTTTTCCAATCAAAGTTTCATTGAATTAATGATTTCCCACTACCTCTATCCATCGTCTATATTATAAGTTACACTACCTCTTACTTATCTCTATCCACTGTCCAAAGCCATTTATTTTTGACTTTGCACAAAAACTTCCAATACTCCTAGCGTCTTTGCACATCATTTCGATTATAATTGCATTTCCATCCCCCTTCAACCACTTCTTTTTAATAAATTCTCTTCTTCAATTTTCCTTGACACTTAAATATTATGTGTTCAATGTCTTCATTACCACCACTTATCAAACATTGGTTTTGAGGAATACCCTGTCTTAACCCTTTTAGCCTCCATGCTCCAGTTCTTCATGCAATAGATTCTCTCTGCTTTATTTACTATATATATTTTTCCCTACCCCATGTATTTTTCATTGGCATATAACAAACCAATGAGCTCTTTTCGGCAATCTCACTAAAAATGTTTTGTATTTCTATATCTTCCAGTCTTTTCCTTGACTTGTTCCAAAAATATTTTACATTATTTTCTCTCCTCCATGTATCTCCTAACCCATTTTTCTCCAAAATGTTCCTTAAATTACTTACCCATCCACCATTCTTTAAACTATTCTCTTGATATTCTATACATTGTCTTAACACCTTACTTTTTCCTAAATTTAAAATTCTAAACCAAAATTTCAAAGCTCTTTCCATTATCTTCCCCTTAGTCACCATCCTGCCCATCTCTAATTGCACTACCTGTCTTACAATTGCATTCGGTAACCCTGGTATTTCCCTACAAAACATCCTGTACACCTCATCTATACTTTCCCATGCTCTATCTAATCCCCATATTTCTATACCATACATCATTTTTGCCTCCACAACCATCTCATAAACTTTCTCCAGCCATTTAACATTTATATTGGGTAGTCTATATTTGCAGCTTCTAATTGCTGCCGTCGTCCCTTTACCCTTTGCCAATGCAAACTTCTTTTGTTTCTCCCATTTATTACCTCCATCTATTTTTACTCCTAAATAAATACAGCCACGCACCACCCTGTAATCTTTATTCTCTCTTTCCCACTTTTCATATTTGCTTAGTTTTCCATCCTTTTTAAATATCACAATCTGTGTCTTCTTTTGGTTCATTTTTAACCTCCATTCTTTACAATATACGTCAATTGCTTGTAATGATTGTTTTAAACCACTTACTGTAATAGATCCTGCCACTAGATCATCTGCAAAAAGAAGTCCTGGAATTTGAATGTTATTAATTACTGGCACACAGTTATTATTCTTTCCAATTTCTAGTAAGGCATCATCTATGTATAAATTTAATAAAACTGGGCTTAGCTTACATCCTTGCCTGAGGCCTTTCTTTTGTTGAATTTTTGTTGTTTCACAGCCTGTCTCCACCCTTACACAGAAAGTGTTCTCAAAATACAATGCTTTAAGATTATTCACCAACTGCTGACTTACTCCCTTACACACTAATTTATGCCACAGAAGTTGTAACTCACTTCGGTCATAAGCTTTCTCTAAGTCTACAAAAGCCATGTACAATTTACCCCTTTTTTCTTTTAAATATTTGTCTGCTAATGTCTTTATAATAAATAAATAATCAGTTGTTCTCCTTCCCTTGTGAAAGCCCATCTGGAATTCCGAAAGGATATTTATTGTTCAACCCAAATTTGTAGTCTAGCCGCCAAGATGCTTGCAAAAAGTTTTCCTATATTAGATAGTAATGCAATACCTCTGTAGTCAGGTTTGTCAACATTACCTTTGCCTTTATATATAGGATGGATGATAGCTTCCCTCCATCGTTTAGGTACATAACCCTTTCTAATAATTACATTAAATAAATCTAATATAATTTTCACTCTTCCTGTCTCAGTACACCACTCGTTAAGAAACTCTGTTGGGATGCCATCAATTCCAGTAGCTGTATTTTTCTTCAGTAACTTAACTTGTTTTATTATTTCCTCATTCCTAATTTCACCATCCAATATCTCTACAAAAACATTCCGTATTTCCATAAATCCTGTAATTCCTATACTCCTGTCTTCCCCATATAATGTTTAAAAATACTCCATCAATTGTCCTGGCTCAATATTGGGTTTCGTTACACATTTATTATAGGTTGACGTAAGAGCCTGCCATACCTTATTAACATTATTTTCATTTAGACATTTTATCAAATTCTTTTCATTACTTTCTCTCCAGTCCCTTTTCTTTTGCTCTAACAATAAATTATGTGAGTTCCTCCCTTGCATATAATTGTCCCTAGATTTTCTATCACCTAATTCCCTCCACCTAACCAGCAATTGTTTTACTTGTCTTTTTGATACCCTACACTCTTCATCAAACCAGCCCTTATCATTTGTGTAAACCCTCTTTTTTATTTTCAATTGTCTTGTAAATATCTTCAACATATGGCATTTTAATCAAAATTCTTAGAGCCATTTCTGAGAAAATAAAAAAAATCAGAAGAATTTTCCATGTATAGGGTAGTTTTGGGCTGGGAGATTTTCTTGAAATTTTCGTGTCGCATCCTTGGAAAATGCTGAACTTAAATGCCAAGTTTGGTATTTATTTGACCGTTAGTTTTTGAGCTAAGCTGTTCATAGACACATACACATGGGCTTTTCTAAAAATGCTTTTTTGGATTGGGCCTTTTTCAAAAAATTTTTGTTTTCGGATTCAGTTTTACTTTCTCTGCCACTTACATAGTAGGTAGAGGAGGTATTACCAAAAATTTGATATCGAAATTTCACCAGAAATACATGTTTTGAGGCCCTTGAATCCCCCCCCAAAAATGCATTTTTAGAAAAATGGCTCCTTTGTATGCGTGTGCGTGCTTGCACTCAAAAATGATAAATACTAAATTTAGTATTTAAGTTCGGTATCTTCCAAAGATGTGACATGAAGATATCAAGAAAATCCCCCAACCATACTACCAGATATTTCAAAAATGATTAACGATTTTTATTAAAATACCATATAAGACACATATTTACAAAACAAATAGAATGCATAATTTGAATTTCTAGGGACTAGCCTGTGACGTCCTCTCCATTTGGAAGAAATTTAATATAATCTTGTATAACTGGTAAACATTAAGCAATAGGTAAAAAGACACTGCACAAAAGATGTAGATCTCTTTAAAACAGAAAATTTATTTCAAATAACTTTTTTGTGGTATCAGCCATTTCTGAGATATCCATTATTAATGGTTCGAATTGTTCAATACTTTGTCACTCGTTTAAAGTTCTAATGATGTTCAGTTGTCTCTTATGATTGCATGAAAACAGTATGGAATTTTAAGGCCAGCATATAGCGACCAGTTCTTAAGTATTTGATGATTGCTATTCCCTTTGTATTTATAACATAATGTGTAATGTAACTATTTCAGCAAAGGTTTTTATCAATTAAAATGAAGTAGCTTTCATGAGAATAGTCTGTATACCCATTAATAAATGATACAAAAAAAGTCATGTGAATGCAATACATTAGTTTTTTTTTAAAGTACTATTGCTGTTTGGTTGTTTCTCACGATATCATGGAAGTAGTATGAAATTCCTAAGCCAGTACATGGCCCAGTGCACACGAGCAAGTTTTCCCCTGTGACATGGCAGTTGGTTTGCCGCAACACTATTTTGTTGGTCACAGCATACCATCGAAGTTGCCCACTCGCCAATATTCTGAATTGTTAAGAAAAGGGTAGTACAAATAATGTGCTTTATATAGTATACTGAGAAAAATATGTAACATAAAATGTGTATGATGTATTGGGGTTCAGAATGTCATTATTGTCCAACTAAACCATGAAGCTTGAAAATTAGTGGAAGACTAAATATTATTCATTGTCAATGCACATAAGGATACCCACCAGTTCAGTCTGCATTCAGAACACAATGGAAAGGAGAAAACATGCAGTGTTTGTTTAGTTAATGTGCAATGCATTTATAAAGAAACAAAAGACAAATAGGAAGTACTGGATTCAACCATTTCTCTCTAGTCGCTTTTTAAAGGGGCATTCACCTCAATGTTCATTGACCTAAGAAATGATGAGGTTAAATTTTTCAGTTACTTCTGAAAGAGTATAAAGTCATTCAATGAGCTTGAGGCAAAAATCAATGATTACCTCAAAGGCAAAGACCCTGTAAGGAGGCTTGCTTTCTCACTCTGGAAATGTTAGCTGTGACATTAAAGTAAGTTTCATAATAGAAATATTTTTTTTTAGTTTTGTAAAACTAATCTTTTTCTTCAAAATGCTACTCATTATAAATGGAAAATAAATTGAAAAGCAATTATACATTGAAAGTAAAATCCAAGTAATGAGCCATGAGAATGTGGCTAATTCAATGGAAACAAATCTGTAGAATCATTTGTATTGTTGCTCTCAGAAGAAGAGAAATTATCTTGAACATTGGTGGATGGCAAAGCTGTTGGTGCCAAATTTGTTTGAGATGCTGATTACATATTATGGTTAGGTGTAGAAGAAAAATAAATAGCATTGTTGAGCAGGAATATAAGGATGCTGAAAAGTTGAATGGTATTACGAGGAGGATGTTGATAGAAGGTGTTCTGATCCTGACACTTCTCAGTAAATTTATTACATCACTTTTAAAACAAGGTCTCTGTACTATAGTTAATATTTTTGTTGTAGGAATCAAAAAAGAATTTGTATCTTCATCAGATTCAGCAGCAGTGACTGAGCCAGGAGCTCACAAATAGTTTATCAAATATGATTCCAAATCCTTTTGATGTTTTGTAGGTAGAGCTTTTGTTATAGGTTGTTTGCATATTTCTACAGGCTGACTCAGACCAAGAAATTGAAAATCAGTCCCTTCTTCTAAGCTTGATTGTGAGGCTACAACAATTCCTTCGCTCAGTTAAAAAAGACATTGAGGATAGTTCCTTCCATGTGAAGGACTGTGACCAGACTTTCCTTTTTTCTAAAGCTCCTTAAACTATCACTGTGATTTTTCCACTTGGCATATACCTGGCACCAATAATAATAATAATAATAATAATAATAATATAACAATAATATTTTGCACTTCCTATCTATATGAAAAAATCATAACTGCTCTGTGCTTGCCTAAATAAAACACTCAGTATAATTTTGGGGCTTTTACTTTTCAAATATTGAGTTGTGGATGTAATCTTTTTACTCCAGAATCGGGCATTCTGCTTTGTGCCAAATAACCAGGAAAGTCTACAAAGTAAATTGGAATGCATTAAGAGAAGAATGTCACTGCAGGTTTTGCAAATCGTGCAATTTCTCAAATTTTATCGATGGCAAGCATGTTAGGTTTGTTAGTGATTTGTCAAATAGATTACAGGTACATAAATAAGAGGCAGGTATTTACATACAATATGAGATATATTTACAATAGTACATAATGAATAATAAAAATAATAATAATAATTTATCTATTGAAAAAAAAACATTCTACATTCTGCTACTTCAAAACATTTATCTTTATAATTTTATAAATTGTCATTCATGTATTCTGTTACTGAATAGTAGGCCTTGTCAATAGTAAACTATTCACTTTTCTGTTAAAATAGTTTGGTATCTTTAATGTGTCTGTTTTTGTCTGCCAGTTTGTTGTAGGCTTTAATTCTGGCATAGAGTGGATTTTTTTCTTATAGTATTAACTTGTGCAGGGTGGTCTTAAGTGATTTTTTATTCTGATTATGTAACTGTTGATTTTGCACATTGTAGAGTTGTTAAAGTTTTCATGTATGTATTTATTTATTCATGTAAGTATTGTGAAGGTAAAGCTAGTATCTTGATTGATCTCCATTTTGAATATGCAATTCCTGTAGGATTGTTTAAGATTACAATCTTTAAGATAACTTGTGAACCAGCCTAATGTCATATTTTTACATCATCGAATTGTTATTTATTTAATAGGATGTCTTGATTCATGTAGTCAAAAGCTTTTGAGTTATCACATAGTTAGGACTGCTGTATGCTGTTTTTCATCCATCATTTGGGAAACATCATTGACGAGATTTATTAATGCCGATATTGTTGAGCACTTTTCTCGAAAGCCATGTTAAGTTATTGAGCTTATTGAAATACTCTAGGTATGAAATGAGTTGCGAATTATTTTTTCAAATCCAATGGAAAATGTCAGAAGGATGGATATTGTCCTGAAATATTGTAAATGTATAATGAGTGGTTCCCTTTATTTTAACTACATGAATTACTTTTCTGTAGTTCTTTTGGCTGTAGCTGAATTCAGACTGCCAATAAAATTCTTGTATGTTGACAGAAGGTCTTATGGAAAATAATGTATTTAATATTACAAGAGGCAGACTACTACTCAGTACTGAACTTCCCAATGTGCCTTATGTCTTTATAGGTTATGAGGCTTTTGAGCTTTCACACTATGTGCTAAGACCATACCTATAATGGAAAATTTCTTGCACACAAAATGCAAGTATATAATCACTGTTTATGCTAAGTCATGCTTGCAGATAAGTTGAAGGCACATATGGAATTCTTCCAGATAAATGGAGAATTTTTCATAGACCACTTAATGTAAGCCTAAATTTTGATATTGTAAAGGCATGCTGTATACTTCTTGACAATGTTTGACATAAAGATGGATACTATTTTGAGGGTACCTTATGTATACAAGGATATGAGAATGTTGAAAATATTGATAGTAATATTCAGGGAGGTAATCTGGCAAACAGGACAGAAATAAATGGGCTGATTATTTTGTGACATTGGTAGATTGCCCTGGCAAGACAGTTTTATTTAATGTGAATTTACTGAACATTACAGTAAATATTAGAAACTTTATATTTTCTAATGAAAAACCAAATGTGTGTGCATAAAAGCCAATATGTGTAATAACTGTAATACATTTGTTATTCTTTTATGCATTTATACAAATATGAGTTTCTTTAATGTTTATCTTATGTTTCACTTAAATATTTTGTGTGTTTATACGGGTATGAGATTGCAATACAGAAATAACAGTTAAAAAGAAATTGAGGTCTTTATATACCTACTGTTAAACTGATACAGTGTTGGGCATAGTTAAGTACTCACCATATATAAAATTTATACATTTTTTGGTTTCATCAAACCGTTTTACATTTAAAAACAAATATAGTATGTTAATATAACAAGGTGTATCCAACGGTATTACACAACAGATTTCTGTTGATGAATAATTTATATACATACATAATGTAAACTTAAAATGCTAAGAGTATGTAAAATATATTATTTAAGATGATGCTACTGGTGTATACATGCAGTTTAAATATCACTAAGCACTTGAAAGACTATGTTAATTGGTTTGTAAATAACAAAGACATGGAAAATAGCAAAATGGCCAAACAAATTAACTATCCTTAAAATGTCAAATGACTAATGCTCGCAACTCTGTGAAAAACTTTGCAGATGCTGAACCATGTAGATTGTTTCTTATTTTTGTCGCGGTATTCCTTGCTCTTGATGTCCCAAATCTCAGGATATTTCTTGATTTCCTAAATGAAAAGTTCAACATCGAATTCTCCAGCCATCACAACCAGCGGGCAAAACGCGCTTGTCTGCACTGACTGATTACAATGTGCAGTTGCTACGCCAGAAGTAACAATGTGTCGCATCAACCAGGCATTGATAGTATCTGCTACTCCAATTTTGAACGCTGTGAGTTCGCCTGCTCATCTACTCTGCTTCATATAATCCTGTGTATTCCTGGGTCAGCATCAAATGTCCACTCAAGTGTTGCAGTGTGAAAGCTTGTTCGTGTGTGCACTGAGCCTATAGTGACTAGCTTTTAAACATCCAGTTCAAATTATAAGGAAAAGTTTCAGTACTGTATTCTAAATGTATGTACATAATCTAGAAAGCTTAAGGGGGGAAGGATGTAAATGGTAAGGACAAATTTTCAATTTTTCCTAATTTGTTATGTTTTGAACAGTCATGATGTATTCCTCACTCTCCGTAAATTTTAACATGACATTCCAACTCTTAATGCATTAAAAAATAAATAAAATAGTGCATTGATACTGCCACACCCACGTTTTAGTCTAAATGAACACTGCTGTTGCATAACTTTATTTTGTACAATGAATCTCTATGAGCAATTCCACTCTTCCACTAGGAGGCTACACAAGTACACAATCTGAAAAGAACATGTTTTATCTGAGATTGTGACTGAAATGGTGAATTTTGTTGAAAGTAGTTGATTTTACTGACTTACCTATTGTACTTCACAGTAGTTATGATAGTCTTTATAATGCCAAGAGCAAATAAGAGTGTATAAAAAGATAAAAATTCATGGAAACCATTTTAAAAAACAGAAACAACTAGTAGTAGACGAACTAACACAACATAACCTATCAGCTTTATCTTCTAAAATTGATTCTGTTCTGCAAGTTTTGAATAATGGTTTATCCAATGAAGATTTCTCAATGTCAAGGCTAAGACTTATAGATCTAAACATATCATGTGTCTGCTAAGTTGCAAAAATACTCAATGTGTCTAAATGATGGAAACAAGGAGTTGGAGTTGTTTCTGAGTTCAAATTTGTGTGTGACAGCTGCAGTTTTTAATTTTCATTCTCTTCATCCAAGAAAGGGCCAGAAGGTACGTATGAAAGTAATTTTAGATCAGCATATGAGGTACTTAGGAAAGGGGAGAGAAGGTGGAAACGTTTTTCTGTGAAATGATGAACATGCCTCCAGTTATTCTAAGATTTGATGCTGTAAATAAATACATCTCCAATATAACATGTGCTGCAATAGATGAACTAGTAAAGGAAAGAGAAGAGACAGAAGAATTAAGTGAAGAGTCCACAGATTTGTTTTTTTCAGTTGATGGTACCTGAATGAAGAGAGGCCATACATCCCGCTTTGGGGTAGCTTCAATAATGTGTGTTGACAGTGGCAAAAGATTGGACATTGCCATTAAATTCAAATATTGCCATGAATATGCAGTGAGAAAATCATTGGGAGCAGCAGCAGAGAAGGAATGGGCTAAAAAACATAAATCACTTTGCAGCAAAAACTATGATGGTTCAAGTGGTGGCATGGAATCAGCAGCTGTTGTCGACATGTTTTGCAGATTTCCAAGTCAATATGGGGTAAGGTACACAAAATATCTTGGGAATGGTGACTCTTCATCGTAAAAGCATGTCTTGGATGCAAATCCTTATGACTATCCAATTGGAAAGCTGGAATGTATTGGACACATTCAGAAAAGGGCTGGTGGAAAACTTCATCGATAAGGAGAAAAAGGGTGCTCTCTTGGAGGATGGAAAAAGTTTAGCAGGTAGAGGAAGGCTAACTGCAAAGGAAATAGATTCTCTGCAGGTTTACCATAGAAAAGCCATAAGAGAAAATAATTCCAGTGTAGAGAATATGAAGAAAGCAATTTAGGCCATTTACATTCACAAACTGTCAACCAACCAGAAACTTATGCACCAGTTGTGCCCCAAGAAGGAAGGTGCAGGTACAATATTGACAGCAGCAGCTATACATACAAGTATTCACTCCCAGAGACAGTGTTAAATGAAATAAAGCCAACATTTACAGCTCTGTCACATCCTGAACTTTTACAAAAATGTGTGCATGGTTAAACCCAGAATAATAATGAAAGTTTTAACAATTTAGGGTGGATTAGGTGTCCTAAAACCATGTTTTGTGGTCTAAAAGTGCTGAATATTGCTGTGTATGATGCTGTGGTATATTATAATGAAGGAAATAATGGGAGAATTAAAGTTTTAAACAAAGCTGGACTGGAACCTGGAGTGTACATGATAAAAACATTTAATACATGGATTGGAAAGAGATAGTAAAAGCAGAGTCAAATCTCTTGAAACTGCACTAGGAAGCAAGGCAGAAGAAGAGGACCCAAAAAAGAATCATGAGGATGATGAATATGCTATGGTGGTCACTGAGCACTTCTAACTTTTGATCCCCCAAGGACCTACTATGGCAGGTATGGAATTGGTGCTCCCAGTGTCCCGAGCCACACTCAATTGGGCACCTCTAAGAGGTGAGAGGGTTTATGCCAAACACCCAATAAACTGTGGTCCACAAGCATGTTTGACCAATATCTAGTTACCTCCCTGAACACAGTCTGATGGATACCACTGCGCAGGATGGAGGAGGGGAGTTGCAAGGGGTGACTGGGTAATGTGTAACTCCCAGTCCCTGAGTATCGTGTAGGACTCTGTTCGTATCCACTGATAAAGACAGTCCTGGGGAGAAGCCATTACATGAGTTGTTACACTCCTGAAGGTGATTGGGTTCCTCTATCTATGTATGGGGAGATGAGCAAGGTGAGCAAGGTCCATGCCAGGACTCTCACCTAAGCTGGGGTGGCGCCCAGGATGTGAGCATGCCATTGGAGACATTCGTAATGATGGAGGACCCAAGCGCTACGGATACAAAAAAATCCCAAAAAAGAAACACCAAAGTAGTTGTGAAAGAAGTAGTTGAGTGTTGTGGTCCTCGCTACTTGGTTATTAATAGAACAGAGGAAGGAAGGAAATTTACATTGGTAAACCCTTTTGTAGTTCTGAAGGGTCTCGATAAAATTGCTGGTCCAGTTAAGTCGTGCATTAGATCCCGTAATGGCACGCTCCTGATTGAAGCGCATTCTGCAACCCAGGCAGTGAAAATACTTAAAGCCAACATGTTAAGCAGCTATCCGGTTAAGGTTGAGATGCACAGGACATAGAACTCCTCGCGCGGTGTGGTAAACACCCGTGCATTAGATGGTATGACCAATGAGGAGATTCAAGAAAATCTTGAAGAGCAAGGCGTAATATCGGCATATCGTGTTTAGCGGAAAGAAAGAGGTGAATTATTGCCTACGCATACCCTGTTCCTTACCTTTGATCAGGTAGATCTCCCTCAAAGGATTAAGGCAGGGTATGAAGTCATCGAAGCGAGGCCATTCATACCAAATCCGCTGAGATGTTATAGGTGTCAGCGCTTTGGGCACACCAGTGATTTCTATAGCAATGAATCTACTTGCATTACCTGTGGAGACATCTCTCACGATGGAGCATGCACATCAGCTCCAACGTGCGTTACTGCAGCCGAGAACATCCATCAAGTTCCAGAGAATGCCCCCGTTTTACAGAGGAAAGAGCGAACCAAGAGATCCGGGTTAGGGAGAAGGTTTCCTCGGAAGCCCGAAAACCCTTGCGCATCCGCCTGCCCTCTGTCCCGAGCTCCGGTACCTACAGCTCAGTTGCACTAAAACGGTACCGAGTCGGGGAAATCGCAACCCAGACTAGCGATATGAACGGGGCCAATGTCTCAGAAAATATTCTCATTACCAGACACAGCCAAAGCCTTCAAAATCAACACCGACGGTACCATCTATGTCTGCAAAGTCCGTTACTCAAAAGATCACATCGGTAAAATCACCATCAAAACCGTCGACCTCAACCAACAAGTCTAGCAAACCTGTAATATATAATGCATCGCCAAAATCGTTCAGGACCAACTATAAAAGAATGGACTTCCTCAAGGAAAGCGATGAGCCTTTACCTAATGTATCGAAAAGCAAGAAAGGTCCACAAAGATCTCGGAAATCCTCTTCTGAGGAATGTTCTGGGAAGGACTCGGATCGATGATCTACATCTTCGCCTATCTCCACTTCCAATCGGTTCGAGGTTCTCGAACCGAAGTTTTCAATTGGAAAGGGGTCCTCTCCCGTTGGGGAGATGGAGAAGGAGGATTCTGCCCGCACTGCCAGAACGACAGTGAAAAAGAGGCAGGATCCTTCCTCCGTTAAAGGTGCTAGCCCGTCACTAAAAAAGGGCAAATTGATCCGACCACCGTCCACTCTAGATAGTGGACTCTTAGGATTGAGAACTTATCCTATTATGATTACTATGACTATTCTACATTGGAACATACGTGGAATTAGAACACTTCGACCAGAGCTTGAACTACTAAACAAGAAAAATATTTTGGTCGTATGTTTACAAGAGACTAAGCTCCGTCCGAAAGATAGCTTTCAAACCAGGCGGTACACCCCACACAGTTACCATGTACCTACTCCGTAGTATATAGACGTTACATGGATAAGATAATTGCTTGGAGATATATAGACAGAAACTCACCGGTATGAAGATATTCCACCTTACAGCACAAAACATGGGGACTGCTTCGAAAACCGGAAGGTATGGTCATCTTACCTATGTAAGGCGACGGTATTAAGTTTCCCCTTTTTCTTTCAAATGTGCTACTAGCAATAGGCCTACTGTTATCTGACATTTTCCCATATTGGTTTGCTATGAATTTAAATAAATAAAGCTGTCAGAAGTTTCGGGGGGGTTGAACCCTAAATCCTCCCTCTAAATACGGCCCTGGCAGTTATTAGTTCCCTTGCAATGGAGTGGCATCTCTGATTTACACTCTAGTGACCACTTTCCAAGTCTTATTAGTCTCTTAACATAAGATATATGTTCCACACGCCTACCTAGATAGCACTTAGATCAGGCTAACTGGAATCTTTACTCCCAGTTGGCTTTGTTTAATTGCAATAAGCACGACTGTGTGGATGTATTAATCCAACATCTCTGAGAGAAGATTCTTTCTGCTGCTGAGCAAGCTATTCCACTGCCAACCCTCGTCGATTTCCAGTCCCTTGGTGGACGGAACAGTGCCGAAATGCCATTCGTGCTCGCAAGCGTGCTCTTAGGGTTTTCCAGCGTCGCCTCACACTGGATGACCTACTTGAATACAAGAAAATGCGTGCCAAGTTTAGATATATTATAAAGGATAACAAAAAGACAATGGAGCAAGTTTGTAGCGTCATTTAATCGACATAAACCTTCCTCTGCCGTTTGGGAAAAGTCAAGGCGTGTGGCCGGAAAATCGACTCACATGCCAATTTCCGTCTTAAAACAGCTCTAGGAGCTGTCTATACATTTGACGTGGCTAACACATTTGGTCGTGCTTTCGCTCAAGTGTCTAGCTCAGATAAATATTCGTCCGTGTTCCTTCCTGTTAAGACTCAGGTCGAATCACAAGGTTTCCTTTTTCGTTCAAGAAATCTTGAAGATTACAATCCCCCCTTCACCATGGCGGAGTTAGAACACGCTCTTTCATCTTCACAACTATCAGGACCTGATCGTATCCACGTACAAATGTTGCAACAGCTCTCTCCTGAAGGTAAGGCTTTCCTACTCGAGATCTATAATCGTGTTTTGGGTTGATGCCATTTTTTTTTTCAAAAAAAGTGGCGGGAGGCCACTGTCATACCCATTTTGAAAGCTAGAAAGGACCGTCCTATTTCCCTCACCAGTTGCGCTCCTTTATCTCTGAAATTTGTGAAGCATATCCCTCATTTTTAATTTTATTGTGTGGCCCAAATTATGTAAGGAAAATTTAAATTAAGGTTTTTTACATTATAAATTTTATAGGTAACACGTGTGCAAAATTTCAAAAACATATATTTCATAGCGAGCTAATGGCAATTTTTAAATACATTAGTGACTTCTGAATTCCATGCCCCCTTAATCAGGGAACCAATTCTTATGAGTATGTCGAGATCAGCTATCGACAATATTATCTCAAATATAATTAATATGACATATAAAGTCGAGGTTATACAGTCATGTGTGATCATACGCACAGAATATTATTATTATTATTATTATTATTATTATTATTATTATTATTATTATTATTATTATTATTATTATTAATGTTAATAAAGCCCAAATCCTCAATAATAACTATATGAAAATAAGCCACTCCTTTAGCGAAATTAACTTCAAAAAGGCTTAAGAATGCATTAAAAAGAGAAAACTAGAGTAGGTAATGTGTACTCTGAACAAGATTTAAAACTCATTAGATTTTATATTATAAATTACTGTATTAATATTTTTGCCCTCTAACCACTCGCAAAAGAATGTACGAAAGAGTTAATCCTCTTAACTGGATCTCTCCTGAGATAAAATCTATGCGTTCCATGTTGAAATGAGCAACAGTTCCAAAGAACAACATAATCCCAGTTTTAGAGAAATAGATTTCAAGGTATTAGGATATTTGTATGATCACACTGTTTAAGAAGCTAAGCTTATTCGCTTAGCACTAGTAATACAATTCTATCTGCCCATAAAAGCAAAGCCAGTTGGCATGTGACGTCCTCCGTGGTCTAGGGATATCTTTATCTAGTTCCTCTGTAAGAGTGGGTCTGTTAATTTTGTGCTCTCTACATGTTTATTGGTTACACATATCTTGAGTCATTTATGTTGTGTGCGTTCTAATTGCACTGGTGATGACGTATTTAACTTCTAACGGCAAGTTTTTATTTTGAGCTTAAGCTAACTTAAATGATATTTACATCGTGCAGCTGAAAGAGAAACCTTACATACTAAAAGTATACAGCTTACTACTAAATTATTAAAATACTGCATGCACCTAAAATAATAGCCCATGGTGCAACAGTTGAGCGGGTGGGTTTCTGCATGGCATCGTGACTGAGTCTACATAACATCTGGAATATTAAATTAATTTGACTTTGACGTGCCATTTTCCTTATATGCAGTGGGAAATGGAGGAGAAAACAAAATAGTGTGAAAGAGGGGGAGAAAAAAACTCTGGGAGTCGTGCTCTGCAGCTCCACCATTCTTTGGCGGTAACGTGTAACATCCCCTTGCGTGTCAAGCTGTTGCTTGGTAGTGCCACCAATTTGTGGTGTTTTTTTTATAGCGGTACCTGAAAAATTTTCGGCATAGCTACTGCACCACAAGTTTACACATTATTCTTTCCTGAGCTATTCATGTTACAAGGGGTAGGATGATGGGTTCTAATTGAATGAGTGTCCTTCAGTATTATGGTGTATGCTAAATAGTGCCAAGAATTTACAGGTGATTAGCTGAAAGAGGGGAAAAGAGAAGGAAAAATTTCAAACCAGTCACCAACTGAGGGAGAGCTATACTTAACCAATTTAATCACCCATTTAATTATGACCAAACACCTGTCGCCTAGCCTTGTAATTATATTCGGCGACTTCGCCACATTGCAATGCCTCCTGGTGAGGGGTGGTTAACCCCAGGGATCTCTTACACTAGGGGGAAGTAAACTCAGGCGGAGGACGAATCGGTATCGGGATAGGTAGAGCGACACTCGTGCAGGAGAGGCTCTTAGGTGTAGCATTGAATAAAACCCCGAGGGTTGAATTGAAGCTACGAGTTGTATTTGTGCTTAAGGTACATAACTGTAGCTGGTGGCCGGTGTTGCTTGACCTGGCGGCCCGTGTAGGCAAGAACTTAATATTCTTAGAGTGCCTTACCTTGGTTACGGGCACCTTGAAGTGTGCACAATGGAAATTTACCTAAATTACGACAACGAAGCGCCGAGCCGCAAGGGTTGCCCCCACCGTAATATTTAAGAGCGCGCCGTAACCTAAATCCAGGCTCTTAAATATTATTTTGACTGCTGACTGCGCGGTCTTGTGTTCTACATTGTCGTGTCACCTGGGATCAACATTTTCTGACGTACTGGTAATACCAATGTAATCCCTCGATATTTTGTTCGAACCTTGTACTAAGCCTTGTGGTACTCCATATCTCTGATTTTGTTTCACTGAATCGTATTCCTCTCCATTGAATTTTATAGTAGTAAATTATTTTCTGTGTGGTTTAAACGATTTTAATAGTTTTTGTCCTGAGCTCCCAATGTCCAACATATCTATCTTTGTCAGCGTGAAGTTAGTGTAGGATAGGTGATTGCGCCTATGCAGATAATTTAATCGATTTTATTTTTCTTCTGTTCGTTCAATTTACTAGATGAAGTATCACAGGTCCAGTTGACTGGCTCACTGTCTAGCAGAGCGGAACTTTGGTGGAACCATGTGTGGTGTAGTTGCATCCATCATCACCCTATCTGCTCCGTAGTGTGTATACGTTGCAAGGTAGCCGAGGCAGCGAGAGTTAACAATGTGATGACCCCAAGGGAACATGACATTCCTTACCTGTCCATATACTGCTGTGATAGGCACAGTCGAGACTAGCTGAATTGGTTCGCTCCAGTTCATTGTTACTTCGTTCTCTTGTCCATTCGTGCTGCACTACTTGATTGTATTAAGCGTTGAACTAAATTATATTGTTGTCTGTTGGGTTTCCATGTTTATATCGACCTACGCCCGCTTGCTTGAGATAAACTGAATTACCTGAGAGCTGAAGATATATTTGTGGCAGTGATAGCATATGCCACTTGTGTAATAAGAAACTTATAAAACGCCCTTTTGTTGCCTTTCATTTTCTGAAAAATAGACAGTGCGGTGCGGTAGGCCTAAGCCAACGCTTCCGGATCTAAAACCGCTGCATAAAGAGAAAGGATGTGAATATACAAGAAATTTTAATGTTTCTCAGTATGAAAAGACAATTTGGTTGACAGGAAGCTACAAGTTGTAAAAGTTATTTTGTTGGCCATGTGTTAATTTTCTACCAAACATATTGTATGGAATAAGAATAGCTATATCAATTTAAAAACTTATGCAATGTCATCATGAACCATAAACGTTCACAGAGTTTACGTGCTTTTGTATAGCTTGGCAGTTTTGGTAGAGTGCATAGAGATGCAACTGGACGCACAATTACAGGGTAATATAACACGTCAAATTGAAATGATAAAGAGAAACCGGGAGGTATTGAAACATTTGATAATTACCATATGCTTCTTAGCGATGCAGGAGCTTCCATTTAGAGGTCAGAATGAAGATGAGGGATCGGTCAACCAGGAAAATTACATTGAACTTCTTAACTCCTGCAAGTACGACTGAACACTAAAGGATCATCTGGAATCTGCTACAATATTTAGAGGTACTTCAAGTAGAACGATTTGATTGCTGCTATCAGCAATGTACTTGCAATGGAAATAATAACTGAAATATTGAGTTTTCCATTTGTTGCAATATTACTGGTTGTAAGTTGTGATGTTAATAGTATTTCTCAACTAGCAACAACCCTGAGATACGCGTAAGCTGAAACTGCAAAGGTATATGAAAAGTTTATTTCATTTGTGGACGTATGTGCTGATAGAACAGCAAATGGTTTGTTCCAGCATGTCTTGCACATAGTGAATAAATTACATTTAAAAGATAAACTTATTGCTCAAACGTATGATGGTATGACGGTTATGGGTGTTGACGCTAATGGTCTTTGATTAAAGTATAAAAAATATACCCAAGACCGTATTTGTGGATTGCTTTAGCCATAAGCTTAATCTAATTTTGTCTCAGTCACTTTCAAACGTGAAAGAGTGCTGCATTTTCTTTCAAGACTTACCAGGACTAAGCTCTTTTTCTTTCTTTATTCAAAACGAGCGCATGCACTCACTGCAGTCCTTAAAAAAGGATGCCTGAAAATGGAACTTCTCATCAAGACTTATGGGTACTGTAAAACAAAGCAGAGAATATTTGGTTGACATAGTTGAATGTGATAGTGAAATGCTTACTGAATCTTCGGTTAGCCTTCCTCAGTCTTCGAATGAAAAGTGTACGTTTTTTGGTCCATCATTAAGTCGTCCTCCTTAACAAAGAGTTGAACGCGTGATTAATTACCAGCAAAAATGGGGGTGTAGATACATTCGGTTGTATTATGGAAGCGATCGGGGTGAATTATATGAAAGACGTTTAAAATGAAATTGAAGCTCTAAAAAAGGAAGAGGGGTGTTCATTTCCGTAACTTTCACTAAGTTTAGAAAAGCTACTGGAAACGTGGGAAAACTTAAAATAAAGCACGCCAAGTCTGAAAAACATGCAAAAGCCATGCACTTGAAAACTGTAAATTAAACGCTCCAGTTCATGCTCAGATATTTAACAAAACGAAACTGAATAATTCTTAAATCGCCAAGCAGACTCTTCTTTAATTCGAAGTGTATATTTCCTTAGTAAGGGAGAAGTCCCACAAACAACAAAATATGAGCATCTAATTCGTTAGATAGTACATACTAAAAAGTGACATTAATCTTGAAAAACATATTTCTGAGCGAAAGGTCAACGTATGTTAAGAAATATACTGCTTCAGAATTTTAAAACTGCATTGGTGAGGTTGTAGACAAAATGAATTCAATTCTCCATCAAAAATACTTTTCCTTAGCGGTAGACGAATCTACAAATGTTTGTAACCAAAATGAACTGTAGTTATTAGTTCGTTATGTTGCGTCTTCTCCGTCTTTTGAAGTGAGGGAAAGGTTTTTATGTCTGGTTGAATTGAAGAGTACTAGAACTGAATCTATACTTACAGCAATTGATAATGAATTAAAGATAGAAAACTTTCTTGCATTAAATTAGTAACACGCTCTTTCGATTGTGCTGCTAATTTTAGTGGTCCTGTTACTGAAGTCCGCGCTCGGTTTTCTGAGAAAAGGGAACATGAGGTGCCATACATTCACTGCAGAACACATGTTTTGTCGGTTGCTGCCACCAACTTAGGAATAAACACCATATAATAAAACGCATATTACATATTGTTAAGGAATTTATAAATTTTTTCTACTTCTCCTACACGAGAAAATGTTTTGCATGAAATTCAGTGTACCTTAGAACAACCTGTTTTTAAAATACCCAAAGCTGGTGACATCCACTGGTTGAACACCTATTGCACAGTTCATGCTACCTTCCTATGCTATAAGTCCACTATGATAACATGTGAACATATACACAAGGACAGCGCAAATTTAGCAAGTTTGGCAGGAGGAATCATGTTAAGAATTATGAGTTACAACTTCATTGTAGGTTTAGTGATCTTGGACGATACATTAAATGCCGTCTCAAACTTAAATAAAGTTTTGCAAAAACGATCACTGAAAATTTCACAATTCCTGTACTTATTTCTGGAACTTCGGAACATTTAAGACACATCGACCGCTTTTGCGATTTCGATGACCATAGTGCGGAAGATGAAACACTAAATAAAATTTAAAAATTACAAGTGGACACAACAACATTTAAAAGCGTGCTATTCACGGAAGACAAGAAACAAGCTATGAAAATGTAAGGAAATTTGTGAAAAGTATGATTAATGAAATTAAGCAAAGGTTCAATGACAAGTCAGTGAAAATGATAGAACTAAGTGCATATTTTGGCAGTTTGAAAACATTTTAAAAATTTAGCGATAATGATTTTAAACAAAACTGTGCTTGATGTTAGACCTTAAAAATGTTGACGCTGCTATTACAGATTTGCATTTTTTAAAGTAAGTTGCTCGTCATAAATCGGAATATTCGTCTTCTAATGTTGCTTCTTTTATCTTAACTCTGCCACCGAGTAATACCCATTTGCAGTGAACGAATAAATAAATCCGCCCATACGTACGTCCGTTTACCCATCCATCCATCTTAAGGGCTGACATCGGCTACGAGCACAAAAAGTACTCGCTGAATGTGTACTCTGCATTCCAGTTTCCACTGCCAGTGAAGAAAGGTCATTCAGCACAGTGAATAGGGTTATGACGAAATAGGATGGACTGAAGGTGCCAACAGAAGGGGACGAGGAACATACAGAATCTTTCATTGATGATGCCATCAATAGATATGCTGTAAAAAGTGTCGACACATTGGATTGCAGTAAATGTAAGTTATTGCATGCATTGATATTATTTTATTGATTCTCATAATTTTATTCCAGATAATTAACTTACGCTATACCTACTTACTTACACATACTTTAATTAAATATCAGAGATTAAGAGAAATTGTAAAATATTAGTACCGTTGTTATTTGTTTAATACCATATTACTAAAATTTGAAGCCTATAACATTCGCTCCCCCTCGAGGAAAGTGGCTGTATTCATCACTGGTCTTCAGGTGCGAACAATTATTTGCCTGAGGCCTTAAGGGGACATTGTTTGATGTAGCTTTATTAAACAATTACATGCTATTTTCTCGTCAAAACTACATCATTAGAAAGTAATAAGCATTAGTTTTAATTGTGCATGCGGGTTTTACAACTAGAACTTCTGTAAATGTCCGTATTCTGACGATTATGTTTAAAAACCAAATAATTACTTTTCATCGTTGAAGTCCCATATATAATATAATTCAGCTTATTTTTGAAAGTTAAATCAACCCTGCATTATAGGATGAAATAGAAATGTGAGTAAATGCTATTTGAGATTACCACAGCATAAATATGTGCTATCAATGGAGTGCAAATTCAACAATTATCACAGTATGTATCTACTTCTACACAAATACCATACTATCCTTCCTGAAGCAAATCACAGCTGGTGGCCCATACAGTATTCTTCGTTTAACTGTCTTTTTAAGGACACCTGGAATGGAATGAGAAGGAGATTGGGTACTGATTCAGGAAATCCAGACATTGTACCGTACGGCCCATGATGAGGTGAGAGGAGACACTGGGCGGCCGAAATCGAGTGGCGGCACAGCAATGACAGGGTCCCTAAAGTTTCCAGATATAAACGCCCCCGCAGATGGAAGTAGATCGGGGACCTCGCCCCAATTGGAATCCAAGCCCCCGCTGGGGTGGTCCTTATACCCCGGCAACCAGCCGATGGCCGAGGAATGGAGAAGGTTTACAGAGAGCATCGTTTTTCCCTGCCACGCTACACCGAAGCTCCGTCGCCCTCATTTCCAACCCTGAAGCAGACCAAACGGGATGAAGGAGGAGTGACATGATCAATGGAATGAAATGGAGGGACAGGAAATTCGGGGGTGTAATAACCCTTCCCAGTATTCGCCTGGCTGGCGATCTGGGGAAACCCCTTATAAGACCCATGGGTCAGGAATGTCGGCCATGGGAATAAACCCCACTACCTCCCGAATGCAGGCCACAGACGCATCCGCCTGAATCATCCCGCGTGATTAAGGACACTTGGTAGAGATATGGGTTCAAAAGTGTGATTGTTTAGTTGTAATCCATTATAAATTATACAAGGAACACCCTAAGCTTATTTTTGTTATTTGGACCCTTAAAGGGCTCTTATGGTCCAGAAGGTTATAGTACATTGGTGTGTAACAATGTGCTCAACTTTTGTTTTTTTGTTTTTTTGGGGGGCCCATTTCCCGTAAGCCTTATTTTTTAAACTACAGGTACGCTTTACTCAAAAAAATCGACTTAACTTAGAAGTTTGGATTTTTTTTGGTTGTACAGAATGTTTAGCTGCAATTAGTAGGTTAAAGATTTTGATACTAAATTACATGGTTTCTACGAAAAAAATTGTAAATGTAAAAAAAGCTACATCAAAAATTTCTTTCTTGTGACTATTTTTTTTAAATTGAATTAGTGCCTCAACCGAGAAATAGTTAACCGGCTATCTTAAGCTACTTAAAAAAACTCATAGTAAAAACACTGGGATACTTGTGATGTTGATTTTTAGAGAAAATTGTACCTAAAAATAAAAGTAAAATGTTTTATATAAATTATTTTACGATATTTAAATATTTTATAATTAAAAAATTTAAAGCTAGTTAAAAATCTTGATACCAGTATACTCAGAAAATCTTGTTTAATAAGCAGTAAAACTTGATTGTGCTAGATGGTGTAATTCTAGAGAAAAATGGCTTCCTTACAATTATGAAAAATTATCGTAAAATTATCCTGCGAACTCTACCAAGTGCTCTTAACTATTGGGGAGGAAATTTGAAAAAAGGGACTTCATATTCGTTTAAAAATGTATATTTTCTTCCCCAGACCTCAGCTGTAAAAAGACTAAAAGTCTGCTGTAGTTTAAGGGTTTCCAGTTTTGCCTTCCAACATCTTTAACCCACTTATTTAAGGCATCAGGACTTGAATGCGTAAACTTCTTTAAATATTGAAATGGCATACAAATGCTAAGTACGTATGTATCCTGTCTCATATATTAAATTACTTATTTATTAGTTACATTGACACGTGTGAAGTGTATGGTAATAATTTTAAACATGCAGAATCTATGGTGTTTAGTACCTGCGAAAATTTAAGCTTTTTCCTCAGACCTTTGGATGTTATTACAGCTATACGCAACACATCGTATTCCACGATTTGGCCTCAAATTCCATCAAAATACGCTTCAATCGTATAATCCACAATGGAATTTACACATCCAATATGGACGACGGTTCGAATTCATTCGTAAGAAGTCTGTTTAGCGCCTCCAGTAATCATTTCACCTCCATGACGGCAGTTGATGTGCTCATTATGGAGTTTTGAGAGATTTGTGATTTCACTAAAACTGTTTCGCTTAAAATGGCAATTTAACAAATGAAGAATATATTTTTTAATTAGTAATTAAGCACAAGTTGCGTTGCTCACGCAGAGGTCTCGTCTACTAATTTTAAAGCCAAAACACGCAGTCAACATTAAAAGTTACATTAAAAATGCATCAGTATTTGTGTACAGACATACTGCAAAATTCCCTTATTAATATCACTGCTACATCGCTTGGGAAGTAAGAGAAGGTGGGCATTGGGATTTTGTTATAGTAGCATAGGTAATCGGCATTAAACGATTACTCAGAAAAAAAAAACAGCTTCTGCATATTTTTGGAATTTTGTACATAATACTGAACCCACTGCAATATTCCTTATTTATATCACTACTACATGACGTATTAAGTACGAGTAGATGAAATATAACTAAACATTTGGATTTCTTCATAAAAGCATAATTGGCATTAAACGATTACATCAGAAAAAAAGAAAACATGCTTCTGCGTATTTTTTGGGGGCTTATGTATGTATGGTCAAACCAAAGCGTTGATTGCATTTGTTGTATTATTCAAAACAACCTACATTTTTCATAAATGACACAAACTCGCATTCGTCAGTATTTGAGTCAGAATTGTTGACTTCATTTCCTTAAACATTTTTTTTTTCAAATTACAGCATCACTACATTGATTTCGCCTCATTTGCCGTAAGAACTAAACTAAATTGAGTTTTATTTATGGATGGCCTTTAATTAAACCCCTTAGAGTCGCATTCTATATTGGGCGTGAAAGATCGGAAATTTTGCTCAGAGGCCTCCTTATGACGTTTTAGGTTCCTTTACGTGCCATAAATCTACGGGACCACCGGCTTTACTTCCCTTCCGAAGAAAGTCGTGCTAAGTATTTTTACGTCCGAAAAAAATCCATCGTCCTCCGCCGGGTTTGAACCCATTTTTTACCGTAAAGGAAATGTCATTTAACGTTATGCCGACTTCTAAATAATACGCATAACGCAGTACTGATTACATTTTGAAATGGTAATAGGATGATACAATTGAAATTGTGGAAGTGGAAGTAACTCCGACGGAGTTAGAAGTAAATGATTTGGAAGTACTCCGGCGGAGTGGAATTAAATTGTCATGGAAGTAACTCCGACAGAGTTGGAAGCAGGGAAGTAGGCAAGCAAGTATGTAAGTGCCAGTTCGAATAGTATAATAGTTGCTTCACACTTCTAAAGGAGGAAACGTTCCTTTGAAATCACTGCGACTCCGTCGACCCATCACTAGATACCTGCTGGTGGACGGTGAAGAGACAGACCGCCAAGCTGTCTTTCCCTTGAGTTTATTTGGTTGCTGAGACAACATGACGTCAAACATTTTTCTCCTTGCGATTTTAAACCTGAGAGTTAAACTGAAACTGAGTTTTATTTATGGACGCTCTTTAACTGCAATGGTCCTTAGCGACCCATTCTATATTGGGCGTGAAAGACCCGTAATTTTTCTCAGAGGCCTCTTTATCAGGCTTGAGATTCTTTTACGTGCCGTAAATGTTCCACACAGGACCACCGGCTTTACTTCCTTTCCGAAGAAGCCATGCTAAGTATTTTTACGCCCGAAAATGATCCATCGCCATCCGCCGGGTTTGAACCCGCGACCTCGGGAGCTAGAGGCTAGCATGGTAACCGCTACACTACGGTGGTCCGATGTTACGAGGTGTTTAATTTCAATTCCCTGATTCATATATACAAACCTGGAAGTGCTAGCAAAGTCTATACATACCAACATATCTTCGCTTACTTCCCCAACTAATTGTTTTCACGCTCTCTTAATGAAGGAACCACAATGTCTTTTTTGCTTTTCTTTCTGGAATATTTGCTACAAGTGTCTAAGTTGATGTTATCGCTTTTGTTTCCGAAATGAATCCAGTTAATGATATACTTTGTAATATATGAGACACCGTTTTCCAGATAAAGATGCTGAACAATTGCATAAGCTTTTGTGAAGTTTTACAAAGTAAAGATATTGCAGCAGCTTCTTGAAACCACTATACTGAGAATTTTGAAATAAGTATCTTTTGCATGATTCTTTCATTTTTAAGCGTAGAAAACCATCATCCCAAAAACTGCCACTGATTCTCAATAGAATAAGGATGCTATGCCACATCTCTTCGAAATGTTGGTAGTAAGCATAAACAAAAAAAAGTTTACGTACAATGCCATAAGCAATTTACATCAGCTCTCGGAAAGGTAACGGAAACACATCAAAATTAGCAGGCATACCTTGGAGTCAAAGTACCCTCATGTGATACCCAATGAAGTTTGTTATATTTAAAATACGCTGCCACTTGAAGTTTGTACCTCCATTCATTTTCAGAGGTGTAAAGCATTCGTGGCTGAACCAGTGTTGTCTGTGCACCCCTTACTGAGGCTGCCCAAAAGTGAGGCAAAGGGTGCACTGTTGAGGGCTCCGAAATGATATAAACAGTCAAATATCAGGATAGGTACCTGTATTATAATGATGTATCATGTTATTCTTCTCTACCCATATATCATACTTTCCCATTATCTTATAAATGAGGAGCATTGTGATTCTCTCTCTCTCTCTCTCTTTCTCTCTTTCTCTCTCTCAGCATTCCGTTGCTAAAGCAGCTTCTCTTTGTACGGTGTGTAGTCCACTATGTAGGTTCTTATTTTTAGAAGTGAGGCAAGGATTACAAGCCCCATTTACTTTTTCATTAAAATAACGCTTATTCAAGTTTCTTGTTGGTTTCTATATAGAAGTATGTATAAAAGAGCATTTGAAATCACTGAATTTAAGCACGTGATATGATATTTTATAATAAACTCATCCATCAAGACTGTGGCGTGCTTTATGGGTAGGCTAATTCAACTGCGCCTTCCCGTCAAATTGAATTGAGTTTTATTTATTGACGCTCTTTAACTGCTATGATCCTTAGCGTCCCATTTTATATTGGGCGTGAAAGACGGGTAATTTTGCTCAGAAGCCTCTTTATCAGGCTTGAGCTTCTTTAACGTGTCGTAAATCTACCGCATCTGTGCAGCTTTTCCCCTCATAACGTGTATAAGCGCACTACGTTCTCGCAGCAGCATGTATATGATAACCTAAGGGAATGCGGCGCTTTCTAGGGTCCGTATTGAGCTTAAAAGTGCATCCAAGTAACAGCATTAAGGTGCTGGCGCATGCGCTCTCTGCACAGAGTCTTGATGCTTGTAGACGCTAATTGCGCTTGATTGTGTCTATTTCTTTACTGTGAGTTGCGAGTCAACTGTCTTGTGCATTTTATAAAAGTTTGTTGTAGTGAAATAGTGGAACCCAGTGGAACCAAACGGGTGTACAATCGAAGACGCAATGAAATTATATTTTAATTCTCGGAACTTTCAGTGAGAAAAAATAAATTACAAATGTAGGCAGATCTGTGCCAGCGGTCCCTGAGTTGAAGTTGCAACATAAGGAAAAGGGAAGGGAATATTTCCACTATGTTAAGATCCAACAATATAAGAAGACATATTGGCTAGCAGATAGCTCTAAGCCAGTGGCAACTATTCAGGTTATGTGAATGAAGCGCCATATGACCTGTTTTTTAACATCAGACACATTTTCATTATAATTTTTTTCGTGACAATTTAATGACTACCTTGCTGTTTTCGATCTCTCTGTGTTTTTCTGTGTTGTCGACAGGTACTATTCAAGCTGCTAATAGTTGACTTCCTGTTCGCCAGAGCGATATATCTGCGTGAACGAACTCATAAATTTAAATAAGGTATATCCTTGACGTTTAAATGCTTTGGTAAATTATTTCCCACTCTTCATGGTAGCTATGGCTAACTACCGCAGTCTAGTAAGATGCTATTGTTAGAAAATCTGGCATAGACAAAATGCAACGGCGTTAAAATTGGTTGAAGATTTCTGTTTAATATGTTAACTCCCTTAGCGGACAGAGTTGCCAGACCATAAGTAATTAAGCGTATTTTGTATGTTTGGTTTCTTAACATGTTATAAGTTATAACAGTCAGCGCCAATAATTTTAAATTTGGTGTTAGTTTGATTTGAAAGTTATTTAGAAGTGTAGCTTTTCTTGTGCTGTGAAAGTGAAGTATGTATCCGTTTAGGAACATGGTGTTAATATTACAAGAGATATCATTTAATGGGTGGAAAGACGAAGACAAGGAAGACCTCTTATACTGCGGAAGGCCAGTGGATTAAATACAACTAAATGTTAGAAGGGAAGTAAATAAAAGGTCTGATGTGATACATTCACATGACCTTTCTCTATCCTCTATCGTTTATTCGTTGGTATACAAATTATTCTTACTCAAGTTTATTTTTCTATCTACTACATTTTAATCCAAATAAACCCTTGCAGAAATAGCTGCATTTCACAATTATAGATACAAAGGGAACAGCGACAGTCAAATGCTTAAGAACAGGGAGTTATATGCTGGTCTTAAAATTCCATACCTTTTCCATGACATCGCGAGAAATAGCTAAATGTTGAAAGGACTACGAGAATGACCAAGAAATGAACAATTCGAACCTTTAATACCGAATATGTCAGAAACGGCATATGCTGCAAAAAAACTTATTTTAAATAAATTGTGTGTTTTAAAGAAAGCTACATTTTTTGTGTGGTATGTTGTCATTTATCCCTTAAAGTTTATTCGTTATAGAATATACAAAATTTCTTCCGAATGAGATGGACTTCAGAGGCTATTCCCAGAAAACTCAAGATAATCCTTTTATTTGTCACGTAAATATCTTTAACATATGGTATTTTAATCAAAATCGTTGGAACCATTGTTTTTATAAAATAAAATATTTCGAAAAGTGTTCCATGTAAAGGGTAGTTTGGGTTGGGAGATTTTCTTAAAAATCTTTGTGTCGTATCTTTGGAAGGTACTGAACCTAAATACTAAGTTTGGTATTTATCCAACTTTTCGTTTTTGAGTTATGCTGTTCACAGTCACACACACGCGGACACATAGCGACCAGTTCTAAAAATATTTTACCAATGCTTAAGGCTTACTATGTTCCCCTTGTTTTATATTTCCTAGGACAATATAGCAATACTGTAGCCTTTAAGCATAGACATATCTCTTAATAGCTGGTTGCTAGGTGCAGCACCATTCTGTTTGCCACAGATTAATGCTCTTTGCATATCCAAGACAAAATAAAAAATGAATAACGAATTCCCATTTGAGAAAATAAGTATTGAACATTTAAGGAATAACAAGCAATATCTCGAAAATAGTTCACTCAACAAAAAAAGTATATGACATAAGTAGTATATAACTGTATGTTCAAAATAAAATCAAGGTCACATAGTGATTTTCTACTTTACAAAATTTAGGTGAATTGTTTAATTGGTTTAATTGAGTTTAGTTGGTCTTTCAAGCAAAGAGGATCTAAAGGACACGTATGTTCAACATCAAACTCAAGGTTACTGGTGGAGTTGGTAGTCTTAAATTGGTATTTCCGGTCTTTAGAGCAAAGACGACCCAAATAACGTGTATGTTCTGGATCAAATTTATGGTCACTGGCGGAGTTGACAGTTTAAGTGTCATTCCCGTCCACGTGGAGGGTTTTAGAGCAAGACCCGACCTAAACGACACGTATGTTCACCATCAAATCAAGGATACTGGTGGAATTGGTAATTTTGAGGGTCGTTTACATGGCCACGTGTTGGCTTTTAGTAGAAGAAACACTTAAAAGTCTCGTCCCTCCTCAAGCAAGTACTGGCTTTGGGTGGGGGAGGTAATTACTTTAAGATGAAACATGATTCACTGACTGAGAATCAGTGTTACAAACTATTCATCAATTCTCATATTCGTGCGGTAAAGTACATATACACAAGTTTCAATTTTTGTTGCGAACACGCCTAACGAATGAAAATGTTTTAAAAATTAGGACTGAATAACACGCTAGGGTGTGCACTAAAGCATGCTGCTTTATTACGGCGAGAAATTACAAGCAATGAGAAAATATTAGAATATTTAGGGCTAACAAGCGTCCAGGAGTACTTAAAGGCGTGTATGTATAAGACTGAGATCTCCTCTCATCTGCACAGTTAAAACACGATCCCGTCTGCTCTTCTGACACAAGGACAAACCACGAAGGGAAATCCTCGCCTCCCTATGTCTGGGGGTTTCAATGTTGCGGTATAATGTATTCCGAAATAACGTTCACCCTACTATGCATAAAGAGTACACGGCTATCAAAAATATGTATGTATTAATATCTATTGGCGAAATATATCGCCTCTCTCTCATGCACACACACACACTCATAATCAGTCTTTAAAACGCTCCTAAGAAAACCACCAGTATATGTATACCAACTTTTGGGACAGGCAGTCACCCTATAATGGAGGGTGATGAAGGTTAATAACTCCCCTTCGTATTTAGGGTGACGACGATAATGTCGGCTCCTTTTTCTATTGTGTAGAGTTGTCCCCTACTAAAAGTTCACATTCTCCACGGCAGATGCCAGAAGGCTACAGAACTAACACTTGTAATTCATATCTGCCACTATAGATACCGGCAGTATCCAGTCCGCTTTCGATTTTCGTTGAAACCTTTATTAGAGTCAAACCCATATTAAATTATAATGGAAAATGTTTCTTTATAGAGATAACTAATTACACTGTTACAAGGTATATGTACAACGAAATAAAAAACGAACCACATGTAAAATATATGTCATGTGTTACACTCACATGACTTTCTCTACTCTTGTACAAACTTTCTTTCACAAACGCTTATTCTCCATATGCTTCTTGTAGGTGCAATAGGAATATGGTAGGCTTTAAGCAATGGTCAAATCTTTTAAGAGTTGCTTGCTATGTGGCGCAATCCATTCTCTTTGCATGTCCAGGACATAAAAAAATGAATAATGAATTTCCATTTGAGAAAAAGTGTAATTTTTGGAAAATTTAACGGAATAACAAGCAATATCTCGAAAATAGTTCACTCAATAAAACAGGGGCCTCTAAACATATATTTCCGGTGAAATCTTGTTATCGAATTTTTTGGGTGGAATACAATGAGTCCCCTACTTACTACACGTAGTACAGAAAGTAAAAATACATAGTTATAACAGCGGAAACGATGATTTGTATATTTTTCCCACGAGGTGCATGATTCATGCAACAAAGAGCTATTTGAACACTTCCTTTATTATTTCATTAACAGTACACGAGAATGCAGCTGCAATCATAAACAAGTTCCCTCCATTAAATTACTTAAGTTCAAGAAGATTTTTAATTTCCTGTATAAGCGCAATTTAACTTAACATTTCTTACACAGATGTATGATTCATACAATAAAGAGTAATTGAATAAGTCCTCTTTTATTTTAATAAGAGTCTATGAAATTATATTAGAGGCAGCTGCAACCATCAATAAGTTCCCTCCATTAAATTAGTTAAGTTCAAGAAGAAGATTTACAATTTCCTGTCTAAGCGCAATTTAACTTAACATTTCTCACGCAGATGTATGATTGATACAATAAAGAGTAATTGAACACTTCCTTTATTCTTTCATTAACAGTACACGAGAATATATTGCTTAAGACACGGTATCAAACAGATTTATAACTTCACCAGATGTGATTTAAGATCCTGGGAACAAGAACATGAATCATTAGATAAGGATAGATATAGACAGCTAATATTGCTTTAACCAATCAAAACACTGGATTACGGAGTGGATTCTTCTGCGCATTCTTTCTGGGAGAGGGAGAATGAACTTCAAAGCCTATATAAGAAGTAAGCAGGAGAGCTAAAGTTCATTCTCAAAGGAATAACTCAACTTCAGTGATAGTGATAGCGTGTGTTATTGAAAAGACCCTCAACTACCTCATTTATCTTAGAACTCAATTCGTAAGGTAAGTGCACATAATAGATTTCATACAGGAAATTGGTGTGATTTATTCTTAAAAAGTCGAGTGAAGATAGTGAAAGTCAAAATCGCATTTAAAAAAAATCTTGTGATCACCTAAGTTCGTAAAGTTTGTCTAGCAATAATGTAGCAGGGTCAGTGTCTAGATGTATTATTTAAACTTATGTAACACTAATCAACGTCTAAAAATTACACAAAAACTTTAAACACAGAAAATATAAAATACTGTAACAAAAATAACCGAGCTTAAGCAAGCTAAAACATAAAGCATTCAATCTGAACAAGCTCCGACGTAAATATTCAGTTTTCAGAACCTTAAATTACGATTAAAAATGAATATATGCGTAAAATCATGTTGCATTTCCACACAAATTTAAAAAAATACAGAATACGAAAATCACAAGAAAATATAAAAGTAGTATAAAAATGATGCGACAACCACAACTAGTAGTAGGTATTAGGGCTTTGGGTTTCTCTCAAATGCAACCTATTTTAACTCACAGCAACCTTAAGGCATGTCTTCTACTAGCTAAATTTATAATTATAAAAGCAATTAATGTTCGCAAATACTTCATTAACACGCTAATTAACAAAAGTTCACTTAACTCTGAATTTTTTGTTGAAACTCTGCAATCTCCTATAAAATAGCTTGCATATGATACAAAAATACTCTTACGCCATACAAAAAGCTTAACATACTTAAAACTTAACCTCTAATGTCAAAAACTGAAACAAAAAGTTGAAAACCGGTAATATGCTAGAAAATGAATTATAGAATATAGGAAAACTATAATTTTCTTCATTCATCAAGTTTACATGCCTAAAATTATTATTTTACAGACAAGATGCGTATGAAGTCGCACACAAGCAAATTGAGTCTGGCAGGACGTGTGCGCCGCTCACCTGTCCCGGCACAGGACGCTCCCGGTCCCAGCACACTACCGTCACCACAACCACCACCACTATCAACATTGATAGATGACGATGCAGCAACATGGCTTGATGCAGATAATGCGATGGACTTCATCATCACACTCTGCCAGGTTTCGGAGATGGTATTGAGGATTCAAGCGCTGCTCAAACTAACCACAGGGAGGATGTACCCATGGAGGGAGTGTGTACCTGCGCTAACTGCGGGTACAAGACCGCGCTCATCGAGTTGCTTCAGTCATGTCAAGGTAAGTCTCTCACTTCGTTTTAACATTAATATTGATGCAATCTATTCCCAAGCCTTCTCCTACCACCACTTAATTGCATGTTTGATCTGTCACAGATGCTAACAATATGATGCTTCTATTGTTGCAGATCTTGAACCTCTACACCCTGAGCCAGAGCCTCAAGCAAATGAGGCTTTGAAAAAAGGGGTTAAGAGACCTCATGAAGCAGAAGAGGAGCGTGGTACTGAAAAAGGAAAGTGCAACAGCCAACCATCCTACACAATGAATCAGCAGGAGTCCGCAGCAAATGTTAACATACCTGTAGCAACATCTTCCAGACCAGGCCAGACAACTGATTCATCCTCATCATCACCGGCAAAAAGGGTATGTCGAAATAATTACGATGACCTAGAATTTAGGGTAATAGAGTCTACGTTCAAAGGTCTAATTTTCAATAACAAAATTAAAAATACGGCTGAAATAATTGACCCCAGCAAGTTTCTCGAGGCATGCAAGGGTCTTGTCATTAAGGAAATCGAGTCCATTCTAAAGAAGAGTATCTCTGGGTTAAAGATGAGTTGCTCATTAAACGTCTCATACTTAATCCAGACACCGGATAATGAAAAAGTGGAATTGATATTCCTCAATTCCAAGACAACGGAGATCCAACAATCATCTAATCTCGGTGTCATCTTTCATGCAATGAAACACGAAATTTTAGAAAACCTATCCTGTTTTGATGGCCAATCTAGCTCAATGACATTGTTCGGAATCCACTCGCTGATAAATAGCGCAGCAAACTATAATCCCCTTCGTGCTTCAGGATACATAGAGTTGCCAGCATGCATCAAGCAAAAGAGGGCAGTTGTTAATAATCAGAATGCCGATGATTTCTGTTTCGCTTGATGCATGTTGGCTTCCAGATACCCTGCAAAAGCCAACAAAAATAGACCAAACTCATACCCGCAGGATTTGCTATTCAAGGCGTTCAATTATGACGGAATCACATTTCCATTTCCCTCGATCAGATTGAACGCTTTGTGAAGCAGAATCCAGATGTATCTATGGCTGCATTTGCCCTGAATGACAACGACTCAGTGGAGTCTATTCACAAACCATCTGAGAGGAAGGCTAGACAAGTGAACCTCTTAATGGTTGAAGAGGATGGCAAGTCTCACTATTGCCTCATCACCAACTTATCGAGGCTTATTAGAAGTCAGATAACACGTAATTGAAGAAAGTTTGGTTATGCGAGGCATGCATTACAAGGTGTCCTAATGATGATGCCTTCAGAGTGCATAAACTGAATTGCAATAAATGCCAGATTCTCAAAATGACAAAGCAGGATGAGGTTCTGGAATTTAATACATATTCAAAGTCTGCCCCTGTACCTTTTGTGATTTATGCAGATATCAAATCTGTTTTAAGGAAGTTCCACTCATGTGAACCCTCTGACGCAAAGAGTTGGACCAGAGCCATACAGGAACATGAGGCGATATCGATAGTGTTGAAGGTCATATGTAGACATGATCAGTCCGTGTCGAGATTCAAGCTCTAAAGAGGTGACAATGCACTCAATAACTTCTTCAGCGAACTTAGAAAGATTGCTGATGAAGTCATTGAGAATACAGCCAATGCATATGTCGCCTCAGGATGTCCTGGAATTCGACAATGCTGATCACTGTCACATATGCAATAGAAATTTTGCTATAGATGACCTTAGGTTTGGGCAACATTGTCATACTGGAGCATACCTTGGAGCGGCTCATAATGCTTTCAATTTGAATAGAAAATTATGGAATTTTATTCCAATTTTCTTTCATTTCTTAAGTAATTATGATAGTCACTTCTTGATCAGACACATGGCATATGATAAGGCTCCTATCTCATGTATAGCACAATCATCTGAACGTTATCTGGCATTCACTAAATGGTAAAAGGGCATTAATTTCAGGTTACTCGTCAGCTACAAGTTTCTCGATTACAACTTATCTAGTTTGGCAGACATGCTGAGCACTGATGACTTCAAGGTCACTAATACCGAGTATTCTAATCCAGAACATCTGGAACTAATGAAGTGCAAGGGCATATTTCTCTATTCATATTTGGATACCATCGAGAAGGTCCAAGAAGAGGAGCTCCCACCGATAGAGCTTTTCGACGGTATCTCAGAAGTGGTGTATGCTCATGCACTTAAGGTATGGAGCACATTCAACATTAAGAGCCTCGGGGAATATAGTGACCTTTACTTAAAGATAGATACTCTGCTTTTAGCAGACGTATTCGAGAAATTCAGACTTGTCGCTGGGGATGTATAACCTGGACCCTGCATTGTCCTATACTCTGCCATCACTAGCCTTCGACGTCATGCTTAAGATGACGAAAGCAAGGCTGCAGCTAATAAGCGATCCCAGCATGATAGAATTTTTCGAGGAAGGTATTCGCGGCGGGCTTTGGATGGTATCAAAGCGGTACTCCAAAGCCAACCACGAATACCTTGCAGACTACAAATCTGATGAACCTCGAAACTTTTTATCGTACTGGGACATTAACAACTTGTACGGCAAGAACATAGCGTCCCCAATGCCGCACGGGAACCTCAGATGGCTTGATAGGGAAGAAATAGACACCATCGACTTCGCCGCTATCCCCGAGGACTCCAAGACAGGATATGTCCTAGAGGTGGATTTGGAGTATCCTGATCATCTACATGATGCACACAATGATCTACGTCTCTGTCCTCGGAGCGAGATACCACCCGGCAGCCAATACAAGAAACTGATTGCAAGTCTTGAGAACAAAAGCAAATATGTCTTATATTATAAAATCTTGCAACAGTGCCTAGATCTGGGGCTGTTATTGGGACATATTCATCGTGTGGTATCGTATGACAATGCTGAATGGCTTAAGGTCTATATTGACCTTAACGGCGAGAAGCGAGCCAGGGAAACTTGCAAGTTTGGTCAAAGCCTCTGGAAGAAAGTGAAGAATGCTGTGTACGGTAAGTTCATTGAAAATGTTCGCAAGTACAGAGATTTCCGTATTGTGCCTACCTGGGAGCAAGCACGGAAATTGACGGCTCGTCCAACATGTATGCAGCCACATTTTTGATGAAAACTTAGTCGGCATAGAGTTGGCTCGAGAGGAGATCCTCATGAACAAACCAATCTATATTGGCCATGCAATTCTCGATCTATCAAAATTTATTATGTATAATTTTTTATAAAGTAATGAAAACCCAACTAAATAACCTGGTCCTGAATTATATGGATACATATTCATTCATTTTCGAAACCTCTTCAGACATTTACAAATTCATGAAAACCAATCCCCAGCATTTTGACACATCAAAGTATAACGAAAATAATGTATATTGCATAAAGCAGGCCAACAAGAAAGTGATTAGGTTGTTTAAAGGTGAGTTGGGCGGCATGGTGATGAATGAGTACGTTGGACTTAGGCCAAAGCTCTAGAGCTATAAATATAACAAGAGCACTATTATGAAAACGAAGTGGATTACCAAAGGTGGAATGCGAGCAATCACCTTTGAGAAATATTTCGAGTGTCTATAAGATTTGAATAATACATTTTTGGCTAAACAAATTTGCTTCAGAAGTACAAAACATAAAGTCTCGACTGTGGAAATTAACAAAATTGCTTTGCATGGAGGTGACACGAAGCGCAAGATGATTGATTGCTCTGATGCAACTCTCGCGTGGGGCTATTATTCACTTAGGGCCTCATAATCCATTCTGACTTCCCTGGATGTCTCATCCCCATCTCATGTATTATATTGTGTATAGATTATTTATTGTCTAATTTATTAATTGTATATATTGTACTTAATTATTTTTACTGGTTTTAATTATTTTCTCCTATTTTATATATAATGCAAAGTAAATAGGATATTGTACAGCTCAATGTTTCAAGGGGAAAAAAGAATCAAATAAAACACAAGGTACTGCATTTTAAGACTCTATTTCAGTATTAGCTACAATAAATCCTTTCCATCAATCCATTGGCTATTAGGGAATCCGTGCCATTTCACAAGAATCCTCTCTCCTTATCTACGCAAAACTTCTCCACTAAATGTGTTGGGGAGTAGTGTAGAATGCAGTTCATGTCCATAAATTGCTCCTTTTATCTGCTCTCCATCCTTATCCTGTATGATGTAGGTGATAGGATTGGTTCCTTTCACATGAGCCACTTGGAAGATTTCAATACTCCAGTGGGTTCAAAGCCCTTTTCGAAATATCCTTTATTCTTAGATATCCTCACATAATCACCGACACCAAACCTCCTTGCACTCCTCTTCTCTCTTTTGGGATGGTTATACTTCTAAACAGTCAGAAGAAGGTAATTGTTCTTCGCTTCACTGGCCTTCATTTTGATGGTTGAGTGGTAAGTACCATTGTACTCTGCAACGATTACAGGTAGAACATCTAGCCACTTGTATGATCCTTGACCTAGAAACTCCCGATACATCATATTCTTTAAAGTTTGGTTAGGCGATCAACAGCTGCAGCCTTAACATTAGTATAGGTACTGTAGTGATTGATATTTTACTTTGCCATTAGATTTTTAAAGTGCTTGTTATAAAATTCTTTTCCGTTATCACTCTGTATATTCTTGGGTGGCGTTTCCATATCCTTTAGTATATCTCCCATGGCCTTTGCAACCTGTAGTCCTGAATTGTCCTTTAATGGCCTTGCATAGGCCATTTTAGAATATACGTTCACTGCAATCAGGATACATTTGAAATTCTTGTTGAGCTTTGCATGTGGGGTCATCTCAACCAAGTCGATTTGCAACGGATCATGCAGACCCTTGCTAACGATCTTTCGACGCAAGAAGTTTCTTCGGGCGGGAGCATGGAGCTCTCTTACTATATCTTGCTTCACCGTCATGTTATAATCCTAGCCGATTTCAGTTCTTGAATAATTTCTTCAATTTCTTGTTTATGATTATTACTTCCGGCGTCTCTGGATGCAATTAGAAGTCTCGGGCGATTCACCAGGTCGTTAGGATCGTTCCAATAGATGTAGTCTTAACTCGTATCAGGTCGATGCTCCTTCCACTGCAACCCTAAACCCCGTGTTTCGTCACAAAAGGCCGTATAATGCTTTTATACTTGTAGGAATTGCCTGATCTAGTTTCCCGAGTCTGCTGTAGTTTCTACGAATAACCTGTCTTGCTTTCAATGTTCTGCTGTATGTATCCAGATCCCCTTCTGTATACACATGCATTTCAGGTATCCTCTTGAAGATGAGTTCACTCAATCCAGGTGTCACCTCGTACGTTTCATCACCTACTCGTACTTTATTGTTGATGGAGTCAATGATCTTGTTCCCCAGCATATAGCTTGCATCTTCGTTTCTTACACCGTATGCATTGTCTATTTCATTCTTATCATTCCTTCGAACTTTCTGCAGGAAGCTTAAGATATTCTCATCTTTCTCCTCTTTAAGTGTATCACCCTTTTTCTGACTTTCCTCTTTGCTTGAAGTATCACTATTGTTTTTCTGAATTTGCAGAATATCATGTAACGGTTCTGCTACTGGCTGAAGAGCTGCACGCATTACACTCTGGGTCTCAAACTTTTGTCCTTTTAGTGCACGTAACTTTTCCCTTATAGCCTTTGTATGCCTGGCTACAGATTCTTTAAGTCTTATGCCCGCGCTGTCCATCTTGAAATGATCTTGAGTTTTGTTATTCACCTCAATATATAGCTGTTCTATTCTGCTGGCGTCAGTTTATATGTTATCTTCAATTTCATATTTAGAATATGGTCATCTTTTGCTCCACTGGCCGGAGCAGTAAAGCCGACTTTGTAATAGAAGCAGGGAAGGTTCCGACTATGTTATTGTTTATAGCAAATAATGTATCTGCTCTTACAAAAGGAGGTGTTGATGATGTCATATAGCATGCAATGACCTCTCCGTTTACAGGTGCTCTGTAGTATTCGAGACCCGATGTTAATGGTATCTTTGTGAATTCCCTCTGAAAGGTTTCGTCTACAGGGTAATAACGTGTTGGCCTTTCATTTGATCTAATATCGTATTTATAACATTCACTTGTGATTTAAGAGTATTCATATTATTCATAGCTGTCGTCAAGTGCTTATCCATGGAACTCTGTCGGCTCGCCATAGTTTCCATATGTTTCACTACTGTTTTGGTGATATTATTTCCAATAGAGGCTAGTCTCCTGTTTGGAGCTTGCTGTGCTTCATTGTGGTTTTTTACCAATAATGTGTTTAACAAACATTTTCCCCGCTGCATTATTGTCGTCGATGGGATCTGCTATCTCTCTTTTTTGAAAGGAAGCGTTCCCATCTGAATCGAGCGCTGGTGTTCTTGCATTAGCATAGTCCCATACGTATTTCTTATTCGGTACATCGTAGTCCTCCTGAGGTGATAATAGTATCTTCATTCGTATTGTATCTAGAATAATGTTGTTTCCGGCATCTCGTTTAAGTGCATGTTTGTCCAGGTATTTCATTAGAGACTCATATTGTCCATCTAGCGACTTCTGAATGTGATTCCTTATCATAGTTTCAAGTTCACCCATGCGCTGATATGCCACTTTTTCGGTGAATTCCTGCATTCGATTTTCGGTAGAAGTCGTAAGCGTATCAACATAACGTTTAGTGCTTAGGTCATTGTCTTCCTCGGGATCATGAACAATGCATAGTCTCTTGTTTTTAAATTGATAGTTTCCTTTTCCATCTCGGTTTATGATGAATTGATGAAGTGCTCTTTTAACTGGAGCAGTTCTCTGTGAACCGAACCTGTCAATACTCATTTCGACCTATGAATGATACTTTTCTTTCTTTTCTACTTGAATATATACATCGAAGCCGTTCCTTCCGAGACACTTTCCCAAACATCCTTGCACAGGTCTTTAAATTCAGTATATGACATGTCAGTGTTTACATAGTCCTCATATATATGTTTCAAGTTTAAGTTATCCTGCTTGAAGAGAATAATCATGTTCGTGTTATCTCTTATTAGATGTTTAGGCACTTTAGCATAGGACTGCGCTAAATATATAGAGTCCACATTACGGTGTCTGCCCATGCTGTAAAAAGAGGCGATCTTCCCCTGCTTTTCAGTTATGACGTCATCAAATATAAATATGGAGTTTTCTTTAACTTCAGAGGGATGTGAGAAACTTTCTCCATCTTCATAAGTGTTGACTTCTATCCCTTCAATGTTTTCGAGCAGCTTGATGAGATATTGATACTCTGGTTGGTAAAGGGACTTTGAATAGATGTACAATTTTTCAAAACGTAAACCATTCACATGAAGTAATACATTAGTTTTTCCGGCGCTTGAGCTGCCTAGAATAAGAGAATTGACATTAGAGGGAAATAGCTTTCCATGGAGAATGCATCTAAAATCACTGTCAAAATCTAGCACCTCAATGGGCAGGGAACAATCTTGCTTCACGAGCTCCATCTTAATAACTGTATATAAAAAGCACGGTTAATATATATATACCAGGGGCGCATGGATTTCAGTTTGTAGCTTGAGAGTATAAAAGTCGAATACTATTTTAAAGTCGACTACTCTATCATGGGAGCTAGGAGGATCAAGATCTCAAAAGGCGCTGGGTTAATTAACTCTCTCATTAATTGGCTGCCGGTTTGAAGCACATTTACCGGGCTACAGATATTGCGGTCCGGGTACGAAGTTGGAAAAACATCTACAGAGAGGAGACCCCGATATTAACCCATTAGACGAAGCCTGCAAGCAGCACGATATCGCCTACGCTGAGCACAGGGACTATGCTACGAGAAATATAGCCGATAAGATCTTAGCTGAGAAGGCGTGGAAAAGAGTACAGGCATCGGACGCTACTTTAGGAGAAAATTTGGCCGCCAGGCTAGTTACAGCAATTATGAAGGGCAAGGTGGCTATAGGTGGTGGCTCCAGGTAGAAAGCGCATGGTGGATTTCTACCTCATACCCATTATTGCAGCCCTAGGTGCTGCAGCTGGAGGCGCAGTTCAAATTGCCACAGCAGTGAATAAGAAAAAGGTTGCAGATAAACAGCTTGCAGAAATGGCAAGTCATAACAGAGAGATGGAAGCAAAAGGAAAAGGTCTTCAAGTGAAGAATAAGCCGAGAAGTGTCAAAATAAGAGACGCAGCAGCAAGAATGGCAATTCAAAAAACTCTGGAAGAGGACTATACTTGTCCCGGAAAAAGCCTTGAGTAACATCGATCTCGCCATGTATGCTAGACGTTTAAATATTTCGCATTTTAGAGGTGTATATATGATCGATGAGCTTCCTACAAAGCCTCATCACCATGAGAGGATTATCGTCAATCTCGATTCTTTAGAGAATGAAGGTACCCATTGGATTGCTGTAAGGAAGGAGGGTAACATTGCATTTTATTTCGATAGCTTTGGAACCTAAAGCCTCCTAAAGAGATAGAAAGGTATCTCAGAGGTGTTAGGTTAATGTATAATACCGAGAGGTTTCAGTGTTTTAGCTCAGTCATCTGTGGACACTTGTGCTTACAATTTCTATCACAATGAGTTACACTAATGCTGTTAGTGGTAATGAATCTGTTCTTACAACGCACCTGAATCCTCCTCTGAGGATCGATCCTAAAGGATACTATGAGATCGCTCTTTTGAATTTTGAAACCTTCTATTCTATTCCCAATGTGGATCATAGCAATAGTCAGTTTCATTACATTTACAATGACGATCTTAAAGTCATTGATTTACCTCATGGAACTTATGAGATTACTGATATTAATGCATACATCAAAGGTAGGCTTCAATTGGATGAGGATATCTTCTTTATTCGACCTAATAACAATACAATTAAGGCTGAAATTAAATGTCCTTTTCCTATGGATTTTTCCAGGGAATGCTCTATTCGAACCCTTTTAGGCTTCAGTGAAAGCAAAGTCATTCCTGCTAATCAAGTGACTGAATCTGATTTCCTAGTAAACATGTTTAAGGTCAGCATAATATGAATCGAGTGCAGTATTGCAACAGGCTTTTTCATCGACGGTAAAAGCGGACACTCGATCTATGAGTTTTTCCCTTATATTCCTCCTGGATATCACATTTCGCAAGAGCCTTTAAAGCCCATTTACCTGCCTATCAAAGACACTAACTTTATCGGCCAAATCACTCTTCAAGTAGTCGACCAGAATGGTCATCCCATCGACTTTAGAAACGAGGATATAAGCATAAGACTTCATATACGTCGAAATAAGAATAGATTTTAGCAGAAGAAGACGCCTACAAGGATATAATAAGCCTGCGCATCGTCGTATACATCATACTCTACCTGCGACACTCAGTGTGATAACATCGAGCAATAGGAGGTTCCTTGAAGCATTGGGCTTCAGAATTCTGTAATGGGCATCTTCAATGTGACGGAAACACCTACTTTCGAGGATAAGGTTGCTAAAGAAGAGGAGCGTGCGTTTCTGCCGTATAATACATCAGCTCTGGACGCGAATGATGAGATTAGAATCCCTTGTCAAGTTGAAGATTTATATACTCTACCTAAGCGGAGTTATCTCTACATTGAGGGATCTGTTACTAAACCTAATGGAACAACTACTACAGCAAGGCTCACCAATAATGCTATTGCATTTATGTTTGACGAGATTCGATTGGACATGAATGGATCGACTATAGATAGAACAAGAAATCCGGGGATTACATCAACTATGCTGCACTCAACCCTATGGAATCCAACCGTTTACTCAATGCTGGATGGTACTACCCTGGAGAAGATGTGGATATTGAGCATCCTGCAAGTGGAGTATTCAACACTATAGTACCGCTGTCAATGCTTCTGGGATTTCCAGATGATCACAAGGACCTCATACTCTACAGCAAGTTTGAGCTGGTCCTCATTCGATCCAAGGACTCTAAGAACTGTATTCTGGCACCCGAAGGAGAAGAAAATGCTATTGTTATACTTACACGTATTGAGAGGCACATGCCTATAATACGCCTTTCTGATGGTGAAAAGTTGGAGATCCTTAAGATTGTCAAGTCAGACAGACCATTACATATAGAGCCTTTCGAAGCATGGATCTGCAGTACCTCAAACTAGATCATTTACATGGAACGTTGCAACATGGAGACCCGAGAAACCAAGATTTGTTATAGTGGGAGCGCAGACTTCGAGAGTGAATAATGCAACTAAAGACTGTTCCGAGTTTGATTATTGCAACATAACCAATTTGAGACTGTACCTCAATAGTGAATGTTATCCCTACCATGATAACTTGGACTTTGGAAACTCTAGATTTGCCTCGTTATATGAAATGTGTTCAAAGTTCCAAAGCTCCTATTATTCGAAAGATAATTACCCCTTATTGAGGACAAAAGATTTTCTTAAACATGCACCGATATTTGTCATTGACTACTCACATCAGCCTGAGGAGGTTGTAAATTGAGCTGTCAATATTAGACTGGAAATTCAAACTAGTGCAAATATTCCTGCACAGACATCTTTGTATTGCTTGATAATTCATGACAAAGTATTTACATACAAGCCCCTTACTCATGTGATACAGTCTTTAATTTAAAATGTAGTTATTTCATGCTTATTATAAGGAAGTGTAAGGGGTTTTTTCGTGAATAAAAACAAGTTATAAAAGAGATATTCACTTCTTTATTTTCTTATCATACATTTCCAGCGCCTTCTGCCTCCAGCTCCTTGTCCCTACGTAAGTGGCTTCATTCACAATACACAGGTTCTGCAGATGTCTATCTATATAGGATTCGAGTCTTTTTATTAGTGATAGTACATAATAATTCAACTGAATTTCACCGTAATTTAAAGAAGTATTAAAAAGTGTAATTTTTCCACTTTCCATAAACACTATGATATTATTGGAGAATACAACATGTTCACTGTACTCTCTGTTCGGACAGTTCTTCACTTTCAGATATGTTTCGAATTCTGCGAGACTTTTTTGAATTATCTGTCAGTCATATTTTGTCATATACACGAAATTGTTATTGTCTGTTTCTTTTATGAGGAGCTCTGGGGTTTCATAATACAATCCTATATTGACACTACTGCTTCTTGAGGTGTAACCGCCTTGGAGCACGAGTGCGGGTGGTTGCATCTCTCTTCGGCGTGTTAGCGCGGGTAATTCGCTCTTCCAATAGCGCCAACCTCCTATGGAGATCTTCAAAGGTTTTATTGTTCTTCCTCCTGGTGGGCTTCTTAGTAGCGGACCTGAAACATTACATATTGCATCTATTACAAAAATCATGTTTTCTTTTAATTAGATTCGCAGGTCTCCTGAAAGGAATTGCACATGTTAGATACTATAAAGAGAGCGATGTAGCGGTTACAGTTTATTTAAGCATGAGTGTTCTTTCATAGATTTGAAACTAATACTCATTGTATTGCCTTGTATAATTCTGCTTGTTTCCTGGGCGAATGTTCAGGAATCACCTGGAGTAGATCGTCATCTACTTGCAAATTGATTGGCCTCTCTTGGCCATCTAAAGTCACCAAAAGCTGCGGCGCATTCGGGAAATCTACTTCATCTATGTCTTCTCTAGGAATAGGTGTTGTCTGACGATTTCTGGAACAATTATAATGATTTTTTAAACATTAGATATTCTACAACCCTGTGTAGGGTAAGAGCATATACATATTTTCAATGCCACTTACCTTAGGTTTCTCCGCCTGAGTAAGAATACAGCGCAGTTTTCATCACACAGGAAGTACGACTTCATTTGATCGTGCACCTCTGGCTTCTCGCATAGGGTTGCATGCGTATGACCATTACAAAATTCAGAATCGTATTGGGCCACAAGGGTGGTTACAAGGACAACGACATCATTCACGCCTCCGTGTTGTTCCTCATCTGCATCCCCTGCTCTGAAAGAATGAACATATTTCATTAACATTTCATTAATTTCTTTAAAGATTGGGCGTGGCATAATATTCCCCAGAAAGGAATAAAGGATGGTCTACTTACAGGTACCTTCATCTGTAGACCGGGCAGTTCTCTGTGCATATTTCTCTTGAAGGTATTTGGTCATGATATGAGTGTATGTTACAGACAATTGAATGTATGAACCCATTGCAATCCTTGTGGTAGTAGGTGTAGTGGTACGCTTTCTCTCCACACTCACTCCAAAGATCTTCCATTCCTGCCATACTAATAACGTGCAGATGAAGAAACTTTTTCTACAATCACCTTCAAGTAATACTTTCAGTGCGTGCGTGCGTCATGATGGCAGGTTGAGGGCAACCCGATGGTGCGTTAGGCGTGTACCTGCCCTAATTAGGGCTTAACCACGTAGTGACGGGATATGGGGGTTATAGGATGGCGGTTGTTCTTTAGGTAGGGGAACTTTCAGTGTGCTAGGTCTGGGACCTTATATAGCAGTGGTATAATGGTGAGGATAATTGCAGAAGGGTAGGGCGACGCATGCGCATTCATAGGGTTTGAGGGCGGAGCTTGAAGCGAAGAACAGTCGACTATTGGCTTTCACGGATGTGATCCATTAATTTCTTAAATTTGCATCTGTAACGGATTCGAAAGAGGGAATGCCACTTAAACCTCCCCTTCCACTGAATGTGCCCCAGAACATAGGTGTCATTTAGGTCGAGTCTTGCTCTAAAGCCCTCCACGTGGACAGGAATGACACTTAAACTGTCAACTCCGCCAGTGACCATAAATTTGATCCAGAACATACACGTTATTTGGGTCGTCTTTGCTCTAAAGACCGCAAATACCAATTCAAGACTACCAACTCCACCAGTAACCTTGAGTTTGATGTTGAACATACTTGTCCTTTAGGTCCCCTTTGTTCGAAAGACCAATTAAACCAATTAAATAACCATTCACCTACTTTTTTTCAAAGCAGAAAATCACTATGTGACCTTGATTTTATTTTGAACATACAGTTGTATACTACAGACATAAGTTGTGTATTTTAACGCGATCTACATTTTTTGTGTAGTAAAATTTTGTCTATCTCTTATGGTTTACACGTTATGCAAAAGAAGTTCACAATGCAGAATACTTCTGGAGACATTCCCAGAAAATTCAAGATATACATTTTATTTGTCATGAAAATATCTTAAACATATGATATTTTAATCAAAATCGTTAGAGCCATTTTTGAGAAAATTAAATTTTTCGAAAAATGTTCCATGTAAAGGGTAATCTGGGGTGGGGGATTTTCTTGAAAACCTTCGTGTCGCATCTCTGGAAGATACTGAACCTAAATACCAAGTTTGGTGTTTATCCGACTGTTATGCTGTTCACAGACACACACACACGGACATGTTTCCAAAAATGCTTTTTTTTAGATTCAGGGCCTCTCAAAACATATATTTCCGGTGAAATCTCGGTATCGAATTTTTGGGTGGCATACAGTACTTCCCCTACTTATTGTACGTAGTAGAAAAGTAAAAATGCCTTTTATTGATTCAGGGAGCTTCAAAACATGTATTTCCGGTATAGAATTTTTTGGTGGAATGCAATTTATGGCGCTTTATTTGTCAGCATTTTCTTAGCAAAAATTCTCCAGAAAGTCTTTAGAATTAGCATGATTTGCAATTCCGTCCTATTTTCAAGTATCTTGTTCGTGTTTTAAGATTTTGATGTCCTGGCTATAAGCTAAATAAATTACTTTATTCGCCATGGTTGTTGTTTTACAATGATGTTACCTTACGACAGCACATAGAATCGGCAACAAGATTCAAGGTCACTTCTAACAGAATCCGAAACGATCTCATTGCTGCTATAAGTACCATACTGATGACCGAGCAAGATGGCTCAGTCGGTCACGTCTGTGGCCCTATTCGGGAGGTCCCGGTATCGATCCCCGGGTCGTCAGGCGAATGCTGGGGTGGTTCATCTTCTACCACGACTCTCCTTTCTCTCATTTCCTGTACCCATCATCTTCCTTGTGATCTGTTTCAGACTTGTAAGACCAGGCGACGGTGTTCTGCGGGTTGCGGCTTTGGAGGTGGCTTGCGCTCTGTATAATATTTCTTCCCTGGTGTCACTACGGTACCGTTCAGTTAGTTCTCCCGCTCCGGGAGACCCTGGAAATTGGTGGCTTGAGGGCACTGACTGTGCGGAGTCGGATGCATTCTATCTGGAAACGTTAGTGACTCCGTCCATGCTTGTGCCCGTCGGCATCCGGATCTGGTCATCCATCGGGTCTCTCCCCTCATCGTTCCCTCCCAGGGGTCACATTGGAAGCACAAGGGACGGACGGATCTGCGTGCGTTGCTCTGCCCCGGTTCCGGGGGTCCATCCGTTATACTGATGAAATTCATTAAAAATGAAATTTCAGTGGCTCTGTTTGTTGCTATCGTTTTAGATGAAACATCAGATGTCGGTCATAAATCACAGCTCTCTACTATTCTTCAATATGTTCATGATCAAACTGCAAATATGAAAGAGACGTCCATATCCTTTGTCAATGTATGTGCAAATAGATCTACTAATGGTCTCTTCTATAATGCAATGGAAACAATAAAGTCATATGGCATCAGAGACAAATTGGTTGCCCAGGCATACTATGGTGCGGCAGTCATGTCTGGAGAATTAAATGGTCTAAGAGCAAAAGTACAAGAAGTGTGCCCCAAAGCTCTTATTTGATCAATGCTTCAGTCATGTACTAATCCAGTGTTATCACAATCAGTTATGAATTTAAAAGCATGTGGCATTTTCTTTCTAACTCTTGACTGCTCGAAAACTGCTAAACTACAAATGATTTTAGTGAATACCCTTAAGAATAAACTTCCCTGGAATGCACTCAATCGTTGGAATTTCACTTCCAGAACCGTAAATGCAATGAAAGAAAATCGCGAGATATTAAGTGCATTTTTTCAAAATGTTCTTGACAACTCCTCGGACTGGGAAAAATTAAATTGTTGCTCTGGCTCGTGGATGCTTATTTTTCCTCTTAGGTTTTGAAACAGTAATGGTTTTCTCAAATTTATACATATGCTGATGCTTTATATAAGATACCACAGAAAAAAAAACATTTGGACAGTCTTTACTGTGCGGACAAAGTTAATGACACCAAACAGCCGTTCTAAATAAAGAGATCAATTCGTTACATTGTGATTTGTCATTAGCATAAAGGCGTTGAAGTTGTGGCAAGAAAAAGAAAATGCCAGGAAAATAATGCTGCCAAATGCAGAAGGTTGCATTTCGAAGTAATTGCAATGTCACAGCTTAAATTACACATCGATTCGGAAATCAGCTCTCGGGTTCAAACTCGGCGGAGGGCGATGGATTTTTTTCGGGCGTAAAAATCCTTAGCATGGCTTCCATCGGAAGGGAAGTAAAGCTGGTGGCACCGTGTTGTAAATTTATGACACGTGGAAGAGCCTCAAATCGGATAAAGAGGTCTCTCAGAAACATTTCCGATCTTTCTCGCCCAATGTAGAATGGGATGCTAAGAACTATAGTAGTTAAAGAGCGTCCATAAATAAATTAAAAAAAAATAAAAAATAGGAAAATATGCCACAATCGGAATTCATTTCATTACTTGATCCGGCGAAACTTGAAACTTACAAGGTAAATTTTCCTTCTTCTGCACTTGAAAGCCTGAAGGTAAAACACAATGCATTTTTTTATGTAATCCGCCTGAAATTTGAGTTGACAATGGAAGGTAGGTAAATTCCCTTATGAGCTGGTAAAACACCTTAAATGAAGTCATCAACATACAGCATTTCCTGAATGGTTTAAATTGACTTTACTGGTTTTGATAATACCAAGTACTTCTGCTTCAGCCGAATAATCATTTTCGTCCCTTAAACGGATTAAATCCTTCCAACGATCAACTCAAGGACAAGAAAGATTAAGCAGTCATGCTATGATGTCTATTGAAAAGTCCAAATTACAAGAATTAACAAATTGTTCTACATTCCATGATGATGTTATTGAGAAGTTCTCCAGCAAGCAGCGGAGAGTGGAGTTTATGTTCAAGTAAATAAAGTATGCGTTATTTGCTAGTACATTTTATGTTTAAAGAAATATACATGAAATACTGCAATATCCCCATGGTCATTTAAATATAGTTACTGTAAATTTATAAAATTGTAGAGCCTACCTCAACTCAGGAGGCACCGCACGCCACTGCATCAAGGTCAATTTTTTATAGCCTCATAACTGGATGACTTGTATAGTTAGTAGTTTGGCGGGTGGAGATCCACTGATGCATGTATAATTATGTAGGGATGTATTTATAAGTTTATAATATTATAATCGATGTTCTAGTTAAATAGCTTCGAATCACAATTTCCGAGTAATAGTTTCGGGAAATAACCCCCGAATGGATTGCAAAGGGGTGGGGGATTAATAGGTACTCGAGGTACTCCGAACTTAGAATAGTATGTGGAATAGTATAACGATAATTAAAATGTATCTACTCTTTCTACACAAATAAAAAATTAGAAACGTAATGGTCACCGGAAGTAAAATTTACACTTGCAGGTTTATCTAAGGATCAGCAAATCTATTGAGAAATATCGGTCATCGGTCGTAACCAGCTGGTCAGCTGCCTGTCAAGGCTGTCGTTCCTGAACGGCAGAATGTTAAATGGGAAAGCGAGAGCATAGATTGTGCATGTCATTGCTCAAAAGGAAAGATGATGCTGCACATTAAGCTAACAGCTGAACTGTCATTTAATGAAGCTGCGTGTTGCTCGTGTTTATTTGGCCGGTGAGAAATTTAAGAGTTAGATTAGTACGAAATCATATAGCAGGATAAACGAGTAAGGGTTGCTTTGGTATTCGAATCTCCAGTGCAATAAATATAGAGCAAGAAACAAGATTTTTCGACAGCAACATTACCACGAACAGTACTTAGTACAACTGTCTGGAAGGAAAAATACAAAAGCACAGGGTACGTTAATTCAAGATAGGTAAGAAGTATCAATATGCTCTCATTTAATTCCTAAACCCATACTATGGGTTTAATGAGTTGTAAGTGCCGCGGCATTAAAAAAATAAATAAAAATAAATAAATAAAAAAATTAAAAAAAAAAAGCGACAGTCCATAGTTTCTATGGCTAAGAGAAAGCTAGGAGAACACAAATAGCAAGTAGTAATATTGGAAGCAATGGAACACAAATAATTGTTACAGATAGATTAACATTTGGACAAATAGACAAACACAACCAGAAAATAGCATAACTTTGGTGATCAGCTTTTCTGGTCTACTTTTGAAGTTGTGTATATTCCAACATGAATATACCAATATAAACTTGATAGTATTTCAACTTCTCCACTCCAAAAGAAGGTTACCTACACTAGGATGTTGAATGTCCCAATAACGTCAATCACAGAACAACTAGCTTTGTCCAACTCTCAGAAATATTTGAGGCATATTAAAATACTGTTGGAAATGTTACTAATTCTGATGATCACTCAGTATATGCATATGTACAATTTAATTGTTGTTATACTTACAGAAGTAATCAGCTTCTAAAATATGTGCACGAGTATACAGGACCTCATTAACATTCCACACAACAAAAACTTTTCCAAGTTTTTGTGTGTTGCTAACAACTTGACTATGTTAAAGGAAGGTTTTCTTATTGTGGGAGCTGGATGATGATCATTTAGTATCTGTGTTATCACCAGAGTGAACTTTTAGATGCATTTGCTTATTTTTCCTCTTGTGGATGATGCATATACAAATATTTTTTTATTACAAGTTCTGATCAATTTTTTTTCTTTTTCAATCTATTGGTATCAGTTTGCCAGTTAAAAATAATTTGAGCTTCCTAGGACTCTGGTTTTAAGTTGGTATGTATTAGGTGCTACTAAGCCTACTAATAAAAATTTGTTAAAGCACACCATATGTAAAGTGTAATTCAGTCAACTTCCAGTAGATTTGAAATAATAAACTGTCATAAAAATTCAAACAAAGCTACAGCACTATTATCTGAAGGCATGATTATCAGTGCAAAGTAATTCCACAGACACACTAGTATCTACTGTTATTAAAAGGGGATGAAGCCCCTCTCTGGATTCACCTTTATTGTACACAAGATCTAACTTTGTTCTCTTGTATTATAAAAAACCCTTTCTTTCCAATTGCAGGTGAAAGATGAGATCCTTATGTGATGAAATTTATGTTTTGCCTGAAGAAAGTCCTATCAAAACTTTTGGCTATGATGACAACCTGCCAAGGCTTCCTGTGCCTCCATTGCATCACACCCTGGAGCGTTACTTAGATTCAGTCAAGCCGTTTGTGACAGGGGAAGAGCTAGAACAAACCAAGAAAATAATTCAAGAATTTGAAATAGGAGTTGGGAAAAAGCTGCATAAAAAACTCCTTGAAAAAGCCAACCAAGAAAAAAACTGGGTAAGCTGCTTTTGTGTCACAAGCATAGGGCCATTCCATGTGACGGAATGGGACAATTGGAAGGTTTTGTTTCTCTCTATTGTTTCAGAAATAACTCTTAAAACAAATTGTGAATGTTTATTTTATTCATAAAAGAGAATTTTAGTCTTAAGGTTAACACAAAAGCATAAAAGGAAAAATATCTTGTTAACTGAAGTGAAAATATGAAGTAATTTTCCTGTGACAGAAAGGGACATGGACAAAAAGGAGGTTCTCTCTGAGTTAAAAAAAATTCTGAAGTTCTGTGAAACTATACAAATGTGCTGTCTCATTATTTCATTAATGAATAACCATATAAAGTATTAATGTAGGAGTATGGAGAATTATAGCATTATTTTTTAGTTATTTTTTGCTGATGTGACAGAAAGAGACCAGTACAAAATGAAAACAGCTGAAACTGCATCTTTCATAAAATAATTACCATACCAGTGTTACTGTGTTACATTCTTTATCAGAACTCACATTATGATATATAAGTGATATTCCACAACAGGAAATGAAAATCTCTGGTGATTATCTACATCAGGAACTGGAAGTACTTTTAATACATCAGAAATTACAACCATGAAGTGTCATTACTTTTAAATGCAAATTTGAAATCTGGTTGATTTTTCCCATGAAACTTATCTCACATTCAATATTGTCAACTTTTAAGATTTGTTCTATGAAGTTTTTAACTGTCTTTTTTGTCATAAACTTCACCACTACAAAAGCATCTACTTGAATATTTGAATTTCCTTCCATTGTTTCAATTTGGACACTTCTGCCAATCATAAAATCAAAATAGAAACCTTTTTTGGACAAAGCATACTCTTTGTGAACCACATTATAAGGGAATACAACTTTAATGCAGTGCATGAGTGTCAGGTACCACTGATTAGCATCAAATTGTGTCTTTTGTTGATCCACTTCATATCTAGAACAAAATATCACCCCTATTGATTTTGACACTTTCCTGGCACCCCAGTAAAAAGACTGCATTGATAACCATGTCTTTTCCACCTAATACAGTCATGGTATCTATGTACATATGTATGATTTTACAGGATGAATAAAATATGTATCTATCTACACACATAGAAATTGTAGATCATGGAAAAAACACACTTTCAGTATAGGTAAGCAAAAAAGATACGAAAAAACTGCCACTGTAAAAACACCAGCAGGGAAAAATGAGGAAGTACTACACAAATTTTGAACACCTTATACAATATCTATATTAAAAGTAGCTTTCATACAGTATGAAAAATTAATGATTACCCTGTAATATTCTGGAAAAAAGACGACCAAAGTGGACTTAAAACTCCAACAAAGGCTCCTTATTAAAGTTCAAGAAGTCAGATAGAAATTAAAATTTCTCTGCTTAACACTATCATCAAAGTACTACTACGAATTACGTAATGGAATTATTTTCTAGCTGGCCTGATGTATTTTCAGTGGGTAGAGCACCTGCCTGCTGTGCTAAGGGTCCCGGGTTGCCATAGGCAATATGTTCCAAAGGAAAGGTTGCTGATAAGACCATTGCAGTTAAAGGCAGGGTATAAAGTAAAGCTTAAAAATATATATATTTTCATTAAGAATATTATCATAAACTATTATCCTTACCTGTTCATTCTGTTAATTGCAACTTTATCACAGTTTTATCTTTAATCATCATTTTAGAGTTAACAATTGTTTTTGTTTGTTTGTTTTTTAATGTTTTTCTATTCTCACCATTGTCTTTATCTGTTATAAAGGGATGTAATCACTGTGACCAGCTGTGTATTTAGGTAATGTTACACCCAAGGGCCCAACACCTTTTCCGCCCCATCTGCATGACGCCACTCAAAACAATGCAGGTAGCATGCAGGAAGGCAGTGTGGCCAATTGCACCATGCATGTAAGATGATGTATGATTTTACAGGATGAATAAAATATGTATCTATCCATGTATCTATCTCCATCTGTCTACAATTTCCCTCTCAGTAAGAAGAATTCCTGCCACGATCACTGCTCATTTTTAGTACATGTGAAAATGTATTTTCAACATACATAAATTTCATAATTTCTCAATGTTTCTGCCCCTAAGAATTTATTGCCTGGGCCCAGATCCATGTGGCCCATGTGTAAATATGGGGCTGACTATCACCATTCTCATTGTCACACTTCGCATTAACTGAAAGAATGTTCTACTTCTGATTCAATATTGGGCAGTGATTCAAAGTATGGAAATATTTTGTCATTTTTCAGATGTGTCTGTGCCATGTTAGTACAGAAAAAACACAATATCACAAATAAACTACTGTAGTAGACGTTTTTAGCCTTTACGTGTCTTATGAAACCTGATACTTTGGTAAATAACAGTAAACTATTCTTGACAGATGGAAACAACACTGGATACTAATTTTTTATTTGCAGAGCAACAATGAAAGTTTTGTTTTTAACAATATAGAAGCAGAAAAGATTAAATCTGTTAACAGTTAAATTAGTTGGCTGTGCTCCTGAAAGGTAGCAGTGTAAAATTAAAGAAATTATAATTAACTTTATTTCAAGAATAAATTTTAAAGGAGTCACGAGAATTCATAAAGTTTAACTTCAATGGCTTCATTAGTATGTGACATAACAATTATACATCGTTAACTGCTCAATTTGTCTAGTTGGTCCTTCTAGTGCTAAAAGAAAATTAACAAACAAAAATCAATACTTTAGTTCCATTGACATTAAACATTATTTACAGTTATGAGCAGAATTAAGAAAATCTTAAACTTTTCCCTTTGTTTTGAAACAAATATTACCAGAAAATAAATTTAAAATATCCTGCCACATGGCTACATTTTTTTTCTTTGATGGATCCAGCTTACTAAGTAATGGTAGCACTTGTGCAATATGTTAAATGTTCCTTTTACAGAAGATTAAATTTAAATTCTAAAAATTTTGATGGTGAAATGTTAGCAATCATTCACAGGTTACAAAATCTTCTTTATAAAATAAACAAATTTAAGAGTTTAATACTATTTGATTCCAAAGCAGCTATAATAACTCTAGCATCTGATACAATAGCTACAAATCTAATGTCAAGAATGTTGTTAACTATAAAACAATTCATTTAAATAAAATACTAGTATTTCAATGGATACCAATAAAATGTAGAACAAAAAGTAATGAAATTATTTTCTAACTAAGAATGATAGCAAAATTACATCAAAATCAACTGGTCCTCCGTCCTATTACTCTATCAAAAGAATAATTACATTAACATGCAACAACAAACTTAAAGCTGAATATATCTATATGGCAAGAAAAAAGGAATACAATGAGAAAATTTATATAATATGACTAGAATTACTACATTATCCAGAAAATCCTCAGTAGCAATTTTTAGATTATTAACAGGCCATGACTGCCTTAATAAACATCTCCACAGGATTGGCATAGCAGAACCTCCTATATGCCCTTTCTGAATTCAGTGAAGAAATGAAGCAAGCCCATCTTTTTTGCTGCATGCCTTTGATCAATTTACCAGTTTTTCATTAAAATACTGGAGTGCATGGCTTCATTGACAAACGCCAAGCATTAGAAACCAATCAACCAACCAGCCATAGGGAGGTCCGAAGCTACAGGGTAAATCAACGACAGCTAACAAACAGCTTCAGTTTGAAATAACAATTATACCCATTTTCTCAAGAATATCTCAAATGATTTTTTACTAAAGTACCATAAGTTTTAAGATATATGCATGACTAATGGAAAGTACATCTTGAATTTTATGCAAATAGCCTGAAGTTCTCATAATTGTGCACACATTATGTATAAATTTTTACTACTGGTAAACCATAAGAGGCAGATAAAAACTTACTGCATAAAAAATATAGACCTCATTGAAACACACTATTTATGTCAAAGTTTTTGGTGGCATTAACTTTTTCCGAAATATGTGTTGCTGTTGGTTTGAATTTTCTAATATATCTAATATATCTGCATATAAGTGCTAAGCCAGCATTATTTTGTTTCTCGCAATGTCATAGAAAGAGTATAGCATGTTCAAAGGCTGTATATTGTGACCCACTTTTTAAAGATTTGACTATCACTTCTGTGTTCTGTATACCCTTGTACCTACACAAAAATGTGTAATTAAGCTATATCTACAAATGTTTATCTCAATTAACATGAGGTAGATAGAACAATACACATTGTAAGAATAATTTGTAGAGGGGATATAGTATTAAATGATTGGGTAGAGTGTCACATAGATGTAACACCAGGTTTCCCCCCCCTCTCTCACCCTCTCCCTTTCCTTTCTTTTTTCTTTTTTTCCATGCATTCCATGACAACTGACATTTAGCAAGAAAACTTTTAATTTGTAGCTGAGTGCAATTGTGTTAGCAAATTCATGGATTATGACCATTAGAGTTGATAATTGTTAATTATAGAAAACTGCAATCGTATGATTGGTATTTCAATGGTACTTAATTATTTACTGAGCTATTAGAAGTAAATTTTAGTTATTTAGTGTTTTAGTAATAACATTCCCCAATATAATTGTTTCATTGTGTTCTGTTATGCTATTTTATTTGAATATTACTCAGAATGGATTGACAATAGCATTCCATAGAGCATTCCAAAATATATTAGAAGGAAGGATGCTATGTGCAATTTCTTGCTGAATGTCATTTCAAATTTAAAAATATGATGCAGAGTAGAGAATGTGCTGCAGAGTTTAAGTAAGGCTGATGCCATCCAAATTAATCGGTAGTGCATATTGTTTCAAAATATTTTTATATTTACAAACAAATTAATTATGTGTAATAGCATATTCTTTATTGTCTGAATTCATTTCTAGCTGGAAAAATGGTGGGAAGAATTTGCATATTTAAGGAATCGACAACCATTGCTGCCTTTTTCACATATGGTGGGAATGACATACTCAAACAAGCTGTTATGGGGAACTGGTGAATTTTTCAATGTCTTCAAGGTGAGCTTATTTACACAAAGAATGCATTGGTAAATTTATGAATTAAATGAACTATATATCCAGGCTTGTAACTGTTGCTATTCATAATGCATGGCAGTAAGTAGTTAAGTGAAATGACGAAAACTTGAATCCAAGTTAACTTGTAGCTCAAAAGATCGGTTATAGGTCATAGAAATATTTATAAGTATAACTTTAGAAATATTAAACACAATATAAGAGATTATTATAGAAAACTTATATGATGTAACAGTTAAGCAAAACAGGCTAAATGAAATGCCACTTGTTTATAATGATAGTAGCTGTCTTAGCCTGCATTGCACAGGTACATTCTGGAAGTAATGGGTTGAAAATAAGGATAGGGGTGGTTTTTGAAAGTTGTGAGTAGTATAGAATTTGTACTCATACCTAAAGTATAAGTGTCCAAATTTTTGTCCAGATTGGTCAAATAGTGTCATTTGTACACAAGGCATTGAAAGTATGAGTAGAGGTGTTTTTAAGTTGTATGGCATCCTATTTCTTTTCATCAAGTCTTACAGTACAAGTACACAAATTTGTGCAATGATTGAGTTAAGCAGTATAGTTTTATTTATAGGTAGTGCCAGGGATTTTGGCATCTCAAAATTTTAACGGGGATCTTTGATGCGAGTCACTTACCTCTGCAGCTGGAAGAATGGTGCAAGTTGAGATGGAAGATATATATATATATATATACAAAGCAGCAGAGTTGAACAGTCCATATAAAATACTGTAATGTTTGGACATCCACACAAGTGCACACGCAAGTGTGCATGTGCGCACACACATATGCCTACTCACTCACTCACTCAAATTTGTAATAGCATTCCATGTAAATAATTATTGAGCTACACCAGTTCACTCACTGTCTTCTAGTTTTCATACTCCTGGCAATATAGTTACTATATGATGCCAACTTTTTCAAAATAATGCTGCTCAATTGTTTCTGTGCATTTGCTGTTTCCCATTTCACAGGACCAATTTTGCGAAATCTTTGACGGCACAGTTATTCTATATCTTTCATCTTGAAAGTTGTGTTTTTATTCCCTACCCACTGTTTTATACCTCCCCAGATTAATTCAATAATTTAAATATGGGTGATAGATTGGGAGTCTGATTTTAATGCATCCATGTTCTGCCAATATCTGACCTATTACATAGGATCTTTTTCTGGGCTTATGAATCTTGATCATATCATAAAGTTTAGCCTTTGAAAAGGACTCTTCAAAGATCATGCCTATTTTTAGCAGCCAGGGTTTCATATCACTTTTTAGGTAGTTGGATGCAGTGGTTTATCTGTTTGAGAGTTATGATAGCACACGCCAACTATTGTGACAGAATTTTGAGGAAGATTAGGAATGAACATAGTTTTCAGCCACTTAACACGATATTAATATTTATTGATAGATGTTTAGATGGGTACAAGACACAAGTGGGATTGGTGTTTTGCCCAGGCTCATTTGCCTCTCCCGCTCATGAGAACTTATAACATTTACAGCTTTATTCTTACTTCTAATTATTAACTATATTATAACCTAATTGTTTCTTTTTGCTTTCCATAACCATTTGCTTCTCACCTTATTCATAAACTCTCCAACCTTCTCATAGTCCTTCATAAATATTTCCTTCACTGCAATGTTTGGGCCAACCTTTGACCATTTGTCACTTATTTGTTCCTCCCTCCATTTGTTAGTGGCCCTACATTTAAACAGTATATGTACTAGATCCTCCTGCTTTCCACATAAAGGGCATTGATTTTGTATTATTCCCATCCTCATTCCTTTTAACCACCACACTCCTGATCTTACCCATGATATACTTTCTCTTACTTCCTTACCTGTTTTTTCTACATATTCCTCCCTTCCCCATGTTGACTTTAATATTTTATAATCTATTAAAGAAGACTTCTCTGATGTTTCACTAAACATTTTTTGGATTTCCATTTCCTCTAGCCTCTTTCTTTCTTCTCTCCAAGAATTTAATTCATTATTCTCCCTTTTCCACCAAATCTTTAGACCATTTGATTCTAGGATGTTCTTCAAATGGTACACCCACCCTCTATTTTTTTAAATGTTTTTCATGAAATTCTAAACACTGTCTTATTATATTATTTTCTTCTAGGTTAGTATTCTGTATCAATACTTCAATGCTCTCTCCATAATCTTACCCTTGCTTGATTCTCGGCCCATTTCTATCTGTACTACCTGTTTGACACTTGATATTGGTAGGCTAGGACTTCTTTACAAAATAACCTATGGACTTCGACTACTTCCCACCCCTCATCAAATCCCCATATTTCTATGTAGGATTTTGGGCCCCACCATGTGTTATATAGCCGTTCCAACCACTTGAATCCTATTTCGAGTACTCTAAATTTACAACATTTTACTATTGCTAATGCCCGCCTTTCTTTAGTTAATCCTGCTTTTTTGTGTTTTTCTCATTTTCTGCCACCACCTATTTTGACTCCTAGGCAATTAGTTTCTCTAACCATCTTGTATTGTTTTTCCCTTCCTTCGCATTTCTCATTTTTGCTCAATTTAACTCCTTTCTTAAGCACCACAATCAGGGTTTTTTCTTGGTTAAGTCTAAATCCCCAGTCACTGCAATATTTCTCTACCCCTTGAAGTGCTTGTTTTAATCCAATTACCATAAATGATCCCACCACCAAATCATCAGCAAAAAGCAACCCCAATGTCTGTACATTGTTTATCACTGGTGAGTGCTTATTGTGTCTCCCTATTTCTTGCAATATATCGTCTATAAATATACTAAATAATACCAGAGTTAATTTGCATCCTTGTCTGAGGCCTTTCCATTGTCAAATTTCTCCCATTACTTCCCCTTCCTCCACTCTTATACAAAAGGTGTTCTCTTTATACAATGCCCTTATTGTATTAATCATTTAGTTGCTCATCCCTTTATTTAACAATTTATGTCACAGTAAATGTAGTTCAATACTATCATAAGCTTTTTCTAGGTCCACAAAGGCCATATACAATTTCCCTCTTTTCTCTTTTAAACACTTGTCCATCAATGTTTTTATTATAAAGATATTTTCTAATGTTCTTCTCCTACTCCTGAAACCCATTTAAAATTCTGATAATATTTTATATTCATCTGCCCATCCTTGCACCCTACTTACTAAAATACCTGTGAATATTTTCCCCGCATTAAATAACAATAGCTATTTGGTTTGTCCACATTCACCTTACCTTTATATATTGGTTGTATGATAGCTTCTTTCCATCTGTCAGATATATATCTCTTTCTTATGATTTTGTTAAGCAAGTCGAGTACCAGCCTAATTTTGCTTTTTTCCATACACCATCTTTCCAAAATTCATTAGGCATACCATCATTTCGTGTTGCTTTATTCTTTCACATTTTTTGAACCTGCCTTATTATTTTCTCTGTATTTATTTCACTATCTAACATTTCTACAAAATTATTACTTACTTTTAAATTGCCAATCATTGTTAAAGTTTCTATGCAGCCCTTTAAAATACTGTTCCCATTCCTCTATTTTTATGTTAGGTTTGGTTGTATACTCCTTATATGTTGATCTTACTGTTTTCCATATCTTACTTGTGTTGCCCTCCTTTATTACACTTACTATCCTATTTTCCTGCATCATTCTCTACAGAGTTTTATTGCGTTCAAGTAATAATTTCTAGAAATTTTTCTCCTGAATATCTTCCTCTTTCATTTCATAATCTCCCATCTCCTTCAACAGCTGTTTGATTTGCCTTTTTTCTACTCTACACTCGTCGTCATACCATCCCTCTATGTTTCTGATATCCCTCTTAATTATTTTCATTTCCTTGTCCACTTTGTACACGCATTATTTGTTAGATTAACTCCTGTTTCTATTTCTCCGCCACATTCTACATATATTTTAGCCCTTATTCGCATATCTTCCTGTATTCTGACTTAAGTCCATTTTCTAAGACTCTTTCCATATTGTTCCTTATATTTATATCTTGTAATTGTTTCTTTATTATTAGTAGCTAGTAGCTATATTTACCTCTCTAGCTGAACTTTGATTTGCACTATTATCGGAAAATGACCACTGCTTGAGTTAAAGTTAGATACTTTAAAATTATATACAGTATGAATTAGATTACTAGGCCACAAAATATTAGCCAATAACACTCTGACCATTGGTACTTAGATATGTATAGACCCCATCCTCATCTTCCCCACACTTCCCATTAGAATCTCAAATGCATTCACTTCACAAAATTCTATGAATTTATCACCTTCTCTGTCCACTATCTTACCTTTACTACACCTTGGTTTTTCTTTCCTCTTATTATCACCACCACAAATGTTAATGTCATTTTCCCCCTGCTCTTATATTAAAATCACCAATAATTATATTTCAACATTCTCTTGTTTTTCTTTTATATGTTCTATGTTTTTTCCTAGCTGATTTAAGAGTTCCAAGTTCTGAAACCTTGAAGAGGTGATGGGCTTGTATACTATCCTTAGCCACAATTTGACTTCTTCTATCTGACTCTCCTCTATTCTTATCCAGAATATTTCTTAACTCCTTGACCAGCACTTCCTTACAAATAACCCGATTCCTCCCAATGCTCTTTCCTTCTTCTTTGTTGTTGTTGTTGTTTCCACCTTAATTCCTATATAATTCAAAACCTTTAGCATTTATGTGTTGACCTTCTTATAAGCATGCTTCAACTACTGCTAAGTAATCCAACTTGACCAATATCTGCATTAAAGTACCTGCATATATTTTGTTCTTCACCCCCTCGCAGTTCCAAAAACGCAGACTCCGCAATTTCTTCTTTTCCTATTGTGAGCCCTAACCTCTCTCTCCTAAATCTGTATTTAAAATATAATCTATTCCTTACCTCCCTGCTTTCCCTTTTGATGTTGATGGCTTATTTCCATCCTTTATCAAGATGCCTCTTTGATAAGACACCACACTGGCACTAGCACTGTCACTGGTTTGATTTGTGTTCACAAATTTCTCTCCCTGATGTAGCTGCTTCATGTGGTAGATATCTCGATTCGTGGTCACAACCTTGACGGAGACTCTGTTAGATGCAACATGTGTTTGTGACATCATCTGTTTTCCCTCCATGTCTTCTCTTACTTGTGTATCATCTTTGTTTGGTTCTGACGTAGCTGTTCCTGTCATTGCTACCTCATTGGATACTCTTGCCACGTGCAGCGATTGAGTTACTTCTCCTTCTTTCCCTCCTTTCTGCTAGCTTCAAGTTTCCACGTTCATTAGTTTGTTGAATTTGCTGACTAATTTCCCTCCTTGTCTCTTGGGTTCTTCTTATGTCTGTCTTGCTGGCATAAGTTACATCCTCATCATCCACCTATAGATGTAAGTTCAAAATATATTCTCATTTTCCTTGAGCTGGCTCATTTTTCATCCTCAGAATTAATGCTCTCTTAAGTTTGTTTTGCACTGGTGATAAATCTTTATTGATGAATATATTGCTTCCTTTCAGTATTATTGATCTTCCCAAGATCTCATAGACCAGGCTGAACTATTATGTGTCGTTTTCCTCTGTTTCTTTCCACTTGATAGGCTTCAAGGATTTCTCAACCTTTTAATTCCATAGCTAGTTTTTCAGTTAGGATTTTTCTTATTTCCTCTTTTGGCCATATTCCTCTTCTTCCCTCCACTCTCATGAAGACAGGTTGAGTCTTCTCCTTTCATCCATTCTTTCTATCTTTTTGTATAATTGGTTTACTTCTTTCTGCGTTTGTCGTACTTTACTTCGGAATTCTTCCTTTAATTGCTCCATTACACCCAGGTTCTGCATTAATCTCTGTTCCATACCCTTCTGTTCCTCCATTTGGCATTTTATCATTTCCATTAATTGTTTCCACCTCTCTTCTGCCAATCATTTGTTGGGCCTGGGTTTGCCTCAGTGCCTCCAATGATTAATAACGTTATCATCACAGTTCCCAGAACTATCGTATTTTCTATCTTTTGACTACTTTGACTCTTATTACCCATTAGTTTTACTCTTCTAAACTGCCCTAATCTCGCTCTGTACACTGTTAAGTCCACCCCCATGGTTAGCTGGGTTACTTTTCCTCACACTGTGCAGAGCTGTTCTCCTACACAACCTTCCTCTTCCACTGCTAGCTCAACAGTCCTCCTAACATAGTTTTCCATGTTGATTTCATGGTGGAAATCTCCAGATCTTTGCTTAGACCTATACATAAGTAGGGCATTGAGATGAAGTCATATCTTCCATCTGCATGAACAATGATATGAATATGCGTGTTGTGAACTAGCATTACTTTCATCAGTCCAGCTTTTGGTTTTGTATGGCTATTGTGTATGTAGATCTTGTCTTCATTCCTGTACCATGAAGAGATAGCAGATAATTTTCTTGCTGTGAGTATATATCATGCTTTTCAATAAGAACTTTTATGTTACTTCTGATTTTTTATCACCTGAATCCCAAATTTCAAAACATTCTACTAAGGCTTGTGCAACTCCCTTCAGATCCTATTAATTCCTTTAGCCTTATCTGCAGTCTTCCAGTTATAGGCACAGTGCCATCTAAGGTATAGAGATTATGGATTATATGTCTGATAATGTATTATTTGTCAGTCCTCATTATCTCTGATTCTTTTGGGCACATTATGTTTTTTTTATCTGGTTATCAAAAGAAGTACCTTCTTGAGCATACTTTTCACTATCCTTTAGAGTCCTAGAGATAGAACGCACTGACAATCCAGTAGCTTTTGCAGCCCTAATTTGTACCTTCTGTATTTTCTTGAAATACCCAGGTGAACACTATTGTTTGCTTCTTATTTCATACTCAAAATGCTCCATACTATTTTACAGCTCTGACTGTGTAAGGTTTCCCCTTTCAATTTTGAACAAATGGGAAGCATAATGTTAGTATTGCAATTGAATCCACTAATAAAGCTGAACATACTCTTGTATACTACAGTTTTATAGACGCTCTACTATCAGACTGCTCAGAATGCATAATGTTGATTTCATATAATCAGCACCATGTGCTTTTGGGAAGGAAAATATTATGACGGTTATGACTAGGCTAGCCCTCAAGGACATACACCAAAATTCTGGTGAGACCTTTATAAGGGGTCAAAAATAAATTAAGGGTTGCAACGGACGATGTTGCTTGTTTACGTAATATGTTTTTGTGTTATTTGTTAGCCCCACGTTGTGGAAGCCAATTTTGCTAGAGAAATTGCCTTACGTAATGTTGTTTACATCAGTGTTGAAGCCATCTTGTGACGTCATTCTTTGTTAGGTTCGTAGCTCCATCTGGCGTAGCAATTTGCATCACTGTTAGTGTTCGATTTGATTTCATTTCAAATGTCCTCCGGCTAACTGTTTGGGTCGAACATGTATCTCTTACAGGTTGTGAAGCGGAAAGGAATCTTTTATCCAGAAATTATACTGATGAAGAAAATTTGTTTTATAATTTTTATTGCCGAATACGTTCACTAACACTTTTACATATTGATTTAGATACTCGCCAAACTGAAACTGTTTGTAATAACTTCTTACTTATCACTTTTAACTCACGTACTTCAACTTTGTGTATATTTAACTGTATAATACTTTAGATCTTTAATGATTTTTGTTGCGCGTAACTTGACGAAATGAAGGACTGACTGACGACGTGTAATGTGCTATAAATCTTGATGAACTGGGCGACCGACGTGTAATGTATTGAGAATTTTGTTGAACTGGGGGCGATCTACCACGGACTCGACTTTATATACTCCCACTCCTCGACATGCCTAAAGATTATAAATGAACTGCTATTGGCTAATAAAACGCGCCAACATTAGCGTCTATTTTAATATCCAATGAAAACCACGAATACATATTGCTTTTAGGGAAACATTCCAGAAGTTTCTACCGAAAACGCGCCAAACATTACGTAACTTCCTTGTTCCCAATAATGATAAACAACTCACCCCCTCGCTGCATTATTGCGTTATTATTGACAGTTTCAGTAAAGCCTTATAAATTTGCTTTCCAATAATAATTACAATTTATAAACATCTGAAATCAATGTCACATAAAAATACATATTCATATTACAATCATTATTTACATTTAAATAATTTGTGATACAAATTACCATATCATATGCCCCACTAGAAACATAATTATAAATATTTACAACTTGTTTGGAAATTTTATAATTGGGTTTTTAGTCTCCTAAATCTTGGAACACACGCTATCACTTTCACTTAACACTTCACACGCATTTAACACACAACATATTTTTTTTTTTTTTTTTTTTTATCTCGCCACTGCTTACTGGCTCTGGTTTAATTAATTTAGATATTAATCTGACATCACAAATTTTTTTTTATAGCAAATACTTTACCCTAAATTATTTAATCACTGCTACCAAATTGTTTACTTTCTTAAGTTGTTGACAAAAATTTATACATTTAAGATTTTTGTAATTATTACACATATTTACCAAAATATTCACCCTCTACACAAATATTTACATCTCTTAAATCTAGGCAATGTTTCACCTTTTCTGTTTGCTACATAAGTATTTGTTTTTTAATTATTTTTACCCATTTTTGTTATTTTGTACTTTACAAATATATTTACATCTCTTAAATCTTGACAATGTTTCACCTTTTCTGTTTGCTACATAAGTATTTGTTTTATTTATTTTTACCAATTTTTGTTATTTTGTACTTTATTTTAACAATACTCTTGGAATTGTATTTACGTACTTTTAATTTAATATCATATTAAGTTTCAATCTTTGCATTCTTAATTTTCAAATACTGTTACAGTTACTAAAAATTTAATTTTTTTTTTTAAAATATTTATTTCTTTTTATTTTTCTATTTTTTTTTTTTTTTTGAATTTATTTCTGTTTTCTCATGACATATATATATATATATATATATATATATATATATATATATATATATATTTAGTTAACCCTCTTACGTTCCAATACATTTCTCTGCAAGTCATCTTTACCTATCCAGCATTTACTTTACATCTTATTGCTATTTACCCTCCTGGATCAAATTGTGTGTGGCTAAACATTACTCGTAGCCGTAACCTAACCTTCAAATTTTTGTTCATGAATAACCTCTTGTATTCATATGAAATTTCGTCATATGATAACATTTGAAAACAATCTACAGTTTCTTGAACAACACATCTTTTACCAACTTTCATTTTCAATTCTTCTGCTATCTTTTTAATCTGAGAATACTCTGACAAATCTGTACTAAACTGTACTGGACTGGAGTTTTCAATTTGAACATCTTGGTACAATTTATTTCTTTGCATTACTGTCTCATTCTGTATTTCTGATATCTCCCCTCTGAAATTAACTTGCGCCTCATTTACATCTACATTCCTAACCTCTTTTATCTCTCTTATCTCACTTGAAATACTACTCATTTGACTTCCTAATTCTGTGCATTCTACATATGTAATGTAATGTAATGTAATATTTATTTCATCATTATTACAATAATACAAATAAAGCTTACATCTAAAACTTATGTCTAGTGCACCAGTTTTCTAGCTCCCCCATATTTAGCCCCTAGGCTGTATATATTGGGATAAAGCTACTATACCATCTCTCTACTTTACAAACTATGCTCGTTCAGCTGTACCTTTCTTAAGCTCCTTATCCACTTATCCCTTGTGTTGCCTAAAAATGTTCCCATCATTTTAATTATTTCTACTTTTGTGCTTCCCAACATTCTTAATGCTACTGCTTCTTTGTTTAACTTGTCCCATTTTTTATTCCATATAACCTCTCTCCACCTTTTAACCATATCACATTCTATTAGACAATGATAAGTACTATCCGATTCATCACACATAATACATCTCTCCGAACCATTATATCCATTCCTTTTTAAAAATATTACTCCTGTGCGCATCCACGCAAGACCTATTCTACCAAATTGATTACATATATCTACATACTTCTCCCTTCCCCAATCTCTTTTAACTGATTTATACAAGATCAATGACCTTTTATCCTCAAAACTAGCCCATATCTCTTATTTCTCGATATCTTCCACCCTCAATCTCACTTCTTTCCAAATCCCACTGTTATTATATTTATCTAATAGGAGAATATTCCTCATGCCAATTTCTTTTAGGACATTTCCCATCTCCCCTAACCAACACTCTTCTCCTAGGACAGCTTTTTGAAACTGTATACATTCTTTTAATATATTATTATCTTCTAAATTTAAACATCTATACCAATACTTCAAGATTCTTTCCACTATTATACCTTTTCTCCCTACCCTTCCTAGCTCTGCCAGTGCCACGCCCCTTGGTGAACTCTTGGGTAAACCCAAAACTTCTTTACAAAACATTCTATGGACTATATCAATCTTAATCCATCCCTTTGCCACCCCCCATATTTCTATTCCATATAACATTTTTGACTCTACTACAGCTTCATATAGCCTTTCCAACCAGTTCATTGTTAGCGTGGGTGTTTTGCACAAACAAACTCTAACAGCTTTCATCGCTAGCTTTCCTTTCAATTGTGCATATTTAGATTGTGCTTCCCACTTCCCGTTGCTTGAGAATCTAATGCCCAAGTAATCAAATTCTTTTACCACCTCTATTTGCTCTCCATTTATATACCATCTTTCCTCTCTTTTTAATTTTGATCCTTTCTTGAACACTATTATCTTGGACTTTTTTGTATTCACCTTTAGCCCCCATTCCATACAAAATTTTGCAATTTCATTAATAGCATGTTGCAACCCTATCACTGTTACTGCCCCAGCTACTAGATCATCTGCAAATAATAACCCTGGTATTTCCTTTTTCCCTATAACTGGACAGTGTTTATTACTTTTCATTATTCTATCTAAAATATCATCTATAAATAAGTTAAATAATATTGGACTGAGTTTACAACCTTGCCTCAGACCTAAATTTTGCTGTATATAATCAGTAGTACTATTTCTTCCACATTTTACACAAAATTTAATTCCTTCATACAATTTTTGAACCCCCTCGATGAATGCAGTGCTGACTCCTTTGTTCCTCAATTTATATACCAAAGCCTCTCTGTTTATAGTATCAAAAGCCTTCTCGAAGTCTGCAAAAAATATGTATACCCTACCCCTTTTATTTCTTAAATATTTGTTTACTATAGTTTGAATTATCATTATGTTATCTATTGTTCTTTTTCCTCTCCTAAAACCTGTTTGGTATTCTGATAGCTTATCTTCCCTCTCTACCCACTCGTATAATCTTCTAGCTAATATACCAGTGTATATCTTGCCTAATATAGATAATAAACTAATTCCTCTGTAGTTGCTTGGATTATTTGTATCTCCCTTTCCTTTATACAATGGTGCAATAATGCTCACTTTCCAGCTCTCCGGTATCACTTTCTTCTCTTTGATTCTGTTAAATAGCTGCGTCAACAACTTTGTACCCTCGCATTCTACATTAACCTCACTTTTAGTATTAACCTCACCTTTTTTGTTACCTATTTCCTTGCTCATGTCTAGCATTTTCTTTGAAACTTCTCCTGTCTCACTTACTATTACTTCCTCATTTTCATCTCTCATTTTTGGCATACTACTATCTAGCTTCGTAACTTTCTTTTCAATTTCTTCACTGCTTTGATCTACTTTTTGCTCTAATACCTCATTACTCCTACCAATATCTTTTCTGTTTTGATCAAAGCTCCTACGAATATCTTCCCTCAATTCCCTATTATTCTTTTCCATATTCTGAGTTAATCTTTGTCCTAATTTCTCAAAACTCTTTTGCATATCTTCCCTTAATTCTTCCCTCAATTCTCTATTCATATTTCTCAGCATTTCCATAATTTCCTTCATCATACCAGCATCAATAGTAATATTTCCTGCTATTCTATTCTTACTTTCTGCACTAACATTTCCTCCCTCCAATACTACATCGTTTGAGCTTTTTTTTGTAACCTGTATTGAATTAAAGCTAACTGTTACACTATCCCCTTCCATCATTGTTTCTTCAATATTATTAGTAGCCATTGTTTTTTTGTTTTCTAAAAAAAAATTACAATACTCTGACCTTTATGATGCTGTCTGTTGCTGTTACTTTGATGTCCAGCTTCCTGCCCCATTCTCCTAGATTTGTATGTCGCTTCTGCGTTGTATTATGATGAATCTACGTTGTCTCGATGTTTTTGTGTGCACTTATCCACGTCGTTTGTCGCTCCTCTAGTTGTTTCTTGAATCTGCGTCTTGTAGATCATTTCACTGCTGCATTCGCCCCTTCCTGGTCATCTCACTTCCTCCTGGTTAATTCTGCCCCTTCCTGGTCATCGTGTTCCTTTCCTGGTCACTATGCCCCACGTTCTGGGTGCCAATTTGCAACGGACGATGCTTGTTTACGTAATATGTTTTTGTATTTGTTTGTTAGCCCCACGTTGTGGAAGCCAATTTTGCTAGAGAAATTGCCTTACGTAATGTTGTTTACATCAGTGTTGAAGCCATCTTGTGACGTCATTCTTTGTTAGGTTCATAGCTCCATCTGGCGTAGCAATTTGCATCACTGTTAGTGTTCGATTTGATTTCATTTCAAATGTCCTCCGGCTAACTGTTTGGGTCGAACATGTATCTCTTACAGGTTGTGAAGCGAAAAGGAATCTTTTATCCAGAAATTATACTGATGAAGAAAATTTGTTTTATAATTTTTATTGCCGAACACGTTCACTAACACTTTTACATATTGATTTAGATACTCGCCAAACTGAAACTGTTTGTAATAACTTCTTACTTATCACTTTTAACTCACGTACTTCAACTTTGTGTATATTTAACTGTATAATACTTTAGATCTTTAATGATTTTTGTTGCGCGTAACTTGACGAAATGAAGGACTGACTGACGACGTGTAATGTGCTATAAATCTTGATGAACTGGGCGACCGACGTGTAATGTATTGAGAATTTTGTTGAACTGGGGGCGATCTACCACGGACTCGACTTTATATACTCCCACTCCTCGACATGCCTAAAGATTATAAATGAACTGCTATTGGCTAATAAAACGCGCCAACATTAGCGTCTATTTTAATATCCAATGAAAACCACGAATACATATTGCTTTTAGGGAAACATTCCAGAAGTTTCTACCGAAAACGCGCCAAACATTACGTAACTTCCTTGTTCTCAATAACGATAAACAACTCACCCCTCGCTGCATTATTGCGTTATTATTGACAGTTTCAGTAAAGCCTTATAAATTTACTTTCCAATAATAATTACAATTTATAAACATCTGAAATCAATGTCACATAAAAATACATATTCATATTACAATCATTATTTACATTTAAATAATTTGTGATACAAATTACCGTATCAGGGTAACTTTTAAAACTTTCAGAGTACTATATAATTTAAAATTAGAATTAGGTGGCTTTAGGAAGTTGTAAGACAACCCATGAGTTTTAAACAGTGCAGATTTGTACATAAGGGGTTAAAAATGTGGTAGGTGTAGTTTTTGAGAGTTCTAAGGTAGCTTATAATGTTTGTTGGATCCTATAGAAGAGTATAAAGTTCTGTCTTGATAGGCCAAATAATATTGATTTTTATGTTAGGGATTGAATGTAAGGGAAGCAAAAGTTTTTGAAAGTTTTAGGCTTGCTAATCATTTTTGCCAGATTTTAAAACCATAAAGTGCCAAGTTTTGGCAAAAGCATAACAAAAATATCCTTGACAATAAAGTTTAGTAAAATCAAAGGGAAATGTGGTAATATGAGCACCATATCCAACACCCCCTTCGATATCTTTTCAAAAATACTTTAAGTTTCCCATTTATCCCTTTAGGCTTGAAATCATTGGAAATCTGCCATTTTTTCACAATAAAGTGCAAAATAGCCTTTCTTGAAATTGGGTGACATGAAATGAAAAAAAGAAAAGATAAAGGTACGGCACCTGAAGGATAGGGCTCTTCAATGATAAAATATCAAAATCATTTGAATGGCTTTTGAATTTACTCCACACACGCACGCATGCACGCACGCACGCACAGCTTTAGGATAGAAGTTATTTGTAGGTTTTGGTGGTGTTAACAGTAAAGCATGTGTATAAAATATCAAAGAAATAAACATCATAGATGCTATCCATCAATGATGTTTATTTCTTTGATATTTTATACACATGCTTCAGTGTTAACACCACCAAAACCTACAAATAACTTCTATCCTAAAGCAGTAAATTATGAGGTGGAAGTTTCTGAATGGTGAAAACTATTAACAGCTATATTAACAATAGAAAAGCAGTTGTTCTTTTTGTTTCTTTCTTTGTTGCAATAAAGATCATTATAGATAGAATAATATAGTACCTTAAATACATAAAGAAGGAAAAATGTGTCTAAGTAAATCCCAGAGACTATTCAACCAATAATTTTTATTGTTCAGGTGCTTATTAATTCTTCATGGTACTTGCAGGCTATATACTGTGCTCAAAGTTGTGAAATTAATGGCATATGAGGGTGGAAATTCTTCACATCCACAAAATTTGCTATTGTCTGTTGAAAATTGAAGTTTGTTAGTTCCCTTATCCGAATATTTAAGGATTTTTACACTATGAAATTGTGTGAAAATAGGACTAAATGGAAGATAAAAGCCTTTAAAACTTCTTCTGTTACACTTATCTAAAAGTTTACCCTTCAAACAATAGGATAATTCCTTGAGTAGTAAAATATACTTATAAATGCATGGCAAGTATTTGAAGATCACAGTACAATCAAGAAGATCAGAAATGCACTGATCCCTGGATTTTCCTACCATCTTTATGCATAAACTGATACAGGCAGATTTTTGGCCATTAATGCAATATTATTCAGTTTACAAAATTACGGCTCTTAAGAGGTAAAAGGCAAGTATTCAAATTAAAAAAAAAATTCTATATAATTTTGCCTAAATTTAATATCTGCGGAGAACAGAGATTTAAACAATATTAATAAAAACATCAATCAAAATTTTAAAAATGAACCCATGCAGTGTAGGGTGAGGTAATTAGTAAATAACGAAACTTTAATTTGAATGAAAACAGCTTTAAACACTTATGTGGGTTAATCTTACAAATGACTATGCTATGTGTTTTTTTTCTTTCTTCCAGAATGCAAGCATATATTTGTATAACCTTGTTGGGTGGTGGGATATAATCCGAAGGGAGAGGTTACGTCCAGAGCAGAGTAGAGATGGTTCTGTACATTTCACCATGCATGGATTCCGTAGATTGTTTAATGGAGTCCGTGTGCCACAGGAAACCCAGGACGCTTTACTTTCCTACTTTAAAACTGGTAGTTTGTTTTATAAACATTTATCTTAAATGTTTGCACAAAATACACTGTGTGCTGTGCTTTTAAGAAATGAGAGATTTTATAATATAAATGTAGTACATCTATTGGTTAGAATAATAATAGTGTTAAAATTATATTTTTATAAATCTAATATATGCATTGAATTGTACCATAATTGGATTATATACAATGTGATTGTTTTTTTACATTTTCACCCCTTTGTGAATTTGACTCCTCACAAAAGTAAATTAGGCATTATAGCTGTTAATTTTTACTTGTTTGTGGAGATCAACAAACCATAAAATGGAAACTGTCAGTTTATTGTTTTGATGCTGATGCAACAAAATCAGAGAATGAGGTTTTTTGCTCCTGAGAATCACAGATTTTCCAAGAGCAGTAACAATATAATATTGTAATGATAAAGGCTCAATCTTTTAAGGAAAAATGAGACTGTCATTAATAAGTTACATATACTATGCAAGGAGGTGTCAAAAACTAACCAGAATTATTTTATTTTGCTGGAAAATATGCTCACTTTTATTCAAATTCTTTTACAAACCTTCACACTATTCTCCCTTGGACACAATACAATGTTTCAGCATTCTGTCTATTGTTCAAAGCATTCCCTAAAGCTCCTTTTGGACAGTCTGTTGAATATACCCAAAATTGTATGGTTTAGCTCATGATCGCTACGAAAATGACAACCCTGAAGCTCTTTTTTCACTGTGGGAAATAGGTGGAAGTTATATGGTACTAGGTCCAATGAATAAGGTGGATGTGGCATCACCTCAACACCAAATTCTGTGATTGTTTCGTAGTCTTCATGGTGCGATGAGTGGGCACATTATCCTGATGAAGGATCCATTCCATTTGAGCAAGGTGTGGACTTTTCTTGGCAATTTTTCTCCTTAATGGCCCCGTCAATACTTCAAATAGTAATCAGCAGTAACAACTACATTGTTTACTCACCACATGATCTTATACAATGCTTACTGAAAAAGATAAGATGCATTATGCACTGGGTTGAACTTTGGCCTTTTTGGGTCTTGGTTTGAAAGATATTTCCATTGGGCACTTTCCTGTTTTGCTCTGGGTAATAATGATGAAACTAAGCTTTGTTCACATGTGATTACTCCATCCAAAAAATCCAGTTCATGCTGAAGCCTTCCTTTCCATTGTTGACATGCCATCACATGGTGAGCCTTCTGTTCATCATTGATACATGAGGCACCCACTTTGTTGAAACTTTCCTATAGCCTAGAATATTTTGTACAGTGTCTTCAGCTGATCCATAGGATGTATTCATAATTTCTGCAACCATGGTAATGATAAATGACGGTCTTCACGCAATATACATCAGTTGTGTTGACATTGATGTCAGTCTTCAAAGTTGAGGGTCTTCTGGGGCATGGAGCATCCTCAAGGTAATTTTTACCCTCCCAAAATCACTTATGCCATTTGAAAACCTGTGTTTTTCCCATAGCTTGCTCCCTGTAGACTTGCTGTAACATTTCCAGTATTTGTGATGGGGTTTTATCAAGAAGAACACAAAATTTAATTGATGTATGCTATTGCAACTTAAGATCCATGTTGGGTACAGTTAACATGCTCTTCTACTTCACCTGCTTCCCTTCTACTGAGGACAGCCAGGCAAATGACACACATGGCATTTCATCACTCAAGGTCAGTCTTTTCCAGTGCTGCCAACACCATATTCCAGTTCAGGTGCATTACAATGCCAAAAGTAATTCTGGTCATATTTTTGACATCCCCCTCATATTTTTTAATAATTTGTGTTGGAAAGGTCTTTCCTTTCTTCCTTCCTTCCCTCCCTCCCTCCCTCCCTCCTTCCTGCTGTAGGGAATATTGACTTTTTAGCTGTATATATAACAGTAGATTTAGTACAGTTAAATGATATTCCAAGAGTTTAGTTTAAAAAAGCATTCTTAATTTTTTGAATCAATATAGTGGATAGCTTTTATATTTGTTATTATGTTCAGAGTCCGAAGGAAACTGTCCATCACATATAGTAGTATCATATGATGGCTACATATTCACATTGGACACCCTTGATGAGAAAGGGCAGCCAATAACACCGCCTGAATGGGAATGTCAACTTCGTTCCATTAAGGATGCATGTCAGCAGAGAGGAAAGGGTCCTGGTATAGGTCTCCTTACATGTGATGAACGCACAAATTGGGCAAAGGTTGGTTTTAGAAAACAATTTTATAAGAATTCAGCATGGAATGAGCAGTACTAAATGAAGAGTTTTGAAACTTTATCAGTGATAGTTATTGATTATGGCTTCACAGGAGTGCAGGTGAGTGATGTTTATATTGATTGTTGAGCTTTCAGACAGTGCACTAGTTACAATGTTCAACATACTTTACAACTGAGATGTCCAACTGGTGAAAAGGTGACATAGTTGGTTATTTTCATCACAGCAAAGAATGCTTTGCAACACTGATGATCAAAAGTTTGGAAATAATAATGGAAACATCACTCAGTTGCAATCCCATGAAGCCATAATCAAGAACTAAATTATTGATAATTATATAAGTTGTTATGAGTTTAAACAATATGTCCAGCATTACAAAGTTAACAATGGAGAGCTGCTCACACTCTCTTAATACTTCATGTAGAAGTATAATCAGTGCATTAAAATTACATGCTTACAACTCATGAGCATGTTGTCCTACATTTGCCATAATCATCTTCCACAAAACTGGACCTGAATACACAGAAGTAGATTGGTGGATTATCAGCCAAACAAATTATCTTGTGAAAGTATGAAACTTTATTAAACTTAAGTAGTTGCCATAAGTAGAGGAATAGGTAGCATGTTCAGTTTTATGAAACTCTCAGGTAAAATATTTCAAAGTAAATTTTGTATGTTTCATTTCATTTCATTTCATTTTTATTGATCCAGTTAATTGTTACATACAGAAGTACAATCAATGTTAAACACGTCAAAGTAAGATAATAAAATATTTTCGAGATATTACAAAAATTAATAAACCAAAATATGTATAAGTTTACAAAAAAATAAATTATGGTTACATATGTACAAAAGGTGCAATCAATACTGGACACGTCAAGGTAAGATTACAAAATATTACAAAATTTATCAAACCAAAATATGTATAAGTTTCCAAGAATAAATTATAATTACATGTTAAAGTACTTATAAATTCTCTTTAGTTAAGAATTCTTGAATAGAGTAAAAGCAGTGGTTAATCAGATATGCCTTTAAAGAGTGTTTGAGAGTATTTTCTTACTTAATTCCTTTCAGAGATTTTGGTAGACAGTTGTATATCTTTAGTCCAGAATGTAATATACTTTTTTGGCACAGAGAGGTATTATGTTGAGAAATATGTAGATTATTGGTTAGCCTTTTATTATGCTGGTGCATTGTTTCATTCCTCATGAAGGGGGAATCTGTATTGTTTGTAGTTTTGTGGATGAACATTATTGTTTCAAATATATAGATGCAAGGGAGTGGAAGTATGTTTAATGATTTAAACAGGGGTTTACATGATAATCTTGAACTTGCCCCAGTCATGGGTCAAATTATTTTCTTTTGTTTTCTTTCAAATTATGTGAAAACTCGTTGCTAAAGATGTATAAAAGCAGTATGGTGCAAAATGTTTATAATATACGTACTATGCATGTATGAATGGTGAAATAGAAATAAGAGAGAAAATGTTTGCTTAACTTTATCTTCCAGTCTGGGAAGAGAATTTAGTACTATTTGTTTTGAAGTACAAAATAGTACTAAGGAGTGGCAGAAAATCACACTTAATGGTTGGAGTTTGACTTTTTTAAAAATTAATGTTGCTGATAGAAACGAGTATCAGCATTATATAATTGATCTGCTCTTTCATTTACTGCTCTAAACTTTGCTCATTATAATATTCTATGTGTATATTAATATTACAAGTTTTTATTTACCTGAAATTGTGGATTCCTAGTAATGCAACATGAACTAATGTACTTATCACTTATTTTTGTGAAATGTTTATCAGCATAATGTTAGCGATGTGACTTGTTATTTTTAAAATTTGGACATGAATATTTAAGGAGTTATACAAAGTATAGTATTAGTATACAGAAACCAACTTTAGGTGACTGACACAATATTTCTAAATCTGCTTTTGTTGTTTTCTGAATATCAGGAGAAAATTTGTAGTTCTGGGTGGATAACGAGCTTATGGAAAAGGGCACAAATTTCTTACAAAGAAGAAATGACATTTCTATAACTTCCAGCATTTTATTGTGCAAGTATAGATACTACGTCAGAATTGGAACCTACAAATTTTAATATCAAAACAAGCTAATCAGCTTTGTTAATGTGCCTTTCTACTTACATTGAAGAAAAACTAATTTGCAAAATCTCTCTCAAAAGTGGAGACAGGTCACAAAGTAAAAGATTAGATGCTTCTTTTTTTCTTTCTTCTGAGTAAAAATGAAGGATGGAGGGAAAGGAGGAAAGGAAGGAGATTTTTAAGTTATGGAAACCTTAAGATGACCAGATGTCTGTCACTAAATACTGAAATGTAGGACTTTGTACCAAAATGTATGACACCTTTTCAAACTACACCATTTTTGCTCCTCTCATATTGTACATAATAATATGAACTTTTTTATACTATGAATATATATTTCACTACTATATTTACACATATTATTGCATTAGATACAATGCTAACCAAAGTATTTAAATATAATATAGTTTTATTATGATCCACCTATTAAGTCACAAATTGCTACCCAAATTGTGAGTTCCCATGAAGACCAAATAGTCTAAAAACATAATGATTGTCTAGCTATTCTTTCTCTTTAAATTTAATATCTAAAAGACTTTATTACTTTCTTCATTGTCTTGTTTATTAATTTTCCTAACCGCTTAGTTTTTACTTTATCTAAATAATTTCTTATTCCCTTCAGGTTCTTTATTGATTATCTGTTCACCATTGTTTTCTCCATAATTTTGTTTGGTAAACTGAATCAATTTCTCATTTCTACTTTCTCCTTAACAATTTCGCTTTCTTCACTTTCTAAAATTACATGCCAATTGTTATTCTTTTGGCTGCAAATTGCACACTTTTTTTAAATTCTCCCTTACTCATAGCCCTTTCAATTTCATTATGCCTATTCTAGCATATGCTTTCTTGCTACTTTTTTCACACTGTTGAACATAATCTTCTCTTCTCCTCACTGTTTTCAATTCTCTGTATATACCCAATGAAGTTTTGAATTTAAAACAGTAAGTGTTTTTTGCCTTTCAATATCTTCAATTTGTAATTTCTTTCCAGAAACCAGTTTCTAGTGATTCTCTAGCTCTCCAATTTTTTCCAAAATTTCCTCAATCCAATTGAACAAGTTTCTCCTTGATTTAACCTTTTCTGAACTTTCTGACTCTGATGTAAGATAGTTTGCTGATCCAGATTTCTCATTCTAAGCCAATATTTCAATGTTCTTTGCAACATTTTTTGTTTAATTCCACTTCTTCCTAATTCTGCTTTTGTTACGTTATTGGGCGAAGCTCTGGACATGCCCAAGATTTGATTACAAAAGTTCCTATGAATCATATTCACATATGTCATTCCCTCCTCCAGATCCAAAATCTCCACTCCATAAAGCATCGTAACCTCAGCCACTGCCAAATAAACTCTCTCCAACCATTTTATTTGCTTCCCTCATTTTTATCTCTACATGCTTTTATAGCTTTCAAGGAGAGCTTTCTTTTAGCAAGTATTATTTTCTTTTGCTCACCCCATCCATCATATTTAATTTTACTCTTAGGATTTATAAACCACCTCAATTACTTTTCCTTGGCAACACCCCTTTTCATCTTTTTTGTTGTTGCCATTCTTAAATTTCTTATTTTTTTAGTATAGTATAGTATAGTATAGTATTGTGCTAAGAGTTTTACAAATTTGATTGTCTACTGCACTTTGACCCTGGTCACTCATTCAGTAGACAATCACTACAGTTTATTTACATTTTACAATTTCTTGTCAATAAATTATCTTGCTCTTTTTTTTCAGTTTTTTTCATGTCCCATTTCCACTTGTTTTTCACTTTTCATTTATTGATTACTTAACCATCACAGAATCATACTTCACAGGATCATAATTTCTTATTTACATAAATTAATTCTTGAATTCTATTTCCTACAAAAATTGTGTAGTAGTTCAGTTGTTTTTCATTAATCTAAATTGGTTATTGATCATCAGCAAATAGCAAGTTAGGAATTTCTTTGCTGTTAATTGCCTCTTACAATATTCAATGAACAAATTACATATAGAGTACAGGACTCAGTTTAAGCCTTGCCTTAGCCTTGTGTTATTTTGAATAGTTTGTCACTTCATTATTTGAAATCTTTATACAAAAATTGTTATCTGTGTATATTCTTTGTAATACTCTTATGAACCTTGCTTATTTCCTTGCTGCTCAGTTTGATCCACAGTACTTCCTGATGTATTGCGTCAAAAGCGTTTTCAAAATCTACAAATAACATAATTTATAACCTTCCTCATTTTGCTGCTAAATATTTTTTTACCATTTTTGCTATCACAAAGTTGTTATTATGCATCTAGTGTTGTCTTATTTTTCCTAAACCCTGCTTGAAATTCTTATTTCTGTTGTCTTCTGCCCAATTTTGCAATCTTTCAGCAAAGACTCCAGTGTATATTCTACCTAGCACTGACAAAAAGCTAATGCTCCTATAGTTTGTTGGATTGTTAACATCTTGCTTGTTTTTAAATATTGGATCAATTATTGATATTCTCTAACTCCTAAGGACATTACCTCTTTCAAATATGGAATTTAGTATTCTAACTAATAAAATTAATCCGTTCTCATTTAAGCTCCACACTTTCCAAAATTCAGCACCACTTGCTTTATTCCGTTTTGGTCTTCTAATTTGCTCTCACACTTCATCTGTTTGTATCTGCATCAAATGCTTATTATGGTGTGAATTCTGCAGTGGGCATATATTTTGACTAGTCCAGTGTTCTGCTGTTTAGAAATTTTAAAAACAGCTACACCAAACTTCAGAGCTTATATTGTTTTTGCTTGGTTTAGCCTTGTACATTCTCTTCACCAAAGACATATTGCTTTATTATCGTTCGCACTCACTGCCTCATGTAGTTTCTGGCTCACTTTTTCTTCCCATTCTTTATTTTTTATTTGCACGAAGCATTTGTAACCTCATCTTTCAATCAAAGAATTCTCTTTTTCCTGCTGTTTCCTTGTTTGCTTCCATTTTCTCAACTCTCTTCCAACTCTTCCCTTTGTGTTCCTGCACTCCCCATCATACCATCCCTCTAGCTTATTAATTGAATATTATTTTATCCTCATATTTATTCCTGACAGCTTTACCATCTTTTATAACGGCTTCCTCAATTCTGTTTTCATTTAAAAATTCTCTGTCCCTATTTCCCTCATCAGCCTTCCTGTTCGTGACCCTAAACTTTTAAGATATGTTTCTAACTTATTATTTCTTCAAACTCCTCCCTGATCAGCAACTTTTATTTCTCTTGTACATGCATTTTGGAATTTAGTCCTTATTCAGAAATTAAAGCTTGAACATACTATATTCAACACTTTAAAATCTCTGCTGTATATAGTCAAAGACACTCTGGCCATGCTTATTTACAAACATAAACTCTTCTATGTCGCCTTTTCCTTTTGCATCATTACACATCACCAGATTAAACTCCTCGTAGAATTCTATCAGCTTCATCCTACATTGTTACATATTTTGTCTTACCTAACTCTCCTTTCCATATCCCTTACTTCCCCTGCTATCTCACATTCAAGATCTATTACATTAATTTGACTTTCCCTTACTCTCGCAATAAAATCTTCCATTATTATAAGCTCTTTATACATATGCCTATTTTATAACTCCTCCATATCATATTTTGTAACTCCTCCAAGGAAGAATTTGAGAAGAAAATTGCTACAAGGGTACATAGGCGATAGAAGTAATTCATGGCCAATTTGTTTTGGAAGGAGTTACACATGGGCAAACTACACATCGGTTGATCAAGATTGCACCTCCTTTAAAAAGGGTTATTTTAATTAGTAAAAAGGGGATAATTAAAGTTGCTATGCCAGATTCAGGTGGAGTGTTTCAGTCAACATGTTCACATTTCTTGTAATTACTTTAGCAAAAGGGTTTAAAGAGTTTATGAGGGTATATTATGTATGTAAATTTATTATTCACGTTTTAGTGAAAAAAGAATTTGCAAATTTGCAGTTTTCACATCATAGTGAAGTATTATGTTTTTAGTGTTGAAAGGAGATTTAATATGTAAATGCAGAAGAGTGATTAATGTTGTAATTTGGTTGGGGAAAAGCAAATTTTGGTAGGTTGCTGATGTAATTTACATTGATATGTATGAGTATAATATTGGATTGTTAAATTAAAATTTTGGATTGGTAATATTTGGCTGGAAATGATTTGAAGGAGAAATTAACTTGTGAAAAAGAAACTAAATGCTTGTTAATTGAAGATTATAAATCATACCAGAAATAAAGGGGAAGTAAAATGAATTTTTGTGAGATAATATTCCTCAGAACATTATCCATGGACCTGTATTTATGCTTAGCTATGGCAATGGAATTCGTAAGGTAGGAAAGTGTAGTATGTGGTATTATCAGTAAGGTAAGAGATTCGTCTACTGCAAACACATCATAACTTTCTACATTTTATGTCATGTAAAGAGAGTAGAATATTCTGGAACCATTTCCAGGAAATACTTCCATTTCACGAATTAATACCACAGCACAGTGGTAGCATAATTCAAATGCAAGGTAACACATACACAACATTGCAGTGTTCCACACGCGCGCAGTGTTGCAATTATTATTTTTGTATTATTATTATTTATTTATTTATTTTTTCCCCATATATATAATGAAACTGGCACTTAAAAATTGCTTACAAAAATTCGACCACTACCCTTTACTACATGGTCTTAGCTAGAAGACAGCACTTCCAAAGCCCATACTATGTCCATCGTGCTTTCATGCACAACAACTAGCCAGCCAAAATCCAACTCGAAGTGACATGGTCAAGGATACAAAGCAATCTTTCTCTTCATGTTTCAGGTATGGGCTGACAACTGAACTTGCTATTCTGTGACTTACTCCTACCCCCCAGTTTTCTTTTTCATTCTCTCTCTAACCCAAGCTCTTCTTAGCAACAAACATACTCATTCTATACATGGTATAACTATTTAAAAATCGACTTTAAAAATAAAATGGTATTAAACATAATACCATTACAAATGTTTAGTATACAAATATATATATATACACACACACGTAATATCTCTGTCTCTCTCTCTCTCTCTCTCTCTCTCTCTCTCTCTCTCTCTCTCCCTCAATCTCCCACACACATACATTAAAGTTATGCATAATAGCAATTTCAATTACATTCAACATATACATGATAATCATATATATAATGGAATGAGTTTTAAATATGTTTAATGATAAGCGAAAGTTAAGTCATCAGTATCCCTGTATGCTATAGAAGCAGTGCTTGTGCATGAATTTATTTAATTTTCTCTTAAAAGACTTCAGAGGTGTAGCTTGTTTAATTGCTTGTGGCAATTTGTTATACAGCATTATTCCTTTGTACCTGAAGCTCTCCTCATATAAACTGGTGAGGTGAGACATAATTGACATTTGTCTTATTCTGGGTGTGTTGTGAGTGTACAAGTGAGTTGGTTTGAAATTCATGTTTCTTTGTCTTAATATGGAGTAATACCTCATATATGTACAATGATGCCAAGAGCAAGATCCCCATTTTTTTTAAATAGTAGCCTGTAGCTACTATACTTGGCGCCAATCAAGAAGGTGATTGACAGTTACTAACCATGTGGCGGAAAGCTTTAAATGAATGGGAGGGGATGAATACGTCACAGTGGTCGTCATAGCAACCATTAGAAGGACCATTTAGAACTAAGACATTTCCATAGCAATGATAGACGCAAATGCTGTGTTGCGATATTGTAACACGTGATTGGCATGACTGCCGGGCTAGCGACCGTTGCAGTAACATGAACTTATCTTCTGCTGTCACTGCAGTTATAAACAATGTCCTCCTTTTAGCCCCAGCTTGCTAATGTTTTTGTATCAGTTTAGAGATTACCTGCGCATTGAAAAGTTCTTTTGCATCGTCATATTTGTATGGTTGTCTTGTGTTATGTGTGTTTGAGTCCGTGTATTGGTGTGTGCGTGTGTTGTGTGAGCATTTATAATTGTGTTAACACGTTTAATGGATATTTAATAATCCAAAAATAGTGACAAAGAAGCGCAACCAAACGAAAAACTGAGTGCACTCGGGAACCGAATTAAACTGTATTTGGTAAAAGTATCCCAATTAAAGGACAGGCATGGGAAATAATATGCTCTGTGAGAGAATATTTCGAAGAGGAGAAAATAATTCAGTGGCTTGTTCGCCGCAATATACCGATGAAGGAGGGACTGAAGAAAAGTGAGCTACTGGAACTTGTGAAAGCAAACAAACCACGGTTTCCAAGTTATTTAGTCGATGGCATTGCTGAGAACATGTTCACAAAATAGTTAGGCTTCCCCCTTATCATTGTCATTTTAACTTGATCGAATTAATTTGGGCCGACATAAAGGGTTATGTTGGGCGAAACAATAAAGGTTTCACTGTGTCGTCAGTAATAAAGCTTACAGAAGAGGCACTAATAGCAGTAAAAGCTGAAAACTGGGGGGGGGGGGGGGAAGCAGTGACTCATACAAAGGGCGTAATAAATGCAGCTTGGGAAAATGAAGGAGTTTTAGAAGAAACTATAGAACAGCTTGTCATTTCCGTGGGGAATTCTAGTAGCTCTTCAGATGATGATGATGACGACGGTGGCAACATTGTCTATCAAACGAGCAGCAGCAGCAGCAGTGATGCAAGTGATTCGGAAATCTGGCATTTTTTCCATTAGAATAAGCATCAATATTTCACAGGTATGTCTCTTCTGTTAACGCAGATTTTTACACTGATATATTCTTGCATGTTCTATCCTCTGCACATAGATTCATTATTTTACAATTGTCTTTGTATACGAATATAAATAATACTCACTCTACAATACAGGCACAACCCAGTTGCCTTCAACACAGTTCTAGCACGTTTCCACGTGGTCGCAATGAGTGACAACGTTGCCTCTCTCTCTCCGCGAAATGTCAATCACCTTCTTGATTGGTGCCAAGTATAGTTGATGATTTTTTTCCCCATAAGTTTTACCACTGTTTTCTGAATTTTAAATTTTTCTTTGCTGTGTGATGTATTACCCCAAAAAAAATACCATATAAGAGAAGGGAATGAAAATATGAGTAGTAAAGTGATTTCAAGCACCTTTTGTTTAAAATTTATGTTACAGCTTTTATTGCAAAGCATCACTTGCTTGGTTTTTGTGCTAAAAAATCTATGTGCATGAGTCATTTCAAATTTTCATCCATGTATATCCCCAGAAATGTTGTTAATCTTGAATACATTATTGGTTTATCCCCAAGTTTTAGTACTTGGTTGTCCAAGGCCTTATTATTTGCATGGTGAAATAGTACTGACACTGCTTTATCTTCATTAACTACCAGTTTATTATTCTCAAATCATTCCAACAACTTGCTGGTTGAATTTGCAAGGTTTGTTTATAGGTTATTGATGCTGCTACCTTTCAGAAATAAACTTGTTTCATCAGCATAAAGGATTATATTGGCATTGGGAACATAGTCAACTACAGCTTGAATGTATACAGAGAACAGGATTGGTCCCAGAATTGAGCCTTGGGGCACACCAAATTTGACTGCCTCTTCCTTGGAAAATTTAGCACTTATTAACCCTATGGTGTGATCTTTATAAGGGATTTGCACTATTTGTCTTTGGTTGCTTAGATAGGATTCAAACCACTTTAAAGCAATACTCCCTATTCCTATCATTTGTAACTTTTGCAGCAGAATTTGGTGGTCAACTAGGTCAAATACCTTGGATAAGTCCGTAAATAACCCCACACCTATTTCTTTATTATCTACTGCTTCATAAACAACCTTTAAAAAGTGATTTAAAAAGTTTCCTATAAAGGCAATTCCCTCCTCCCCCGAATATTTTTTCCAACTAAGACACTGCTTAAATTACTGTCACAGATCCACTGAATCTCGCCTGTTGTATGGTGTAAAAACTGTAGTGCTCAGTCCTGTACATTTATTTTAGTTTTGTTATTCTAGTTTTTGTAGCCCCTAGGGTTTCAAAATATTCCGTATTTCCTGGGAAATCTCATATTTCAACATTTATTGTTATTAAACTCCAGATCGCATATTTTGTAGCATTTATCCCATATTTCTCATTTTAATTACTAATTCTACTTTTTTCTCTTTAGTATTCTCTGTGGTAGTGCTGATTATTGTTACTCTTCTGCTCTGATGAAAAACAGATAAAGGTATACAAAAAGAGGCACTTTCTGTTGATAAGTACAAACAGTGATGTAATAATGTTTAAATGGCAAAATATAATGCAATTTATTTAAAGTAATAAACCTGTGATGACATCATGTAATAAATTTTTGGTAAAAAATGTATTTTCACAGAATGTGTTGTTGCACGTACCCACCTATCCCTTATTTTCATTTTCTGAAAGTTGGCAATCCTAGTAGCCACACATCTGGCTTTTCCCTCCCTGCAAATAATGTTGTGGAACACAAACTGCATGAGCATGCTTCTTTGTTTCCAAAACTATAATCTGGTTGCTCGCTTGTCATAACAATGCAATCATTGCTGTTAGATTGCTTGTTTCACCCATGCATATCACATTCTTGGATTGCAAATCAACTATCTGAGTGCCTGGTGAACTGATCAATCACACTCACACCAACTGTTCCTGTAGACAGACATAGACTTTCCAGAGATTTCTAAGATTCTAGAAAGTTCTGACCCAGGACATTAGTGGCCAGTTGATCTTAGAAATTCCAGAATCTTTTGGTAATTGCCAAGTGTCTTCAGGATTCTCACCTCTCCCTGCCAAATGATCGATCCAGAAGAGATCAGCAGCAACACTGGGTTTGAAAGTCCCTCAGCTGCTTTGAGTGTAAATCATTTGACCATCAACCATTGCACGCCAGCTGTTCCTGTAGATGGGTATTAGCTTTCCAGAGATTTCTCAGATTCTAGAAAGTTTTATTGCAGGGCATTACAGGCTAGCTTATTCCTACTGATGGTAATTGCCATATGTCTTTGGGCTTCTCCCTTTTTTCATATGAAATGATGGAGTTGGAAGTGTTTGACAGCAACAATGAGTCTGAAGGTGCTGTAACTATTTTGTTACAGTGCAATAAAGAGTATGCAAATACATTATGACATCAGCAGTCATGCAAAATCTTACTGGCACAAATACTATACATACAAAAATTGTATTTTTAAACTAAATTTTTCGATGTAGGACATTTTGAAATTTTCCAGACACTTGGTCACTGACTTAAAATGTAGGATGTGTTCCGAAAATGTAGGACATTTGGTGATCCAAGGAAATAAGAGTGAATCTGCAAGCCTTGCTAGCATACCATAATTTTAATGCATTTAATATTCAGCTTGTTTATTGGAATGTTGTAAGAATTTTCTAATTATGTTTATTCTGTCTTCAGTAATAAGATTTATATCATTGTCTCATCTTGCAGAACAGAAAGCATCTAGAAGCACTGAGTGAGCAAAACAGAGCAGCATTTCATGTGATAGACACAGCAATGTTTGGACTAACTCTTGATTTAGATGAACCTAACACTCCATCTAGACTAGGACAATTGATGCTTGGTGGAGACTTGTCAAATCGTTGGGCAGATAAGAGCTGCTGGTGCGTTTTCTTTAACAGTGGAGTTGAAAGTGTACTTAGTGATGTAAGTAAATCTCTTATACACTAGCAGTAAGTGGTAAAACAAACTACTGAAGTTTCGCAAATGTCTGATATGCTAGCAAGTTGCATGAACTGCTCTTAACATCTTTTGTGGTATTTAGTTATGTATAGAGTAGTACAGTTTGCAGTTGGCATTGCAATAATGGTACTTTAAACAGAGGAGTTTATTGGCAAGTACTGTTTCCGATCACACAGAATGAAGTATTACAATGGACCAAATTTGAGCCATGTTAGAAATGAGCATGCTTTTCATTCACTGGATCTCAACTTCAAATGCCTACATTGGGCCACTCTAAAGGAATCCATTTTCCTAAGGTGACCCACCTAAAAATTCCTGAATTCTGAAAGAAGATAGAATCATTTGGTGTGTCATTGCACCAACATGTGTTCAGCATCTTTGACAGATTGTTATGAGCAGTGTGGGAGACATAAGGATGCACATGTCAAACACATGCTAAGTAATGCAATTAGATATTTGTTGGCATCTTGCATATTCCAATGACATATATTGATTTTCAAGTGGTTGTATAATGTTTCGCAGCATACTGTATAAATAAAATTATAATGCCCATGTGAACATTAGTGATGAACAAAGTTTCCTTTTTTGTCATCTCTACCCACCTGTACCCACAAAGTCATTGACATGAGTGAGCTTTATGTCACCAGACTCCCTGCACCCAAGCCCCACTCTGGCTACCTCCTTGCTGATAGGAGGCATCTTAATTTTATTCTTAGTTCCAGTATTTTGCTTCTGATTAACGTAGTACAAAATGTTGTTACAATGAGAGAGAATATAAAATATATATCTAAATTAGGGTATTACCAGTATTTAATAACACCATTGTGAGTCAATTTATTTACACTACATCACTTACTTTTTATAAAATGGGACATCTTTCAAGAGCTCAATTGCTCCCATCATCAACCTGATGCCAACTGCCAGAGTGTAGTGTGCTTTTGCTGGAGATTGCTGCTCTGTTGTCATCCTCTGGTGGCTTTTCGAGGAATTTCCTGCTGAGGTTGTTGCTTGGCAGTAATTCAGAATCGAAGACTCAAACTTTGGTTTTCAAAATGAATATCTTCTTCCACACTGTTAGTCATTTTTTGTTTGAAATGCTTTTTAAAATACTGATTCTGAATCAATTTCATGGGTTTCTTGCCAAAAGTATCTTTTGCAGCTATTGCAGATTTTCCTTCCTGCTTATTCTTCAAGGTTCCTGAGACATTTCTTTGCCCTTAGTTTTTATTTCCTTTTTGTTTTTCCAATATAGGTTTTGTTGCAGTCTTTGCGCTTAAATTGGTATATTCCTAATTTTTCTATTGTTGATATGGTATCCTTTAGTTCTGACTGTAATAGGCTTAGGATGGAGTATGGTGTTATGCTCTTTGAATATTTTCTGGAACTGGTCATGGGCTTTGGGGTGGTATGTGAATTTCCTGTGTATGTGTGTTTTTCTTTTTCTGCTGACAGTTTGGTGGTTTCTTGTGTTGTCTTCATTTTAGGGGGGGGGCTCCTGAATTTTTTTGTATTTTTTCTAGATAGATGATTACATAAGCTTAACCAAACTCTGCATCACAGATAACCTCTTCTTTTTCAACAGTCAGATATATCAATAAAGAAATGATCTAGAATGGGAAACCCTCTGTCACCTACCTTAGCAAATCTGTTTAGAGCCACCTGGAAAGAAGGGTTACAAAGGCCTTTCATGGATCTTCCAGACAAGGTGGTGTTGCATGAACAACATACTTGTCATTATTTCGGAGAAGCATATTGAAGGTGCCTTGAAATTGCTGAACCTACAAGAGCTGACTATCAAGTTTACCATTGAAACAGAAACTGAAAAAAATCTACCATTCCTAGACTTCAAAATCCAGAAAGGCAATGGAAATTTCACATTTGACATATATAGAAAAGCCACACTCAGACAACCATATAAAATGCAACAGTTACAACATAAAGTCACACCAATATGCAGTATTCAACAGTTTGATACATAAACTTTTTCACCTAGCTTTCATTATTGCAGAATTCAACAAAGAAAAAGAGACGATCTGCAGAATAGCAGAAAACAATGGATTCAATACAAAAATAATAAACAAATTCAGAAGGCAAAAAGAAAAACTGACAATACAAGAAATCACAAAACTGTCAGCAGAAAAAGAAAAATACAGGAGTTCAGGAAGTTCACATACCACTCCAAAGCCCATGACCAATTCCAGAAAATATTCAAAGAGCATAATATCAATCCAACATTCAAAAACCGATACTCCATCCAAAACGTATAGTCAACTAAAGGATACCATACCAACAATAGAGAAATCTAGAATATACCAGTTTAACTGCAAAGACTGCAACAAAATCTATATTTGAAAAACAAACAGGAAATTAAAAATGAAGGCAAAGGAACATCTCAAGAATCTGAAGTATAAACAGGAAGAAAAATCTGCAGTAGCAGCTCACTTTTGGCAAGAAAACTATGAAATTGATCCAGAACAGGTACTTTTAAAAAGCATTTCAAATGAAAAACATCTAACTGTGGGAGAACATATTCATTTTGAAAAACATAGATCAAGTCTTCAATTTTTAGTTACCACCACGTGATAATCTCAACAGGAAATTCCTCAAAAAGCCACCAAAGGATGACAATAGCTCAGTAATCTCCAGCATGCTCTGGTAATCAGCATCAGGTTGATGATGAGAGCAATAGAGCTCTCAAAACATGTCCCATTTCATAAAAAGTGAGTGATGTAGTGTTAATAAACTGACTCGCAATAGTGTTATTAAATTGTTTAATACAACACCCCATAGAAACTTCCATTCAAGAAAGTGGAATTACCATTATTGCTTATTAAATTAAAATAAATACATGTTTTTATTTACCACTATAATAAAATTGTAAATACAACTTTTTCTGCTAATTCTTGATTTTGGATAAATGATACCAGAGTGTACCAAGCAAGGTGGTATCATGGTAATGCATGCGACTTGCATTTGGTAGGTCCTGGGTTCAACCAATCTGACTGAAGGTTTTTTTTGTGGTTTTCTCGGTTGCTAGGTGAATGCTGGATTGGGTAATTTGATCCATAAATTTTCCTATTGCTTTCATCGCTACATTTCATTTCCTTCTTCTTTGCCAAACCATGCATTGGGCTGTTCACTCATTCTGGATATGCTATGATCCAAAAGTTTGCTTGCTCTTCGACAGGCTACTGACTCAAGGCATTGGCTTGTAAGTCCTTGGAGGTGTAAGTCCTAAAAAAAGAAGGGTAAGCCATTGAAGAAGATACCAGCTTGTATGGCGGGTAACCTTAAAGCCAAAAGTTTTAAAATGAGTATGTATTTACCTCTTCCTTTTTTTAAAACAACCCTTTCATGCAAGAATGGCCAACTAATTATTATAAAATAATAATAATCTTTATTAGCTTATAGACTTTAACAGGTTTCAAGCATTGTTAAAATTATAAAAATACATTTACATAATGTTTGTCAGCTAATCAATATAAGCCTTTTTTTTTTTTTTTTTAAATATTTGTAATTGTCTTAAACTTTAGTTGGTAGAAACTTTACTTATTTAAACCCTTAAAATAAAACTTTTAAACCTAAATAAAACAATAAAAAAAATTTATTGTAAAGGATTTTGCCCATTGTAAGGGGATCCGTTTCTGTGGGCGTTTTATTAACATTCTCTCTATAATAGTTGTTTGGTGTTCTGGTGTTATGCTTATAGGGATATCTTTTACTTTTATGGTGTGTTCCTTATTTACTATGAGTGTTGATTTAGCAGTGGAAGAGGAAGGTTGTGTGGGAAAGGTGTAAGGAAAAGTGATCTAACTAACCATGGCGGTAGACTTAATAGTGTAACAGAGCGAGAATAGGACAGTTTAGAAGAGTAAAAATAGTGCACAATAAGAGTCAAAATAGTGAAATGATAGGAAATATGAAAGTCCTGGGAATTGTGAAGATAACATTATTAATTGTTTATGTTTATTGTTTATTGTGCTAAGAGTTTTACAAATTGGATTGTCTACTGCACTTCGACCCTGGTCACTCATTCAGTAGACAATCACTACAGTTTATTTACATTTTACAATTTCTTGTCAATAAATTATCTTGCTCTTTTTTTTTTTCATTCATGTCCCATTTCCACTTGTTTTTCACTTTTCATTTACTGATTACTTAACCATCACACATTCACTATAGTTTTCCATTCAAAATAAGATGTGCTACCTCTTACTATTGGAGGCATTGTGGCAAAACCAGGATCAACAAATTATTTAGCAGAAGAGAGGTGGAACCAGCTAATGGAGATGATAAAAAGCCAAATGGAGGAACAGAAGGATATGGAACAGAGATTAATGCAGAACCTGCGTGTAATGGAGTAAGAATTAAAGGAAGAATTCCGAATTAAAGCACGAGAAATGCAGAAAGAAGTAAATCAATTATATGAAAAGATAGAAAGAATGGATAAAAGGAGAAGGGAGATTCAACCTGTCTTCATACGGGTGGAGGAAAGAAGAAGAATATGGCCAAAAGACGAAATAACAGAGGTCCTAACTGAAAAACTAGCTATGGACTAAAAGGTTGGGAAATCGTTGAAGCTTATCGAGTGGGAAGAAACAGAGGAAGAAGACCCATGATAGTTCAATTAGTCACATCTAGCTTGGTTTATGAGATCTTGGGATGATCAGTAATGCTGAAAGGAAGCAATATATTCATCAATAAAGATTTATCACCAGTGCAAAACAAACTTGAGAGAGAATTAATTCCGAGGATGAAAAACGTGCAAGCTCAAGGAAAATGAGATTATATTCAGAACTTACATCTATAGGTGGATGGTGAGGATGTAACTTATGCCAGCAAGACAGACATAAGAAGAACCCAAGTGACAAGGAGGGAAATTAGTCAGCAAATTCAACAAACTAATGAATGTGGAAACTTGAAGCTAGCAGAAAGGAGGGAAAGAAGGAGAAGTAACTCAATCGCTGCACGTGGCAAGAGTATCCAATAAGGTAGCAATGACAGGAACAGCTACGTCAGAACCAAACAAAGATGATACACAAGTAAGAGAAGAAGACATGGAGGGAAAACAGATGACGTCACAAACACATGTTGCATCTAACAGAGTCTCCGTCAAGGTTGTGACCACGAATCAAGATATCTACCACATGAAGCAGCTACATCAGGGAGAGAAATTTGTGAACACAAATCAAACCAGTAACAGTGCTAGTGCCAGTGTGGTGTCTTATCAAAGAGGCATCTTGATAAAGGATGGGAATAAGCCGTCAACATCAAAAGGGAAAGCAGGGAGGTACGGAATAGATTATATTTTAAATACAGATTTAGGAGAGAGAGGTTAGGGCTCACAATAGGAAAAGAAGAAATTGAGGAGTCTGGGTTTTTGGAAATGTGAGGGGTTGAAGAACAAAATATATGCAGGTACTTTAATGCAGATATTGGTCAAGTTGGATTACTTAGCAGTAGTTGAAACATGCTTATAAGAAGGTCAACACATAAATGCTAAAGGTTTTGAATTATATAGGAATTAAGGTGGAAACAACAACAACAACAAAGAAGAAGGAAAGAGCATTGGGAGGAATCGGGTTATTTGTAAGGAAGGCTTTAAGACATCGGATTAAAGGTGCTGGTCAAGGAGTAAAGAAATATTCTGGATAAGAATAGAGGAGAGTCAGATAAAAGAAGTCAGATTGTGGCTGGGGATAGTCCCTCACCTTCTCAAGGTTTCATAACTTGGAACTCTTAAATCAGCTAGGAAAAAACACAGAACAGATAAAAGAAAAACAAGAGAATGTTGAAATATAATTTTGATGACTTTAATATAAGAACAGGGAAAAATGACATTAACATTTGCGGTGGTGTAGTAAAGATAAGATAGTGGACAGAGAGGTGATAAATTCATAGAATTTTGTGAAGTGAATGCATTTGAGATTCTAAACAGGAAGTATGGGGAAGATGAAGACGGGGAATATACATACGTAAGTACTAATGGGCACAGTGTTACTGACTACATTCTGTGGCCTAGTAATCTAATACATACTGTGTATGATTTTAAAGTATCTAACTTTAGCTCAAGCGGTTGTCATTTTCCGATTATAGTGGAAATCAAAGTTCAGCTAGAGGGGAAGTACAGAGTGAATTAGGTGATGATAAAGAAACAGTTACAGGAGATAAATGGAAAGAAGAATATGGGGAGAACTTTAGAAACGGGCTTAAGTCAGAATATGTGAATATGGAATATAATATATGATAGAATGCAGAGAAATAGAAACAGAAGTTAATCTAATAAATAATGTGTGTACAAAGCGGGCGAGGAAATGAAAATAATTAAGAGGGATATCAGAAAAGTAGAGGGATGGTATGATGAGTGTAGAGCAAACAAGAAAGGCAAGTCAAACAGCTATTGAGGGAGATGGGGGATTATGAAGCAAAAGGAAAATATGCAGGATGATGCGGTAATTTGTATCACAAATTACTTAAATGTAAATAATGATTGTAATATGAATATGCATTTTTATGTGACATTGATTTCAGATGTTTATTGATTGTAAATATTGTTGGAAAGTAAATTTATAAGGCTTTACTGAAACTGTCAATAATAGCGCAATAATGCAGCGAGGGGGTGAGCTGTTTATCATTATTGGGAACGAGGAAGTTACGTAATGTTGGCGCGTTTTCGGTAGAAACCTCTGGAATGTGTTCTCCCTAAAGCAATATGTATTCGTGGTTTTCATTGGATATTAAAATAGACGCTAATGTTGGCGCGTTTTATTAGCCAATAGCAGTTCATTTATAATCTTTAGGCATATCGGGGAGTGGGAGTATAAATAGAAGCCAAGTTAGAGGTAAAGTCAGTCAGTCCTTCAGTTCGCCGAAAGCATTCATACACTACACGTCGTCTTCAGTCAGTCAGTTCGTCGAAAGTATTAGTTCGTCATATGTCAGCTATAGATTTACAAGTAATAAAAAAAATCTGAAGTATTATAAAGTTAATTATACACAAAGTTGAAGTACGTTGTTTAAAAGTGATCAGTAAGAAGTTATTATAACAGTTTCAGTTTGGCGAGTATCTAGATCAATATGTAAAAGTGATAGTGAACGTGTTCGACAATAAAAATTATAAAACAAATTTCTTCATCAGTGTAATTTTTGGATAAAAGATTCCTTTCCGTTTCACAACCTGTATTGAGACACATGTTCGACCCAAGCCAACAGGATAATAGCTAGCCGGAGGACATTTAAAATGAATTATTTCAAAAACTGATACTAGGGAACGCAAATTGCTAACGTCAGATGGAGCTACAAACCAAACAAATGAATGACGTCATAAGATGGCTTCCACTCACATGAAGTAAACACAATATAAGATCTCCAAGTTCTAATAATTTACGTAAAAACATATTACGTAAGAACCATCTCTCGCAAGGAGAAAAATTTCTCAATTTTTTTTTTGATCGTAAGAAAGCTCTGTAGAGAACGATGCAGGAAAATAGGATAATAAGTGTAATAAAGGAGGGCAACAGAAGTAAGATATGCAAAACAGCAAGATCAACATATAAGGAAATTCAACATAAAAATAGAGGAATGGGAACAGTATTTTAAAGGGCTGTATAGAAACTTTAACAATGATTGGGCAATTTAAAAGTAAGTAATAATTTTTTAGAAATGTTAGATAGTGAAATAAATATGCAGGAAATAATAAGGCAGGTTCAAAAAATGCGGAAGAATAAAGCAACAGGAAAAGATAGTATACCTAATGAATTTCAGAAAGAATGGTATATGGAAAAAAGCAAAATTAAGCTGATGCTTGACTTGTTTAACGAAATCATAAGAAAGAGATATACACCCGACAGATGGAAAAAGCTATCATATAACCAATATAAAAAGGTAAGGTGAATGTGGACAAACCAAATAGCTATTGTTATCTAATGTAGAGAAAATATTCACAGGTATTTTAGCAAGTAGGGTGCAAAGATGGTTAGATGAATATAAAATATTATCAGAATTTTAAATGGGTTTTGGGATTGGGAGAAGAACATCAGACAACGTTCAATCAATCAATCAATGTATATGACCTTGTGGACCTAGAAAAAGCTTATGATAGTATTGAACTACATTTACTGTGGCATAAATTGTTAAATAAAGGGATGAGCAATCAAATGGTTGATACAATAAGGGCATTGTGTAAAGAGAACACCTTTGTATAAGAGTTGAAGAAGGGGAAGTAATGGGAGAAAGTCAACAATGGAAAGGCATCAGACAAGGATGTAAATTAAGTCTGCTATTATTCAATATATTTATAAATGATATATTACAAGAAACAGGGAGATACATAAGCACTCGCCAGTGATAATGTGTAGATACCAGGGCTGCTTTTTGCCGATGATTTGGTGGAGGGATCATTTACTGTAATTGAATTAAAACAAGCACTTCAAGTGTTAAAAAAATATTGCAATGTGATGCAGTAATTTGTATCACAAATTACTTTAATGTAAATAATGATTGTAATATGAATATGCATTTTTATGTGACATTGATTTCAGATGTTTATTAATTGTAAATATTATTGGGAAGTAAGTTTAAAGGGCCTTACTGAAACTGTCAATAATAGCGCGCAATAATGCAAAGAGGGGGGTGAGCTGTTTATCATTATTGGAAACGAGGAAGTTACGTAATGTTGGCGCGTTTTCGGTAGAAACTTCTGGAATGTTTCCCTAAAACCAATATGTATTCGTGGTTTTCATTGGATATTAAAATAGACGCTAATGTTGGCGCGTTTTATTAGCCAATTGCAGCTCAGTTATAATCTTTAGGCGTATCTTGATGCAGGCGTATAAATAGGGTAGGTTCGAGGTAGCTTGCGGTCAGTTCATCAAAATTCCTAGCACATTACACGTCGTCAGTCAGTCCTTCAGTTCGCCGAAAGCATTCATATACTACACGTCGTCAGTTCGTCACAAGTTACCCGCAGCAGAATTATGAAAGATCTAAAGTATGGTAAAGTTAATTATACAAAAGATTGAAGTACGTGGATTAAAAGTGATCAGTAAGAAGTATTATAACAGTTTCAGTTTGGCGAGTATCTAGACCAATATGTAAAAGTGATAGTGAACGTGTTCGAAAATAAAAATTATAAAACAAATTTCTTCATCAGTGTAATTTTTGGATAAAAGATTCCTTTCCGTTTCACGACCTGTATTGAGACACATGTTCGACCCAAGATAAGATAATAGCTAGCCGGAGGACATTTGAAATGAATTATTTCAAAAACTGATACTAGGAACCGCAAATTGCTAACGCCAGATGGAGCTACAAACCAAACAAATGAATGACGTCACAAGATGGCTTCAACACTGATGTAAACAAACATTTGTAAGTAATACCGTTACAAATTGGCTACCACAACATGGTGCTACAATAATGTTAAATAAATATAACATTATAAGTAATACCACATCAAAGTGGCGCCCAAACGTGGGGCTAACAAAATAACAAACATTATAAGTAATACACTCGCAAATTGGCTACCACAACGTGGGGCTCAAAACATATACAATTTGTACTATCGCAAATTGGTACCACAACGTGGGGCTAACTATAAGATCTTCAAGTTATAATAATTTACGTAAAAACATATTACGTAACCAAGAATGTTACTTCAAATGGCTGGGAATTGAGACTTAACAAAGAAAAAACCCAGATTGTGATGTTTAAGAAAGGAGGTAAATTGAGGAAAAATGAGAAATGAAGGAAGGGAAAAAGAATATAAGGTGGTTTGGGAAAGTAATTACCTAGGAGTCAAAATAGATGGTGGCGTATGCAAATTAAGAATGCAAATTAAATCTGGTATTATTCAATGTATTTATTGACGATATATTACAAGACAGATAGAAATGGGCCGAGAATCAAGCAAGGGTAAGATTATGGAGAGAGCAGTGAAGTATTGGTACAGAATTCTACACATAGAAGAAGATAATATAGTAAGACAGTGTCTAGGATTTCAAGAAAAAAGTTTAAAAAATAGAGTGTGGGTGTATCGTTTGAAGAACATCCTAGAATCAAATGGTCTAGGAGAGATTTGTTGGGAAAGGAAAAATAATGTATTAAATTTTTGGAGAGAGGTAAGAAAGAGGCTAGAGGATATGGAAATACACAAAATGTTTAGTGAAATAACAGAAAAGTCTTCTTTAATAGATTATAAAATATTAAAGTCAACATGGGGAAGGGAGGAATATGTAGAAAAAACAGATAAGAAAGCAAGAGAAAGTATAGCATGGGTAAGATTAGGAGTGTGGAAGTTAAAAGGAATGAGGATGGGAGTAACACAAAAGCAATGCCTGTTATGTGGGCCACTAACAAGTATAAATGTAGGGCCACTAACAAGTGGAGGGAGGAACAGACAAGTGACAAATGATCAAAGGTTGGCCCAAACATTGGAGTGAAGGAAAATTTATGAAGGACTATGAGAAGTTTGGAGTTTATGAGTAAAGGGAGAAGCAAATGGTTATGGAAAGTGAAAAGAAACAATTAGATCATGATGTTAGAAGTTTTCATGAGTGGGAGAGGCAAATGAGCGTGGACTACCTGGACTAAATGCCAACCCCACTTGTGTCTTGTATTCAGCTAAACACAATAAATATAAAATATTTACCACAAACATTAGTAATTAATATACATATAATGATAAATACATTAATATTTCAGCTTGTTCAAAAATATTTCCATATGATTCTCTATTATTTACATCATCGTGTTAGATACATCTTAAGCACTTTTTTCTGTAAGGCTAATATTCTGCTCATGTTGTTCATACATATGCTGCCCCTTATCTCAGTTCCATACTGAAGATGGGGCTGAGTTAATTCATAATAAACTAACTTTGAACTTAGGTATATTTTGAGATTTCTCAATAAATATAGATTGTTACTTATTTTCTTGCATATGTGTTCAGTGTGGTATTTGATTGTCATGCTTTTGCCTAGTATAATTATTGCCAGGAATTTAATACTCTGCAACTGCTTAATAGTTTCATCATCAATAAATATCAAATATTTACTACAAACATTATTACTTTATATACATATAATAATAAAACCCTTAATACTTCAGCTTGCTCAAAAATATTTAAATATCATTTTCTATTATTTACATCATATTGTTAGATACATCTTATGCGTTATTTCCTATAAGGCTAATATTCTACTCATGTTGATCATACATGTGCTGCCCCTTATCTCAAGTCCATACTGAAGATGGGGCTGAGCTAATCCATAATAAACTAACTTTAAACTTAGATAATTTTTGAGATTTCTCAATAAATATAGATTGTTACTTATTTTCTTGCTTATATGTATCAGTATGATATTTGATTGTCATGTTTTTGTGTATTATAATTATTGCCAGGAATTTAATACTCTGAAATTGCTTAATAGTTTCATCATGTATTTTCATACCAAGTTTCTATGTTTGACCTATTCTTGGTGTTGGAATATGACTACTTTTGTGTTTTGAAGATTTACTTTTAGGTTATTGTGTTTTAAATAATGACAGATATCTTGCATTTGTTGTTGTTATTATGCGACAAATGACGCGGATAAGTGGACACAAAAACATCGAGACAACGTAGATTCATCATAATACAACGCAGAAGCGACATACAAACCTAGGAGAAAGGGGCAGGAAGCTGGACATCAAAGCAACAGCAACAGACAGCATCACAAAGGTCAGAGTATCGTAATTTTTTTTAGAAAACAAAAAAACAATGGCTACTAATAATATTGAAGAAACAATGATGGAAGGGGATAGTGTAACAGTTAGCTGTAATTCAACACAGGTTACAGAATATAGCTTAAACAATGTAGAATTTGAGGGAGAAAATGTTAGTGCAGAAAGTAAGAATAGAATAGCAGGAAATATTAATATTGATGCTAGAATGATGATGGAAATGATAAGAAATTTTTTTGAAACGGTAAGGGAAGATATGCAAAAGAGTCACATGGAATTGAGAGAAGCTATAAACAAAGATCATAGGAAATTAATGGAAAGTATTGGTAGGAGTAATGAGGTATTAGAGCAAAAAGTAGATCAAAGCAGTGAAAAAATTGAAAAGAAAGTTATGAAGCTAGATAGTAGTATGCCAAAAATGAGAGATGAAAATGAGGAATTAATAGCAAGTGAGATAGGAGAAGTTTCAAAGAAAATGCTAGACATGAGCAGGGAAATAGGTAACAAAGAAAGTGAGGTTAATACTAAAAGTGAACATGTTGATTTAGAATGTACAGAGTCAGGTAGTAGAATTAGTAATATTTCAAGTGAGATAAGAGAGATGAAAGAGGTTATGAATGTAGATGTGAATAAGGCGCAAGTTAATTTCAGAGGGGAAATATCAGAAAGACAGAATGATACAGGAATGCAAAGAAATAAATTGTACCAAGATGTTCAAAATGAAAACTCCAGTCCAGTACAGTTTAGTACAGATTTGTCAGAGTACTCTCAAATTAAAGAGATAGTAGAAGAATTGAAAATGACAGTTGTTAAAAGATGTGTTGTTCAGGAAACTTTAGATTGTTTTCAAATGTTATTAGGGGACGAAATTTCATATGAATACAAGAGGTTATTCATGAACAAAAATTTGAAGGTTAGGATACGGCTACGAGTAATGTATAGCCACACACAATTTGATCCAGGAGGGTGAATAGCAATGAGATGTAAAGTAAATGCTGGATAGTTAAAGATGACCTGCAGAGAAATGTATTGGAACGTAAGAGGGTTAACTAAATATATGTCATTTGAAAAGAGAAATAAATTATAAAAAAAAAAAAAAAAAAAGAGAAATGTTTAAAAAAAAAAAATAAATAAATAAATTTTTAGTAACTGTAACAACATTTGAAAATTAAGAATGCAAAGATTGAAACTTAATATGATATTAAAGTAAAGTTACGTAAATGCAATTCCAAGAGTATTGTTAAGATAAAGTACAAAATAACAAAAATCGGTAAATATAATTAAAAACAAATATTTATGTAGCAAATAGAACATGTGAAACAGTGTCTAGATTTAAGAGATGTAAATATTTGTGTAGAGGGTGAATATTTAGGTAAATATGTGTAATAATTACAAAAATCTTAAATGTATAAATTTTTGTCAACAACTTAAGAAAGTAAACAATTTGGTAACAGTAATTAAATAATTTAGGGTACAGTATTTGCTATAAAAAAAAATTTGTGATTCCAGATTAATATCTAAATTAATTAAACCAGAGCCAGTAAGTAGTGGCGAGATAAAAAAAACAAAAAAAAAAAAACATGTCGTGTGTTAAATGCGTGTGAAGTGTAAAGTGAAAGTGATAGCGTGTGTTCCAAGATTTAGGAGACTAAAAACCCAATTATAAAATTTCCAAACAAATTGTAAATATTTATAATTATGTTTCTAGTGGGGCATATGATGCAGTAATTTGTATCACAAATTACTTAAATGTAAATAATGGTTGTAATATGAATATGCATTTTTATGTGACATTGATTTCATATGTTTATTAATTGTAATTATTATTGGGAAATAAGTTTATACGGCTTTACTGAAACTGTCAATAATAGCGCAATAATGCAGCGAGGGGGATGAGCTGTTTATCATTATTGGGAACGAGGAAGTTACGTAATGTTTGGCGCGTTTTCGGTAGAAACTTCTGGAATGTTTTCTCCAAAAGCAATATGTATTCGTGGTTTTCATTGGATATTAAAAGTGACGCTAATGTTGGCGCGTTTTATTAGCCAATTGCAGTTCAGTTATAATCTTTAGGCATATCGTTGAGTGGGAGTATAAATAGAAGCCAAGTTAGAGGTAAAGTCAGTCAGTCCTTCAGTTCGCCGAAAGCATTCATATACTACACGTCATCTTCAGTCAGTCAGTCCTTCAGTTCGCCGAAAGCATTCATATACTACACGTCGTCTTCAGTCAGTCAGTCAGTCCTTCAGTTCGCCGAAAGCATTCATACATTACACGTCTTATTCAGGCAGTTCATCAAAATTCTTAGTGCAATACACGTCGTCTTAAGTTCGTCAGTTCGTCAAAATATTTGTATGAGATACGTCGGCTATAGATTCACAAGTTATGAAAATCTAAAGTATTATAAAGTTAATTATACACAAAGTTGAAGTACGTGAATTAAAAGTGATCAGTAAGAAGTATTATAACAGTTTCAGTTTGGCGAGTATCCAGATCAATATGTAAAAGTGATAGTGAACGTGTTCGACAATAAAAATTATAAAACAAATTTCTTCATTAGTGTAATTTTTGGATAAAAGATTCCTTTCCGTTTCACAACCTGTATAGAGACACATGTTCGACCCAAGATAAGATACTAGCTAGCCGGAGGACATTTGAAATGAAATCAAACGAACACTAACACTGATGCAAATTGCTAACACAAGATGGAGCTACAAACCAAACAAATGAATGACATCACAAGATGGCTTCAACACTGATGTAAGCAATAATATCACAAATTGGCTCCCAAACGTGGGGTAGTTAAAATTATGTAACCAAACAAAAAAACAAAAGCAGCACAATATAAGATCTTCAAGTTCTAATAATTTACGTAAAAACATATTACGTAAGCACTTTCTATCTCACCTATAAGGCTAATATTCTACTCATGTTGATCATACATGTGCTGCCCCTTATCTCAAGTCCATACTGAAGATGGGGCTGAGCTAATCGATAATAAACTAACTTTAAACTTAGATAATTTTTTAGATTTCTCAATAAATATAGATTGTTACTTATTTTCTTGCTTATATGTATCAGTATGATATTTGATTGTCATGTTTTTGTGTATTATAATTATTGCCAGGAATTTAATACTCTGAAATTGCTTAATAGTTTCATCATGTATTTTCATACCAAGTTTCATTGTTTGACCTATTCTTGGTGTTGGAATATGACTACTTTTGTGTTTTGAAGATTTACTTTTAGGTTATTGTGTTTTAAATAATGACAGATATCTTGCATTTGTTGTTGTTATTACGTTTTCTAGACTACATATATATCTGTATTTGCACATAACATGGATGTATCATCCACTTAGGAAGTTATTTTGTAATCTGTAGATTTAGGTAGGTCATTGATGTATAATAGAAAAAGGAGTGGGCCAAGTATAGATACTTGTGGTACTCCAACTTTTAGGAACTTAATAATTTGATTTGATAGGTTTTATTGTATGCCCTTGTTGTAATGGATTTCTATGCTTTGTTTCTGAAGAATGTACCCCTGATGCCGTATTATTGTATCTTATTCAGTATTGAGAATGTGATAGGTTATCGAATGCTGTGGATAAGTTGAGGAATTTTCTGCAGTTTTATCAAGCCCATGTAGTGTTACACAATAAAGTTCTGCAGTAGCTGTGGTAGCGGAAAAATTTCTCCTGAAACCATGCTGTGATGAGTTAAATAAACTGAATTTATCCAGGAACCTTATCAGACTACTACAGAATATACTGAGAGTTCCTTTTAAATTGGTCCTACCACTCTCTTGATGCAAGTTTCACCTCTTCAGAGGTTACAAATGTAGAGTAAGTTTGTGTCAAAGAAGTTGCCTAGTTCCTATGGCATAACATAGTCCTATAGCAGCACACATGCTTGTGGTGCTCTCTTGTCAATTAAACAACTTGAGTTCAAGCCCATGAAGATTACTGGTACTAATGGAGGGGTTGGAGTACTATTTATGTTTAAACTGTCCTTTAGACTGCTGTATCATAGCAGCTGTGTGTCAGTACCTGAATGAGGATGCCTTTAATGAAAGAACAGTCAGTCTTCATTATTGAAGAACAGGGATTCTCATTAAAGGAGAATATCAATTTGATATCAATCAGAATGTAATTGATACTGCAGATCTCAAAAATGAGAGGCATGGAAAAGTGAGAGAGGGAGTGACACAGAGTAGCACCTCTAATGCAGCAGTTCCAAAACTTCTTTGACCCATGAACCCCCTTTTAAAGTCTGAATTGCAGAACCATTGACTTATAAAAACTTGCACATACTGTAGACATGCAAATAATTAAATTTCAAGCAAACAGTCTAATGGCCATAACTAGTTATGGCTTAACATACACAAAGCGTAGACTAGCTGCAGTATTAAATTATTTTATACTTCTCTCTTAACCTACAAGTTTTAATAATAGAAGTAAGTTACTCACCTCTTACCTGGAATTCAGGGAGAAGGATGCATTGGCCTTGCATTGCACAAAACGTAGAAGTCAGGAACCACGAAAGTTAAATACTTACACTTTCAAATGACTTGGTAGAAAGTTTGTTTCTATATTTATTTTTTAAATAGGCATATGAAGTAAATGCATTTTCGTACAAATATGTGGACGAAAAAGGTAATAAAGTTGTTATGGCTTTATTCACTAGTACTGGGAACTCCACCTTTAAACATAACCAGAGACCCATCAGTGACAAAGATTTATAACATTTCTGTAACTGAAAATCTCTGGAAACTTCCAAAAGCTGCTCTTTTTCATTTACACTTGATGTGGATTCCAGACTCTTCCAAGGGATTACAAATCCAATTGTTATTATTGGACAGAGCAGGGAAATAGTCTTGGAAAGTTTTTCCAAGTTCCTTAAAATGCTCCTTAATCGTGTTCCTGACGTTTTCATCAGAGAAATGTGATTTTATACTAGGAAATCATGAAGGCTATCAAAGTACTCATTTTGATTGGTATTTAAACCATTTCCCAAAAGTTACGTTTTTAATGAACGATTCATATGGTCTTGCACAGTATAAACATTTGTATTTGATCTGTGAAGAGATAAGTTTAAACCATTTATTTTTGGAAAATGTCTATCAGAAAAGCCAAAGTCTGAAGCTAGAATTTATCTTCCATGCAGATTGCTTTGGGAAAGCCATGGCTGGTGAGAAAAAGATAAATTTGTCTTTAAGTTCATACAATTTGGAAACAGTTCTCCTTCACAATAAGCCACCTAATTCCATTTGATCAATACACTCTTGTAATTGCTTTCCATTCCCTCACAGAGAGTGGCAAAAATTTGAGAATTAATAGGACCAGCCATAATAAAATTTAACAACTTTCACTGCATCATCCAATACACATTTTAATCCATTGGACATGCATTTCAATATAAGAGCCTGTCTATGAATGCAACAATGTGTGTAAGAAGATTTGGTGCTACAGATTGCACTCTCACAACTATTCTCACATAACATCTTGTCATAGATTTCACAACATCTGTATAAATTCCAACAGCGAGAGCAGTCTAATGCATTTTCATGGAAGTATTCATCACTTAAGTTAAATATGTGTTCAGTAGTTCTTTCTTTCAATGGTTGCAGAATAATAGCTCCTCTTCTACAGAATTCCCATTAATATAAAGGTCAAAAAGTAGCAGAATGGCTAAATTGACAACATCAATTAATTCGTCAAGTTGAATTGCAAAGGATTTCTATGAACTCCTTCCAAATTTCATTTTCAACATATTTGTCACATCATGAATATGGCGACTGATTGTGTTGTCAGACAATGATACCATATTGATTTTTTTGTGAGAGGCTTAGTAAGCATGCACTGCATTACATAATTTTTCCAAAGATGCATTAAAACTTCTGTGATAGTATGAGGTTTCACAGTTTAGCAATTCTGTAGCTGACACGAAAGATGCTTCAAGAGCATTGTCATTGTCACTGCAATAGATACAAAAGAGATTAAATCATTTTTCCATTCATTAGCTTTGCGTTTGAAAAAATGTGTAAATGTCATTTAAGCAGAGAAGGTTTCAGACTGTGGTTAGCAAGAATGTCACTACAAACAACACATTGTGGTTTTGGACAGTCCTTGTCACGTGTATATGAAAATCTAAACCAAATGCACTAATTTATCATTATACTTTCTTTTATTTACACACAGTTCACATTCATTAGATTAATGTACATCACTAGAACTTGAATGACCTGTTGACATTGATGTTGACACAACACTAACTTCAAAGAATGTTACTGCCTGTTTCTCTTTCAAACTTTCACTTTTCAACCAATTATCCATTTTATATGTGAACAGAAACTGTTCTGATATACAACTGTTGTGACATTAGCATTTGTCAGTCCAGCAGAATTAGAATACAAAGTCAAGTAATTGTGATTGTTTGTTACTTATTTAAAATTCATGACTTGATTTGTTTTTCATTTTCTGAGGCAGAGCTTAACACTTCTCATGGAGAAGTTTGGATATCAGAAACTAATGCAAAAACATGTGTTTTAAAATCCAATTAGGAGTGACCCCTGTATATGCCACCAAAAGGGACAAGAGGTTCAGACATGAATGAGTGCAAACCGTAAACAGGTTGGAAAGGCATCAAAATAAAAACATACTTTACCCAACTCTCATCTGTACAAACATAGACAGAACACAGTGAGCAACCTTCTTAACTGGAACGAATCTGACCCTTCCTTTGTTATTAAATAGCATCATCAACCCCAATAGCGGGAGGAAAGACACACTTTTGGTTGTGGCAGATGAAGTTCTGCTCTTCAGAAATACTATGCTTTGGATGGGTGACTGGTTGAGCTGCTATCTGCTTTCATGATTTGTGGTTGTGCCATATCTCTGCTTGTGTATTATTGGAAAATGGATTCTGAATGTTGATTTCTGTGGCGTAGTTTAAATTACATATCACATTATTACTAATTTTATTTTATTATAACATTAAAGAAAATTTTAATGACAATACAGTATCAATAACAATAATAGACCTAACCACTGTACATTTGTTTTATTTATTGGATTATTTAGCTTGTAAAAGGATAGAATCAGGTACAATAACTATTGTGCGTGCTGAAAACTAAACAGCTCTACTTGTAGGATTATCTCCCTTCTCCCAGAGGACTTAAAATGGGGCATGACTAAAGGCCTAATGTGACAAGTAATGGTAGACAATTTACCAACAAGAGCAATTCTTTACATTTTATAAACTTGTAGCAACAACAAACAAAGTCAATCTTTTAAAGTTGTGAGTAACATTTTGTTCTCATGATATTCACATTCAAGTTTTCCTTTAATAATTTGAACATTATAGTCTGAGTTCAGCATTACAATTTTAAATTCTTCACTGCAAGTACCTTTTCAACAAATTTAAGTACAAGAAAGATAGACATTTTCTGTTTCGCTAAAGATTGCCGTAAGAGAGTATGATATTTATAATGAACCAGAGCCTAAATATCTTCCATTCCGGGGCGACACTGAGGTATACTTCAAGGTACAAAAAATTGAATTTAGAAAATTACTCATCCAAAGAAAGTTGTATGAAAATTTAGAAAAAGTCTGAAAGTGTGCCATGTGTACCACTTACAATGCCTGGCCGCAAAGAGCTGATAGCTGATTCAAGGAATTAGAGGGGCAGTGATGGATTGGGAAATTAAGGAAGATTTATGGTCCAACAGGCAAGAATGGAGAAGAGTGATAAGGTGTTAAAAACTGTAGTCTTGGGTGCTGGAAAAATGTTTGTATACATTGCAAAACCGGAAAATATAATAATAAAAAATAATATAACAATTTTTACTTTCTCTATTAGACATAATAAATTGGGGAATAATTATATTCTAGCCAAAAATTTGATGTTGAGATTTCATCGGAAATACATGTTTTGAGATCCCTGAACCCAAAAAAGGTATCTTTACAATAAGGTCCATGTATGTGTGTGTGTCTGTGAATACATAATTTAAAAATAAACATTCAAATACCAAACTTTCAGCATCATCCAAGGATGTGACACAAAGATTTTCAAACTACCATTTACATGGAAAATTCTTAGAACATTTTTATTTTCTTAAAAATGGCTCTTAACAGTTTTGATTATAAAATAAATACCATATGTTTAAGATATTTTCATGACAAATTAAATGTATATTTTGAATTTTCTGGGAATAGCCTCTGAAGTCCTCTTCATTCTGAATGACTTTTGCATAACTGCTAAACTGTAAGAGATAATCAAAATCTACTAAATAAAGAATGTAGATCTTGTTAAAGCACACAATTCATGTAAAATAAAATTTTTTGTGGCATTAACCATTTCCAAGATATCCTTTGCTATTGGTTTGAATTTTCAAATACTTCTACTTTTCTGAAAAACAAAATCGCTAATCATTTTTTCTATTGGCCATGCAAAGAGAATGGAATTTTAAAGCCATCACATAATAACCCACTCTTAAAAGGATTTGACTCACTTAAAGCCTATTGTATTCCCCTTATACCTACAAGAAAATATGCAATAAGACAATTTCTGTAAATGTTTATCTTGATTAACATGAAGTAGAACAAGAATAAACTTTTGTCAGATTAATGTTGAAGAATGGGTAGAAAAATTCATGTGAATGTAATATGTCAGGGGGGGTTTATTTTCTTTTCTTTTTATTGTGTGCTACTATTTATGTTTGTAAATAGTTGTTACCACTGGAAACAGTTTAGTTCCAATTGAATTACAAGCACAAAGAGCTGTTACAGGGTTTGTATACCAGTAACTTATAATTGAATTTTTATTAGCATCACAGGAAAAAAACAACAGTTTTAATACAAACTTTTTAAATATCCCATGATGTGCATGTCATGTGCCTATGCACATACAAACAGGTAGGGGGAAGATATTTAAAGTTAATCCACTAATGCAAATGGAGCTCCTAGAAAATAAAAAAAATCTTATGTTACATTCATATGGCTCTTACTATGCATTATCATTTATTTTATATAATTTCTACATACTACTCTTATGAAAGCTTATTTTTCTATCTGCTTCATGTTAATTGAGTAAATGTTTGCAGAAAGTGTTTCATTACATGTTTCATTCTAGTACAAGAAGGATAGAAGAAACCAAATTGATAGTAGGATGTTTAAAAATGTCTTGTTATATGCTGGCTTTGAAATTCCATACTCTTTCCATGACATGTGAAACAAGTGAATAGCAGCAACAATTTAAAAAAAAAATTACAAAATATTGAAAAATTCAAACCAATACTAATGGATCTCAGAAATGGCGATGCCACAAAAATGTTATTTGAATTAAATTGTTTTTTGTAAAAAGATTTAGATTTTTTTGGTAGTAAGTTTTTGTCATTTCTTATGATTTACCTGTTATGCAAAATAGTACAAAACTCTGAATAAATATCACTTCCCAGGCTATTCTCAGAAAATTCAAGGTATACACTTACTTTTCATGTAAATATCTTAAATATGTGGTTTTAAATAAAAATCATTAAAGCCATTTTTGAGAAAATCAAAAGCATAGAAAAATTTTCCATTTATAGGGTAGTTGGGGTATGGGATCTTGAAAACCTTCATGTCACAACTTTGTAAGATGCTGAACTTAAATATCAAGTTTGATATTTATACAACTATTCGATTTAAGTTATGCTGTTCACAGACACACATACACAGACCTTTTTTCTAAAAGTGTTTTTTTTATGTATTCAGGGGCTTCAAAACATGTATTTCCAGTGATCTCAGCATGAAAATTTTGGGTGAAATACACTGCTTCTTCTACATACTAGGTACTGGTAGAGAAAGTAAAAAGTGTAATTATGCTTCTGTACTGCTTAAAACATTTAAATAAAATATATTAGACTTTTATGCTGCTTATGAAGTGAAAATAAATATGCTAAATACATAAGAAAGTATAATGAAACTTTTAGACTGTTTATAAAATATTAATAAAACATAAATAAACAAAATATGTAGAAGAAATAAAATAATAGCCCTCTTACTGTATATGAAGCGTTTACTTTCCATTTTTGTATTTTTTAATGTACCAAAATATATAGACAGTTTCAAACAAATATATGATATTACAGTTGGTATAATTATAAAAAACCAGGAAATAATTTTTAACCTAGAATTTATTATGCTGTGAGATAAGCTACTAGTGCATTTCCTCATGTTAATGCTTCATAAAATCTAGTTCACATTACTTTTGTCTCCTGTTTTCTCTTTCAGTTAATGCTGTGTGCAGTGTTTGTCAATTTGTTGTTGCAATTCCTTGAGCACTTTGCAGTCACAGTCTATTTTCACAAACAGGAGAAATGCACTCAGCTAATTTAATCCTTCTGCTCATGAATTCAGTATCAATATGCAAAAGATGTCAGATATGTATGTTGCTCATTGGTCAGGACTGGTTGTATTTGCATGATAGCTGTGAAACATTTTTAACTGAAACTGTTGTAAATATTTGTTTTCAGCATACTGGTTTTGATGGTATGGTCAGTGTAGCCTCACTTCATTACATGAGCATGAAGCTAGTGGAAATGAACTACCAATGGGAAGGTTCTAGATCTGTTCGAGACCTGCCTTCACCAAAAGAAATTATATTTGATATTGATGAACATATTTACAAGGAGCTCAAGAGAGCCGCACAGGAACTGGAACCTAATGTAAGTTGGATTCAATCCATTCTTACAGTATGTAGGAAAAGTAGATGGTTATGCATAATTAATCTGCTAATTTATTCTTTCAGAAATCTATCGTGTGCATGACACGAGATAAGTTTACAAAATATGGAAAAGAACAAATAAGATGTTTTAAAATGCATCCAGATAGTTATGTACAAATGGCACTGCAACTTGCATACTATAAACAACAGAAAAGGTAAGATATATTTTGGATATACAGAGCATCTGGGTTAAACATGTAATAATATAAAATGTAATAACTTGAGAAGTAATTGAGATATATATTGGTGGTTTGTTTCTATAAGTATGGTAACTCAAAATATTTTCTGTGTTTGCTTAGGCAGTTGCCACTATGTGTGCATGCACGTACTGCCTTATTCATGAAAATGCGTGTAGGGTAGCCATGTGGACTCCACAGCAGAAGGTACTCTGTGTGCTTTCTCTTGTGGAGCTAAAATCTGCTACACTGGTTTAATGTTGTTTTCGGCAAGAGTATGGACCAACTGATGATGTTCCCACTTACATAACTGCCTTCAGGAAACTGAGAGTTTGCTTTCGATGTTGGGCTGCCATGCCAAGCATGCAGTTCCAAAGGCTACTATTGAATCTGTATATCCTTCCAGCAGAACCCTCAAAAGTCAATCCGACAAACAAGTAGGCAGTTACAGTTATCTTGTTTGACAGTACATGTCATCCGTAAAAGGTTGCACCTACAGGTGTACAAACTGCAGCTTTGTTACAAAATAAAATCTGAAAACAGGCTGCAATGGAATGCATTCACAGAGACAATCCTGGAAAAAATTGGTATTCCTCAATTTGGTCTGTTTCTTGGATGAGGCTACATTGCACACTTCCAGGATAGTAAACAAGCACAATTGCTGCATATGGGGAACTGAACAGCCCCAACATAGTGATAGAGTATGAACATGACTCTCCAAAAGTGCATGTGTGATTGTGGATTGTTGGACAGGGTTATAGGCCCATTTTTCTTCGCAGAGCCTACAGTTAATGCAACAAGGCAACTAGACATGTTGGAGCTGTATGCTGTGCCACAACTTCCTCATGATGTGATCTTTCAACAAGATGGCACACCATGCCATTATGCAGAAATTGTGAGGATTTCTTGGATCAGGAGTTCCCAGATTGCTGGATTGGGAGAGGTAGTCCATTGATTGCTTGGCCTCCTAAAAGCCCAGACATTACACCACTGATTTTTTTTCTGTGGGGGTTTATCAAGAATCAAGTTTACCACCCACCAGTTTGTGATCTACCAGATCTGTGCCATTGTATTCATGCAGCTATCACAAATGTTATGCCTGCAATGCTACAAAACATTGAAGAGAAGTGGCATAAAGATTGGATAACTGTCACACCACTAATGGTGCACATATCGAGGTGTATTAGGTGTTACCTTAGTTGTAGAAACAAACCACCAATAAATATCTCAATTGCTTCTCAAGTTATTAAATTATATATTATTATATGTTTAACCCAGATACCCTTTAGATTATGTGGAAAACAACTCTCTGCTTTTTCAGTTTGGAAGAAAAATATCACAAATTTAATTTGGTAATATTAGGAGCAAAGGAAACAAGAGTAGGGTCCTTACAGGAAGTGAGAGAGATTGTGGAAGGGAGATTGAAGATGGTATTGACTTTATGGGAAATCATCAAAGCTTTCTGAGTTGGCAGGAGTGGAGAAAGAAGAATGATAATGGCTAGATTTGTAACCACCCAAATTGTATATGAAGAACTATAAAGACCTAAGAATTTAAAAGGATCAAATGTGTTTGTTAATACAGATTTATCATTGGAGCAGAAAACTTGAAGAAAGAACTGGTGCAACAGATGAAGATAAGTTCAGAGGGTAAGCATGTGTTTTATATGTAACTTACCACTCTGGATTGACAGTTTGACAGTGGAAGAGTTTGAAAAGGTTCTAAGGGATGTCAACAGATGGAACAAAGAGGAAATAATCATCAAATTGCAACAAATGTGACAGGAACTGAAATAACAGGAAGTCCAAGCGTCAAATCAGCAGTAGATCAAGATGTTAGGAGAGTGAGTGGGAGCTCACATGTGGATGGGGAAAGGGGAAGACAACATCACAGAAGAGGAGGAAATCTCCACACAAGAGAGGTAGCCTTGGCTGTGTAGGAGAGCAGGGTAAGACAGTATTTGCTGAGTCAAGGTCAAGTTCATCTAATGTCATTCCGCTCCTAGAAGGAGCCTGGTGCAAATTGAAGGAGAAACTGTGGAGCATAGCGAATCTGATGCTGTTGTTGGGAACTAACAGGAGATACTGCCTGTTGTTCTACCTGTTAATTTGTTTGCTATACAAGCAGGAGTATATTTATGAGTAAGAAAGCTGGACACTTTTAAATTCCATACTGGTTTGCAATAGGATGAGGAAGAAAGAGGATAGTTTGTAAAATTTATTGTACATAAAACAGAATATCCTATGATGGAGTTTATATAGTATGAGATTTGAATGCAAGGTGAGTGTTGGAAATCAAGGAATGTTTGGGAAGATATGGGGAGAGAAGAATTTAGAAAACATGGATTAGGCACAGGCAAAGACAAGTTATAAATGAGGGATTGAAATTAATTCAGTTTTGTGAGCATAATGGCATTGTAATGCTGATTGGCTGTTGGGGAGATGAAAATAGCAAACTTACATTTACTAGTGTTACACTATGTATTATGTAGTGATGACATTTTATGCCAAGTTCATGGCTTTAAGGTAATGAACATGTCTGGAACAGTTCATATTTTCCGCATATAGTGTCACTGTACTGTGATGAGAATTTTGAAAGTGAAATAGATATGAGTGTGCTTCTGGAACCAGGATAACTATAAGTGAGCCCCTGAAAGGGCTGTGGGGTTTTGTGAGATGCTGGATTCGGTAAAGACTGTTTCACAACAACTGAGAATAGCAACAGGATGAGAAGGACAAAGTTGAAGTATATGTATTTTAATGGGAGTGTTCACAATTGATGGGAAGCTTTCCCAGTTCCTACAAATCAAAAATAAGACTAGGCCAAGTTTTAACTTTCTTATTCCTAGGCATGGCACATTAGATCTATATTGTGCACATAGACTCTTCACTGTAAAGATTATTCTAGGTGGCCAGACATGAAACAGCTGCTAGTGCTGTCTATTCACAAGCTGGAAACCTGAAACTGAAAGAAATTCTAGCATATGTGCATCCTAAACTTCAGTTCCTGACTCCCGCATATCCATTGATCGTTGGTTCTTCTAGTGAAAGGGTCACCTTAATTTGTTTATATGCATCTCAGAACTGACTATTGCCTTAAAAACAATAGTAAAAACTACAAAGAACAGCAAAATCTGGTAGAAATGATCAATGAACAATAAACAACTTTAATGTATGGTGCCATTAAATAAAGGAATGAAAGCTTGGTACAACTAGAGCAATCAGAAATGTAATGGATCTGCATTTAGATAATGTTCATTCTATCAAATTTTGATGTGGCTAACCCGCATTATGTTGGCTGAATCTAAAGCGAGTGAAAAAATATCTTTAGTCAGTCAAAAACAAATAAAACCCCATTGCGCAAAATTGACATTCCACTTTGAGATCGATATGATCGTCAATATGCATTCTTGTTCTCATTACCGGGCTATTGTGAGCCAACATTTTGTATGCTGCATTGCTTCCCATTTTCATTTCTGTTTTAGTTACCATTCTCTGGTTATTGTGAATCAGCATTAATGGCTAGGTTCTGTTTTTCTGTTTTTTCCTTAGGTTAAAGTGGTGATGCTGCAAAGTTATGTGTTTATTCTTAAATGAGCTGATAAAGATATGATCTAGAAAAATAAGAAAGTTTATAATAATTGGTTTTAAGAGGAGTGTAGAGATGAGAGCTATAGTACGATATACAGTTATAAGATGGGAAGAGCGAAATGATTAATTAGATGGATACCATGATTCAATTGCATGAGAGATAAAGGCTGTTGCTTGACTACAAGAAACAAGAGTGGGGGAGAGCTAGAGCTTCAGAATTTGAATGTAAACTAGATAAGGGACAGCAAGTTTGGCAGGTTATTAACCAGTGTGTGAAAGGGCTGAGAAGAAATGTAAATATAAGTCCAAATAAATAGCTTAGATATTTTCATTATGGAAACTACAGTTAGAAGCAGTTTGAATTTGGAAGTATTCAGTAATTATGTGAAAGAGTTGGATAGAACATTTTTGCGGGAAGAAGTTAATAGGTTCATAAATTCAAGAGAAATAAAGGTTTAGGAATTGATGGTTCACCTACAGTTGGTAAAAATTTTTGGTGTGATAATCTGGGCAGATTAATATGTTTAACTAGGCTTATGAATGTAATGAAAGAGAAGAAGAAGAAGAAGAAGAAGAAGAGGAGGAAGAGGAGGAGGAGGAGGAAGAAGAGGAGGAGGAGGAAGAAGAAGAAGAAGAAGAAGAGGAGGAAGAAGAAGAGGAAGAGGAGGAAGAGGAAGAAGAAGAAGAAGAGGAGGAAGAGGAAAGGCGAGGAGGAGGAGGAGGAGGAGGAGGAGGAGGAAGAGGAAGAGGAAGAGGAGGAAGAGGAAGAGGAAGAGGAAGAGGAAGAGGAAGAGGAAGAGGAAGAGGAAGAGGAAGAGGAAGAGGAAGAGGAAGAGGAAGAGGAAGAGGAAGAGGAAGAGGAAGAGGAAGAGGAAGAGGAAGAGGAAGAGGAAGAGGAAGAGGAAGAGGAAGAGGAAGAGGAAGAGGAAGAGGAAGAGGAAGAGGAAGAGGAAGAGGAAGAGGAAGAGGAAGAGGAAGAGGAAGAGGAAGAGGAAGAGCAAGAGGAAGAGCAAGAGGAAGAGCAAGAGGAAGAGCAAGAGGAAGAGCAAGAGGAAGAGCAAGAGGAAGAGCAAGAGGAAGAGCAAGAGGAAGAGCAAGAGGAAGAGCAAGAGGAAGAGCAAGAGGAAGAGCAAGAGGAAGAGCAAGAGGAAGAGCAAGAGGAAGAGCAAGAGGAAGAGCAAGAGCAAGAGCAAGAGCAAGAGCAAGAGCAAGAGCAAGAGCAAGAGCAAGAGCAAGAGCAAGAGCAAGAGCAAGAGCAAGAGCAAGAGCAAGAGCAAGAGCAAGAGCAAGAGCAAGAGCAAGAGCAAGAGCAAGAGCAAGAGCAAGAGCAAGAGCAAGAGCAAGAGCAAGAGCAAGAGCAAGAGCAAGAGCAAGAGCAAGAGCAAGAGCAAGAGCAAGAGCAAGAGCAAGAGCAAGAGCAAGAGCAAGAGCAAGAGCAAGAGCAAGAGCAAGAGCAAGAGCAAGAGCAAGAGCAAGAGCAAGAGCAAGAGCAAGAGCAAGAGCAAGAGCAAGAGCAAGAGCAAGAGCAAGAGCAAGAGCAAGAGCAAGAGCAAGAGCAAGAGCAAGAGCAAGAGCAAGAGCAAGAGCAAGAGCAAGAGCAAGAGCAAGAGCAAGAGCAAGAGCAAGAGCAAGAGCAAGAGCAAGAGCAAGAGCAAGAGCAAGAGCAAGAGCAAGAGCAAGAGCAAGAGCAAGAGCAAGAGCAAGAGCAAGAGCAAGAGCAAGAGCAAGAGCAAGAGCAAGAGCAAGAGCAAGAGCAAGAGCAAGAGCAAGAGCAAGAGCAAGAGCAAGAGCAAGAGCAAGAGCAAGAGCAAGAGCAAGAGCAAGAGCAAGAGCAAGAGCAAGAGCAAGAGCAAGAGCAAGAGCAAGAGCAAGAGCAAGAGCAAGAGCAAGAGCAAGAGCAAGAGCAAGAGCAAGAGCAAGAGCAAGAGCAAGAGCAAGAGCAAGAGCAAGAGCAAGAGCAAGAGCAAGAGCAAGAGCAAGAGCAAGAGCAAGAGCAAGAGCAAGAGCAAGAGCAAGAGCAAGAGCAAGAGCAAGAGCAAGAGCAAGAGCAAGAGCAAGAGCAAGAGCAAGAGCAAGAGCAAGAGCAAGAGCAAGAGCAAGAGCAAGAGCAAGAGCAAGAGCAAGAGCAAGAGCAAGAGCAAGAGCAAGAGCAAGAGCAAGAGCAAGAGCAAGAGCAAGAGCAAGAGCAAGAGCAAGAGCAAGAGCAAGAGCAAGAGCAAGAGCAAGAGCAAGAGCAAGAGCAAGAGCAAGAGCAAGAGCAAGAGCAAGAGCAAGAGCAAGAGCAAGAGCAAGAGCAAGAGCAAGAGCAAGAGCAAGAGCAAGAGCAAGAGCAAGAGCAAGAGCAAGAGCAAGAGCAAGAGCAAGAGCAAGAGCAAGAGCAAGAGCAAGAGCAAGAGCAAGAGCAAGAGCAAGAGCAAGAGCAAGAGCAAGAGCAAGAGCAAGAGCAAGAGCAAGAGCAAGAGCAAGAGCAAGAGCAAGAGCAAGAGCAAGAGCAAGAGCAAGAGCAAGAGCAAGAGCAAGAGCAAGAGCAAGAGCAAGAGCAAGAGCAAGAGCAAGAGCAAGAGCAAGAGCAAGAGCAAGAGCAAGAGCAAGAGCAAGAGCAAGAGCAAGAGCAAGAGCAAGAGCAAGAGCAAGAGCAAGAGCAAGAGCAAGAGCAAGAGCAAGAGCAAGAGCAAGAGCAAGAGCAAGAGCAAGAGCAAGAGCAAGAGCAAGAGCAAGAGCAAGAGCAAGAGCAAGAGCAAGAGCAAGAGCAAGAGCAAGAGCAAGAGCAAGAGCAAGAGCAAGAGCAAGAGCAAGAGCAAGAGCAAGAGCAAGAGCAAGAGCAAGAGCAAGAGCAAGAGCAAGAGCAAGAGCAAGAGCAAGAGCAAGAGCAAGAGCAAGAGCAAGAGCAAGAGCAAGAGCAAGAGCAAGAGCAAGAGCAAGAGCAAGAGCAAGAGCAAGAGCAAGAGCAAGAGCAAGAGCAAGAGCAAGAGCAAGAGCAAGAGCAAGAGCAAGAGCAAGAGCAAGAGCAAGAGCAAGAGCAAGAGCAAGAGCAAGAGCAAGAGCAAGAGCAAGAGCAAGAGCAAGAGCAAGAGCAAGAGCAAGAGCAAGAGCAAGAGCAAGAGCAAGAGCAAGAGCAAGAGCAAGAGCAAGAGCAAGAGCAAGAGCAAGAGCAAGAGCAAGAGCAAGAGCAAGAGCAAGAGCAAGAGCAAGAGCAAGAGCAAGAGCAAGAGCAAGAGCAAGAGCAAGAGCAAGAGCAAGAGCAAGAGCAAGAGCAAGAGCAAGAGCAAGAGCAAGAGCAAGAGCAAGAGCAAGAGCAAGAGCAAGAGCAAGAGCAAGAGCAAGAGCAAGAGCAAGAGCAAGAGCAAGAGCAAGAGCAAGAGCAAGAGCAAGAGCAAGAGCAAGAGCAAGAGCAAGAGCAAGAGCAAGAGCAAGAGCAAGAGCAAGAGCAAGAGCAAGAGCAAGAGCAAGAGCAAGAGCAAGAGCAAGAGCAAGAGCAAGAGCAAGAGCAAGAGCAAGAGCAAGAGCAAGAGCAAGAGCAAGAGCAAGAGCAAGAGCAAGAGCAAGAGCAAGAGCAAGAGCAAGAGCAAGAGCAAGAGCAAGAGCAAGAGCAAGAGCAAGAGCAAGAGCAAGAGCAAGAGCAAGAGCAAGAGCAAGAGCAAGAGCAAGAGCAAGAGCAAGAGCAAGAGCAAGAGCAAGAGCAAGAGCAAGAGCAAGAGCAAGAGCAAGAGCAAGAGCAAGAGCAAGAGCAAGAGCAAGAGCAAGAGCAAGAGCAAGAGCAAGAGCAAGAGCAAGAGCAAGAGCAAGAGCAAGAGCAAGAGCAAGAGCAAGAGCAAGAGCAAGAGCAAGAGCAAGAGCAAGAGCAAGAGCAAGAGCAAGAGCAAGAGCAAGAGCAAGAGCAAGAGCAAGAGCAAGAGCAAGAGCAAGAGCAAGAGCAAGAGCAAGAGCAAGAGCAAGAGCAAGAGCAAGAGCAAGAGCAAGAGCAAGAGCAAGAGCAAGAGCAAGAGCAAGAGCAAGAGCAAGAGCAAGAGCAAGAGCAAGAGCAAGAGCAAGAGCAAGAGCAAGAGCAAGAGCAAGAGCAAGAGCAAGAGCAAGAGCAAGAGCAAGAGCAAGAGCAAGAGCAAGAGCAAGAGCAAGAGCAAGAGCAAGAGCAAGAGCAAGAGCAAGAGCAAGAGCAAGAGCAAGAGCAAGAGCAAGAGCAAGAGCAAGAGCAAGAGCAAGAGCAAGAGCAAGAGCAAGAGCAAGAGCAAGAGCAAGAGCAAGAGCAAGAGCAAGAGCAAGAGCAAGAGCAAGAGCAAGAGCAAGAGCAAGAGCAAGAGCAAGAGCAAGAGCAAGAGCAAGAGCAAGAGCAAGAGCAAGAGCAAGAGCAAGAGCAAGAGCAAGAGCAAGAGCAAGAGCAAGAGCAAGAGCAAGAGCAAGAGCAAGAGCAAGAGCAAGAGCAAGAGCAAGAGCAAGAGCAAGAGCAAGAGCAAGAGCAAGAGCAAGAGCAAGAGCAAGAGCAAGAGCAAGAGCAAGAGCAAGAGCAAGAGCAAGAGCAAGAGCAAGAGCAAGAGCAAGAGCAAGAGCAAGAGCAAGAGCAAGAGCAAGAGCAAGAGCAAGAGCAAGAGCAAGAGCAAGAGCAAGAGCAAGAGCAAGAGCAAGAGCAAGAGCAAGAGCAAGAGCAAGAGCAAGAGCAAGAGCAAGAGCAAGAGCAAGAGCAAGAGCAAGAGCAAGAGCAAGAGCAAGAGCAAGAGCAAGAGCAAGAGCAAGAGCAAGAGCAAGAGCAAGAGCAAGAGCAAGAGCAAGAGCAAGAGCAAGAGCAAGAGCAAGAGCAAGAGCAAGAGCAAGAGCAAGAGCAAGAGCAAGAGCAAGAGCAAGAGCAAGAGCAAGAGCAAGAGCAAGAGCAAGAGCAAGAGCAAGAGCAAGAGCAAGAGCAAGAGCAAGAGCAAGAGCAAGAGCAAGAGCAAGAGCAAGAGCAAGAGCAAGAGCAAGAGCAAGAGCAAGAGCAAGAGCAAGAGCAAGAGCAAGAGCAAGAGCAAGAGCAAGAGCAAGAGCAAGAGCAAGAGCAAGAGCAAGAGCAAGAGCAAGAGCAAGAGCAAGAGCAAGAGCAAGAGCAAGAGCAAGAGCAAGAGCAAGAGCAAGAGCAAGAGCAAGAGCAAGAGCAAGAGCAAGAGCAAGAGCAAGAGCAAGAGCAAGAGCAAGAGCAAGAGCAAGAGCAAGAGCAAGAGCAAGAGCAAGAGCAAGAGCAAGAGCAAGAGCAAGAGCAAGAGCAAGAGCAAGAGCAAGAGCAAGAGCAAGAGCAAGAGCAAGAGCAAGAGCAAGAGCAAGAGCAAGAGCAAGAGCAAGAGCAAGAGCAAGAGCAAGAGCAAGAGCAAGAGCAAGAGCAAGAGCAAGAGCAAGAGCAAGAGCAAGAGCAAGAGCAAGAGCAAGAGCAAGAGCAAGAGCAAGAGCAAGAGCAAGAGCAAGAGCAAGAGCAAGAGCAAGAGCAAGAGCAAGAGCAAGAGCAAGAGCAAGAGCAAGAGCAAGAGCAAGAGCAAGAGCAAGAGCAAGAGCAAGAGCAAGAGCAAGAGCAAGAGCAAGAGCAAGAGCAAGAGCAAGAGCAAGAGCAAGAGCAAGAGCAAGAGCAAGAGCAAGAGCAAGAGGAAGGTGCCAAAAGTTGGTGAATAGCAATCATTCACCCCATATATAAAGGAGAAGCGAGTGAAAGAAACCCAAATAATTATGGAGGAATTGTATTATTATTATTATTATTATTATTATTATTATTATTATCAAATTTGGAAAATGTTTACAGGAATTTTGTGGGAGTGAATTCAAAATTGGGATGTAGAAAATAAAAGGATATCTTATCAAGCTGAATTTAGGAAAGGAAAAAATATGGTAGCTAATATATTCATAATTAAAGCGATGATAGGCAAACATATATTTAGTAAAGAGAAGGATACATTGTATGCTGTATTTATTGATTTAGAAACAAACTAGATAGGGTGAATGAATGAATAAATAAATTTTATTTGTACATCTCTTATACATAATCCTTTTTTACAATATTCCACTTGTAAACTATCTTAACCTATTATTCTAGGCTCTTCCGGTGTAGGCCATGTCATAAAGGCATTGGTTAACGACGTTTCGCAGGTCATGTGGCCTGCTTCTACTTGGGCTATGTGCGAAGAAATCAGTTGTGCATTGAGACGGTAATTTGTATCACAAATTACGTTAATATAAATAATTATTTTATTATGAATATGTATTTTTATGTAACATTGATTTCAGGGGTTTATTAATTGTCATTATTATTGGTAAATAATAATATACGGCTCTATTGAAACTGTTAACAATAACACAATACTGCAGCAAGGAATGAGTTGTTTATCGTTACCGGGAACCAGGAAGTTACGTCATGTTTCGCGCCTTTTCAGTAAAAAAGCTTCCAGAACATTCTATAAAAGTAATATGTATTAGTGGTTTTCATTGGATAGTAAAATAGACGCTAATGTTGGCGCGTTTTATTAGCCAATGGTAATTCATTTATAATCTTTAGGTGTATCTTGAGGTAAGCCTATAAATAGTGTAGATTCAAAGCGAGCGTCCTCCAGTTCGGCAAGATTCACGAAGCACTACACATCGTCTCCCGCAGTTATACAAAATTCTCCGTACATTACACGTTGGCCGCTCAGTTCACCAAGTTACGCGCAGTGAAAATCATTAAAGATCTAAAATATTACAAAGTCACTTATATACAAAAAAATTGAAGTACGTGAGTTAAAAGTGAGAAGTTATTATAAACAGTTTCAGTATGGCGATTATCTAGACAAATCTGTGAAAGTGTTAGTGCACGTGTTCGACAATAAAACAGTATAAAACACATTTCTTCACTAGTAATTTTTGGATAAAAGATTCCTTTTCCGCTTCACACCCTGCAAGAATTAAATGCCTACCTAAATAGCTGGCCGGAAGACAATATACATAACCTTAAAACTAATTCATATAGATTGCTACGCCAGAAGGAGTTAACAAATGACCAACGAATGACGTCACACAAGATGGTTCCACGCGTGAGGTAAACGACATTACGTGAGAAACATTATCCACCACGTGGGGACACAAACACATAAAACATTAAAACTACTTCAAATTGGCGCATCAACGTGGAGCGACAACTAGGAAAGGAAGGCTAGACGACTAGGAAAGGAACAAGAATAACCAGAGAGGCGAAAGCAGCAGTGAAACGACCTATAGACGCAGATTCCGAGACAGAAGGGTAATTCAGCTACAAGAAAACATCGAAACGACGTAGATTCATCACGATACAACGCAGAAGCGACATACAAACCTAGGAGAATGGGGCAGAACGCTGGACATCAAAACTGCAGCATCAGACAGCATCAAAAAGGTAATTAAATGAGACTGAGAAGTGGTAGGATAATAAAAACAATGGCTACCAATAATACGGAGGAAATAATTATGGAGGGAGATAGTGTAATAGTTAGCTGTGATCCAATACAAAGTACAGGAAATAGTCCAGATTTTTTGGGATTTGAGGATGAAAATGTTAGTGCAGAAAGTGAGAATAGAATAGCAGGAAATGTTAATCCTGATACTATTATGATTATGGAAATGTTTAGAAAATTTGGTGAAAAACTAGATAAGAATAATGAGAATAGTAGGGAAATGAAGGAAAATATTGAGAAATTAGAACAAAAATTAACTCAGAGTAATGAGAAATTAGAAAAGAAAATAGATCAAAATAGGGAAGATATTAGTAAGAGTATTACAGATCAATTAAGGGAAGATATGCAAAAGAGTCATAGGGAATTAAGAGAAGATATTGGTAAAAGCTTAGAACAAAACAGGGAAGAAATTGAAAAGAAATTCATGGAGCTAGATAGTAGTATGATTAGAATGAAAAATGAAAATCAAGAGATGATAGCAAATGAAATAGGTGAAGTTTCAAAGAAAATGTTAGACATGAGGAGGGAAATATCTAACCAAAAAAGTGAGGTTAACAATAAAATAGAGCATGTTAATGTAAAATGTACAGAGCTAGGTAGCCGAATGAGTAGCATTTCAAGTGAGTTAAAAGAGATGATGGAGGCTACAAATGCAGATTTAGTACAGGTGCAAGTTAATTTCAGAGGGGAAATATCTGAAATTCAGAAGGAGTCAGAAAAACAGAGAAATAAATTGTCTGATGAAGTTAAAGATTTGTCTAAAGATTTTAATCAAAAGCTAACTTCTGAAATTAACAAACACCAAACTGTTCAAAATGAGAATAATAAAAAATTGGAACAAACAATAGAAAATCTGCAGGGTACTGTAAATAGGTTAGAATTGAATTCAAGGGCAAATATATGTGATGTGCATGTGTCAGATGTACAAAATAATGATAGAGGTAGTTCCTCAGGTATGATAAATAATGTGAGTGATGCGGCAGCTTCATCCATAGCTAATGCTGAAACTCAGAGTGCACAAATAACACTAGAGAATTTAAATATGGGAATAGGGAATTTGCAAAATTACAATCATATCTTAAGTGATTTTCCACTTCCAAAATTTAATGAAAACTCCAGTCCAGTACAGTTCATTGCAGAATTATCAGAGTATTTTCAAATTAAAAAGATACCTGAAGCATTGAAAATGATAGTTGTCAAAAGATGTTTGGACCAGAAAACCTTAGATTGGTTACAAATGGTATCAGGGGGCGAAATTTCATATGAATCCTTTAAGAGATTATTCATGAACAGATTTTGGAATGTAACGGTACAGCAAAGAATACGAGCAATGCTTAGTCATGGTCAATTTAATCCACGAGAGGGAATATCGATGACTGATTACTTACTAAAACATGCAAGTCAGGTTAGAAACTTGTCACCTCCAATCAGTGAGGAAGATTTTGTGAGTTTGCTCGCAAGGCATTATCCTATCAGGATACAAAATTACTTATTGATTGCAAAACCACGGAACATCTATGAGATGACAGAATTAATAACAGCTTTGGAACAACAGGAAGAAGATATGTCTCGGGAGTGGGAACATAGATTTTTAGATGTACGAGATAGAAGAAATTACCAAGGTAGTTATCAACAAATAAGAGGACAAGACAGACATCATGAAATTAATACCAGACAACGGTATCAATCATATGTTCCACAATTTGAAAGATCAAGGATAGATAGGAGACCAGGGCGGCAGGAACAAATAAATTATGTCAGGACAGAAAGATTACCTGAAAGAGGGCAAAACTATGGAAGGAGGTATATTAGACAGAGGGGAAATTTCACTCACTGGAGGGAAAATAATAACCGTGAAAGATCTGAGGAACGGCAAGAAAATTACGTGCCAAGGGGACATAATGTCAGAAATCGAGGATTTCGAACTCGAGGACGGGGAACTCAAAACAATGGTGGCGACACTGAGATAGATTTAGCGCCTGTTAGGAATGGCAGTCCCGTACGTGAACATGGAAATAACCAGGAAAACTGTTAACAGACTCCTGTGTAGTAGGTTCTCAGGACGTCTTTAATAATTCAGTATCCATTACCAATACAAATCATACACCTACACATACACCCTGTAATAAGATTACAGCAACAAAAGATAAAGGAGAAAATTTTGAGTCACCTCATGTTAGAATGGAAATTGCGAAGAAAGAAATCATTGCAACTATAGATTCTGGTTCATCAGCTTCAATTTGCTCACAGAAATGTTACATAAATTTGATTAATGAAGGTAACAAAATTATGGCTCTTCCTACTAGTAATTTAGTTTGTCGTGTTGCAATTGGAAGAACTGCACAGGTCATAAAAACACAAGCTCTACTTAGCATACTTATTGGCGGAGAGAATTTTGAGGTTATGTTTCTAATTGTAAACCACCTGATTTGTGACATAATTATAGGATGTGACTTCCTACATGAATATGAAGCATGTATAGATTTTAAACATGAAGAGTTAAAGATAACAAAAGAAGATAGAGAAATAAGGGTACCATTTATAAAAGAAAAAATTTCTGTAATCGAGATGACAAAGGATGAGAAAAATATTTGTGACCAAGAGTTTTTTGTGCAAATAACAGAAACTGATAGAAATAGTCAGATAAAGCAGGTAGTCACAGAATATGAAGGGAATACCACGCCATATTTTCAACAGCTAGCAGAAATGCCAGAGAAAGTAGAGGAATTTACAATCCAAACAAAAGACGACCATGTGAGCGAGACAAATAACAGCAGGAAAGAGAAGAGAAATGAGGAAATAATACACAAGTGTGAAGAAGCTTATAATCTTACGATAATGCAAAAACAAATCCTTCATGATGTTTTGATGAACAATAGTTCAGTATTTAGTAATATCCCAGGCAGATGTAATGTATATCAGCATACATTTCAAGTAGAAGACGTACCACCATATAGGCACAAGTATGACAATTTACCTATAAGTCTTCGAGACAAAGCTAGACAATTAATAAATAGCATGTTAGAAAATGGGATTATTGAGCAAAGTAATTCTCAATACATAAATTCAATCTGCTGGAGTATTAAACGAGATGGTAGTTTGAGATTAACTTTAGACGGCAGATATGTCAACAAGTATATGAAACCAGATCATTTTCAAAGTGAGGGAATTGAACAACTAATTACAAAACTTTCAAGAGGGAGATTTTTGACATCCATCGACCTCACTGCATCATATTGGCAAGTGGAATTAGATCCGCAAGTGCGTGATTACACTTCATTTCAGTACTCAGGGATTCAGTATCGCTTTTGTGTAAATCCTTTTGGTTTAAAAAACTCAGGAAGTGGATTTTTGAGAGCCATTCACAATATCTTTGGAAATTCTGCAGATGACTTTTTAATAAAGTATATTGACGACTTCTTAATCATTAGTCAAACATTTGAAGAACACATGAATAATGTCCATTATGTGTTAAATAAACTACAACAACATGGTATGACTGTGAACATACTAAAATCAAAATTTTGTGTTAAGGAAATAAATTTTCTGGGTTATGTAGTGGATGAACGAGGTATAAGACCTGATCAGAAAAGAATAGAAGCAATAATGAAAATTCCACCACCAAGGAACGTAAAACAAATTAGACGTCTCTTAGGGGTATTAAACTTTCAGAGTAAGTTCGTACCAAGATATTCGGCGGAGATAGAACCATTGCGGCAGCTACTCCGAAAGAACAATAAGTGGAGATGGACAGAGGAGCATCAAAAATGTTTTGAGAGAGTAAAGGAACTATTTGCTAAGTCCATATTACTTGAGAGGCCCAGAGAAGATTTGGAATATGAGATTTATGTCGACGCATCAATGCAAGGATACGCCGGAATTTTAGGACAGCGAGACATCAACAATGACTTTCACGTCATTAGTACAGCTTCAAGAGGACTTACAAATATTGAGAGGAATTCTTCAGTGACTCAGTTAGAAATTGGAGCACTGTATTTCTCATTAATTCGTTTTAAAACCTATATTTATCAGAAAAAGGTGAAAGTATATTCAGACCACATAAGCTTAACTTTCATACAACGGTGTAGATTATGTAGTGGAAAACTTGCTAGATATATTCATGCAATATCTGCATTCGATATTGAGATTATCCACATTCCTGGCAAAAACAATACCTTCAGTGATTTGCTTTCAAGATTGAACTACAACCCACAAATTCCCGAAAATATTGAAAGGCCTAGAAATGAAGTCAAAATATTGACAATTGAAATTCCTTTAAGCAAAGAAATGATTAGAAAATTGAAAAATATCGGGGAAATTCAAAATGAGGATGCAAAATTATTTGAACTTAAAGAAAAAGTACCATTGATTGAGGAGGCAAAGAAAGAAATTATAGCAATTCGAGATGGGACATTATACAAGAAGCATGACAAAGAAATGCCAAGTTGGAAGATAATAGTTCCGAAAAGCATGGAAAGGGAACTAATTAAGAATTTTCATGAAGGGTTAGCACACTCCGGGACGGACCGAACAACTTCTATGATTTTAGAGAATTTATACATATCCAAATTGCGTCAAAAAGTTCGGAAATTTATATCGTGCTGCAACCTGTGTCAGAAGGCAAAGCAAATAAATGCAGCATATGCATTTGAAACTAATTCGGTTATAAGGGATAAGCCGAGATGTGTAATTAGTATTGATATTCATGGTCCGATGCCTCCAAGTCAATTTGGAAATAAATATATATTTGTCTGTTATGATATATTCAGCAAATATGTAAGAATTTACCCTTTGAGAAAACCTACAGGTTTAGCATGTTTAAATAGATTACTTAAATCATATGTGATAGAAGAAGGACCTATTCAATCTGTATTGAGCGACAATGCTTCGTACTTCACAGGAAAAAAATTTATGGATGGACTGAAAGAAAATGGCATTAAACAATATTTTTCGTCAAGATACAGACCGAACTCCAACCCAGTGGAGAGGGAAATTAAGGAAATTTCAAATTATTTAAGGGTGTTATGTCATCGAAAACACACCCAATGGTATGGATACGTGAACTTTGTTCAGAACCTACTAAATGAAACCATAAACAATGTGACAGGATATAAACCATGTGAACTTAAGTTGGGAAAGAAGATCAATACAATGTGTAAAAAAGTTCCAGAAGCCATTCCAGATGCGCATTCGATACCACCAACAGAAGAAGAGATGTTCCGAAAAGCATTCGAGAGGATGAAGAAAAAAGCCATAAAAAGAAAAATTAAACATGAAGAAAAGAAGAGAAAGGAATGGAGGATCAAAATAGGAGATTTAGTTTTGGTTAAAACCAAGAAATTATCGGATAAAGAAAATAAACTTTATTGGCGAATGTTTCTCAAATACCATGGACCATATGAAGTTGTTGAAGTGTATGGAACTAACACATATGAGTTATGTAATCCCACAAATCGAAAAAGCATAGGAAAGTTTCATATTGAGATGCTTAAACCATACAACCATGAAGATCATGGTGAAATAAAAGACAATGATGATAAATAGTAAATGCTGGATAGTTAAAGGCGAAATGCAGAACAATGTATTGGAACGTAAGAGGGTTAAATAAAAATGTAAATCATATGAATGGAGAAATAAATTGTGGTCATGACTAACTGTTTGAGAAGAAAATAAATAAATTAAATATTTTTTTGTAACTGTAACAACATTTAAAAATTAAGAATGCAAAGATTGAAACTTAAGATGTTATATTAAAGTAAAGTACATAAATACAATTCAAAGAGTATTGTTAAAGTGAAATTCAAAATAACAAAAATGGTAAAGATAATTCAAAACAAATACTTATGTAGCAAACAGAAAAGGTGAAACATTGTCAAGATTTAAGAGATGTAAATATATTTGCAAAGTACAAAATAACAAAAAAATTGGTAAATATAATTAAAAATTGAAACAAATACTTATGTAGTAAATAGAACATGTGAAACATTGTCTAGATTTAAGAGATGTAAATATTTGTGTACAGGGTAAATATTTTTGGTAAATGTTTAAAATTACAAAAATTCTTGAATGATAGATTTTTGGTAACAATATAAGAAAGTAAACCATTTTTTGTAACAAAAAAATTTATTGTAACGACAGATTAATATTAAAACAAATTAAACCAAAGCCAGTAAGTAGTGGCGAGATAAAACATATGTCGTGTGTTAAACGCGTGTGAAGTGTTAAGTGAAAGTGAATAGCGTGTGTTACAAGATTTAGGAGACTAAAAACAAAATTATAAAATTTCTAAACAGGTTATAAATATTTATAATTATATTTCTAGTGGGGCATATGAGACGGTAATTTGTATCACAAATTACGTTAATATAAATAATTATTTTATTATGAATATGTATTTTTATGTAACATTGATTTCAGGGGTTTATTAATTGTCATTATTATTGGTAAATAATAATATACGGCTCTATTGAAACTGTTAACAATAACACAATACTGCAGCAAGGAATGAGTTGTTTATCGTTACCGGGAACCAGGAAGTTACGTCATGTTTCGCGCCTTTTCAGTAAAAAAGCTTCCAGAACATTCTATAAAAGTAATATGTATTAGTGGTTTTCATTGGATAGTAAAATAGACGCTAATGTTGGCGCGTTTTATTAGCCAATGGTAATTCATTTATAATCTTTAGGTGTATCTTGAGGTAAGCCTATAAATAGTGTAGATTCAAAGCGAGCGTCCTCCAGTTCGGCAAGATTCACGAAGCACTACACATCGTCTCCCGCAGTTATACCAAAATTCTCCGTACATTACACGTTGGCCGCTCAGTTCACCAAGTTACGCGCAGTGAAAATCATTAAAGATCTAAAATATTACAAAGTCACTTATATACAAAAAAATTGAAGTACGTGAGTTAAAAGTGAGAAGTTATTATAAACAGTTTCAGTATGGCGATTATCTAGACAAATCTGTGAAAGTGTTAGTGCACGTGTTCGACAATAAAACAGTATAAAACACATTTCTTCACTAGTAATTTTTGGATAAAAGATTCCTTTTCCGCTTCACACCCTGCAAGAATTAAATGCCTACCTAAATAGCTGGCCGGAAGACAATATACATAACCTTAAAACTAATTCATATAGATTGCTACGCCAGAAGGAGTTAACAAATGACCAACGAATGACGTCACACAAGATGGTTCCACGCGTGAGGTAAACGACATTACGTGAGAAACATTATCCACCACGTGGGGACACAAACACATAAAACATTAAAACTACTTCAGCATCTTAATTTATACTTGTTATGCTCTGCCCACAATCATTTCTATTGGTGATGGGAGGGCCAGTGACGTCATTGGTTAAAAGAGGGTGCCAGATAGAGCTCAAAGCTCTTCCGTTGTTGCAATTCAAATTATTTTTATGTTTTAAAATTTCTATACTCTTACGTATTACTCTGTAAGAGTAGTTGTCACAAATGGCTAAAACTTGTATTCCGTCGAAGTCGATGTGGTGATGGGTATTGAGCGCATGTTCTGTTAGAGCGGATTTTTCTGGTTGGTTAAGCTTGAAACTTTGGATATGTTCTTTCCTCCTGGTGGCCATGGATCTCCCCGTTTATCCGACACCGGCTGTGGAAGCCTTCGTAAACATATCTTAACCTATGTACAAATTTTCTTGCCAGCTATGTTCTACCTATACTGCTCATTTTGCCTGGCACCCTGGCCTTATGGCTCAGCTGAGCAGTCCTTGCTACTCTTAATCACCTATGATCCATCCTCTCCTTCCTCCTTTTGCCCTTCTACCTTTCTTATCTCTCTTACTTTTCTAATCCAATTCTCCTTTACTTTATTTAAGAACTCTCCCATATTCTTATTTTTCCTTTCTTCTTTTCTTGTCAACAGTTTAATTACTACTATTTTTCCTCCCATGCTTTTCATCTCCATTCTGCCAATTCTTTGCATCCTGTCATACAATGCTCTGTGCTTTCACTGCCTCCACATAGTTCACAAATACCACTTTTTCTGCCTCTTAGCCCTCTTAGGTGTATTGATTCTGTTCTCATCCATGCAAAATGCTTTTTTTTCCACTCTTATTACAATAATTCACATACCCTTTTCTTCCCCATTTCCCTTTTACTAACCTATAGAACCCTAGTGATTTTTTATTCTCTAAGCTTCCCCAAATCTCTTGTCTTTCTATGTCCTCCACTCTGTTTCTTACTGTTACCCAGAAGCCATCGCTATTTCTTTCTCCTGCTCTCCAAATATCTTCCATTCCTATCTTCTCCATAATTTTTTCTACCCCTGTCCGCCAGCTATTTTTATTTTTTGTACTCTTTTGTTGTTCCATACATATCCTTAAAACTTCTCCTTCATCTTTTTTCAGGCATCTAAACCAAAATTTGAATATCCTTTCCAGTATCACTTCCTTTCTTCTTCTTCTTCCTAATTCCACTAATGCTACTTCCCCTGGTGCTGATCTTGGTAACCCCAATAGCTCTTTACAGTATGTTCTGTAGCGCTGGTCTATTTTTTTGCTTAATTCAGATCCCCCCCCCCAAATTTCAACTGCATATATCAGAGGTGGCGAAAATGTGACTCGCAAGTCATTTTGACTTGTAGGTGCCGTTCCCTCTCTGCAACCATCCCTTTGTTTTTCACATGCTGCTGAGTGATGCAGTGCGTGTTGTATATTTGGTGACTCACGGAAGGAAGTCGTTTTCGCCACCCTTGGCATATAGCATTCTTGCTTCTACCAATGCCTCATACATTCTTTCCATCCACTTAATCAACATCTCTAATTTGTATTTGCATATCTTTACTCCTGTCATTGCCACTTTTCCTTTAGCCATTACCTTCCTGCTATGTGCTGTCCATTCACCATTACTGCTCAACCTCGCCCCCAAATAATCAAACTCCTTGACAACTTCTAACTTTAAACCCCCATCTGCCATTTCTCTTCTTTTTTTTTTATTTTTTTCCTCTTTTAAATACCATAACTTATGATTTGTTTGTATTTACTTTAATACCCCATTCTTCACAGAATTCCTGTATTCCATTGATTGCTTTCTGTAGCCCAATTACCATCATAGCCCCAACCATAAGATCTTCCGCATATCATAAACCTGGTATCTCTCTATTTGCCATTATGGGGCAGCGCAGATTTTTATCTTTCACTCTATCTAATATATCATCTATGAATATATTAAATAATATAGGGCTCAATTTACACCCCTGTCTTAATCCTATTTTTGCTCAGTCATTTCTGTAATTCCATTATTTCCACATCTTATACAAAATGTTATATCTTTATAAATCTTCCTAATTTCTTTTATAAAATGTTTACTTACCCCTTTCTTTTTTAATTTATAAGCTAATGCTTCTCTATTTATTGTATCAAATACTTTTTCAAAATCTGCAAAAAAAAACTGTATATTCTTCCTCTTTTCGTGCTCAGATACTTATGTATTATAGTCTTTATTATAAATACATTATCTATTGTTTGTTTACCTTTCCTAAATCCTGCTTGATATTCTGACAGTTTTCCTTTCCCTTCCACCCATTTTCTTAATCTATCAGTCAATATACCTGTGTATATTTTCCCTAATATTGATAAAACACTTATTCCCATATAATTCTCTGGTCTATTTGCTCCTTCCTTCCCTTTGTAGATTGGTACCACCATACTTATTCTCCAACTTCTGGCATGTCATTCTTTTCTTTTATTTTATTTAGTTATTTTGTCATCACTTTTAAACCATTTTGCATTTCCCCATACATTTTCCAAAATTCCCCTGTTATTCCATCTATACCTACTGCCTTACTTTTTTTTATATTCCTTATTTGCTGATAAGCTTCCACCTCCGTGATTTTAGCATCTAATTTTTCATTAAATATTCCTCCTTGTCCTACCTCTTTTGGATCTAACTGTACTCTCTTCCCTTCTCCAATTAGCCTTCTAAAATATATCCTATCCATTCACTCGGTGTAATTTCATTTTTCTCCCCTCTTTTCTTGTTCATCATCCTCATTATTTCCCATATTTTTTTACTATACTTTCTATCTATTGCTGCCTTTGGTTTCCTTTCTACATTTCCCTGCCATTCTTTCCTCTTAGCCTCTAGTAAACCTTTATATCCTCCCTTAAGTTTCATCAGGTTTAGTCTATCCCTTTCCTTCTCTGATCTTCTCCACCTAATAAGCAGTCCAGGCAATTTATTCTTGATGTTCAGGACAAAAAGAAGTCATTGGCTGCCAAAGCAGGACTGTATGGCGGATGACCCTTCAATTCAATTTTTTGAGCCTTCAAATACTCTGGTGTTAGATGAGATGTGTGTGTGCTCGCATTGTCTTGATGAAGAACGATTCTACGGTTCTTGTTGGTCTTCCTTACTTCACTGAAGACTTCCAGCAAACAAATGGTTGTGTACCATTTGGCATTGACCGTTTTACGTTCCTCAAATGGCACTGTTGTCACATGGCCATTTTGCTGAAAAAGCAGGCAAATTACATCTGAGTAATTTGTATCACAAATTACTCAGATGTAATTAATGATAGTAATATGAATATGTATTTTTATGTGACATTGATTTCAGATGTTTATTAATTGTGATTATTATTGGTAAATAATAATATACGGCTTTACTGAAACTGTCAACAATAACGCAATAATGCAGAGAGGGGGTGAGTTGTTTATCATTACCGGGAACCAGGAAGTTACGTAATGTTTCGCGCCTTTTCGGTAGAAGCTTCTGGAATGTTTCCCTAAAAGCAATATGTATTAGTGGTTTTCATTGGATAGTAAAATAGACGCTAATGTTGGCGCGTTTTATTAGCCAATAGCAGTTCATTTATAATCTTTAGGCGTATCTTGAGGCAAGCGTATAAATAAGCCAGGCCCGAGGTAGAGTGTCTCCCAGTTCAACAGAATTCTCAGTACTATACACGTCGGTGTCTCAGTTCATTCATTTCGCCAAGTTACACGCAGCAGAATTACGAGAGTTATTATAAAGTATTATACAGTTAAAAAAATTACATAAAGTTAAAGTATGCGAGTTAAAAGTGATAAATAAGAAGTTATTACAAACAGTTTCAGTTTGGCGAGTATCTAAAATCAATTTGTAAAAGTGTTTGTGAACGTGTTCTGCAATAAAAGTTATAAAACCAATTTCTTCATCAGTATCATTTCTGGATAAAAGATTCCTTTCCGATTCACACCCTGCAAGAGTCAAATGTCGACCTAAATAGCTAGCCGGAGAACATTTAAAGTGAATTATTTCAAAACTGATACAAATTGCTACGCCAGAGGGAGTTACGAACCAAACAAGGAGTGACGTCACAAGATGGCAACGCGTGAAGTAAAAACACATATTTGCTCTCGCAAATTGGCTTCCAAACGCGGTGCTATAATAATGTTAAACACATTGTAACATTAATACTACTACAAATTGGCGCCCAACGTGGGGCGCGATAACCAGGAAAGGAAGGCGAAGTGACCAGGAAAGGAACACGACCAGGAATGAATCAACATAACCAGGAAGGAATGAATGAAGCAGTGAAATGATCTACAAGATGCAGATTCCGAGACAACAGGGTAATTCAACAACAAAAACATCGAGACGACGTAGATTCATCACAACACAACGCAGAAGCGACATACAAATCTAGGAGAATGGGGCAGAACGCTGGACATTAAAGTAACAGCAACATAAAGCATCAGTAAGGTTAGAGTATCTTAATTTTTTAAAAAAAAAAAAAAAAAAAAAGGGTAAATAAATGTTCCTTAGGAGTGGTAGGATAATAAAAACAATGGCTGCTAGTAATACAGAAGAAATAATGATGGAAGGGGATAATGTAACAGTTAGCTGTAATTCAATACAGGTTACAAAAAAAAGCTCAAACAATGTAGAATTTGAGGGAGGAAATGTTAGTGCAGAAAGTAAGAATAAAATAGCAGGATATATTACTATTGATGCTGGTACGATGATGGAAATGATGGAATTGTTGAGAGATATTCGTAAACAAATAGATCGGAGAAGTGAGATAATAGAGTGATCATTCAATAAAATCAATGAAGATATTGGTAAGAGTATTGTAGATCAAGTAAGGGAAGATATGCAAAAGAGTCATAGGGAATTAAGTGAAGATATTATTAAGAGTGTAGAACAAAAAGTAGATCAGAGTTTTGAGGAATTGAGAGAAGATATAAAAAGGGATCATAGGAAATCAATTGAAGATATTGGTAGGAGTAATGAGGTATTAGAGCAAAAGGTAGATCAAAGCAGTGAAGAAATTGAAAAGAAAGTTATGAAGCTAGATAGTAGTATGCCAGAAATGAGAGATGAAAATGAGGAAGTAATAGCAAGTGAGATAGGAGAAATTTCAAAGAAAATGCTAGTTAATACTAAAAGTGAGGTTAATGTAGAATGTACAGAGTTAAGAAGTCAAGTGAGTAATATGACAAGTGAGCTAAGAGAGATAAAAGAGGTTAGGAATGTAGATGTAAATCAGGCGCAGGTTAATTTCAGAGGGGAAATATCAGAAATACAGAATGAGGCAATAATGCAAAGAAAGAAATTGTACCAAGATGTTCAAAATGAAAACTCCAGTCCAGTACAGTTTAGTACAGATTTGTCAGAGTACTTTCAAAGTAAAGAGATAGTAGAAGAATTGAAAGGGACAGTTGTTAAAAGACGTGTTGTTCAAGAAACTGTAGATTGTTTTCAAATGTTATCAGGGGACGAAATTTCATATGAATACAAGAGGTTATCCATTAACAAAAATTTGAAGGTTAGGATACGGCTACGAGTAATGTTTAGCCACACACAATTTGATCCAGGAGGGTAAATAGCAATGAGATGTAAGGTAAATGCTGGATAGTTAAAGATGACTTGCAAAGAAATGTATTGGAACGTAAGAGGGTTAACTAAATATATATATGTCATGAGAAAACAGAAATAAATTCAAAAAAAAAAAAAAAAAATATAGAAAAATAAAAAGAAATAAATATTTAAAAGAAAAAAAATTAAATTTTTAGTAACTGTAACAGTATTTGAAAAGAAGAAGGTAATAATTGAAACTTAATATGATATTAAAGTAAAAGTACGTAAATAAAATTCCAAGAATATTGTTAAGATAAAGTACAAAATAACAAAAATTGGTAAATATAATTAAAAACAAATACTTATGTAGCAAACAGAAATTGTGAAACAGTACTTAGATTTAAGAGATGTAAATATTTGTGTAGAGGGTGAATATTTTGGTAAATATGTATAATAATTACAAAAAAATCTTAAATGTATAAATTTTTTGTCAACAACTTAAAGTAAACAATTTGGTAGCAGTGATTAAATAATTTAGGGTAAAGTATTTGCTATAAAAAAATTTGTGATGTCAGATGAATATCTAAATTAATTAAACCAGAGCCAGTAAGTAGTGGCGAGATAAAACCTATGTCGTGTGTTAAATGCGTGTGAAGTGTCAAGTGAAAGTGATAACGTGTGTTCCAAGATTTAGGAGACTAAAAACACAATTTTAAAATTTCTAAACAAGTTATAAATATTTATAATTATGTTTCTAGTGGGGCATATGATACGGTAATTTGTATCACAAATTACTCAGATGTAATTAATGATAGTAATATGAATATGTATTTTTATGTGACATTGATTTCAGATGTTTATTAATTGTGATTATTATTGGTAAATAATAATATACGGCTTTACTGAAACTGTCAACAATAACGCAATAATGCAGAGAGGGGGAGAGTTGTTTATCATTACCGGGAACCAGGAAGTTACGTAATGTTTCGCGCCTTTTCGGTAGAAGCTTCTGGAATGTTTCCCTAAAAGCAATATGTATTAGTGGTTTTCATTGGATAGTAAAATAGACGCTAATGTTGGCGCGTTTTATTAGCCAATAGCAGTTCATTTATAATCTTTAGGCGTATCTTGAGGCAAGCGTATAAATAAGCCAGGCCCGAGGTAGAGTGTCTCCCAGTTCAACAGAATTCTCAGTACTATACACGTCGGTCTCTCAGTTCATTCATTTCGCCAAGTTACACGCAGCAGAATTACGAGAGTTATTATAAAGTATTATACAGTTAAAAAAATTACATAAAGTTAAAGTATGCGAGTTAAAAGTGATAAATAAGAAGTTATTACAAACAGTTTCAGTTTGGCGAGTATCTAAAATCAATTTGTAAAAGTGTTTGTGAACGTGTTCTGCAATAAAAGTTATAAAACCAATTTCTTCATCAGTATCATTTCTGGATAAAAGATTCCTTTCCGATTCACACCCTGCAAGAGTCAAATGTCGACCTAAATAGCTAGCCGGAGAACATTTAAAGTGAATTATTTCAAAACTGATACAAATTGCTACGCCAGAGGGAGTTACGAACCAAACAAGGAGTGACGTCACAAGATGGCAACGCGTGAAGTAAAAACACATATTTGCTCTCGCAAATTGGCTTCCAAACGCGGTGCTATAATAATGTTAAACACATTGTAACATTAATACTACTACACATTTGCTTTGAAGTGCTACGAGTACAAACAACTTTTGTTGGATTTGCTTCATCTTGAAACACCCATATAGTCGACTGCTGTTTATGTTCCACTCATACGCATAGATCCATGATTCGTCACCTGTTACAATCTTATATACATCTTTTGAGGCACCACCATTGTGTTTCTTGAGCATTTTTGTACACCAATCGACACGAGCATCTTTTTGAGATTGCGTCAAATTATGTGGGATCCAACGAGAGCAAACCTTTTTCACGCCTAAATAATCATGCAATATTTTATATATGCTGGTGGAACTAATGCCTAGTGTTGCCTCAATCTCACAATATGTCGCATGACGATCTTTCATTATTAGTTTTTGCACAGCATCAATGTTTTCTGGCACAACAACTGATTTTGGATGACCTTCACGAATTTCATCATTGAGCGAACGGTGGCCACGATTAAATTCGTTATACCAGCGTTTCACAGTGGCAAAGGATGGAGCTTCGTCGCCAAATGTGGAAGTTAGTTGATCGATGCACTCTTGTCTTGATAATCCACGTCAAAAGTCGTAATAAATCATTGCACGAACATTTTCACGAGTTAATTCCATGTTTTTGTTGACACACAATTTTCAAGTTAGTGTAAACAAAACAAATGACACTCTATTCACAAAATGTTTGAAGTAGATTATGGTCAAAAATGTTGAACTTTCCATTGGAAACGTCAGATGGCACCTACAACATTCAGGGTTACCAAGGCTCAAAATATAAATAGTGCCCCTCGTATTTGCAGAAAATTCAAGATACACATTTTATTTGTACTGCAAATATCTTAAACATATGATACTTAATCAAAATCCTTAGAGCCATTTTTGTAAAAATTAAAAAAAGTTTTAAAAATAAATAAAAATCAAAAAAAGAATGAAAATTTTACCATATAAAAGGTAGTTTTGGCTGGGAGGATTTTCCTGAAAATGCTTGTCTCGTCCTTGGAAGAAGCTGAACTTAAATACCAAGTTCCGCATTTAACCACCTTTTTGTTTTTGAGTTATCTATTTACAGACACTCACACAAGCTTTTTACAGTAGAGACAAGAAACTAAATAAAACCAGTTTTATGTGATTTTTCTCCTTACATATATCTTCTTTTTTTTTCTTAATAAAGATATATTTGCTTAGTATATATATTTCAAAGTCTTTTATGATGATAAGGAAATGGGGTAGAAATTTTTTTAGGTATTGGAAATGTTCCCTTTGTGCAGTAAATTGGGTTTGGAAATGAAGTTTTGGGTTAAATTAATGTTTCAAAATGTTTCACATAAATTTATCTTATTGTAATACACATTGTTGTTTTTAAAATATTTCTGAATAACATTTCATGTCTTGAAATGTTAAATTACTCAGTTTTCTTCAACTTTATCATGAAATATCGTTATTTTAGGCCATGATATGACTGAGTTCTAAAACTGCATCTTTGTTTTAGGGATATAGACCCAAGTTTTTCTGATGTCATTGATTTGGTGTTTATATGCTGTACAGATGTACAAGGCTTCTTGTGAAGGGAGTTTCAAAGTTTGTAGTGTTTCTCAGGTTAAAAGTGTCCACCACCAAGCCAGCAATATTTATGTTGCATTTGATACTATGCAGAGTTTTAGCTGTAAAGGTCATCTTATGGTATTTTGAAACAGTACAAGCCCTTTTAGATGTCTAGGAACATTTTCATATTTTGAACAACTCTTTCTATTGGACGACCTTCCATCAGATACTGGAAGACTGAGATATATATTGATGTTTGCTGTTTATATCAGTAATTATTCAGTAACTTACCACATTACTAGGTTAGCTATATTTGTTTATATTTCTTATATATGCATTGATGTCTTTTTGTTCATATCACCTGAAATGTAATAGTGTAATTAATTGAGTTTTTTTTTAAATTATTATTTATGGATGCTCTTTAACTGCTGTGTTCTTAGCATCCCATTCTATATTGGGCATGAAAGACCGGTAATTTTGCTCAGAGGCCTCAAGAGAGTATAACTAACCAAACAAGCAAGTTGTTCCTCTTCATACAATAATGTAATTAAGTATAATATATTCCTTCCAAAATAATAAAGGATTTTTCAACAAATAATGAAGAATCACAACAATATATACACACACACATCAGTTCAAGTGCCAAATAATAGATCATAGTTAAAAAACTAGCCACTTAGCGCCACCAACCGTTACTGCAGACATGGATCTTGTTCTGGACTAGTTCCCTATCTGCAGTAAAGAAAAAATTGAAGACGTTAACAGACCTGTGCTATTGTGCAGACAAATTTCTTCTTTTGTTTTTGCTTGGTTCTGTTTATTTTATTTGAAGGAGATAAATTATATGTTCCAGTAAAACTAAGTGAACTCTAAACAATTCTTAAGAGTTGAGTGGTAACAATCTTTTCTTTTTCTTTTCTTTTCTGTTTTATTTTTATTACTACACATTAATCCTAGTGCTCTGAAACACTGTGATACTATTAAAGAGAAAAAAATAATGAAGCTCTTGGATATACAGGTATATGAACCAGGTGTCTTATGAATGACAATAAAACACTTTTAATGCTACTCCATTACTAAGAGGTTTGTAAGACTAGCATTAATATGTACACCTATCTCAGCATGTATTCCAAGTCAAAATATAGAGGAGGACAGGAATGGTAACATTTGTAGGGTGCTCTGGAAGCAGCTTCAAGAGTCAGCCCATAACTTTATTCTCTAGTGTACTTCCTTGTATGAACAGAGTCTTTAAACAAACCTTTTTTTTGGGGGGGGGGGGAGGGCTTTTTAAATAAGAGCTTAGAGTTTATTGACGATTAGGCTGTTTTACAACATTACAACTAGTCTTGTCAATTACATAAATTTATCATCACATTACAATAGTTATTACAATAAATTTATACAATGGTATTAAACAACAATTGGATTACAGTATTAGGATATAAACATATTTACAATATAAACATTAATCCACAAATTTATACAATGATATTATATAATATTAGGAACTTAATGTATGTACATTATTTACAATTTAGTTACTGCATTATATATATATATATATATATATATATATATATATATATATATATAATGGTGATAACTCAGTTAGCTAATTAACACTCAACAAAACTAATTTAGTTATCTACTCATCTATGTGAAAACTGTTGTATTCATAGAATTCTCTTATTGAATAAAACACTTTATGTTTTAGCCATTTATCAGAAATGTTTCATGTTTATGAATGAATAGTGAGGTAATATGATACAGAAGTTTATTTTATATATGTGATTCTAAATATTTGTGATTATTATGTAGTTTTGATAATCTACAAAAAGGTAAATCTAAGGCTGAATTATTTTGTTTTGTAACTGTATATTGTCTGTTGAAGCGCATATTTTTGTAAATTTTTTTACAAAGAGCAGAGATTGGTATATGTACAAGCCCAGCACTGTCATGATTTTAAGTTTTTGGAAAAATTGTTTGCAAGGGTGGTTATAATCCAAATTAGCAATACAACTTATTGCCTTTTTTTGCCACTTGAATATCATTTGTGCTCCTGTGGAATTACCCATAGAAGTATACCATATGACTAGGTGGAATGAAAGAAGACAAAATATGCATATATGAGTAAATTTTCATTAACATATGACAAAGTTTGTATAACAGGAATATTACAGGAGCTAATTTACCACTTATGTAGTTTATTGATGTTCCCAGTTAAGTTTTTTGTCGATGTAAATTCCTAGCAGCTTGACAAATATATTATCATGATTCTTTGCATTTATTTGAAATAGCAGTTCTTCAGTTTTTGTTGTGTTTATTTGTAACATGTTTGCATTAAACTGCTTAGTTGCTAAATCCACCATATTCTTATTTAAACTACAGAGTGCTTCTATATTTGTGCTAGTTGTTATCAAAGTATTGTCATCAGCATATAATACTGCTTTACATGGGAAATAATTAGGGAAATCATTTATGTATATAGTAAATAAGAAGGGATCTAGGACTGAACCCTGACATACTCCTTTAGTTATTGGCATAGTATTGGATGATTGATTATTTACTTGTACCATCTGAAGTCAGTTTTTTAAGTATGACTATTAGATTAAGTGCTATTTCAGATAAATTGTACTGTTTTAGTTTGTTAATCAACGTTAGATGAGACACTGTGTCAAACGCTTTTCTTAAATCTAACAGTGTTATGCTGGCTGGGAGTTTATTCTCAAAGCATTCATGTGTACGATCTGCTAAATTTTCAACTGCTTTTATGGTAGAGCGCTTGGGTTTAAAGCCAAATTGAAAGGTGCTTAGTAATGAGTTATTTTCAAAATATGTGGAGAGTTGCTTGTGTATACAGTACTCGATTATTTTGGAAAGGACTGGTAATAGTGATATGGACCTGTAATTATCTGGGATGGTTTTTTTTACCTTTCTTAAAGACAGGAATTATTTTTGCAAGTTTTAAGTGGCTTGGAAATATTCCTTGTTCTAGTATAGTATTAGCAAGCACTGTTAATGGGAAATTTCTTCAGCTATGTGTTTAATAATAAAGTTTGAGAATCCATAGTAGTCTTCTGCTTTAGAATTATTAAGTTGTCTAATGGCAGTGCAAATATTTTCTGGAGTTATAAAGGACCAATGAAATTGTACTTGTATAGGGATTCTTAGGGACCCCGACTTTTCGCGAGTAGTTAATTCGCGAAATTGGCCGAAAATTAACAATAAGGAAAACCTTTAATCAATTATTTTTAAATTCCACATATATATCCATTCTGAGTCGCGAAATAACGCGACATTAGTTCTATATCGCGAAAACGCGAAATAACACCGTTATGAAAAAAAATGTGCAAAATAACCCAAAATTTTTCTCTCTCTCTCTCCTTTTTTTTTTGGCGTTTGTCTCTCCTTTTCACATAAACAATCAGATATTTGGCTTATCAATCATTTATGGATACGTGTATTGTCATTCGCTACGGCCATGCTGCACGGCACAGAACACCAAACTGCACTGTGATTTAACCAGAGCTTTGGCAAACATCGGTACTGCTTCGACTACCCCGTCCCCTTCACTCTTCACCTATCGCATGCACAACAAAAGGAATGCCATGTTTATCGGAACTCGGCAACATTGCATCAGTGACAGATTTCTCATTTCACTCAAATTATTCTTTGGATTTAAATGACAATACTACCTGCAATTCTTCTCTAATGCCGTATTTTAATGATTCATGCTTGCATCGCCCCATTTCATGCTGGCTTGAAAAGACTGTCGCAAAAGTATCGTTAAATAATGCATGAATTTCTAAGTCTGGTTCAAGTCAATTCTGACAGTAGACAGCCTCTTCTACCAATCACTGTCTCCGTTTCCTGTACCCCTCGCACGAAAATTGTTGCTGTCTCGCGACGTTGCCATAATGTGAACGCATGTCTAGGTATATTTTGTGTCTGCTATACTGAAAGATTCGTTTGGAGTCAAGTTATATTCTTTAAATTACGTTACAATTTTGCGCAAGGAGTCTGTTTACCTTCTGCTCTGAAAAAGAAAAGGAATTATGCCGATGGAGCCATGTTTCAAATTAAGCTAGCATGCACAATTCAGCTGACGGTGGAGTTGGCAACGTGCTGTTCGCGCACCGTACAGACAGCATATGCAAGACGTTGCCAGGTCAGTTTAGTTTTGCAGCACGCGGAAATTCAAACCGATTCCACAGTAGTATTTCAATGCGGTCTCAAAATATAATAAACTGCAAGGCATCTTTCCTTCTTGAACACTGCAAAGACACCATTTGCCTTATTGAAGTGCTTAGTGATCTAAATATCCATTTGTTCATAAACTATATAGCAAACTTAAAGATATATCAAATGGCTTCACAATAGTAGCTGAGGGCTCATTTGGAGAGAAAACTTCAAGTCTTCTTCAGAGACTGCCAACCCTCAAGAAGTCTTATGTTATCAGTCAGTTCAAGCAATTGGGCATAAAGTCAGTTACCAAGCTGAATTCCTTAATGTCAGCTGATCCAGCTGATGATGATATTCATTCTGCAGGTAAATTGTTTGATGTATGAAAAATAGTATCAAATGAGGCATCTACTGATATAACTATAGAAAAAGCAAGAAGAATGTTACCTTTTCTGCGAGACTTGCCAGAGAAGACATTCGAGGAGGGATATGCTGCTCTGAAGAACATAGCGTGTGAGAAATTAGATGATGCTGCTGAAGTGAACATACTGGATTTACTTTCTGGACTTCAATGTGATCATTTGTGTTTCAGTGAGAAGTGTATGAAACTATTGTGGGTGCCCATGTCCAATGTGGACAGTGAAAGACTTTTCTCTGCATATGGGAACATCATGACAAGCCTAAGAACAAATCTTAAGCCAGAGAACACCGAACTTATGGTGGCTTTGTCCCTAACAAAGTAAATCAGTCTAAATGTATACTATGTAAATATTTTCATGCTCCTCCTTTTTAAGTTATATGTAAGGTGCCCTTTGTTCCACAGTAAAATAGTTTAAACTGTGTTTTTGTTTTTTCCCTTTTTTTGAACGAGATAACAGCGTTAAGCAGTTTTATTTACCGCCCAAAACACCGCTCACTATAATATTTTTACACCGATATTACATTATTTTATTTACCGACAATCTGGAGTCCCTAGGGATTCTTACGTTTTCCAATGGCGTTTCTGCTTGTGAGCTAGTTGTTTTGGATGAATGTGGTATGTTAACAAAATGAGAATTGAGTATATTAGCTGAAATAGGTATGTCCATATCCTTTTTAGGGTTATTTATTTCAGTTTTGGTTATATCCCAAGTAGTCTTATATTTGTTTCTAGAATTTTGTATTGTATAATCATTAGCTCTAAATTTAGCAGCTTTGAGTTCTTGTTTATAGCGTTTTAATTTTATGAATGTTTTTTACTTTCTCTACTACGTATAGTAAGTAGGGGAAGTATTGCATTCCACCCAAAAATTCGATACCGAGATTTCACCGGAAATACATGTTTTGAGACCTCCTGAATCCAAAAAAAGCATTTTTGGAAACATGTCCGTGTGTGTGTCTGTCTGTGTGTCTGTGTGTCTGTGAACAGCATAACTCAAAAACGAACAGTCGGATAAGCACCAAACTTGGTATTTAGGTTCAGCATCTTCCAGAGATGCGACACGAAGGTTTTCAAGAAAATCCCCCCACCCCAGACTACCCTTTACATGGAAGATTTTTCGAAAATTTTAATTTTCTCAAAAATGGCTCTAACGATTTTGATGAAAATATCATATGTTTAAGATAATGTCATGAGAAATGAAATGTATATCTCGAATTTTCTGGGAATGTCTCCAAAAGTATTCTTCATTGTGAACGACTTTTGCATAACTGGTAAACCGTAAGAGATAGACAAAATTTTACTACACAAAAAATGTAGATCGTGTTAAAATACACAACTTATGTCATATACATTTCTTTTGTTGAGTGAACCGTTTTCGAGATATTGCTTGTTATTTCCTTAAATTTTCCAATACTTATACTTTTTCTCAAATTCGTTATTCATTTTTTTTGTCTTGGATATGCAAAGAGTTATAATCTGTGGCAAAGGGAATGGTGCTGCACCTAGCAACCAGCTATTAACAGATATGTATGTGCTTAAAGGCTACTGTTTTTCTATATTGCCCTTGTAAATATATTTTCCCCTACATCTACAAGAAAATTAGCAATAAGATAGAGTCTGCAAATGTTTATCTCGATTAACATGAAGTATATGGAGAATAAGCGTTTGTAAAAATAGTTTGTACAAGAGTAGAGAAAGTCATGTGAGTGTAACACATCAGATTTTTAACATTAGAACATTTATTTGTATGAAACAAGGAGCGATATATTATTAGCCATGTTTTGATTTGTTTTAAGTATGGAGTATACAAAGCTTTTGTTTTTAAATATTATTTTTCTGTCTAAGTTTTTTTTGTTGTGATTTTTGGCCAAATTTCTTTAAACATGTATTCTAGTGTGTTCATGAATATGGAAAATGCATAATTTATGTTAAAGCATTTGAAACCCAATTGCCACTCTCTGCTAATCAACTGGTGTTCTGACAAAGTATTGATAACATTGGTCAACATTGATTCTGCAGTATAAAGGAAAATGTGTGACTAACGGAAATCAGTGCCCAGATTTCAAAAATGAAGTCTGTTTTTGGCTATCACAGCTAGGTTCTATGATATGTGCATATATGGTGCTAAATTCATTCAGCTTATACAGCTTACTGTTATGTTTCACTATGTTATTCTTAAATTTGTTGTTGATTTTCTTCCTAATTGGCTCACTTCCATCCTCCCTTATCACTCAGATGTTTACGTTTTATTCCCAGCACTTATCACTTCTGTTCTGTGGGGTCAGGTCTGTCTTCTTGTGAGGTATTTATGTTTACATTTACAGCTATCATAGATCTCAACTACAGTTGAGTTGAATACTTGTGTTAATACACACATTCATCTTCTATATGTGTGTGCTAAAATAAAAGCTTGTGTATGACTTCTGCATCAGGATTATGCAGGAGACAGTGTCTACAAGGTTCCCAGAAGTTTTGTTACATTTGTGGGCATTACATGTTTGACGGGAAGGTATGTAAAATAGACTCACAAACAAAGGAATTATATTAGTGATCAGGTAAATCATTCGTGCCTCATTATGCATGCAACAGTTGTGTTGAGGGATTGCGTTATTGGTATGAAGGAAAATGGAAGGCAATGCTGTTCATGTTTGCCAAACCAATGATATGGAGAGAGTAGCAGAATCACCATGATGATTGTTACTTTTGAATGTGCAAAGTTGCTGGCAACAAAAAAAAAAAAAAAGGCAAGAATTAAATATCCAAATCTGAACTCAGCTACACAGCCTATTCCCCATGGACCCGAACTACCCATACCTACACCACCAGTGGACTTCAATTTTAGTGATCCTGAAAGCAGCTTCATAACTTCCAACAATGAGTTTGGTTTCTGATCCAGAAGAATTTGACAATTCACCACAACAGTTTAATCAATGTGAGTTGCTTGATTTGGTGAGGGATTTAGACCTCAAATAACAAAAAAGTGAATTATTGGGCTCAAGACTGCAGGAGAAGAATTTGTTATCACCTAGCATTACATATTCGTGGTATAGGAATCACAAAATACGGTTCCACAAGTACTACACAGAAGAAGATCAACTTATGTTTTGTGTCGATGTGTGTAATCTTATTCAACAGTTGGGCAGGGAAGCATATGAGCCAAGTAACTGGCGCCTTTTTATTAATTCTTCCAAAAGAAGTCTTAGGCAGTGCTACTTCATAATGGCAACAAGTTTTAGCTTCAATACTGTTTGCACATTCTATGAACCTAAAAGAGTCTTATGAAACTCTGAAGCATGTTCTTGAGAAAATTAAGTACCGTGACCATGAATGGCAAATATGTGGTGACTTGAAGGCCATTGGTCTGTTACTAGGATAATAGGAAGGTTACACAAAATTCCCTTGTTTTCTTTGCGAATGGGATAGCAGGACAAGGGACAAACATTGGGAAACTGACCAATGGCCTGGAACCTGGATAAAAAAAATGTTAATAATGTGCCTCTTGCTGATCATCAAAAAATTCTACTCCCTCCATTACACAGAAAACTTGGCATGGCAAAACAATTTGTGAAAGCACTTGACAAAAGTTGCCCTTGCTTCCAGAACTTATGCACAAAGTTTCCATCACTGTCACAGGTGAAAATCAGAGAGGGAGTATTTGACGGACTACACATAAGGAAATTGATGAAGGATGTTAATTTTACCAGCTCTATGAATTAAATTGAAAAAGATGCATAGAATGAGTTCAGAGAGGTTGTTAAGAAATTTCTGGGCAATGTGAAAGACCCTCAATACAAAGAAATTGTCAGAAATGTGCTGGAAAATTTCAGACTGCTCAGCTGTAATATGAGTTTGAAACTTCATTTCCTCAAGTCACATCTTGACTACTTCCCATCAAATTTAGGAAGGTGAAAGGTTTCACCAGGACTTGAAAGATGTTAAACGACGTTATCAGGGATTTTGGGACATACATATGATGGCCAATTACTGCTGCTGTCTTGCACATGACGAACCTACCAGAAAACATTCGAGAAAATCACATACATTGAAGTTCCATGGGAAAAGAAAAAGGGGTACACGAGATAACTAACATACACTTTCACGCTATTATTCTTCTTTATTTTATTTAAAAGTTGTATATGAGTGTTTAATGTTTTTACAAATTTTACAATTATATTTTAATTGAGCATTGTCATATTGCCAAAACAAGATGTGCTATGGAGAAACAGAATGCATTTTTGAATTCTGCGCACTGAAATTAGTAAAAGTCACCTAAAAAAAAAATTCATTTGTAACTTAGTGTTAATGTATGAAGTAGCAGTAGCAGTAAAACAATTTTTAAATATTGTAGAGAAATGTTAATATCTATATATGTGAAAAAACTTAATGAACTACAAAACCAAATTCTTGTTTTAATAAAAGGAGCTGTTAAAACTAAACCACTACTTGCTATGCATATCTTAACAAATAATCCAAGTGTAAACTTAAAATTGAAAAAATAGCTATCACACAGTATGTAAAGTTAATGAAATTACCTTGCAATGAGTGGGGAAAAAAAAACCCTAACAAAGCTTTCTGTCTCATGCAAGAACTGAAACACAAACTAAACCTCCCATTCTTAAAAGAACAAATATGGGGATTAGATACAGGATGGGAAAGTATAGATGAGGTGCACAGGATGTTTTGTAGAGAAATACTAGGGTTACCGAAGGCAATTGTAAGACAGATAGTGCAATTGCAGATGGGCAGGGTGGCGACCAAGGGGAAGATAATGGAAAGAGCTTTGAGATTTTGGTTCAGAACTTTAAATCTAGGAAAAAGTAATGTGTTAAGACAATGTATAGAATACCAAGAGAATAGTTTAATGAATGATGGATGGGTAAGTAATTTACGGAACATTTTGGATAAAAATGGGTTAGGAGACGTGGAGAAGGAGAAAAAATAATGTGAAAATTTTTTTAAAAAAGGCAAGGAAAAGACTGGAAGATATAGAAATACAAAACATGTTCAGTGTGATTGTCGAAAAGAGCTCATTGGTTTGTTATAGGCCAATGAAAAATACATGGAGTAGGAAAAAATATATAGACATAGTAAATAAAGAAGAGAGAGAATCTATTGCATGGTTATAAACTGGAGCATGGAGGCTAAGAGGGTTAAGACAGGGTATTCCTCAAAACCAGTGTCCGATATGTGGTGCTAATGAAGACATTGAACACATAGTATTTAAGTGCCAAGGAACAGTAAATTGGAGAAGAGAATTTATTAAAAAGAAATGGTTGAAGGGGGATAGAAGTACATTTATAATCGAAATGATGTGCAAGGACGCTAGGAGCATTGGACAATTTTTGTGTAAAGTCAAACATAAATGGCTTTGGACAGTGGATAGAGAAAAGTAAGCGGTAGTGGTGAATGTGTGATGGTAAAGTAATCAATAAGTGACAAGTGAAAAACAAGTGGAAATGGGATGTGAAAAACTGAAGCAAGATAATTTATTGATGGGAAACTGTAAAATGTAGATAAACTGTAGTGATTGTCTACAGAATGAGTGGCCAGGGTCAAAGTTCAGTAGACAATCAAATTGTAAATCTCTTAGCACAATAAATAAAATAACGTTTACTAACAAAAACCAATCCTTTAGACTCTTTGAAATTAACATTAGCTACATTTAACAGAAGAGACCAAGAAATCTGAAACTCCTCCATTCTTTTAAAACAATTTAACATCATTAAAAACAATAAATTCAAGATGGCCTGCTGACAAACAGCTATATGTTTTTACAGATGGATCCAGTTTACCAAATAACAGTGGCCCTGATGGTGTTGCTATATGCTCACTTTTCTCCTTCTAGAGAGGATTACACTCAGATTGTACAAGTTTTAAGGCAAAATCTCTACTTTTTTTTCAGCTTATAAAATCTTTTGTACCAAATCCAGAAATTCGAGAATGTTGTTATACTGTCTGATTCAAAAGCAGCTATCACAGGTATATCTGATATAGCAGCCAAAAATCAACATCCTAGAATGATGCAAAATTATACAGCTACTAACCAAAATAAATAGTTCTGCAATGGGTCCCTACCTACTGTGGAGTGGAAGGAAATAAAGCACCTGATTTCTTGGCCAAAAAAGAAAGCACAGTTGTATCAAAATCATCTAAGCCACTGCTGTATCATTGAATCAAAAGAATAATTATATTTGTGTCCAAAACAAATTTGAGCTAGAAAATGCATCAAAATCAGATGGAAAATGATGAGAAAGTTTATACGATAATTCAAGTACAATAATTGCTTCCAAGAAAGTCCTCATTTGTAATTTTAAGATTTAAAATAAAAAGAGTTGGAGGTTGTTACACTACATAACTAAAAGGTTCTTACTTTGAACGTGTTTCGGGAAAACGGTTTGCTCCCATTGTCAGCTTGTTTCCAACTGATTTTGCTGGTTATTGTCTGGGGAATGTGTGTGGTTAGTGGTGTTCTCTGGTACTGGGTTGATGGACCTCCAAAGGCTGTTCGGTGGTGGTAGTTCGAAATTCATTAGGTGATTCCTGTGTTTGACGATATGTATTTTTTCCCAGATGTCAAATTCATTGAATTAGAGTTCAGTTGGAAACAAGCTGATGATGGGAGCAAACCGTTCTCCCAAAACGTATTCAAAGTAAGAACCTTTTAGTGATGCAGTGTAAAATCCTCCAACTCTCTTTATTTTAAATTGTGACAGATCACTGTTACTAGCTTTTCAATCTTCAAATTAATTTTAAGATTATTTACAGGTCATAACTGTTTTAATAAACATCTATACTGAATTGGCATTGCAGAATTTCCTACTTGCTCTTTTTGTCATTGTCAGTGGCTGACATTATGGATAATAGCTTCCAAAACATGCACTAGTTAATACTAGTGGTAAGTGGAGCAAATGAAGTGTTTTTAACTAAATTTTTAAATCAACAAAGTAGTCTATATTAATATAAATAAATTCATTGACAGTATATAAGCAAAGGCCCTAGTAAAGGGTTTTACACTGACTTTCCCCCCATTGTCAGTGCCTGTTTTGTCAGACACTCTTAAGGATGTGAGGCAAATATTTTCAAGAAGTTATCCCTCCCCAAACTAATCTTTACATGAAAAATTGGCAATTATCTTTTATTTTCATTAAAATGGCACTCCAGTTATTAGAATTACATACATCATGTTTAATGACTGAAGAGCATCTATCTAGGATGATATGTTGTGAAAAAAAACTGAAAGATGCTCATTTAAATAACATAAATGTTAAAGGAACTGCAAGGGCAACAATAAAGTGATAAATTACTCTAAACTGGTTGTTTCAGACCTGCTCCTACATATGAGACTGCTACAACCCGTGAATTTTATCATGGAAGAACTGAAACTCTACGTTCTTCTACTGAGGAAGCTGTTGAATGGGTGAAGTCAATGTTATGCACTGACATTCCCGTAAGATCTTCATTTTACTTTTTATTTAAATAATCCTAACTTTGACAAGATTTTATTTCCAGTAATGAAGGCATCAAAATACATGTTATCATAGGTGACGCAACAAGTAATTTTAAAATTCAAAAACAGCAAATCACAAGAAAGTATACCTTGGAAAGTTCAAAATTATGAATTAGGTATATTTATTAAGACTATTGCACGATAAAAAGTAATAAATTAAATAATCAATATTGTCATGTTCAAGAATGAATGATTTAATTTCTGTTGTTAGTACATATTTAATTTACAACTTTTATGTCTCTTATTTATCTTATAGGTTTCCATAATTCCTTGCCCTTAATTATATTGAAAGTTAAAATTTGTTGATAAACTACTATGTACAAACACTCCTACCCTCCAAAGCAAACTCCAATATTGAAAGACACTAATTGCTAATAATTGATTTTTACTCATGAGTTACTGATTAGACTAGTGTTCCAGAAAACTTCAACACTGTGGTTATTCTGCTACCATGACCACTTAATGCATAAAATGATACTTTATGGGATTTTCTTTTTATTCAATTTCTAAAAGCTCTTGTTTCCCTGATTTTTTCACATTCTTCATCCACTTGCTTTTACGTTTTCTAAATAAATACCAATCCTCATGATGTAATTCCCCGATTGCATATTCAACAACCATGATTAAAATGCGTAATATCACTCAACTGCTCAATTTTTAGCTTATCAGAATATGTTTGGCAAACTTCAGCTCTGTTGCGCTGACATCAAATCCAGATGTTAATGGAGCTGAGATGCAAGAGAGGGTTTGCAAAGCATTTCGTATAGTTATGTCACAACTGAAGGTGATAAATGACACTAGCTGCACAAGGAAGGGGAACAGGAATGGGCGCAAACTTGGTGATACATTCTTTTGTTGTTGAATGTTAATGCACTACATAATGCATATCTTACCTTTATTACTGGATTTCCTTCATAATCAGAATACCAAAGGTGTCCCCACAATGGAGTCGATTTACAGCTCAAAATTATGAAATTTCCCTGTTAAACAGCAAGCAAGTTTACACAAATAGACTACTGCTGATTGGTTAGGAAACAGTTACTATGAGGGGACTATGGTATCACAGAGTTTTTGCTGCTGCATAACTGCTTTCATTTGTAACAGGGACTCTACTCAGGCACAAAAAAAGTGAAACAGTGATAATGGAACTTGACAAATTTGTAATGTATTTGCTTCACTGTGAATGCCAAAAAATTAAAAGAATTAGAATATAATTACTGTTGCTGAAAATTTAGCACAATAGTCGGGTTAAACACAAAAAACTGTCATATAGCAAAGAGTTAAAGCCAACATAACATGTCTTAACTTCAAAAGTAAAAGGAGCTAAAATCTTACATTGAGAAAGTAGAAACTATATATAAGTATTATAAGCATGTATGGCAACCAGCTAAAAGTAACTGCATAAGAGATCCTCCATCCTGATTAAAGAAAGAAGATTGATTACTTCCATGAAATGATTGCTTCTGAGGAAGTGATAATTTTTTAGTGAATCAATGACTGATTGGGTGATGGTTTTTGTTTTCGATAGAAAATTATCCTGCTTTTAGCATGCATAAATACACAATAGAGGTACAATATGTTCAAAATCTGTATACCAATCTTCTTAGTGTAATTGAAGAATCCAAGGTAAACTGTTGCTCTCTCTCTCTCTATCTCATATTATGAATTTTACATATTCAAAATGCTGAATAAAGCATTAGTTCCAATGCAATGCTGTACACTGCATAGAGGTAACCGTTTTTGTTATTGTTAGCAATAATAATAGACCATTACACTTGGAGTGGTCTGAGTTCCATGTTTATGGTGCTGCTGACAGGAATGGTACAAGAGCTCAGCAAATCACATACATATGAATCATTCCACGTCAAGTCGCACAAATTTTCGTGAAATTTGGACATCATGTCTCCGATTCACTTCAAAAATTTTCCATGGATTACAAAAACAATGTAAATTATGTTTTAAATTATTATTTTATTTAAATTGCAATATCTTAAAAAATATTGCACAATTCAACTTGTGAAAAGTGGCACACCTCTACCTTTAAATTAGAATACCTCACAGGCGATAAGTGATAAAATTATGTTATAAAGTGCAATGCAAAGCTTAATATGTTATCTTTTACTTAATATTCATTATAATTGATATAATTCATTATTTACATCAATTTTTAAAATCCAGACATTTAAAAACTATATATCCCTAGTAACCCATATGTTTAAATTTCTATAAAAATTATAAATAAATTCCTTGTAGCTTTTTATGTATATTTTCATAAAACAAAGATGTAATCTTGTATAGTTAATTTTAAATAAAATAACTTAGAAAGCTGTGCGTAGCAGGATTCCAGCATGGTGCAGCTATAGTGCAGTACCAGCAGTAGCAGAAATCTGTCATTGGATGCCTTGTCAATTGTTCACAGCACTTTAGTTGTGCTAGTTTGTTCACATGTAACTGTTAAATTTGGCATATAGTTAGGAAGCATTCAAACTTTCAATCTTATCTTATGGGAGGCAACTTAACTACGTTTAAATGTGCATTTTTTCCCTTTCAAGCTCAAATGAATACTATCTGGTTATTATGGTGTTATTGGTTGAAGGAATAAATGAATTTAGCCCTAACGTACCAGGGATCACTTTTGCATTGCTATCTTGCCTTAAAATGCTCATTATATTGAAAACCACTTCTGGATTATTCACAGCATTGGTACTTTGTAGCACACAATGTGTTATTGGTAGGTATACTTTGGAAATTGTTTTTCAACAAACATCACATAATTTTAGGCCTGGCGACAAAGTTAAGTTATCCATTTTTAATTTGTAAATGTATTGTGGGTAACTAAACTATTCTGTCTTTTGTTAGCTTGGAAGCATTAAATGGATTGAAGCAATAGTCATAGCTATGGTTCTTCAGTTCACTCATTATGCACTTTCATTAACTACAGAGCTAAAAATGAACTTCTAACACAAAAAGCTGAAACAAAGTAACATTTAAAATGAAACAGTGGAGAGAGGCTTCATAGAATATCAGATTCTAGTTGCTAAGTTACACTGAACACTGGAAATGATAGCCTATCACGTTCGTACTGTGTAATGCATTGGCTACATGTTGCTGCTGCGTAAAGCTCTCAGTCATCAGTCTATGTTCTAAAACCCTACACGCTAACATAAACTGTTTAAAAGCGTACTTCTAAGAAAGATCCCATCCTGATATTAACAGCTTAAAAACAAAATATATCACAGAGTTCTTCTGTTTTTTTTCCAAATTTTAATATTATGGGGTTAAATATGATATTGCGGTTTAAAATATTCACACTTAAAAAAGTGATTGTTTTTATATTTTTAATAAGGAAAACCACAATACTTTTATCTACAAAATGACACATTGTTCTTATCCCTGGTGAGTCTGTATTCCAAGAATAAATTGCTTTTATGTAACATTGTGCGTGTATAAGAAAAATGTTAAGTACACTGTAAATTCTAAAATAATTTGATTTTCCGCAAAATATAAAATACATGTCCATTTATTTTATGTGTGGAACACGTAAACTAAAATTCAGAGAAACGGATGTTTTATATGTGTTTGGTTTGATGTGGAATGAATCATGTGCTGAATCTGCTGTTGAATGGGTACTGATAATCCACAGGTCTAATGTCAGATGACTATGAATGATATGAAGAACCACATTCTATTAAAAGATTAAGTGTGTTATTGGCATACTTTGAGGAAGATCCAGAAATAAGTGAACAAGTATTTGCTAAGTAATTTGGTATGTGCCATATCTAGGAATGGAAACTGCTACATGAACAATTTCCATATCCTTACCACCACTTGTGAGTGTTGACTTTGGGTTCAGACATCATCCTCCTTGCAGTGCATTTTATGGTAGTTTAGCATAAAGTGTTCATGATAGAGTTACCAACTTTCAGAACTGAAAATAAGGGATAGGTAGGTAAGTGCTCTAATGCATTCTGTGAATAGACATTTTTTACCAAACACTTATTTATTACATCACAGGTTTATTACTATAAATAAATTGCATTATATTGTACTATCTTAACATCAATACACAACTTATCAACAGAATGTTCCTCCTTTTGTAGAATTTCATCTGTTTTTATAAAAGTAAAAAGCTCTTTACATGAATAAATAAAATGCACAGTCACCTGAAGACAATTGAAAGCAGCACCCACCTGTTGTCCACTGCAAGCAATTGTGGTACCCATTGGGCTGACAACTTTTTCATCTACAGCGTATCATGTAAAATATGAATTGCCATTTCTGCCAACATACCTATGACCTCTGCCACTTTGTGAACTTTCATTCAACGATCAGCGAGAATCATATCATGGACTTTTTCAATGATTTCCTCGATAACACATCTGCCAGGTATCCTGGGCGCTCCTCATTAAAAACTGATGTTCAACCACGTTTAAAGTCGTTGAACCAATATCTAACTGTTGTCATAGATGGTGAAAGGTCCCCATAAGCAGCATCCAATTTCACTTTTATCTCTCCGCAAGTTTTCCCATCCAAAAGTAAAAAGTGAATCACTGAACAATACTGCACTTTTTTCATTTTAGCAAAAACACATTGAACAACTAACTGAAATGCCTGCCAAATCCTAACTAACCTATGAATCAGTACCAAATTTGTTTTCACAACTTCTAACAAATGAAGCACACGATGGTAACACCAACTTACCTTAGCAACACAATCTATTTTGAAACATGGGTACTTATTGAAGTGCTCTCGTATTTCTTGTCAGGACGAAACCATTTATTGATGCATACTTTATATTGTATGTATATGAGCTGCTCCTTGACTATGTTGTAATACATTATTTTGTCCCCTATGGCAGACAAAATTTAATTTTTACAGTATTTTCATTCTATGTGCTTTTCTACTATCTTTGCTTACAATAATAATTCTCAGTTTTCCCCAAAACAAATAAAGTATTTTTTCTATAACAATGTGTTTCATTGTATTTTATGCAGAGTTTTCATTGCTTAAACTGACTATTTAGAATACTATTTAGGAGCAACTGTGTATAAAATAGCTCCTCATGATACGTTACCACAATAATTCACTTGATGCACTTAAGCACTTAAAAGATCTCCAATTCACTCAAATCCATATGAGTATGATTTATCGCACTCATTTCTCAACTGTTATGGTCAAAACATAATACTTATGTTTACTTGTATAGATGTAAAGGTTCTTTTTGGTGCTTGTATGGTTGTGTAAGTTATATATATTTAAGGATGCCCAATTATGAGGTCATTAATGGTTGTGTAAGTCAATATGCTTATTCTACAATTGTACCAACAAAAAAGCAATAGTTTAAATACCTGTATCATAAATAATTATTTGCGCCATGATCTTTGTTTTTAGTTTATTTAATATGTTAACAGAAGAAAATCACAGTGTACTTAAATGCCAAAATACCAATTGAGAATAAAGTTTACTGAACTTAACTATGTTTGGTATTCAAATTATATAAAGAATATGATTTTCTGATGGTGTAAAACTATCGTATAGCTAAGATTCTGAAATTATCAGTTAGATGTGGTGGTGGTGGATTGGAGTTTAAGGGTATCAGAAATAACTGGATTGGATTAATTAAGAAACAAAAGCAGATTTGGAATGTATTCTGATTTTCTTCTCTATAGGACTAGCACATTATATGAAAAGTACATGCACGTTTATGATTTTTCATACTTAAAAAACATAGACTGGGCCAGGCTTGAACATGAGATATTCAGTTCAGTAAATCAGTGCTTACTATCTGAGCTTCTCAGACTGACAATGAATTCAATGTGACCATTTAATGGAAACTATTTAATTCAAGTGAACAAAGTATATATTGCCAATATATTATGTCTATCATACATATTGAAACTTAATTGTTAATATAATGTTTCATTATGTAGTCACTAAGGCACCAAAATGCATATTGAATCTAAACTCACGGGCATAAATCCATAAGAGTTTTGTTGCAATGTACGTTGAGGGTTCAAGCAAATAGTTTTAATAAATTCCACTATTTAGCATTCATAAATGGCAGCTCGAGCTAGCTCTAGACTACTTGAGAGTGACATCGTCTCGAGTTGCTCAAGCTGAGTTCAAAGCAGCACTAATGTTAGCAAAGGAAAAACAAATAACATAATTTTATCATGGTCACTGAGCCATGACCTACTTTGTTGATTCAACAAAATAATACCACAGTGTTCACATAACAGATATTTGTGACTGAATTTCTTACTATTCTATTTTATATTTATAACTTGATGCGGTATTAGTGTTGTATTTGTGTATTTGTAGCACCACGTTGTGGAAGCCAATTTGAAAGATGTATAGCTTACGTATTCTGTTTTACGTCAATTATTATATCTTGAAGATCTTATAGTTAGCCCCACGTTATGATGCCAATTTGCGAGAGAACAAATATGTGTTTTCTTCACGCGAAGCCATCTTGTGTGACGTCATACGTTGGTTGGTTCATTTGTTCTGTTTGTAGATTCCTCTGGCGTAGCAATTTATATCAGTTTTAAATGTCCACCGGCTAGCTATTATCTGATCTAGGTAGGCATGTTTTTCTTACAGGTTGTGAAGCGGAAAAGGAATCTTTTATCCAAAAATTACTAGTGAAGAAATGTATTTTATAATGTTTTATTGTCTCACACGTGCGCTGACACTTTCACAGATTTATCTAGATAATCGCCATATTGAAACTGTTTATAATAACTTCTTATCACTTTTAACTCACGTACTTCAACTTTGTATATTTAACTTTAGAATATTTTGTAAGATTTCTCGTACTTCTGCTGCGTGTAACTTATGACGAAAATGAAGGACTGATTGGCGACATCTTGTTGAACTGCGGAATTGACGTGGAGTGTACGGAGAATTTTGTATAACTGCGGGGCGACCAACTTCGAGCATGGCTATTTATAGGCTTACCTCAAGATACACCTAAAGATCATAAATGAACTGCTATTGGCTAATAAAACGCGCCAACATTAGCGTCTATTTTACTATCCAATGAAAACCACTAATACATATTATTTTTAGAGAATGTTCTAGAAGCTTTTTTACCGAAAAGGCGCGAAACATTACGTAACTTCCTGGTTCCCGGTAACGATAAACAACTCATTCCTTTGCTAAAGTATTGTGTTATTGTTAACAGTTTCAATAGAGCTGTATATTATTATTTACCAATAATAATTACAATTATTAAACCTCTGAAATCAATGTTACATAAAAATACATATTCATATTAAAATAATTATTTACATTTGAGTAATTTATGATACAAATTACCGTATCAAACTCATGAATAGCTGAAGCTAGTTTTTTTTTTTTTTTTTTTTTTTTTTTTTTTTTTTTTTTCCGTGGGGGGAAAAATGCATTATTGCATTCAACCCCCAGCCGGTGTGCAATGGCTAGGGGGATATGTGGGGCTCGCCGCTCGGAAGCGGAATACCCACTAAAAAACCCTACCACGTGTTAATCGTGTAATGCTGTGTATGATCGTGCATTCATGCTTGCATGCTTTAGTCGGGTCCCGCATAGCACCCCGGTTAGTAAGTGAATAGCTACTTAGCTGACATGCATTGCATGCGAGCGCGTTAAGTGTTACTTCCTGGTATTGCCCATGAAACCTGAGCAATACCAGTGGGTTATATGCGTCTTATCTTATGTTGTTATATATGCTTAATTTATGCTTAAGGTTTAATTTGTGTGTTGTTTGCAGGGAGACCTGCGTGTCATGCGGTTTAACTTTAACTTACTGCTAAGTTAGTTGTATATAGAGCTAATTCTATGCATTATTGAATGATTGAGTAGTTGCGTCCTGTGCTGTCCTTTCCAGGGAGTTCCTGTTCGTCATGGGGGCGCACAGGCGTCTGTCTTTGCATCCGGCCTTCTAGGTCCTTCGTTGTACTCGTTGTCCTGATGGTCGCCTATGTCGACTGTGTGAACGACTCCATAATGCAGTGGCCCGTCTTTCACTGCCCACGTCGTTCACGTTGGGAGGCCCCTCCTCCCGGGCCGCCTCAGCGGTTGCTGAGGGCTTGGGGGCACTGCAACGGGCTGGTCTGAAACAAGGAAGAAGAAGAATAAAAGATTAATGTTGGGTGTTTAGAGGGGAGTAGTCCTTTGTTGGTGTCTTTGTCATGTTTGAATAAGATTGTCGAGGAAGTGTTGTATTTCTGCCGTGTAATCAATGGATAATGTTCTATCGAATAGTGATAGGGGTCTGTTGTGTTTGTTATTTTCTGTATCGTAGGTTCCTAATGTTGATATTAGTGGATTGTGATGGCGGTGTAATTTGTCGTACATATCGCATGTTAGTTTCTTAATGAACTCTTCAACTGTGTGCATTTTAAGCTCTTCATGGAGTAGATCGGATGGTGCTGTGTACGGTACTTTGGCTATCATACGCAGGATCTTGTTTTGAAATCTTTGTAATCTTTTGATGTAGGTTAAGGCGGCATATCCCCAAACTGGTGCAGCATAAGTGAATATTGGTCTTATTAAAGTTTTATATAGCGTAAGTCCCATGTTTAGATTTAATTGGGAATCAATGTTGATGAGTGGGTAGAGCCTGCCCAGTTGGGCATTGGCTTTTCCCCGTATCTGCTGTATATGCTTCTTCCACGTTAGGCCTTGGTCCATTTTTAGCCCTAACCAGGTTACCGTGTCATTCCACTCAATGTTGTCTCCAAATATGGTGAGCGGCGGTAGCTGGTGTTTGGGAAATCTGTGGTTAATACGCTTTGTGAATATGATGGCTTGTGTTTTTGGTGCATTTACCTTAATGCGCCATTTTGTAAGCCAATCCTCAAGATTATTGAGGGCGCTTTGTAGTCTTCGGTGTATAAATTCGGTTTTGCCGGATTGCGTCATTATTGCTGTGTCGTCAGCATAAATGTATAAGTTTGTGTTCGCGGTTTTCGGAATGTCGTTTATGTATATATTAAATAGCGTCGGCCCGAGCAGACTTCCTTGTGGGACTCCTGTTTTGATTGGCCGCTCCGTTGAGAGGTGATTGTTCACTCTAGATTGGAATTTTCTGTTGTTTAAGTAGTTTGCTATAAGTTTGATTAGCGAGTCGTGTATGTTTATAGTTTTGAGTTTCTTTAGTAGGCCCGCGTGCCATACTCTATCGAATGCTCGTTCGACGTCAAGCATTAGTGCACCTGTTGATTTGTTTATGTTGAAACCATAGGTGATGTTTTCGATTGCTCTACTTAATTGTAGTGTTGTCGAATGTTTGGCTCTGAACCCAAACTGTTCCGGAATTAGGATGTTTTGCTTGATTAGCTGTGTGTTGAGTCGCTTGAGAATTACTTTTTCTAGGAGTTTGCCTAATGTGCTCAGTAGACTAATTGGTCTGTAGTTGTGCGGGTTGGACAGATTTTTCCCCTTTTTGGGAAAGTGGGCCACTGTGGCCAGCTTCCATCTGTCCGGGAAGTTTCCGCTTGTTAGCACTTGATTGAATATTTTTGAGAGTAATTTTATGGCATCTTCCGGTAGATGCATGAGGACTGCTGTTGGGATGCTGTCCGGCCCTGGGGCCTTTCGTCTTGGGAGGTGACTAATTAGCCATTTGATTTCGCTTGGGCAGGTTTTTCGCAGTTGGTTGTGAGTAACCTGTTCTTTGTAGCTGACGGTTTCAGTTTCCGTTGCTACCGTGAAGTGTGGGCACGATGGGGTGGGGTTCGGTGTTAGCGTTTGCTGAAGTGCATCGGCTAGTGTGTTCGCTTTTTGTTGGTCGGTTGACGATATTGTTTGATTGTAGTGTAGGGGTGGGATTTGCGTTTTGTCGCGTGTTAAGCATCGGGCTATTCTCCACACAGAGTCTCGTTCGTAGTTGAGGTTCTCGAGTGTGTGTTGCCATTGCTGGGAGATGAAATTTGTTGTTCTTTCTCTAACTAGAGCGTTTAGTTGTCTAAAGTATTCTTGGTCCGCAATGTGTCGAGATTTCTGCCATTTTCGCCTAGCTCTGTTTCTTTCTTCTGCTAGCATGTGTATGTCTTGTGGCAGTGGTGGTTGGGTTGATCGCGGTTTACATAACGGTACCGCCGCGGTGGTTGCGGTTTTGATGGCTTGTTCGAATTTGATTACGGCCGCATTTACGTTTTCAGTAGTGTTTAGTTGGTTTGTGGGTAGGTTCTGGTTTACGATCGTCGCAAATGTTTCCCAGTCCGCTTTGTTGTAGTTGCGGCGCTGAACTGGTGGATCTTGGGCTGCTGAGCCTTCGAGGGTTATTAATACGGGCACATGATCGGAGGACAGCTCGTTTTTAACCTGTAAGCCAATCCTGCGAGTCAGGTTGCATGTTATTGCTATGTCCAGTATTTCTGATCGTTGATTTCTGCTGAAGGGGATGTATGTGTGTTCTGTAGGAGTATGAATTATGTAATCCGTGTTGTTTTCAAGATTAAGGAGAGCCCTACCTTCGGGATTGGTTTCATTGCAGTCCCAAATTTGGTGTTTTGCATTTAGATCGCCAGCTATTATTGCTCTCTGGTTTAATTGCATGAGTGCGTTCAGGTCCGCTGTATTTAGTACACCTGGGGGGGCATATGCCGCCGTCACTAATACGCGATTGTTATCTAATGTGATGTAGATACTAGTTGCTTCTAATGTTCGAAGTTGAGGTTGTGGCGCTAGGTCGTGAGTTATGCCTTGCTTTATTATTAAAGCAGTTCCTCCTCCGCGTCTATTTCTATCGTTACGGTGCGTGGTGTAACCTTGAATGTTGAATCTATCTTTGTCGCTTAAATGTGTTTCGGTTATTAGGGCAATGTGAGTGTTATTTCGTACAAGAAAGTCTTTGAGTTCAGTCTTGCGTCTTCGCAGTCCACGCGCGTTCCAGGTTATGAGGTTTAGGATTGATGGTGTAATATTCATAGGAAGAGTTAGTTAAAGTATATATTTTCTGTGCATACTAATGCAACACATAGTATGTTATGTTCAATAAAATATCTTTGCCGTAATTATCCATTATGCTTTTGAGGAGAAGCCTAGAAATAACATATGCTACACACACACTCCCATCTAGGTGTAACTCAGTTGCTTAAAACTTCTTTTTTCAATGAGGTATTGAAATAGATGATGCAAAAAGCACAGATTGGTGTCTTAGCTCAAAGATCTTTCATTGAAATTTTATATGGATTTATGCTGACATGAATTTGTGAAATGCTTCAAGAAAGTATGTGACTCTGCAGCAAACCTAGCACCCTTTCCCAATGTTCCAAATGTTTTTGTTAAGGTCATAGCACTCTAAAAGGGAATCAGTGCTCCAGAAGATATCATTTACAGACTATACTGCTCAGAGCATTGTTGGCAGCGCTTTAGAAAAAAGACAGATGACTTCTAAAGAGATGACCCATAAATGTAATATAACCAAATCATTAGCACATTGCGTTTTAACAGAGCATCTTCAAAAGAGGAAAATTGTTCTTTTTCAGAGTCTTTTGAGACAGGGATAGGAGAAGGTTGAAAAACGGTTGCTTGTGCAAAGGTCAGCTTCATGTGGTGGCTCTGTGTGATAGCAGCCATTGTCTCAAAAGTCACTGAACAGAGAATACTGCTTTTGCATGGTAATGCAAGACTGCATATTGATGAGCTGGACTTGAACAATTATGATTGGGAAGCACTTCCTCTGTAATATATTTTAATATTTTGTTTTGTTAATGACACTGTCAATTGCTAGTACATATCAGCACCATCGGTGTGCCAGAATTTCTCTCACAGGAGTTCTTTTACATACTAGTAAATATACTGACATGGGGCTGTCGCTTTTAAGCACACTTATAAACCATCAGTCTGGGCTGGATTTAAACCTGTAACATTGAGATCTAAAGGCCAGCGCCTAACCAACTGAGCCACCCAACCGACATACTTTCTCTCCCAGACATGAGTCCACCTGATTGACTTTTTCCTTATCCTGAAAATTCCATGGGTGAAGAAAAGAAAGAAAGATAGAAAAACAAAAGGTCATTAAGTGACCTGAATATTGCTGTGACCCAACATACCTGCAGAGCTAAACCAAAGGAGCATTAATATATTCAGTAGCTTCCAAACTTTTGAAAACAGCTATTTAACTGTAAGGGCATTAGTGTAGATCAATTGAGAAATAAAAGTGTGTAACAATTAAGTAACTTTGCACGTTGTTTTTGGAAATACATTCATAAAAGTTAAAAAATTCTTACTCTACGACTATTAAGTATTTTGTAAAGACAAATTGTCTAATTTGCGGAATAGTGCGTTTTAGGGTCACTTATAAAAATTAAATGAATTAACTGTTAAGGTTTATGTTCACCTATATTCCCATTTGTGTTGACAATTACTGAAAAAAACAACAACAAAGAAACATATACCTATGCATTTTACATAAAAATGACAAATGAATATTTAATCTGTGCTGTGTATTTTGTTGTGTAGATCATTGTTAAGCAATGGCAACTTATGATACCTACTAGTGGATCCCATAGCTTAAAGTCTATTTTGCAAAACTTTGTGCTGCTTCAGATGCACCTACCCAAACAATGTTGTTTGTATGTGTTTGTAGGTACAGCAAAACAACCACTACTACAAACATAAGAAATTTAAAAGTACATTACAGAATGAAAAGCAAGAGTTATCCTAAGCCTTTTTTTACTAGGCTGCCACAAAGAGAGACTTGCTGAGGAAAGCCATACAGAAACATGATAGGCTAATGAAAGAAGCCAAAAGGAATGCTGGATGTGACCGACACTTGCTTGGACTACAGTGTATAGCCATGGAGGAAGGCTTGGAAATTCCAGCAATATTCACAGATCCTGCATTTACAAAAAGGTAAAGCTTAATTCTTTTAGGAAGATGGCATTTTAACCCTGAAATGCACTATTTTTTATTTTGCTGTATAAAATTAATTTTGAAGCCTATGAAAAGTTTGAACAAGGACAAAACAAAGGTTTTTCACCCCTTTTTTTTATTTAATTCAAGGATACATAAATTATGTTAGTTTTCCATATAATTACCCTGTGGTTTGTCATACACTTTTTCTATCATTCTATCAGCTTCTTAATGGCATCACAATGTTCTTTGTAACTACTCTTCAGTCTTCCAGGTTCATATCTGGCCTCCTTCCAGCACTTTCTTTAAGAGTTAAGGCTGTAACTGGTGTACTTGGACATTCAGAATCAGGCATACTTTTTCAACCATTTTCAAATTTTATCTAATCATGTACAGTCCTAGTCTTCAGTCTTGCAGGATTATATCTGGCCTTCTTCCAGCTCTTTCTTCATTTTTAAGAATTGAAGCTGTAACTGAAGTACTTGGACCTTCAGAATCAGGCACACTTTTTCAGCCATTTTCAAACTTTTTTTTTTTTATCTAATCATATACAATTCTAGTCATCTATACTCTGTCTCAGACAACGACCTCCCTGTTATAAACAAGGCAGAACGGACTCAACCTGCCTCATGTTTGACATACATGTGTGCCCATAAGTTTTGCAACACTAGCTGTGGTAGCATTAACTTCTTGACAATAAATTAAGTAAGACATTGCCAATAACTTATTAAATCTATGTATTAAAGAATTACTATTATCATGTAGTAACATAAGGTTACACTTCAGGATTTCTTTCTTAAACATCATGAAACAATGTGCAATCATTTGTCTTTCGCCACGTCTTAAGATTTGCCTTGACTGTATTTTATTTCAGCAGATTGACAGATCTGCTCCATTATGATAAGCTGACTGCTTTTAAATTGCATATATGTAAGTGTTCTGGACTTGTGAAGCATATAAGAGATGTATGAAATACAGTCTTAAATATGTGAAGCAATTGTGCTCATTAAACAATAACATCTGAATCAGCATTCACCTCAAGATCTACTTTGTTCCAAGAGGGCTGTGTGGTATAGGAATACAACTTATTGTTATATAACTGTTTCATTAAAAATATAACATTTGGCTGCATATTATTTAACAATAAGTTAATACTGTATAACTGCACCTTCTTTGGTTTAATCTATGTCTATATGCTTGTGTATATATCTGTTGTGAACTTCCTTTCAGAATTCATGAGCCTAGAATATATCTGTGCAGGATAAAGAAAAATGAATCTAAACATTGTAGACTGTTCTCTCCCTGAAACTAATTCACACTGAGCAGCGATTAGAAAACTACTTACAGTGCTGTATTTCTTAGAGGCAGTTATTGTGCAAAAAGAAGTAACAAAATATCCATGAACTTCCCTCCACCAATCAGCAGCCTAAGAGTGTTCCATCTCTTTCTTCTTCCCTCCCATATGTTAACAAGAGAATCATTCTTGGTTGAGACAAATTATAGCATGGTGTAGGGTTTGCCGTGCTATCCTCTGTTTCTAATGGTTGTAGGCTCACACCTGGGAAGGGTGATGGATTCTTTTGAACGAAAAAATCCTTAGTATGGCTTCCTTCAGAAGGGAAGTAAAGCCTTTAGTCCCAGTAATGTTTATTTGCACAAAAGAACTGCATACCAGGAAAAGGATCCTGAATAAATAGTTGGCCATTTTCATACCTAGCTGTTTCTTCCTAGTCCCACTAATAGGCATTGGGCTGCACTCATTACTACAGCTCTAGTGACTGTTGATTGATTAAGGAAAGCCTCATCAGAGGTCCCTATATACCCTAATTGGGATATGTGTTTGATGGCATGCAGTACCACATGAAAATACACTTGTCAGCATAATGAACATTTGTGAACTTGGTACACCTTCTACCCCAAAAACGTGTTATTGCTAATCATCTTACTTTGGTGCACTTTCAAGTTTTGCTGCCATGTTCACCCTTGTGAAGCAACGTTCAGACTAATTGCTATAAATACATTTGCCATGTAAAGTGGTCACATTACATTCGTCACACTATGTCTGATTCCATCGCCCTTCACCATCAGTCGATTTTCGCTCCTGAAATTAAAGTGTGACAATTTTCAGGCACTGGGAAAATAAAGAAACAAAAATAATTACCAAAATTTTGTGCAGGAAATTATTATTGAAAATAAATGTTACATGTAATTAAATGTAAAAAATACATCAATATTAAGTGATTTGGAAATAAGTTATCTTGAATACTAATTTATTTTATGAGAATAGACATTATCTTCCTCACAAATTACATTTAAGTAACATGAATAATTGTCGAAGCTCAAAATTAATTTTTGTTTGAATCAAAATGTATGTACATCTCTTTAAACAATCACTGAAATTGTATGCTAAAAAATGTATTGCAAATGCTACACAGCTTATTTCAAGAATTGCCTCCCAGTACAAGTCTTTAGGAAACTGTGTTGCAAATATGCTATACTAAGCTTTTAAACTCAACAAGTGCTGAGAGGTATTTCTTTTGTTTATCACTAGGTTAGTGAGCTGTAATTTTTGGACCATAATATCTGTAATTGATTTTGGTATTCCAGACTTAAAGGTAGCATAGGTATGGCTGAAAATGATGTATGCTGTGTAAATAATGCTAGCATCACTTATATGTAAAAATTACTGGTATAACTTTCAACGGCATTTTCTTCTGCATTCATCTAGTATCATAATGAGTGAGCTTGCCTTCTTTGTTACAAAGAAACAGTTTTAATAAGACATCTAATTCCATAAATTGGTTTTCCAATGTTTTTTTATTACTTTGTTAATATTAGGTTGTTTGAGTAAAGTAGAATAAAAAGCAGTAAGGAGTATAGTTAAGATAAATGTATGTTCATTGCAGTGGTGGCAATGGAAACTTCATTCTTTCAACAAGCCTAGTGGGATATACAACACAAGGTGGAGGTGTAGCTCCAATGTGTCAAGATGGTTATGGTATCTTTTACAATATATGCAATAACAGGTGGGTAACATCCGCATCATCTTTATAAAACTTTCATGTTAATGAATTTAATTTCTGCATTTTGACAAACAGAGTTTTCATTATTTTTTTTCTCTTTGTTTTCCTTATTTCCATAAAGTATAAATATGAGGGAATTAGTAAAACACTATTTGCTCTCAGTGTAAAGGACTCCATAAATGTATATTGAATATACATAAAATAAGTTTTGCTCATATCTTCAAGCATTTTTTATCAATACTGATGAAAGCAGTTTTGGCAGATATTGTGAAGTATGTTACCTTATACTAACAAATGTTGTTATCTACATTAATAACAGTTTTACTACAATGTTTTTGGTAAGGTTTGCTTAAAGGTTAACAGGTGCAAGGAAGTATTGTAAAAGTTAACTTATAACTTGAGTATAAGATAAATAAACTACAAGATCACCATTCATGATGGAAATGAGTGTTCCCTAAACATGTTTAGGGCCTCTATTCTAAATGAATTTATGCCAATAATTGAACAAAGCACTATATATAGATATTTGAATGGTGAGTTGCTAAAGTGACATTGGCCAGAGTGAGTAAACTAGTGTCAACAATATTTTGTTAAAAGAGTAATTAGTCAGAGATATTTTTTAAACAAATATATAATCATGTTTTCCCACCACAAGTATATGGATCCATTATAAAATTTGTGAACACCAGAAAGAAGAAATCAACTTTGCCAAAATAATGATTGATGACCTTTAAATAATTCAGTATTCCTTTGTAGTGTCTGTTTCACTGTTACCAGCTTCATTTTCTACTTGTTCTTTGTGTCTCTAAATTAAATCTCATTTCAATTAAGTGAAACATGTAGCTTTGTGATAGATAGTTTTTTTAATAAGGTAGTAAAATGAAATAAAAAATTAATTAGAGTATTGACAGTAATATATGGGTCTTGGATTGAAAACTTTGTCATAAATTCATAATTGAAAATATAAAGCATTTTAGTCAGCATTGAAGGTGATAATGTATTTTACTCCATAGTAATCTCATATATATTTTGACAGTGTCAATATAAAATGACAGAGAGTAAATTTACCCAGAGAAAAGAGATATAGTGGGATTTAATTTAAACAAAGTATCTTAACAATTAAAAAAAAATCAGAGTAGTAAAAATACTAAATGAAACCTAACCAGTATTGTGGTTAGCCACTGCACCACTCTCACCATCTTCTGAAAATATTTATGAGGGCTGGTCAACAAAGACTGAGACTTTTTTTTCTTCACAGATGTTTATTACTCCATTTCAATGTTTACATGATCTTTTTCAAAGTAATCCCCTCCTACTTGACTTTTTATATGTCTCTGCTAGTCCTCGAACACATGGTGCAGGCCATTCTTTGAGGTCCTTGAGAATTGCTTTGCTTTTCTTGAGCATTGCTTCAGAGCTCTCAGATCGAATGCCCCGAAGGTTTGCCTTTAATGATGGGAATAAAACAAAATCAGGTGCAAGATAGGGCCTATAAGGCAGATGCAGTACACAGGATTGTTCCATTTAGCCAAAAACTGCATGACTTGATGTGAGGCATGAGACCATGCAGTGTCATGATGAATCGCCACCCACTCCGATGAAGTTTTGGTCATTTCCTTGCAATGTGCTTCCGCAGTTTAGCCAATACTGACTTGTAGTATGCTGCTGTAACAGTAGTGTGAGGGGAACTGCATGCTGGTAAATCATTCCATTACAGTATGCAAAATGCAAGTAGGATCTACAAAATAGAGCATTACTATTAACCTACAGATATGAGAGTGCTGCTGCCTATTGACATTACACATAGCATCCTGTTCTTTTCAAATATTCATGACACAGACAGGAAACTGTCAAGGAAGCTACAGGAAAAAATTAGTCTGTCTATGTTGATCAACCCTCAAATGTGATGTAGTAAAAGTGAAATAGGCTAAAGCTAGGATTACAACGGACTTAACATTCGAGTCTTAATGTAATTTAACTGTACATGATTACTACTTGTAATTGCTGGTTTTAACATTCGACAAACATGACTGATATGTTCTATGTGGCCCTAACAACTTCAATTAAAAAAACTAGCATCCATTTTAATTGCTTTAGATTAGGCCAGAATCTCTTACATTTCATGCAAAATGTTTACAGAACCAAAGAAACACTTTGCTTCATGCCAATTGGTTTGAATTAGTCTATGAGTATGGAACTAATATTGACATTGAGACACTTATAAGTTAGGTTAGGTTAAATCATGTAAATAGTTCCATTTAATACCCTTACATGTGAAGTCATGTTACATTAAGTTCATAATCATGGCTTAAAGCTTCTGATAACATTCTTGATTACAAGTTTTTTTATTAATTGCCTTGCAAGCTGTGTTCCTTAGTTGTTATAGATTAGATAGACAGTTGTAAGTGAATTGTATGTAGGCTGAGCAATGAAGACGAAACTGCTTCTCATATAATCTTTAAATGTAATGCCTTAGGTAGAAAAGGATAAAACTTTCTGGGCATTGTAAACCCAAAGGAAAATATTCCTACAAAGAATTTAGTTAAAAATTTACTGCTTCTTATAAAGGAACAGATTCATTTAACTAAAACTATTAAGACAGGAGAATAATACAATAAATTTCAAAGGTTTTGTGTTAAGGGACGATGTAACCCACCTCCATCTTTATGTACATCAAATCAAGCGATCTGTGATTTGCATTTTTCTTACCATAGGCCATATTGTGAAAATTAAAAGAAATGAGCACCTCTTCAGTTTATCATTTAATATCTGTGGATACATGAGTTCTAATGCTATATCTAGTAAAGAAAATATTTTAAACTGCTCTTATAAGAACCAATAAAGCTACTCTTCTGTCAAAAGCAAACTAATATATACTGAAGAAAGAATTCTCATAAAATATTTTGACACAAATGTTTGTTTGAATTACAGCATTGACTTTTTGATTACAAGCTTCCGAGGGAGTTTTGAAACCAGTACGTGCAAGTTCTTCAGAATCTTGGAACAATCTTTGGAGGATATGAGAAAGCTACTGACAGAATCTCCTGTTTCTAACCTCTAATGTGTACTCCCATATTCAGTTTCAACTTTTTCTCTGGTCTTGGGGATGGATTAAATTGTGTATGTTTTACAAATGTCAGCAGATCATTATGAAATAGAAAGAAATTGATAGGTAGGAGAGCAATTAGCATAATATAACATAATAGACACTAGCAAAATAAAAGAAAATGAAATGAAAACTTTATTAATCCAAACTAATTGACTGAAGTTTGCCAAGATTAGCAAAAGTCCAGAGTAACAGGAATAATAAAGAATAAAGACAATTTCATGATTGAGCGTTTAATGAGTGAATGATTTATTGACCATTTTTACATAATTTGCAATTTTTGTCTCTTACTTTATCTTATAGGTTTCTGCAGTTATTTACCCTTAATTATATTTAATTGAAAGAACAATTTGTTAACAAAGAAACTGCATACAAACACTCCTAACCTCCAAAGTAGAGTTCATAAAAAGCTCCAGTATAGCAAATGACTCTAATCACTAATAACTGATTGTCATTCATGAGTTGCTGGTTAGATCGGTGTCCTGGAAAACTGTGGTTGTTTTTTGAACTTTTAATAATAACATAAGATGCAATACCCTTGTAAAAGGTACAAACCAATAACAGGCAAAGCTGTTGATACTGTCTGTACACTGCATCACTCAGTTTTTGGTTCACCAGTGGCTGCAGCCATCTGGTTTGATAACCTTTTTTTTTGCATGATTGTATGTTTTCCTGGCCTTATAGTGTAGATGCATCATACAAATTTTATAGAAAGCTCAAGCTTGCTAACTGGATAATATGTTGGAATATCACTCTTTGTCATGGTTTGAAATAAAATTATTCCTTTTGTGCATGCTGCAGCGTGCAAGACACTGCTCATTTGAATCCATCTCAATATAGAATTGGCACTGCAGTATTTTTATCATTCATCTGTTCCTATTAAGCTACTGCTAACCTACCATCATACAAAACAAAAGCATATAGACTAGTGTCTTAAATACTGGAAGTTGATAACTGTTGAAATCAATTAAGAGTAAAAACTGAGACGGTTAATGACACAAAACAACTTTCTTTTTTTTAAATTTCCTGGCTAGTTTCCTCCATTACCAACGTACATCAATGATCTTGAGTGCTGAAGCTGATCCATCCATAGACTGCTCTGGTGGTGGTTAAGGAATATTGATATATTCACTCTGGGAAATGTCAAAATTGCAGACTCGGGTTCTTATTTTTCCAAGTGAAAATCTGTTCCCATGTTACAATTTTTGCTTCCTGTTGTGTGCTTTAATAGTTTTGATTCCGGATTTATGTTGTGATATTGCATCCAGAAATGGATATCAACTGCTGATTTTTCTAGATTAGCCATAATCAACCCCTTTGCAGCAATGCATGTACTTGAATATGGCACTGTGTTGACTCAGTGTGTGCTGCACAGTGAGAGTGGTCGGCTCGTTCTCCGTTTCAGGGGGGTTAATACATTAGCACTGTTTTGTGATGAAAAGGCACTTATCAAGCAAAGGGCACCCATGCCAACAAATTATTTCAGTCCTGAATGGGAAGCTGCATACTTCATGAAATGTAGTGGTGGTGCCATTTGTTTAATTTGTCACAAAAAAATTGCAAGTGCTGAAACGATTTAATCTTCATAATCAGTGCATTTTAATATACTGCATGCTAATGATTATTCAGCTCTTGAAAATGAAGAACACATTACAAAGATATAAAAACTCAGAAAAAAGTCACATTGTAAGAAGAGGAACAGGAAGAAGGAGGATGGTAGCATGGCAGAAATCTCAGTATATGTGAGTTACGAGATAGCACTAGAAATTACCAGGTGTTTTAGTTGTTTCCTGGATGTTCCACTTATTAAACAATGTGTGCTTATAGCTGCCAGTAAATTCATCCCTGTCAATGTTTATCAGTTCGAGAGTGTAAGTCTGTCACCTTCTACTATATCATTTAGAATTCAAGATCTGGCGGACAATCTTTACGGACAACTTATTGAAAGAACAAGAGAATTCGATGCATTCTCTATTGCCATTGATGAGCGCACTGACATATCAAGTATGGCTCAATTATGTATTTTATTCATGGAGTGAATGACAACTTGGAAGTTGTAGAAGAAATGCTAGATCTGGTGCCAATGAAAGACACAAAAACAGGGCCAGATATCCTGAACTGTGTAGTGGAAGTTATGGAAAATGCAGGGATCCCATGGGATACACTTGCATTGGCAGCCACCAATGGTGCTCTGGCTCTGGTTGGTTTGCACAATGGGTTTGTGACTCTCATAAAAAAATTAAAAAAAGAGAGAACAGCAGTCCATTGCCTAGTTCATCAGGAAAACTTGTGTGGCAAAACAGTGAGTGTAAACAATGTAATGAATCTGGTAGTGAAGGTTGTAAACAAATTGAGGTCCCATGCTCTAAAACACAGACAATTTAAAAGCTTCTTGGAAGATTTGGAGCATGAGTATGGTGATATTCCATATCATACAGAAGTTAGATGGCTCAGTTGAGGTAAAGTTTTAAGTAGATTCTTCAAATTATTGGAGGAGATACATTTTTTCTTGGAAATGTGTGGAGAACCTATGCAGAGCTTGGCAAATGTCAAGTGGGAAATGTGATTTTGAATTTTTGCCCGATATAAGTGAACATTTGAATGTATCACTTCAAGGGGGAAAAAAATTAATCACAAATATGTTCTGTAGTATCGAAGCTTTCAAAAATATGCTGTCATTATGGGAACGTCAAGTGCCAAATGGTAATCCTTGTCATTTTCCCAGGTTGAAAAGCGTGATCCATGATGATCTGTTTCCCTAAAGGTGGGATGTTATGTTGAAAATATGCACTTTCTTTCTCGTGCATTTGAATGAAAGATTTCAGGATCTGATGGGCTTAAAAATTGATTTTGATTTATTCGCTACCCATTTAGCATGAATATTGATGATAACTCCCAAAGATATTCAACTGGAGCTTATCACCTTGAAATGTGACATTGAATTAGCTGACAGTTACAGAAACAGTGAAAGTTTGCTAGACTTCTACAGTCAGTTTGCTAAATCAAGATTCCCTTGTTTACAGGCATGCAACATCTATGATTGCAATGTTTGGTTTGATCTATGTATGTAAAGCCTTATTTTCAGTTATGAAACATAATAATGGCCCTCAGAGAGCCAACATCAGTGATCATAACCTAAGGTGTGCATCAAGGGTTCAGAGTTGTGTTTCATTGTCTCCAAATGTGGCAAATACTTCGAAAACCAAAAGATGTCAGAAAGTAAGAGTGTCTACTGAGAAGAACTGAATGTATCAAATACTTGAAACATGTATTCACTACACAGTTTATATTTGTTTAATTTGAAGTCCTCTTTGTAATATTATCACTGTATAGTAAGTTTTATTTTATGTTATATTTGTGCAGCCTTTCCAGTATCAAAATTGTGCTAATTTCCACTAACAAGGTACTATTTCTTCCTTATAGTAAAAGGTGTTGCTGTATATGCTATCATTTGGCAGTATAGGACTAAATGATTGACTCGTAGGCATACACCTCGCTGGCACATACCAGTGACCTTCAGCAGCTTGCACACATTACAGATACCTATGCTTGGGAGTTGGTTGTCCCTGCTCTAAATGTTAAGTTTTTATACATTAAAGTGCTCCTTGGGCCTTGTTTCAAAGTTCCTCTTTTTCCTATGTAAATTTGGTTGCAGTTATTGCATTCTATTTGGTAAATGCCAGATTTTTTATTTGAAGGACTGCTATCTTTACTGGTAGAGCCAAGTATGTTTTTATGATGTATTTGTTAACTGGAGTTAATTAGATGCTGTGTTCTTTAAAAATCTTTTTGAATCTGTCGAACGTCTATGGGTGATAAGTGAATTTTTTTGAAGACATCTCCTCTTCTGTTTTAATGAGTGTGGTGGTTTCTTTAAACAATTTTTTCATTTTTGCTATATTCACTTTCTTGCCTACCAAAAAAAGTTCATTTCTGCAATTTCAATTATTTTATTGTACTCTGCTTCATATTCATTTGCTGAAAGTGGTATGTTCACAAGTCGGTATGTTAAACTATAGAAAACTACCTGTTTGTGAGAACTTGTTTTGTAGCTATTAGATTTGATGTAATTGTCTGTTTGTGTTGTTTTTCTGTAGACATCAAAGTTTATTCTGTTTTTATAATTTTTGAGTCTAAAAATTGTAGTTGCTCATCTTCTTTTGTTTCTAATGTTTTTTGTTTTTTCTTTCTTGTAGATTTAATGATTTTAATGCATCTTCCAAGTGTTTCTTTGGTACAATTACAAAAATGTCCAGATTTTGAAGATCCAAGGGTTTGGTGATTCTTGTTTCTAATGAGCTCATTAAAAGATCTGCAAGTAAAGCTAAAAGTGGATTTCCATTGTTAATCCAGGTTTGGCAGTAATATTTTAATTGGAATTGAAAGAAGTTCTGTTCAGTGCATAATTTGGTTATATCAGTGTATTCTGAAATTTATCCTGCAGATATTCCTATTGATTTATTAATTTTCAATTAATGGTGGTACTTTGTTCAGTGATATACTTGGAAATAACGAATTTATGTCAGACAACACTATTGTGCCATTGTCTTAACTGAAATCTTTTATATTTGATATTTTTTTAGAATTATTAAATTTCTTGATTAGCCATTTTGCCAAATTGTAGGTTGGTGAGTCACTACTGCTGATTATGGGTCGCATGGTTATGTTAGATTTATGGTTTTTCAGTAGGCCATAAAGTCTGGATAGAGCAAAATTGTCCAGTTTAACTGCATATTTTTGTGGTGTTATGTTATTATTGGCTATTGTTTTTTCAACCCTTGTACTAAGTTATTAGTAGGTTTTGCTGATTATTCAAACACTACAGATGGATAAGCATCACCACCTAAGATCGGTGAATGTCAGGTTGACAATGGAGGAAACTAGCCATTTTTGGAAATTTAATAAGTAAGTGTTGTTTTGTATCATTAATCGACTCAGTTTTTACTCTTAATTATAGACTAGATTAGGTAATGTATACTATTATGTTTGTATTTGCCAAAATTCATATTTTGGTTATTTCATTTGTCCCAACATGTTAATTAGGGCACATAACTTTTTTATGTCTATTCATTATTTGAGTATGTAACTTTATTCATGTTCTTATTGTATTATAACAATGTTTGTATTGTTTAAATTTGATGAAGCCAATATTTCTGTATTAGAAGTCATGGATTATTATTACTTATTATTATTATTATTATTATTATTATTATTATTATATTATTATTATTATTATTATTATTATTATTATTATTATTATTATTATTATTATTATTATTATTATTATTATTATTATTATTATTATTAAATTTAAAATACTTCATTCTATACTTCATATATAATCTTTTCCCTTTCCGTCTTTTCTTCTTGAAGAGGATAACACCATTTTATCTGAAAAGGAAAGCATTTGCCACTTTCAATGGAACCACAATGATAAATGCATATTTTATTTTAAAAATTATTGCAGTTTCTGGTAATTATTTACTTTAGTTACTTGAGTATTTTAATGAAATTGTGTATTGTTGATGTGTAATATTTCCAAGGCAATCAAGTCCAGTCCTCACAAAAGAAAAAGAAAGAAAAAAAGTACATTTTACTGCTTCCTCCACACTTTTCTTTATTTCTTTCAAACCATTATTCCCTTAATCTTGTCTTTATAAGTATCAGAAGTCTTAAATATAGAATTTCAGAATGGCCATTCTGTTGAATTCATGCATGTTGTTTAACATATTGTAACACTACTCCGTATCACCTTGACTGTCAGTTAATGAATAGTAATTTATGTACTGTTAGACATGAGAAAAAGGCGAGAGGGCCCTGAGGTGCAAGAGAGGGCTTGAACTGCTTATCTGCTCACATAGTCAATTTGTTTACTATGAAATAAGTATGTGAATCATCCCTGCTGCCAAATTGAATACTCGGATGTAGTAGCTATGATAGTTATTATGCATTATTTGGCTCTTGCTGTTAACACGCATTATGGTATAACTTATATAATAATTTGTTACTTTTATTCTTTACATATGGCAGTTCGAAAGAAGGGAAAAACTATTCACAGTGAAGCCATGGCTGAGTTATCTGACAACAATGTCTATTTTATATGATACTAGTGTGCATAAACATGATGGGGACAGTAGAAAATGTTTATATATCACATTCCTCTCGCTCGTCTTCTTATGGTGGTCCATCTGTAGTTAGCATGATGCAAGCACATACAGTATTTAAAATACTGCTGCAGAAGTAAAAAATGTTTATTATTTTATTTTTCGTACTGTACAGAGAACAAATGCACTAATATGAAACATTAGAACATTGGTTATAAACATTAGTATTTGATGTGAAGTGAATTTTCTTCTCAAGGTCAACTTGAAACACTATGAATATATATGAATAATCCATACTTCTGAGCTTTCATTGAGTGCCACTGCTTGCTAGGTAATGACATCTCAGGGATATTTTGGTGTATGTTGTACAGCAAGTATGGTTTATGCCCATTGACTTTATTTCGTAAGTGTATTGTCCACCTACTCATAATCTGACAAGGGTATTCAACAAGGATACACCAAAATGATGTACTGCTACCATAATCTTTTTGCTCATACTCATCAATCATATGCTACCTAAATCTTAGACTGCACTATATGATATTTTTTACTTCACTATTAGGCATAGTTATTCATATAAAACATGTTTCAGAGGCAAAGTGCTTCTATTACCAGATCAAACTTGGCCTGTAGATGTCTCTGTTGTCAAAACACTCCTGAAAAGTTCAATGTCCTTTGGTATTTCAAAATTTAATAACTTCTGCCTATTTTTACGTATACAAACTCTTTTGCAAATGGTTAAATCTCTTCCTTTGACTGACATTAATAATTTAACTTGTTCTTGAATGTGTTGGTTGCTTTCCCAAAAATGAAATGCTAATGCCAGTTTCTTCTCTTGTTCATACCTTAGATTCCCCATGTGCTCCATTAATCTTTTACCAATACTATTTTTGGTTTTTCCTACATATGATTTATTCCAATCCCACATTTGATTTCATATATCCCTGGCTGTTGTTTCTCATAGATTTCATCCTTTATATTTGTAGTAAGAGGTATTTTAGACTGCATCTAATTACTGGGTCCACCATGATATCCAAGTCTAAAAATTTGGCAAGTTTATTGTGTGCCCAAGGATGAATAGTAAGTTTCTGGAATATTTACATTATTAGAAGTTTGATAAATTTGAAGCATATTTGATATTTTAAAATTTTAAACCGTATGAGTCAACATTTACTAACATGAATGTCCCACAAACCAGTTTTTTAATCAGGTCTTATTATGTTGACTTAAAATTTGCAAGAAAAAAAATAACTGCATTAAATTTAGAGTATACAGGAAGGAGATACCTACAGACCACCAAGAAAGAAAGAAAGAAAGGGAAAAAAAATGTTGGTTGTTATCAGTAGTGGCTGATAAAGGGGGACTGCGGGACTGCAGCCCCCCCAGAGCAAATTTAATGTTGTTGGCTTAATTGCCTAAATTGAATAGATTACATCCATATATATAGTATTTTTTTGTCATTTATTTCTATCACGAACATAATATGAGCACTGTTAGCATAATTCATTACAACTTGTTCACATCAGGCTGCGCGGCAAGTTTCCAGTCCCAAAAGCGGTGTTAACTGCAATTTCGTGAGGATTTTCGTGAAATCAGACTGTTTGTGAATATTTTCATGGCGATTCAAATATATTTTTGTTTCCTGACAGTAAAGTACAATCAAATGTGATTTTATATACTGGTGTCAATGGTGTGCTTGTAACAATGAGTAATTCAGTCGAGTATTTAAAGTCGCTTCGTTTTGGTGCTTTAACACTGCAAGAGAAATGTGACATTAAAGTGCGTGGAAGACCAACTCCTGTGTTAAATATTATTCAAACTGCAATAAGCCGTCAAAAACAATATAGTAGGTGTTTCAGTCCTGAGATTTACACGAAATATGAGTGGATATGTGGCTGTGAAGTCAGCAATTCCCTTTTCTGTTTTCCTTGCCTTTTATTTGGAATTAAAGACGACACAGCCAACATTGCATGGGTTCAAAAGGAGGTTTCAGACTTGAAGAGACTATATGAAAAATGTCATAAACATGAAATGCCCAAAAACCATGTTAATAACATGCTTAATTTTGCTACACTTGGGTCAGTAAATGTTCAGATATGTTTAAGCCAATAAGGAATCAATAGATCGTCACAACGATCAAGTCCAAAAAAATAGGGACACTCTTATAAAGATAATCAACTGTGTGAAATTTTGTGGTTATCACGAGCTACCCCTAAGAGGACATGAAGAGCATTAAGGGTCACAAAATCAAAGACTGTTCAGGGGGTTGATTAAATATACAGCAGAAATTGATTTCCTATTTAAGTGCCATCTTAACCATTCATTTTTTAAAGGAATTTCTAAGACAATACAAAATGAGTTACTTCAGTGCATTCTTGAAGCTTATAAAGAAAACATCTTAGAAGAAATTGAAGCAGCAGACTATGTGTTTATTATGGCCGACAAAACTACAGATATTGTTAACATGTTCCAGCTTGTAATAGTCTTAAGCTATTGTAATGCCCTAGGTAGTCCTGTTGAGCAATTCTGGGGATTTTTTATTCCGAATGGGCAAAATTCCGATGCAATTGCACAAGTTGTAATTTCTGAGCTTGGCAATATATTAAAAGATAAGAAGAAGAAGCTCATAGGCCAAAGTTTTGATGGTGCAGCAGTAATGAGCGGGGCTGTCAATGGAGTGCAAGTTAAAGTTAGAGATATGTACCCTAATGCGTACTTTGTACATTGCTTAGCACATCAATTAAATCTGATAATGGAGAGAGCTGCCAGGCAAAACACGAAAGCTAGGATTTTCTTTTCAAATCTTTCTGCTATACCTGCCTTCTTTTCCTGCTCTCCACACAGATCATCAGTGTCAGATTCGTGTGTTAAGAAGAGAATACCCAGTGGTGGATCAATGAGGTGGAATTACAAATCCAGGACTGTAAATGTTGTTTACGAAAAGGAGGAGGCATTGAAGGAATGTTTTCAAATTTTGTCAGAATCAGAGACTTCAAGCAGTGCGACAATAAATGAGGCATCTGCTATATTGGGGTATCTTGAAAATAATGAGTTTTGTTTCTGGCTAAATTTTTTCCATTTAATTATGCCTCGTATAGAAATACTGTACAATCAACTATAGAATCGCCACATAGATGCTGCTAAAGTTCCAGTGTACATATGTACTTTCACTGCTGAAATTATAAAAGTAAGAAACACAGTGGAGTCCTGTGATTTGGCAGCAGAAAACCCACACAAAAGAAAAATTCTTTCAAACACACAGACCAGAGCAGCAGTAGCCAAAGAAGTATGTGATGTTATACTGTCTCAATTGAATCTCCACTTCCAGTTTAGAGAACATTTTTTTTTGTGTCTTCCCTGCTACAAGAATCACAGTTTGAGCAATTTAATTCAATATTTCCAGAAAATGCGTTCAGTGAATGCATAAAACTGTTTCCAGTGTTTGATAAGAACAAACTACATACAGAACTTTCAGTCATCTATTTAAGAGAAGAATTCAGGAATATCGGTGGATCTGTAAAATTGCTTCAATATCTTAGAGTAATAATCTTTCTTCCACTTTTTCTGAAGTGTTAAAACTTTTGAAAATAGCCATTACTCTGCCTTTAACAACAAGTGAATCTGAATGCTGTTTCTCTACACTGAAAAGAATTAAAACATTCCTTAGGAACACTATTGGAGAAGATAGACTAACTGCACTTGCTATGTTGTCCGTAGACAAGGAAATGATAGAAAACATCCCAAAGTTCAATGAGAGAGTGGTTAATAAGTTTGCTACAAAGAAAGATCGCCGTATGCAATTCATCTTCAAATAACTACGGTAAGCTAAAATTCCAATAATCAGTGCAGCCCCCCTAGATATAGACAACATGAGCCGCCACTGGTTATCTAAGCAGCTAGCCCTCCATAAACAGCATCCCATGTGCTCTTTCCTTCCTTCTAATTATTTTGGTTTTTATATGAACAATATGCAGGACTTCTTTCAAATCTTTGCATTTACAAACATTCTGACTGCATGATCATTAGACTGTACATTTGATACCCAGCAATGCCGCTGAACTAAACATCTCTAAAAGGTGTCCCATTATGAGGGTTATTTGCTAAGTGTGTGAAGTTTCTCAGATCCTCTCCACTCTGCCTACCATCTTTCGTGTGCGTGCGTGTGTGTGTAACAAACATCAGTTGTTGCTAAACACACTTTATTTGTCACCTAAGCGTTCAGCATAAAACTTTACACTTGAGACACTTTTGACACACACACATAACAGAACACAACTGAGCCATCAAATCACAACTGAACTGCACAGTCACGACTTACAACTGAATTACACTTGGCACTGTCCAAACTCTTCAACTTCTTAACTAACTGTCCAGCAAGAGCAGCCCCTTATATAGTACCTGTATACAAAGTGAAATGTTCTAGAAGGGGAAGCTACTACAAACGACTGAAAGGAATCTTCTGGAGCAATAAAACCTGCAGGGAAGCTGCACATAATGGATTCATTGTGTGCTATTGTTCTGAAGGCCAGTTGAAAGCCCCAACCAGGTCCAGGCCAGGATACACTTACCAGCTGCCTGCAGGTAGCTTCATGCACATGGTCATAATATATATAATATTATATAACTTATCAAAAGTGGTATTAGAACTTGTGGATGAAAAATATAATGGAAAGATTTTGGAGTGGATTTGAAGAAGTGAATGGGCAGGATCTGTGGGGACTGATGGAAGAGAAGAGCTCTGAGAGTTCTAAAATATATAAAGACTGAGTAATAGAAAGAATTATATCTAGATTTTCATAACTTGGAACAGTAAAACGTAGTCTACTAAGGACAAGGGAAGATAAAAGATTTCAGGAAGGTAACTTAACAGATAATCTGTCATGTATTTGTTTTAATAACTCTGCAAATCATACTTTATTTGATTGCCAAGAGACAGAATTGGAGTAAAGAAATTATTTTTGGAAAATAATATAGAATTGAAAATGTGATAGCAACAAAGAAAATGTTAGATAATAAGCAACAAATTAAAAGGTTGGGAGAGGTTTTAATAGCTATTTGGAGTAGAGTAATTAAAATGCAGTTGTGCATTTGGACAATAATAGTCACCCTTGATATTTCAACAATAATAATAGTAATAATGGTTTATATTCACCCATATATATGACACATGTTTCAGATTGTCTCAATGAAGCTACAATGTTTACAATTTGGCAATTGAAGTTCTTTCATATTTACAGTTAATTATTTCATAGTTTAAGAAGATTTTTGAGATAATTTCTAAAATTAATCTATACTTAAGAATATGTACCTAATACCTTCAATACTATTTACAATGTAAAGATTACTAAAAAAGTTATGTGTTCCAGTAGCTTATTAAATAACATTGTTCCTCTGATGTAGGGATCTTTATCTGTTGCAACTCTTATGGTAAAGACTCTATGATAAAATACCTCTTAATGTTATATAAATAATGGTCTTTGTTTAATGTGCCAATATCTTTGCTTGTCTTTAACAATATAACTTCATATGCATATAAGGACACTACTGTTAACATGCTTTGACTTTTAAATATTTCTCTTATAGACTGGAAACTTTTTGGATTATATATAGACCTCAGACATTTCTTCTGAATTATCAGTACCTTGTTGCTATTTGTGATGAATGTTTCACCCCAAATTTTTATTTCATAGTCAAATGAATGCACTATACCACAGTACACTGATTTTAGTGGTTCCTTTTCCAAATGGTTTGCTAATTTCCATAACAAATATAATCATGAGCCTAACTTTTTGCAGAGAATATCTATATGCTCAGTATAGATCAGGCTTTTATCCAGAAAATTCCTAGATACTTAGTGCTATTTATTTGCTCAATAATAATAATAATAATAATAATAATAATAATAATAATAATAATAATAATAATAATAATATTTATTTCATCCAGTCTATCAGTACATTGATTTTGGACATATCATTACAAATTTATATATGTAATTATGGTTGCAGTTATTTACAATTCATTTAGATTGTACAAACATTTATTTAATAAAAATATCTTCAATTTCATTTGAAATTGTCGCTTTGACACATGTGCAAGAGTTTTAATTTCTGGAGGTAATTTATTAAAATGCTTAATCCCTTGATATAGAACATCCTTCACTGAGACATTTTTATTTACATTACATTTGTAATAATTCATGTTGCTTCTTGTATTATACTCATACATTTGTTTAGTTTTTATAGGCTGATACTTTACTATTAAAAACATTACTACTCTATAGACATACAGAGAGTAGATGGTAAATATCCTTTTGCTAAATAAATGTCTCCATACACGATTCTCTATCTTTTAAGTTGAGCATGATTCTAATACTTTTTTTTTGATATATAAGTAGCCTATCCATGTGTGTCTTTGCTGCAACCCTCTATATTTCAACTCCATAGAGTAAATGCGGATAAATACATCCATAATAAATGAGCTTTAAGACATTGGGGTTCTTATAATAGCTAAAATATCTCAACAGGTAGAATGGCTTGCTGATCTTTCCACATATGTGCTCAATATGTTGCACCCAAGTAAAGCAGTTATCTACTATAAAACCTAAAAATTTTAATGTATTTACATCTTGCGGATTTATGCTATTAACCTTCAAATTTAGCATGCTACTGTTCTTCCATGAGCCATAGTGCATTATGTTAGTTTTTTGCAAATTACACTGTAAATTTATGGATTGAAAATAATTTAACAACACATTAGTGGTTTTATTGAGCGTTTTGTTTAGTTCGTCCAAGTATTCCAGCGCACAGCTGTAGTGTCATCCGCATAAGTCACTATAGATGTATTTTGCGTGTGTTTAATATCATTGATATACGTAATGAATAATAAAGGGCCTAATACTGATCCCTGCGGAACTCCATACTTCACAATATCCAATTTTGATTTTACCTTATAGATTCTTATCCCTAAGGAGAAGCTTTGTATATACATTTTCTTTGTAATTTTAGTAATAGGAGGATTGTATATAAGTAGGTAGAACTTAATATTTTGTATTGTATAATTTAACTTCTTTTGTATTTAGCATTCTCCTAACAATGTCCCCCCAGGGGCTCACCTTATGTGAGTACGGGTTTGGCGTGCCCGGGGTGCCCAAGCCAATCATCGCCATCAACATCCCTCCATCCTCGTGATTGGGGAACTCAAGGTAGCCTCTCGTGTGTTCTGTGCATTTCATTCTATGACGCCCTTCACCATCGTTTCTTACTTCTCTCTTCTATTTATGCACATTTCGCCCCACGTCCATTCATTTACACATCTTTTTTTCTTCTTCGCTGGCCTACCTTGCGTGCGAAACGTCCACACACTTTTAGTTTCTTTTACCCTTTTATTTTAATCCTCCGTGGACACAGCCTGACGGATACCCGCGCAGCTGGGTGAGTGCATAATGACGTCATCCCCACCAGCCGGGGTCGTCATGTAGGGTATGTGTTCGTATCCGCTGTTCAACTGAAGTCCCGCGGGGGGGGGCCATTGCATGAGCTGCTGACTTCTGATGGCGATTGCGTCCCTCTGTCTATGTTCTGGGAGGTGTGACCCTGGGGTGAGTTTGGTATAGATGGGCCACTCACCCAAGCCGGGGTAACGCCCGGGAAGTCAGAGCCTGAGGTCGGAGACGGTTGCAATGGTGGAGGATTTATTTCGCTATGGAGCCCTCTTTCTCCATTACTACCAACAAGCGCCGATGTAACGGAAGTAGCACCGCCGACATCTGGTTGTTATTTGGTAATTAGCCGAACAGAGGAAGGACAATCCTTTGAGGTGAACCTTTTTATTATACAAAAGGGGATTGACGCTATTGCTGGTTCTGTTCTTTCCTGCACCCGACTGCGGAATGGTTCTTTATTAGTTCAAAGCAAGTCGGACCAACAAAGTAGGTCCTTGTTACGCGCCACGCTTCTCCACGGTTATCCCATCCGTGTTGAGAAGCACCGCACCTTGAATTCCTGTCGAGGCGTCGCCACCACTCAGCCTCGATGGAATATCGGACGATGAACTGGTCGAATATCTTTCCGACCAAAAGGTTACAGCGGTTCATCGTGTGCAGGCTAAACGCGACGGAGTATTGGTATCAACTCGTACCCTGTTTCTCACGTTCGATGGCATCGATCTGCCCACTAGTATTTCAGCAGGGTACGAACGTATTGCGGTGAGGCCCTATATACCTAGACCTCTGCGTTGTTTCAAATGCCAACGTTTTGGGCATACGCAAGTCTCATGCAAGAGTGCCGTTTCCATCTGTGCCTCTTGTAGTCAGCCCTCACACAATGGTACCTGTACCTGAGCGCCCGTCTGCGTTAATTGCAAAGGGACTCATTCTGCGTCATTTGCCGACTGTCCGCGGTACTTGGACGAAAAGGTGATCCAGGAGATCCGGGTAAAGGAGAAAGTCTCCTTCGCTGAAGCCCGGAGGCGTTATCATGCGCGCCAACCTTCGCTCCTGCGATCTGGTACATTTAGTTCTGTTGTTGCCTCGCCAGTACCCCGAAAAGATGCCGAAACTCAGACCTGGACCATGACTGCATTAACCGCCACTACCATCCGGCCGTCCATATCTGCTATAGTTACCCAACCATCTAAAGCTGGTCCTAAGGTCATGAAGTCCCAAGGCACTGCTAAGAAGTCCAAGCAGATACTCCGCAAGGAAGATTTTTTCAAAAACCCTCCACGTGCGCGCGGTAAGAAAAGTTCACCTCCTCCTCGAAGGTCGCAGTCCCAGGATGCTCCTGGGACAAGCCGCGCTCAGCGGCCCCCTTCACCTATTGCCACCCAGAACCGATTCTCGGCGCTTGAATCGGTTTCTGGCACCGAGCGCGTGGGCCCTCCCTTCTGACCAACTCCATACAAAAAGCCCGAGCCCCCAGGTTAAGCAAAACGTTATTTTAAGCCGCCCTTCTAAGTACACAGTTTATCCCGTTTCTTCATAGCTATCCTGACCTGGAATTTACGTGGTGTACGATCGCATAGGGCGGAATTGCAACTTGTATTGCGTTCCCATTCACCTATGGGCGTGTGTTTGCAGGAGACTAAGCTTCGCCCTCACGATCCTTTTGATCTCCGAGGGTATACTCTGGTTCGCTACGATCTTGAACCGGGGGAGTGCACTCCTGCTCATGGAGCTGTCATATTAGTGCGTAACGACGTTCATTTTCAAACTCTCACACTTACGTCCGACTTGCAAGCTGTTGCCGTTACACTTTACTTACCCGGCTTTTTCTTTTCCGTTTTCTCTATGTATTCGCCTCCATCGTCTCCCCTCGCTCACGCGGACATTCGAGATCTCTTGTCCGCTCTCCCAACACCATTTCTGTTGGGAGATTTTAATGCCCATCACCCCCTGTGGGGTTCGTCAAGGGCTTGTGCGAGGGGAACTCTTCTTTCTGACATTTTTTATCAGTTCAACCTCTCCATCCTCAATACAAGTGAGCCTGCTTTTCTTTCTGATTCTTCTGGTACATTTTCTCACTTGGACCTTGCCGTTTGCTCACTCCAGCTTGCTACTCGTCTGCAGTGGAACGTCGTCGCTGTCACCTACTCCAGCGACCATTACCCCTGCATCGTTTCCATGTTGTCTCACCACGTCCAGTATTCCAGAGTATCTACCTGGATATTCAGAAAAACCGAATGGAGATTGTATTCCAGCCTCGTGCATTTTGACGACCAGCCCTTCACTGACGTTAACCAAATGGTGCCGCACCTTACGTCTACGTTGCTATCTGCCGCTGAACGCACCATTCCCCGTTCGTCCTCTCACCCTCGGCGTATTCCTGTTCCGTGGTGGAACGAGGACTGTCTGGACGCCATTCGTGCACGTAGAACTGCGCTTAGGGTGTTTCGGCGACATCCTACACTTGATAATTTGGTTACTTTTAAACAATCGCGCACCGGGGCTCGTCGCATTATTCAGGATAGCAAGAAGGCATCTTGGACTCGTTTTGTCGAGTCTTTTAATCGCTCCACGCCTTCCTCTGTTGTTTGGGATAAACTTCGTCGCTTCTCCGGTAAAGTGTCGCATTGTACTGTGTCTGGCCTTCGGGTTTCCAATGCCACCATAGTGGACCCGGCTGCCATTGCTAACACTCTGGGTGCTGCCTTTGAGGCGGTTTCCAGTTCTGCCCATTATTCCGCCGGATTTCGCACTCTCAAAGACCGGCTGGATTCCGAGACCTTTAATTTTCGGTCTGCTAATAAGGAGTGTTATAATGAACTTTTCACAATGTGGGAGCTGGAGCACGCTCTTCATTGCTCTAGGCACTCCGCTCCTGGGCCGGATGACATTCATGTCCTGATGTTAAAGAACCTTTCAGCCGACAGTAAGCTCTTTCTCTTACGGGTCTATAACCGTATTTGGCAAGACAGCTTTTTTCCTTCCGTTTGGCGCGAAGCCACCATTGTCCCTATCCTTAAGCCTGGGAAGGATCGCCAACTACCTTCCAGCTACCGCCCTATCTCCCTCACCAGTTGCATTTGCAAGGTGATGGAGCGCATGATCAACGGGCGATTGACATGGTGGCTTGAGTCTCAGAATCTTCTAGCGAACGCTCAATGCGGATTTCGGCGCCATCTGGTGTCTCTGTCGACGCATATTATGAACGGATTTCTGAGAAACTGTCAAACAGTGGCTGTGTTTTTTGACCTGGAGAAAGCTTATGACACTTGTTGTTGGGCCGTCATTTTACGTACACTTCACCCATGGAATCTCCACGGTCGTCTTCCAATATTTCTTCGGGAGTTTATGACGGACCGCGTCTTTCGTGTACGTGTGGGCTCGGTTTTATCTAGTCGTTTTATTCAAGAGAACGGAGTACCGCAGGGCTCTGTACTCAGTGTCACACTTTTTGCGATAGCTATCAACCCCATTGTTGATTGTATTCCACCTGGAATTTCATCGTCCCTTTTCGTTGACGATTTTGCCATTTATTGTAGTTCGGGGCGGACCTGTCTGCTCGAACGCCGTCTTCGGAACTGTATCGACCGTCTCTACGCCTGGAGTAACGCAACGGCTTTAATTTCTCCGCCGAGAAATCCGTCTGCATCAATTTCTGGCGCCGGAAGGCTTTCCCTCCGCCTCCCTCCATCTTGGGTCGGAGGTCCTTCCATTTGCAGACGAGGTGAAATTTTTGGGGTTGATCTTTGATCGAAAGCTGAGCTGGACTTCTCACATTTCCTTTTTAAAAGCAAAGTGTGACCGTTCTCTTAATATTTTACGTGTTTTAAGTGGCACATCCTGGGAAGCTGATCGGACCGTTCGTCTGCGTCTTTATCGCTCCTTGGTCCTATCCAAGCTTGATTACGGGTGCATTGTCTATTCATCGGCACGCCCATCTGTGCTACGTCGCTTGAATGCCATTCATCATCGTGGTATAAGAGTCGCTACAGGGGCCTTTCCAACTAGCCCTGTAGCCAGTCTTTACGCTGAAGCTGCAGAGCCTCCGCTGTCCTTCCGGCGTGAGATGCTTTTGTGCAGCTATGTCTGTCGACTCTCAAGCTTACCTAACCACCCATCCTTCGAGTTATTTTACGAGGATTCGCTTGATCGACAATATTTAGTTAGCTCCTCTGCATTGCTCCCTCCGGAGGTACGATTTCGACAGCTCCTTCGGCATTTGGACGTTACGCCAGCGCCGGCACTTCCCAGGGGGGAAACACTTTTTCCTCCATGGTTGCGCGCTGAGGCCCACTGCCACCTTGGGCTAACGTCGATGCCGAAGACTGAGACCCCTTCTTCAGTCCTTAGATCGGCTTTTTTAGAACTACAGGCACATTTCGGGGACTTTCATTTTATCTTTACCGATGGATCTAAGACTGATGCTGGAGTAGGGTGTGCCTTTGTTTGTGGTGAAAATAGTTTTACCTTTCGTTTACCGGGCAATGTTCGATTTTACCGCTGAACTTTTTAGCATGTATCAGTCTCTTTTATACATCCGGCGGCACAACTTACGGCACTGTGTTGTATATTCTGACTCTCTGAGTGCCCTTCAAAGTATTCGCGTGCTGTACGTTTACCACCCGCTCGTACAGCGCATTCATGACCTGCTCCACTCGCTCGGTGCTTCTGGCATCAGCGTTTCCTTGTGTGGATTCCAGGTCATGTGGGCATCTCAGGAAACGAGTCTATCGACGCCGCTACCAAATCGGCGATTTTATTACCCAGATTTCTTACCTCTGTTGTTCCCTCGTCAGATTTTTGTGTTATTTTAAGTGGTCGCAACCTCTCGCTCTGGGTCGATGAATGGATAGCCCTCCGGGTGAACAAGTTGCGGGACGTTAAACCTCTCCCGTTAGTCTGGGGTACCTCTTCTCGTTCTTCTCGTCGGGAAGAGGTGATTTTAACTCGTTTACGTATCGGACATTGTCTTTTTAGTCATCGACACCTGCTCAGTGGTGACCCCGCTCCACTCTGTGAGCAGTGTGACGCACCCTTAACGGTGCGTCACATTTTAGAAGAGTGTCAGGTTTTAGCTCCATTGCGCGCTCGTGTGTGTCTGCCTGTTGGCATAGCCAACGTTTTGGCAGACGACGCGCATGCTGTAGATTGTCTTTTACGTTTTATTATTGACAGTGGCTTTAGCCAGCACATTTGATGCACTGAGCGTCTTATAGTTTTGTGATTTTCTATTGTCAGTTTTAAAGGGGGCTCTTCCCCCTGGGGACATATGGTGCTATGTTCCCTTGACTTCTGCAGCTCCTGACACGTTTTAGTCTTTTATTGTTTTGTTTGCCATGTTTTTTAGTGTGGTAGCCATGTTTTTTTTAGTGTTTTTGACAAAGTGGGTTTGTGTGCCGTTTTTTAGTTCTTGGCTTTTAAATTTTATACCTTGTAAGGGCACTGATGACCTTCGATGTTTAGCGCCCTTAACCCCATCTCATCGTCATCATCCTCCTAACAATGTCATGAATTCCTGTAATTTTAGTCGGCTGATAAATAAATAAATAAATGAAATACATAAGAGACTGTGGCATATAGTTTATATGGATTAAAAAGAGAAGAAGACCTATTACTGAACATTGTGGAACTCCTGCTTTAACCATATCATGTTTTGATTTAAATTACATATTAAGTTTCTTCTTGCCCAGTATATTTCAGTGCACTATATGCAATTTTTTAGAGGAAAGAAGTTCATGCAGTTTACCCCTTATTCCATAACATTCCAGTTTTGACAGCAAGAGCTCATGAGATATGCTGTCAAATGCTTTTGATAAATCTAAGAGAATGCCAAGTACTTTATTACTTTACCCTATGCATGTATTCAGAAACAGCAGTGACTGTTGATAATACTTATGAAAGCCATGTTGCAACTGAGATGGAAGCTTTTTGGATACTAAAAAACCTGCAAGTCTCCTATGGATTACCTTTTCAATCTTTTGCTATAAGAGATGTCAGGGTTATTGGTCTATAATTCTCAATTGAAACCTCTCCTCCTTTTTTGTGAACACTTACCTAACAGGAGTTTAACATTTTTGGAGCAATACCATTCCAACCAACTGCACTATTAAATTTTCGTTTACTTGTTATATTATTCATTTCATATTTATCTGTTTCAAAGAGACAAATGGATTCAGACACATTAATACTATTGAAGCAGAAAGGTTAAATAAAATTATGTTTGAATCACTGGTTTGAGTAAGAATACGAGATACACAGAATTGGTTCAATTTAATGTTACATTTATGTATTTATTATGGGATAGTAAATTTTTTATGTTAACCTATATTTTTATTCAAAAGTTGAATATATTCGTTTTGATAGCAACCATGGCCAACTTTGGTAAACATTTATATATAAAGAAAAATTTGTACACAGGTAATATACATGGTCATGGAATAGACAAACTTGGGTATACCATAAAAAGTGAAACAGCAAAAGAAGAATGACTGTTGCCAAGGAGCTATAAATAATTTTCTTCTCCTTAGAAGAAGTTAGTATCTCATTAGTACTTATACTGAGCAGTTGAGAATTCAATATCTCATTAGTACTCGTACTGAGAAGTTGTGAATTCAATATCTCATTAGTACTCATACTGAGCAGTTGTGAATTCAATATCTCATTAGTACTCGTACTGAGCAGTTGTGAAATCAGTATCTCATTAGTACTCGTATTGAGCAGTAGTGAATTCAATATCTCATTACTACTCATACTGAGCAGTTGTGAATTCAGTATCTCATTAGTACTCATACTGAGCAGTTGTGAATTCAATATCTCATTAGTACTCATTCTGAGCAGTTATGAATTCAATATCTCATTAGTACTCATACTGAGCAGTTGTGAATTCAGTATCTCATTAGTACTTATACTGAGCAGTTGAGAATTCAATATCTCATTAGTACTCGTACTGAGCAGTTATGAATTCAATATTTCATTAGTACTCGTACTGAGCAGTTGTGAATTCAGTATCTCATTAGTACTCATACTGAGCAGTTGTGAATTCAATATCTCATTAGTACTCATACTGAGCAGTTGTTAATTCAATATCTCATTAGTACTCGCACTGAGCAGTTATGAATTCAATATTTCATTAGTACTCGTACTGAGCAGTTGTGAATTCAGTATCTCATTAGTACTCATACTGAGCAGTTGTGAATTCAATATCTCATTAGTACTCATACTGAGCAGTTGTTAATTCAATATCTCATTAGTACTCGCACTGAGCAGTTATGAGTTCAATATTTCATTAGTACTCGTACTGAGCAGTTGTGAATTCAGTATCTCATTAGTACTCATACTGAGCAGTTGAGAATTCAATATCTCATTAGTACTCATACTGAGCAGTTGAGAATTCAATATCTCATTAGTACTCGTACTGAGCAGTTATGAATTCAATATTTCATTAGTACTCGTACTGAGCAGTTATGAATTCAATATCTCATTAGTACTCGTACTGAGCAGTTATGAATTCAATATCTCATTAGTACTCGTACTGAGCAGTTATGAATTCAATATCTCATTAGTACTCGTACTGAGCAGTTATGAATTCAATATCTCATTAGTACTCGTACTGAGCAGTTATGAATTCAATATCTCATTAGTACTCATACTGAGCAGTTGAGAATTCAATATCTCATTAGTACTCGTACTGAGCAGTTATGAATTCAATATTTCATTAGTACTCGTACTGAGCAGTTGTGAATTCAGTATCTCATTAGTACTCATACTGAGCAGTTGTGAATTCAATATCTCATTAGTACTCATACTGAGCAGTTGTTAATTCAATATCTCATTAGTACTCGCACTGAGCAGTTATGAATTCAATATTTCATTAGTACTCGTACTGAGCAGTTGTGAATTCAGTATCTCATTAGTACTCGTACTGAGCAATTGTGAATTCAATATCTCATTAGTACTCATACTGAGCAGTTGTTAATTCAATATCTCATTAGTACTCGCACTGAGCAGTTATGAATTCAATATATCATTAGTACTCGTACTGAGCAGTTGTGAATTCAGTATTTCATTAGTACATATACTGAGCAATTGTGAATTCAGTATCTCATTAGTACTCATACTGAGCAATTGTGAATTCAGTATCTCATTAGTACTCATACTGAGCAATTGTGCATTCAGTATCTCATTAGTACATTTACTGAGAAGTTGTGAATTCAATATTTCATTAGTACATATACTGAGCAATTGTGAATACAGTATCTCATTAGTACTCATACTGAGCAATTGTGAATTCAGTATTTCATTAGTACTCATACTGAGCAAAGTATTGGAAAATTCAAACAAATAACAGTAAATATCTCTGAAATGGTTCACTCCACAAAAAAATAATCACAAAAACTGTGTATTTTAACAAGATCTACATTTTTTGTGAAGTAAAATTGTTTTTTTCGCTTACAGTTTACCAGTTATGAGAAAGTCATTCAGAATGAAGGGGACTTTTCGGGGCATTCCCAGAAAATTCAAGACATGCATTTCATTTGCCATGAAAATATTTGAAACATGATATTTTAATCAAAATCGTTAGAGGCATTTTTGAGAAAATCAAAACTTTTGAAAAATGTTCCATGTAAAGGGTAGTCTGGGGTGGGAGAATTTTCTTGAAAATCTTCGTGTTTCACCTTTGAAAGGTACTGAACTTAAATACCAAGATTGGTATTTATACGAATTTTCATTATTAAGTTATGCTGTTCACAGAGACACAAATGGACCTTTTTCTTAAGATGCTTTTTTTGGATTCAGGCAGCCTCAAAACATGTATTTTCGGTAAATCTCAATATCAAATTTTTGGGTGGGATGCAATACTTTCTCTACTTACTATACGTAGTAGAGAAAATAAAAATTAAAAAATAAATGGTTACCTATGGTTGGAGATAAAGTCATTCTAAGGAAATAGAACGTTTCTAAAGCCTCAGATAAAGGAATTGTAAAATGGAATTATTGTATACAGAACCATCATTAATTACAAAACAATTTGGAGATCACACTTTTGAATTGTAGAATTTAAATGGAAAAACTGTAGGAAGATACCACAAAAATAAATTGAAACCTTTTAAGGAGTTATAAATTAAAGCTATAACATTTTATATTATGAAGCTGAATGCCATAGCAACGTAACACAAATATTTGAACATTTTTGAACACGTACCCATAGTAACCATGCATAGGAGTCATTCCATGTAAAGTTGCACAAAGGTTCACAAAATCTGACCATCATGTCTCCGATTTCATTCAGAATTTTGTCCAAGAATTACAAAAACAAAGTGAATTATGTTTTAAATTCTTATTTCTTTCAAATCACAATATTTTAAACATATTGCGCAATCCAGCTTGTGAAAAGTGGCACAACTCTCTACCTTTAATTAGATTATCTCACAGGTGATAAGTAATAAGATTATGTTGTTAAGCGCAATGCAAAGCTTAATATGTAATCTTTTACTTAATATTTATTATAATTGATATAATTAACTATTTACATCAATTTTTAAAACCCAAACATTTAAAAGCTATATATCCCTATTAACCCGCAAGTTTAAATTTCTACAAAAATTATAAACAAGTTCCTTGTAGTTTTTTGTATCTATTTATGTAAAACACAGATAGGATCCTGTATAGTTAATTTTAAATAAAATAACTTAGCGGGATTCCAGCGTGGCGTGGCTGGAGAGTAGTAGCAGCAGCAGCAGTCTGTCATTGGATGCCTTGTCAATTGTTCACAACACTTTAGTTGCACTATTTTGTTCACATGTAACTCAAATTTGGATACAGTTGAGAAACATTAAAACTTTCAATCTTATCCTATGGGAGACAACTTAATTGCAATTTAAATGTGCACTTTTTCTCCTTCAGGTCAAGTGAATACTATCTGGTTATTATTGCACCATAGAGCTAAATAAATTCATTTAGCTCTAAGGTACCAGGGATCCCTTTTGCATTGCTGTATCTTACCTTAAAATGGTCACTATGTTCAAAACCACTTCTGGATTATTCACAGCATTGGCACTTTGTAGCACACAATCACTGTTATCAAGGGGCGGTACTTTGTTTTTGTTTGTTTGTTTCTTTTCTTTTTTTTCGATACACATCACGTAGTTTTCCATTTTTAAGTTTGTAAGCATATTGCGGGTAATTATGCTTAATGATTTCTGTCTTGTGTTATGCTTGGAAACATTAAATGGTTTGAAGCAATAGTCATAGCTACGCTTCTTCAGTTCACTCATTATGCACTTTCAGAAATCACAGAGCTAATAATGTATGAACTAACGTAAAAAGCTGAACACAAAGTAACGTTTAAAATGAAACAGCGGAGAGAGGCTTTATAGAATATCACGTTCCAGTTGCTAAGTTACACCGAACACTGGAAGTCATAGCCTATCACGTTCGTAATGCATAATGCATTGGCCAGCGCGGCATGCTGCTGCAGTGTAAAGCTCTCAGTCAGCAGTCTATGTTCTAAAACCCTATGCGCTAACACAAATAAACTGTTTTAAAGTGTACTTCTAATGAAGATCCCATTTGAAATTAACAGATTTAAAACAGAATATATCATAGATTCCTCCTGTAGTTTGTCCAGATTTTAATATTTGAGGCTAAATATGATATTGCAGTTTAAAATATTCATACTTTAAAAAGTGATTGTTTTTCCATTCCGAAAAAATAGTATTCTATATAAGGAAAATCACAATGTTTTTGTCTGCAAAATGACATATTGTTCTTATCCCTGACCATTCTGTATTCCAAGAATAAATTACTTATATGTAGCATTGTGCGCATATAAGAAAAAAGTTAAGTATGCTGTAAATCCTCAAATAATTTGATTTTCTACAAAATATAAAATACGTGTCAATTTATTTTATGTGTGAAACATGTAAACTAAAATTCAGGGAAAGTGAAAGTTTTATGTGCATTTGGTTTGATGTGGAATGACTCATAGGTGATACAGCAAACCTATTTTTCGTGAACATCTGATGGAAAACTATGTGCAAGGTAAGCTTATTGATTTGAAATATAAATAAACACATATAATATATGCAAAATATTTGTTGTCCTCCATGGTCTAGGGGTACCATGCTAGCCTGTAGTTTCTGAGGTCACAGGCTCAAACCCGGCAGAGGGCGATGGATATTTTCGGGCATAAAAATCCTTGGCATGGCTTCCTTCGGAAGGGAAGTAAAGCCAGTGTTCCCATGTCATAGATTTATGGCACGTATAAGAACCTCAAACCTGATAAATAGTCCTCTTAGCAAACTTTTTGGTCTTTCATGCCCAATATAGAATGGGATGCTAAGAACCATAGTAGTTAAAGAGCGTCCATAAATAAAATTTAATTTAATTTATAACTATTAATACTCGAAGATTGATTATTGAAAATTATTAATTTCATATAGCATATATATTAAAAAAATATTGTTATTGCATAAAATGTAATGAATTAACATCACGTGAGAATAAATAAAATATGAATTCGTATTTCTGCGATGGGAAAGAGAGAAGTAAGCCATGATGGATTGTATAAAAATGAATGTATGAATCTTTCATTATGGATATAGTTTGTGATGATGTAATTATAAATAAATAATAAAATGATGCTATGATACATATGAGTAAATGCTAAAAAGGAAATGCTACGATGATATGTATAGATAAATGTTAAAAAGGAAATGATGAAAATGATGATTTTTATGATATAAAAATAAGAAAAATGAAAAATAGATTTTTCTTGCAAAAGAATCATAACCTTAGATTGCGATAACAGAATAATTATAAATGATATGGCTGATATAAAAATAAAATATATTATATTTGAGATGAACATTTACTTAGTAAAAAACACTTGGGATAAAATAGACAAGCTATTATGTGCATGTTTAATTTTATCCACTATAATAGTATTTGAGGAGAAAACATAAGCTTTCCTAATGATTACATATACCGAAAATGGACGGATATGTATAAATATTTTTGGTATACCATGCTTGGTTTCATCATTGATATATACAATGTTTTTATTTCATCACTGCACGAAACAGCCGGCTTCTTTATTAAGAATGTTTCAATAACTACACCAAAATCAAGACACAAACAAATTACACATAAAATCACGTAGGGTTGTGGTTTTATTGAAATTTATATCCATTAAAATCTAAATAATACCACAAGAGGCATTTGAAGCAGGAAGGTAACAATGGGGGGGGGGGAAGAAAGACGAAAGTTAAATTGGTCGGCAAACGGGACTTGAATCCGCGACCTCTCTAATTCCGGCCAACATTCTCGTTTATTGTATATTCACCTCAAATATAAACGTTTATGAATTAAAACATGTTTTAAAGTACAATTGGGGCGTGATAACAGCAGAGTTTACAAGGTGGGACGTCAGCTTGGAAATTTCGGGAACCACTAGTCTTACCAACCAGGGCTCTGAGCTTCAAGTAATTTTAGCACTATGATTTCCTGTCCGTTAGCATTCTCGAAACTGATGAGCCTATTCTCAACTGCTTCGCCTCTCTGGTATGGCTGGTTGCTTCGTACCCCGAATTTTAACCGCTAGTTTGATGATTCTGACCTTATAGTTGCATGCTGTCATTATTGTTGCCTGAAACAGTGCAGCCATGATGGCTCCTTTGCGCAATGCGTATCCATATATCGGAGCTGAAGCGATTTTTACCGGCCTTGACCGATAAAGTTTTAGAAGTTATATGTACCGGTTATTTGGAGCATATGGCGTTTGAGATTGTGTATATAACAACATTAAATTCTTAAGCTAATCAACCAGATAATAGGAAGTAGGAAACTTGGTTAGTTCTCCGACAGTAGATGGATTCATAGTAGAACCAATCCTTCCATTAAATTGGTGCTTTTTTATGAAATAAATGATTTCTTTACGAAAAATGATGTATTTCGTCTTTTACGCAAATGTTTGTTTGTGGTGTATAATACTCTTACGGAATAAGAACAAGGGGGTTTGGTATAACACGAAAACAAGCCAGTAGGTATGTCCTTCGATGTTAGAACAACTTACAGGATTCCGGAGAAATTAGTAGTTATAATAACCCGTTCGTTGAACAAGAACGTCGTATATTACGTAAGCAAAACTTTTCCTAGACATCTAATTATTGTTGTCAAGGCTAGTACTTCCTTACTTGCCTTCAGAGGAAACACGGGAATTTCATAAGTTGCACGCATTCTTCTCACTTTAGCTTTGTGTTTACTACTGCAAGGTTGCATTTCTCTTGAGCGGAAGAAATGGGTAAGTGCAATATCAGCATTGTTTTGGATTTCGTCGCTTGCGGAGTCGAAAGAACAATCTTTTTGATCTGGAAAAGTGTACTGTGGTACTCATTTACCCCGTAATCCAGTAACAATGAGCTCGTTTTTAAAACATGTTTTAAGATTATTTGAATTTAAATAAACATTTTTAGAACATTTTGTCATCGTTTCCTTTGTATGTATACATATTCTCTAGAAAATAAACGGTGAAGCAGCTACTTGGTAGCGAAATAGCTTTAATTCTTACTATAATTTCTGATGTTCCGTAGACAAACAGTATTCAGATGCGTCCATTTTTAGCAATATTAAATATATCTGAGTTCTTTTGTCTAAGATTAATGTACACCTATAATTTTTACTTTCTCTACTACGTATAGTAAGTAGGGGAAGTATTGTATTCCACCCAAAAATTCGATACCGATATTTCACCAGGAATACATGTTTTGAGACCCCCTGAATCCAAAAAAAAGCATTTTTGGAAACATATCCGTGTGTGTGTATAGTGTAGTGTAGTGTAGTGTAGTGTAGTGTGTGAACAGCATAACTCAGAAACGAAAAGTCGGATAAACACCAAACTTGGTATTTAGGTTCAGTATCTTCCAGAGATGCGACACAAAGGTTTTCAAGAAAATCCCCCACCCCAGATTACCCTTTACATGGAACATTTTTCGAAATTTTTAATTTTATCAAAAATAGCTCTAACGATTTTGATTAAAATATACGTTTAAGATATTTTCATGACAAATAAATTGTATATCTTGAATTTTCTGGGAATGTCTACAAAAGTATTCTTCATTGTGAACGACTTTTGCATAACTGGTAAACCACAAGAGATAGACAAAAGTTTACTGCACAAAAAATGTAGATCGCGTTAAAATACACAATTTATGTCATATACATTTTGTATGTTGAGTGAACCATTCCGAGATATATCTTGTTATTCCCTTAAACTTTTCAATAGTTATTTTCTCAAAAGGGAATTCGTTAGGTATTCATTTTTTTTTTGTCTTCGATATGCAAAGAGTATTAATCCGTGGCAAAGGGAATGGTGCTGCACCTAGCAACCAGCTATTAAGAGATATGTATGTGCTTAAAGGCTACTGTATTTCTATATTGCCCTTATAAATATATATTCCCCTTACATCTTCAAGAAAATTAGCAGTAAGATAGAGTCTGCAAATGTTTATCTCGATTAACATGAAGTAGATGGAGAATAAGCGTTTGTAAAAATAGTTTGTACAAGAGTAGAGAAAGTCATGTGAGTGTAATACATCAGATTTTTTAAAGTAGCAACATTTTAAAACAACGTATAAAATAACTCATTCTATCTCTTTTTACTTTCTCTACCACGTAATAGTAAGTAGAAAAGTATTGCATTCCACCCAAAAATTCGATACCGAGATTTCACTGGAAATACATGCTTTAGGCCCCTGAATAAAAAAAAAATAAACATGTTTAGAAAAAGGTCAGTGTGTGTCTGTGAACAGGCATAATTCAAAAACAAAAGTCGGATAAATACCAAACTACTAAGTGCGGTATCTTCCAAAGATGCGACACGAATATTTTCAAGAATCCCAACTACACTTCACAAAGAACATTTTTGAATTTCTTTATTTTCTTAAAAATGGCTCTAACAATTTTGATTTAAATACCATGTATTAAAGATATTCGCATGACAGTTATGACATGTACATCTTCAATTTTCTGGAACTGGCCATCAAAGTCCTCTTCATTGGGAAGGAATTTTGTATAGCTGGTTAAGCAATAGACGAAAACGTAGTTCACAAAAAATGTACTTCTCTTTAAAACATACAACTTATTTCAAATATTTTTGTGGCATAAGGCATTTCCGAGGTATCCATTATTAATGATTCGAAATGTTAAAGACCTTGTCATTCTTTGCAAGTCCTGTCCATTTTTAGTTGTTTCTCGCGATGGCATTGATAGTGTATGGAATTTTTTTTTATTAAGACTTCCCTCAATTTTTCTTCATTACTATCATAAATTGTGTTGTGATATTAATTCAGTTCAAAATAAAACACTCGTTTTCAGACATGGGCGTCGCCAGGAATTTTTTAAAGGAGAAAGACAAGAATAATCGCCGTTCCAAAAACTGTTGTTTTTTTTATTCCTTTCTTACTAAAATCTAACAGAGCCTACTCTGCTTCCATTAAATAATCTAACAATCATGAACGATTCTGATTTATTCCATAATTTAAATAACTGCGAGGAGTTAGTTGTGAAGTGAAATTAGTCTAAATTAAAGTCGTTTGAAAAAACACATTGCTTTATTATAATCACCTACAAATAATGTTGAAGCAATTGAATATTTTAATTTTCCCCCAGTTTCTTCAACTTTTTTGGCTAAACCTAAAAAGCGAGCTTATTGGTGACTTAAAAATAAATATTTTGCAATATTCCTATTATACGATAAACTAAACACGCATTAGTAATTTGATGTGTTGTAGAGTAAATGTCCCAACGAACTACACACTGAGTGCTCAACGAATTATCCCAACAAAGCAGTGATCTAATTATCCAAGAGTTTCGGAGGAACAATTCAAATACTATTAAATGTCATTATTGAAGCTCTCCAAGATCTGCCATTGAATGGAAACATTAAAATACCTACATACATTACACATACGTTATTTTTAAATGATTAGTTATGTTTTATCTGTATGTTGGCCGTATCTTGTTTAATATATCGGTTCTTCGTTATAAGTTACGAACTAGCAACTAAGAAGCAGGAACAGATGATCCTCCATTATTATCGTTTGTATTGAATGCCTCTTCTTTCTTTGATTCTTTAACAACAATTTTAATTTTAGAGCATTCTTAGCTTGCAAAGAACAGCGTAAAGCAGCTTTGAATAATGAACTCCATTCATTTACAATAACTTGTTTTGTCTGTTTTTCCTTCACAATCTTTCAAGAATCCAGAGCTTGAACAAGTGAATTTAAGTAATCTAAGAACAGAAACAGGCTGTATCTCGTGCTTTGTAACCTCTTGATATTCATTATTAGTGTTAATAGTTAGTGTATTAGCAACAGGGGCGGCTCCGGGTATAGTGACTCTGTGCCATGGCACTATCATAGTGAATAGAAGTGTGATCACCGTGGTAGTTCATGTGTTCCACCACACAGATGGCATTGCGATTGGTTTGGCTAATCTCGTGCTACTACAAACATTGTAATGTATACCAAAAATTGCACTGGAGAACGAGCAAACGAGCAAAATACAGGGAGAGCCAAAAAACTACGAACCGGCTGCGCGGTGTTTTCCTGTCCGCGTACTCGGCGATCGTTGCCGTCTGCCGCTGTAATAGAAAGGCCCGAGGGGGCCACAACTCTCACTAATAATTCTGTCCTGAAACACACTTACAATTATTCTCATCGAAATATTTGCCGTATGAGCTGTTGCAGTCTCTTGTTGAAAAAATCTGATGTATTACGCACACATGACTTTCTCTACTCTTGTACAAACTATTTTTACAAACGCTTATTCTCCATATGCTTCATGTTAATCGAGATATCGAGATGTTAATCTTATTGCTAATTTTCTTGTAAATGCAAGGGGAATTGGTAGGCTTTAAGCGATAGTAAAATATTTTAAGAGCTGGTTGCTATGTGGAGCATTCCATTCTCTTTGCTTGTCCAGGACATAAATAAAAAATCTGATGTGTTACACTCACATGACTTTCTCTACTCTTGTACAATCTAATTTTACAAACGCCTATTCTCCATATGCTTCATGTTAATCGAGATATCGAAATGTCAATCTTATTGGTAATTTTCTTGTAATTGCAAGGGGAATATGGTAGCTTTTAAGCGATAGTCAAATATTTTAACGCTGGTTGCTATGTGGCGCATTCCATTCTCTTTGCATGTCCAGGACATAAAAAAATGAATAACGAATTTGAGAAAAAGTATAAGTATTGCAAAATTTAAGGAAATAACAAGCAATATCTCGAAAACGGTTCACTCAACAAAAGAAATGTATATGACATTAAGTTGTGTATTTTAACGCGATCTATATTTTTTGTGTAGTAAAATTTTGTCTATCTCTTATAGTTTACCAGTTATGCAAAAGTCATTCAGAATGAAGAATACTTTTGGAGACATTCCCAGAAAATTCGAGATATACATTTCATTTCTCATGATATTATCTTAAACATATGATATTTTCATCAAAATCGTTAGAGCCATTTTTGAGAAAATTAAAATTTTCGAAAAATGTTCCATGTAAAGGGTAGTCTGGGGTGGGGGGATTTTCTTGAAAACCTTCGTGTCGCATCTCTGGAAGATACTGAACCTAAATACCAAGTTTGGTGTTTATCCGACTGTTCGTTTTTGAGTTATGCTGTTCACACACACACAGACACACAGACACACACACACACAGACACACACACACACAGACACACACACGGACATGTTTCCAAAAATGCTTTTTTTGGATTCAGGAGGTCTCAAAACATGTATTTCCGGTGAAATCTCGGTATCGAATTTTTGGGTGGAATGCAATACTTCCCCTACTTACTGTACGTAGTAGAGAAAGTAAAAGAATAACGAATTCCCATTTGAGAAAAAGTGTATTGGAAAATTTAAGGGAATAACAAGTAAAATCTCGAAAATGGTTCACTCAACAAAAAAAATGTATATAATATAAATTGTGTATCTTAACACGTACTACATTTTTTGTGTAGTAAAATTTTGTCTATCTCTTATGGTTTACCAGTTATGCAAAAATCGTTCACAATAAAGAATACTTTTGCAGACATTCCCAGAAAATTCAAGATATACATTTTATTTGTCATAAAAATATCTTAAACATATGATATTTTAATCAAAATCGATAGAGCCATTTTTGAGAAAATTAAAATTTTCGACAAATCTTCCATGTAAAGGGTACTCTGGGGTGGGGGGATTTTCTTGAAAACCTTCGTGTCGCATCCTTGGAAGATACTGAACCCAAATACCAAGTTTGGTGTATATCCGACTGTTCGTTTCTGAGTTAAGCTGTTCACAGACACACACACAGACAGACACAGACACACAGACACACACACACACACACACACACACACACGGACATGTTTCTAAAAATGCTTTTTTTGGATTCAGGGGGTCTCAAAACATGCATTTCTGGTGAAATCTCGGTATCGAATTTTTGGGTGGAATACAATACTTCCCCTACTTACTATACGTAGTAGAGAAAGTAAAAATGTACATGACATAAATTGTGTATTTTAACGCGATCTACATTTTTTGTGTAGTAAAATTTTGTCTATCTCTTATGGTTTACCAGTTATGCAAAGTTCGTTCACAATGGAGAATACTTTTGGGGACATTCCCAGAAAATTCAAGATATACATTTTATTTGTCATGAAAATATCTTAAACATATGATATTTTAATCAAAATCGTTAGAGCCATTTTTGAGAAAATTAAAATTTTCGAAAAATGTTCCATGTAAAGGGTAATCTGGGGTGGGGGGATTTTCTTGAAAACCTTCGTGTCGCATCTCTGGAAGATACTGAACCTAAATACCAACTTTGGTGTTTATACGACTGTTCGTTTCTGAGTTATGCTGTTCACAGACAGACAGACAGACAGACAGACACACACACGGACATGTTTCCAAAAATGCTTTTTTTTTGGATTCAGGGTGTCTCAAAACATGTATTTCCGGTGAAATCTCGGTATCGAATTTTTGGGTGGAATACAATACTTCCCATACTTACTGTACGTAGTAGAGAAAGTAAAAATGAAAAATCTGATGTGTTACACTCACATGACTTTCTCTACCCTTGTACAAACTATTTTTAGAAACGCTTATTGTCCATCTACTTCGTGTTAATCGAGATAAAACATTTGCAGACTCTATCTTATTGCTAAGTTTCTTGTAGATGTAAGGGGAAAATATATTTACAAGGGCAATACAGAAATACAGTAGCCTTTAAGCACATACATATCTCTTAATAGCTGGTTGCTAGGTGCAGCACCATTCCCTTTGCCACAGATTAATACTCTTTGCATATCCAAGACAAAAAAATGAATAACGAATTCCTATTTGAGAAAATAAGTATTGAAAAATTTAAGGGAATAACAAGTAATATCTCGAAAATGGTTTACTCAGCAAAAAAAATGTATATGACATAAATCGTGTATTTTAACGCGATCTACATTTTTTGTTTAGTAAAATTTTGTCTATCTCTTATGGTTTACCAGTTATGCAAAAGTCGTTCACAATGAAGAATACTTTTGGAGACATTCCCAGGAAATTTAAGATATACATTTTATTTGTCATAAAATATCTTAAACATATGATATTTTAATCAAAATCGTTAGAGCCATTTTTGAGAAAATTAAAATTTTCGAAAAATATTCCATGTAAAGGGTAATCTGGGGTGGGAGGATTTTCTTGAAAACCTTCGTGTCGCATCCTTGGAAGATACTGAACCTAAATACCAAGTTTGGTGTTTATCCGACTGTTCGTTTCTGAGTTATGCTGTTCACAGACAGACACACAGACAGACACACACACGGACATGTTTCCAAAATTGCTTTTTTTGGATTCAGGGGGTCTCAAAACATGTATTTCCGGTGAAACCTCGGTATCGAATTTTTGGGTGGAATACAATACTTCCCCTACTTACCATACGTAGTAGAGAAAGTAAAAATCTGATGTGTTACACTCACATGACTTTCTCTACTCTTGTACAAACTATTTTTACAAACTCTTATTCTCCATCTACTTCATGTTAATCGAGATAAACATTTGCAGACTCTATTTTATTGCTAAGTTTCTTGTAGATGTAAGGGAAATATATATATTTACAAGGGCGATATAGAAATACAGTAGCCTTTAAGCACATACATATCTCTTAATAGCTTGTTGCTAGGTGGAGCACCATTCTCTTTGCCACAGATTAATACTCTTTGTATATCAAAGACAAAAAAATGAATAACGAATTCCCATTTGAGAACATATTGAAAAATTTAAGGGAATAACAAGCAATATCTCGAAAATGGTTCACTCAACAAAAAAATGTATATGACATAAGTTGTGTATTTTAACGCGATCTACATTTTTTGTGTAGTAAAATTTTGTCTATCTCTTATGGTTTACCAGTTATGCAAAATTCGTTCACAATGAAGAATACTTTTGGAGACATTCCCAGAAAATTCAAGATATACATTTTATTTGTCATGAAAATATCGTAAACATATGATGTTTTAATCAAAATCGTTAAAGCCATTTTTTGAGAAAATTAAAATTTTCGAAAAAATGTTCCATGTAAAGGGTAATCTGGGGTGGGGGGATTTTCTTGAAAACCTTCGTGTCGCATCTCTGGAAGATACTGAACCTAAATACCAAGTTTGGTGTTTAACCGACTGTTCGTTTCTGAGTTATGCTATTCACAGACAGACACACAGACACAAACGGACATGTTTCCAAAAATGCTTTTTTTTTGGATTCAGGGGGTCTCAAAACATATATTTTCGGTGAAATCTCGGTATCGAATTTTTGGGTGGAATACAATACTTCCCCTACTTACTATACGTAGTAGAGAAAGTAAAAAGCATTTTTAGAAACATGTCCATGTGTGTGTCTGTGTGTCTGTGAACAGCATAACTCAGGAACGAAGAGTCGGATAAACACCAAACTTGGTATTTAGGTTCAGTATCTTCCACAGATGCGACACGAAGGTTTTCAAGAAAAGTCCCCCCATCCCAGATTACCCTTTACATGGAACATTTTTCGAAAATTTTAATTTTCTCAAAAATGGTTCTAACGATTTTGAATAAAATGTCATATGTTTAAGATGTTTCCATGACAAATGAAATGCATATCTCGAACTTTCTGGGAATGTCTCCAAAAGTATTCTTCATTGTGAACGACCTTTGCATAACTGGTAAACCATAAGAGATGGACAAAATGATACTACACAAAAAATGTAGATCGCGTTAAAATACACAATTTATGTCATATACATTTTTTTTGTTGGGTGAACCATTTTCGAGATATTGCTTGTTATTCCCTTAAATTTTCCAATACTTAAAACTTTTTCTCAAATTCGTTATTCATTTTTTTATGTCCTGGACATGCAAAGAGAATGTAATGCGCCACATAGCAACCAGCGCTTAAAAGATTTGACTATCGCTTAAAAGCTACCATATTCCCCTTGCATCTACAAGAAAATTAGCAATAAGATTGACATCTCGATATCTCAATTAACATGAAGCATATGGAAAATAAGCGCTTGTAAAAATAGTTTGTACAACAGTAGAGAAAGTAATGTGAGTGTAACACATCAGATTTTTTTATTCAGGAGGCCTCAAAACATGTATTTCCGGTGAAATCTCGGTATCGAATTTTTGGGTGGAATGCAATACTTCCCATACTTACTATACGTAGTAAAGAAAGTAAAATGGCAATATCAGGCTCCCTGTCTGTTAATTCTCTAAAATCAGGGGGCAAAATTGTATTCACGTATGCACGGGCTTCAACTATTGACTCGAAAAAAATTGGATAGTTGCTATTCTTTCCTTTTATGTTTCTTTCAAGTACTTAAACCAATGACTGCTTTCAATTATTTACTTTTTAGTCCAATTATATTGCGCTGTTGTTGCTTTAACCTTTTCTTTAGTAAGTCCACTTTATTGCTAAAGTTTCTATTGGTATCCTCTGGGACGGGAATATTAACAATGTTATGGTGAGAGCATTCTGCATTATTCCCATTGTTTTCTAAATTCGTATCTCTTTCAGAATTTTTTTAAGGAGCTTTACGGAATTGTATTGGTCGTGATAAGTGTTTAGGAAGATTAGGAAAGAGATGTGTAACTGCAGGAGGTGTTTGTCCATTTTTGCCTTGCGATCTCTACATTTTCTCCATTAGTCACAAGTCTCTCTACCTTTACCAAAATTTCTGCTGAAAAATGTGAATTAAACACTAACTATTGTAAGCAAGACTCTTATCCTTTCTTGGTACAGCCCTTTCCCAATTAGAAAAAAAAACTTTATCCCTTGGAGGTATAAATATATATTTACTTTTAAATTTGTCTTATCCAGATCTACAATTAGGCACGAAACACATAGACATGTCGTTTGTTTCTAAAAACAAAAATCTTCATCAAGATTAAAAACTAAAATTCACCACATTGTAATAAGCACAGCGACTACATACACAACAAAACGCCAATGCAACACCCAACAAACCGATACATTTTACCACAGAAGAGTGTAATTGTATTCAACTTCCATCATATCTACATAACTTTGATAAATTTAAACACGCATTCCAGTTGTATTAATACTGTTATGATTGTATTACTTCCTATGAGTGTCTAATATTCGATTTTCTTATTGTAAAGGGTCTTTCAATAAGAGAGTCCTATGTTTAACATGTGATAGCTGCTGTTGTTATTGCGTTACAGCAGTCATTTTACTTTCTCTACTACGTATAGTAAGTAGAGGAACTATTGTATTTCACCCAGAAATTCGATACCGAGATATCACCGGAAATATATGTTTTGAGACCCCCTGAATCCAAAAAAAATCTGATGTGTTACACTCACATGACTTTCTCTACTCTTGTACAAACTATTTTTACAAACACTTATTCTCCATCTACTTCATGTTAATCGAGATAAACATTTGCAGACTCTATCTTATTGCTAAGTTTCTTGCAGATGTAAGGGGAATGTATATTTACAAGCGCAATATAGAAATACAGTAGCCTTTAAGCATATACATATCTCTTAATAGCTGGTTGCTAAGTGCAGCACCATTCTCTTTGTCACAGATTAATACTCTTTGCATATACAAGACAAAAAAAATGAATAACGAATTCCCATTTGAGAAAATAAGTATTGAAAAATTTAAGGGAATAACAAGCAATATCTCGAAAATGGTTCACTCAACAAAAAAAATGTATATAACATAAATTGTGTACTTTAACGCGATCTACATTTTTTGTGCAGTAAAATTTTGTCTATCTCTTATGGTTTACCGGTTATGCAAAAGTCGTTCACAATGAAGAATACTTTTGGAGACATACCCAGAAAATTCAAGATATACATTTTATTTGTCATGAAAATATCTTAAACATATGATATTTTAATCAAAATCGTTAGAGCCATTTTTGAGAAAATTAAAATTTTCGAAAAATGTTCCATGTAAAGGGTAATCTGGGGTGGGGGGATTTTCTTGAAAACCTTCGTGTCGCATCTCTGGAAGATACTGAACCTAAATACCAAGTTTGGTGTTTATCCGACTGTTCGTTTCTGAGTTATGCTGTTCACAGACAGACACACAGACAGATAGACAGACAGACAGCATTTTTACTTTTTCTACTAGGGGAAGGTGGGGCAAGAGTGCCATGCTAAGGTTCAAACACTATTTTCTTCCTCTAAACAGAATCATACGTATTTTTTCCCCGTATATAAGATAAGCTATCATTACACAAGAACATGATAAAGTATTAAGACAGACTCTCCCAAACATTCTGCGATATTTTGATTTACATAAAGAAACGTCAGCTACACTCTTGTCCCATAGGCTGGGGTAAGAGTGTCACATACATTGAACAAACTGAGACATCATTATTCCCTACAAATATCACAAATAAAGGTTCCTTTCACGCATTAAAGTCTGTACAATCTGTATGAGACATTCCTTTGCATTCTTGACACTGAATCATTGGCCCATCAGGTGGATCTGATAACCTTTCTTGGCAAATTAAGCAAAAGTAGACATCGTCTTTTTTCTGGTCTTCAGTAGTTCTCTGTGACGTTGCAGTATCACACCTTGGTTTCTTCTTCTGTATCTTTGATTTTAACAGAACCTTTGTGGTAGTTGAGCGATTAGTACAAGCTTGTTTGCTTTAAAGCATTTTTTATGTGGGCTGCTGGTCAGGATAACCGATTTATTTTTCTTCCTCTTAGGGTTGGAGTTTTAGGAAAAGGTCTTCTATGAATTGGAAGTGGGGAAATAGTTTCAATGCTGGAGTTTTGGAAACAGGTTTAATTTTATCTGCTTCCTTTTCATCAACGAAGTAAAAGCTTTCCCTCGAAGTAGAAGCTATAGGAATGAACTCCTTTGCATTCCTTCTCTTATCATTCTCTATGGGCAGGATGCTTGAATCTTCGGTATTTTCACTATCCATTTTTCTCTGTATTTATGATTTATAAATTTTGTTACAATGAATTGTTTGTACTATGTTCACAGTACGGGGTAAGAGTGTCACTCTGGCACTCTTGCCCCAGAGTCAGCTGACACTTTTGCCCCCAGCTGCACGGGATTACATCTGGTGACACCATGGAGTGGCGGCTGCATACACTACTAACTCTTCGCGTGCATATGGATTCTCATATAAGTGGGGTTAAGCCATAATAACTGAGATATACCAGAAACTACCTTACCTAGGAATAACTTGGGTTTCCTGTCGTGGAAATATAAGATCACAATTATGAAAAAAGTACTTTATTATACAACAAGAACAATAAACTTCTAGAGCTGCTGTAATGCACAGCAACCTTGCAACAAAGTCACTAAGCCCGTATTTTTGCACTTAAAGGGGGGTGACACTCTTACCCGATATGGCACTCTTGCCCCATCTTCCCCTACGTATAGTAAGTAGGGGACGTATTGTATTCCACCCAAAAATTCGATACCGAGATTTCACCGGAAATACATGTTTTGACACCCCCCAGAATAAAAAAAAGCATCTTTGGAAACATATCCGTGTGTCTGTCTGTGAGTGTGTGTGTGTGTGTGTGTGTGTGTGTGTGTGTGTGTGTGTGTCTGTCTGTCTGTCTGTGAACAGCATAACTCAGAAACGAACAGTCGTATAAACACCAAACTTGGTATTTAGGTTCAGTATCTTCCAAGGATGCGACACGAAGGTTTTCAAGAAAATCCCCCCACACCAGATTACCCTTTACATGGAAGATTTTTCGAAAATTTTAATTTTCTCAAAAATGGCTCTAACGATTTTGATTAAAATATCATATGTTTAAGATATTTTTATGAGAAATAAAATGCATCTCTTGAATTTCCTGGGAATGTCTAGAAAAGTATTCTTCATTGTGAACGACTTTTGCATAACTGGTAAACCATAAGAGATAGACAAAATTTTACTACACAAAAAATGTAGAACGCGCTAAAATACACAATTTATTCATATACATTTTTGTTGAGTGAACCATTTTCGAGATATTACTTGTTATTCCCTTAAATTTTTCAATACTTATTTTCTCAAATGGGAATTCGTTATTCATTTTTACTTTCTCTACTACGTATAGTAAGTAGGGGAAGTATTGCATTCCACCCAAAAATTCGATACCGAGATTTCACCGGAAATACACGTTTTGAGACCTCCTGAATCCAAAAAAAGCATTTTTAGAAACATGTCCGTGTGTGTGTCTGTGTGTGTGTGTGTGTGTGTGTCTGTGTGTGTGTCTGTGTGTGTGTCTGTGAACAGCATAACTCAGAAACGAACAATCGGATAAGCACCAAACTTGGTATTTAGGTTCAGTATCTTCCAGAGATGCGACACGAAGGTTTTCAAGAAAATCCCCCCACCCCAGACTACCCTTTACATGGAAGATTTTTCGAAAATTTTAATTTTCTCAAAAATGGCTCTAACGATTTTAATGAAAATATCATATGTTTAGGGTAATGTCATGAGAAATGAAATGTATATCTCGAATTTTCTGGGAATGTCTCCAAAAGTATTCTTCATTGTGAACGACTTTTGCATAACTGGTAAACCATAAGAGATAGACAAAATTTTACTACACAAGAAATGTAGATCGCGTTAAAATACACAACTTATGTCATATACATTTCTTTTGTTGAGTGAACCGTTTTCGAGATATTGCTTGTTATTTCCTTAAATTTTCCAATACTTATACTTTTTCTCAAATGCGTTATTCATTTTTTTTATGTCCTGGACATGCAAAGAGAATGGAATGCGCCACATAGCAACCAGCGTTAAAATATTTGATTATCGCTTAAAAGCTACCATATTTTCCTTGCACCTACAAGAAAATTACCAATAAGATTGACATCTAGATATCTCGATTAACATGAAGCATATGGAGAATAGGCGTTTGTAAAATTAGATTGTACAAGAGTAGAGAAAGTCATGTGAGTGTAACACATCAGATTTTTTGTCTTGGATATGCAAAGAGTATTAATCTGTGGGAAAGGGAATGGTGCTGCACCTAGCAACCAGCTATTAAGAGACATGTATGTGCTTAAAGGCTACTGTATTTCCAAATTGCTCTTGTAAATATATATTCCCCTTACATCTACAGGAAAATTAGCAATAAGATGGACTCTGCAAATGTTTATCTCGATTAACATGAAGTAGATGGAGAATAAGCGTTTGTATAAATAGTTTGTACAAGAGTAGAGAAAGTCATGTAAGTGTAACACATCAGATTTTTGGATACATGTCCGTGTGTGTGTCTGTGTCTGTGAACAGCATAACTCAGAAACGAACAATCGAATAAACACCAAACTTGGTATTTAGGTTCAGTATCTTCCAGAGATGGGACACGAAGGTTTTCAAGAAAATCCCCACACCCCAGATTACCCTTTACATGGAACATTTTTCGAAAATTTTAATTTTCTTAAAAATGGCTCTAACGATTTTGATTAAAATATCATATGTCTAAGATATTTTCATGACAAATAAAATGTATATCTTGAATCTTCTGGGAATGTCTCCAAAAGTATTCTTCATTGTGAACGACTTTTGCATAACTGGTAAACCATAGAGATAGACAAAATATTACTATACCAAAAATGTAGATCGCGTTAAAATACACAATTTAGGTCATATGCATTTTTGTTGTTGAGTGAACCAGTTTCGAGATATTGCTTAAATTTTTCAATACTTATTTTCTGAAATGGGAATTCTTTATTCATTTTTTTGTCTTGGATATGCAAGGAATATTAATCTGTGGCAAAGAGAATGGTGTTGCACATAGCAACCAGCTATTAAGAGATATGTCTATTTTTTACTTTCTCTACTACGTATAGTAAGTAGGGGAAGTATTATATTCCACCCAAAAATTCGATACCGAGATTTCACCGGAAATACATGTTTTGAGACCCCCTGAATCCAAAAAAAGCATTTTTGGAAACATGTCCGTGTGTGTGTCTGTGAACAGCATAACTCAGAAACGAATAGTCGGATAAACACCAAACTTGGTATTTAGATTCAGTATCTTCCAGAGATGCGACACAATGGTTTTCAAGAAAATCCTCTCACCCCAGACAACCCTTTACATGGAAGATTTTTCGAAAATTTTAATCTTCTCAAAAATGACTAACGATTTTGATTAAAATATCATATGTTTAAGATATTTTCATGACAAATGAAATGTATATCTCGAATTTTCTGGGAATGTGTCCAAAAGTGTTCTTCATTGTGAACGACTTTTGCATAACTGGTAAACCATTAGAGATATACAAAATGTTACTACACAAAAAATGTAGATCGCGTTAAAATATACAATTTATGTCGTATAAATTTTTTGTTGTTGAGTGAACCATTTTCGAGATATTTCTTGTTATTCCCTTAAATTTTCCAATACTTATACTTTTTCTCAAATGCGTTATTCTTTTTTGTGCTGGTAATGCAAAGAGAATGGAATACTCCACATAGCAACCAGCTCTTAAACGCTTAAAGCCAATTCCCCTTGCATCTACAAGAAAATTGGCAATAAGATTAACTCTCGATATCTCGATTAACATGAAGCATATGGAGAATAAGCGTTTGTAAAAATAGGTTGTACAAGAGTAGAGAAAGTTATGTGAGTGTAACACATCAGATTTTTTTAAAGGGGCGGCCCCACACCCGCCGCCGCCGGTGACGATCATCCTCAGAGACTACATCGTCTCCCCATGCTGTTAGTGTCTAACATGCAACTAAGGGAGGGTGCTTTGTTAGTAGTGACGTGCTGGTGCGTGTTGGATGAGGTGATTTAGATGTTCGGGTTCCGCGGAAGCTCCCCGGTTAATAAAGTTAAACTACTGATGCGAGCATGCAGAACATGCAAGCGTGTCAGGTGGGGTTTACCGGCGCAAGCCATGGCGAGCCCTGGCTGGCGCTCGGTGGTTAATACTGGTTAGGTTAGGGTGCTAATGCTAGGGATGCATTAAAGAGCTTCGGCTTAAAAACTAAATGGGATGGCGCGAGTGTTAGCATCATGCAGGTGATCGAAGTGAGAGGTGTGGAGGGATTTTACCTTTGGTTACCGAGATGCTGTTACAGTGTTGCTGTCGTGGTGGATGGCTTATAGGTGGTTCCTTTATGGGTTGGCGCAGCGGCAGGGGCAGACCGTTGGTTTGAAGTTCCTGTTCGGTATGGTTTCCTGTAACTGAAGACGTATTAATTGTGTGTGAGAGTGCGACAATGCTACAAAGTCATGGGGATATGAGACGGTGTAGGTGTTCAAGGATCTCCTCAATAGGTACTTCGTCTGACAGGTTGCGGTCAAACAGGGCTAATGGTCATTTGTGTTTGTTGATGGTGGTTTCATAGGTGCCTAGTGTTTGGATGAGGGGGTTTTTGCTTGTGGTGCAGTTGGTGTACAAATCGGCTGCTAGTTTTTTTTATGAATTGTTCGATGATGTGCATCCTGAGTTCTTGGTGAAGCAGTTTGGAGGGTACAAGTTTCGGTACTCTGGCTATAATACGGAGGATTTTGTTTTGGAGGGATTGGAGTGTGCTGATATGGCTTTTAGCTGCATACCCCCAGACGGGGCCGCGTAGGTGAGTATGGGTCGGAGTAGCGTCTTGTAGAGGGTGAGGCCTAGTCGTATCTGAAGGGTGCTATTGTAGTTGATAAGAGGGTACAGTTTGCATAGTTGCGCATTTCATTTTCTGTGGACATTAAGTACGTGGTCTTTCCAGGTAAGACCCTGGTCCATTGTGACGCCTAAGTAGGTGACGGTGGTGGTCCATGGTATGGGAGTGCCAAAGAGCTGCATTGGTGGCTGCGATCACGCAAGTTGGCGGTGTTTAACCCGCTTGGTGAAGATTATTGCTTATGATTTGGTTGAGTTGACTTTAATGCGCCATTTGGTCAGCCATTCCTCATATGCTGAAAGCGCTCGCTGAAGGCGAGAATTAATGTATTTTAAATCACTGGACTGTGCCATTACGGCAGTGTCATCTGCGTAGAGTGAGAGGAGCGTGTTGTTAGTTTTTGGAATGTCATTTATGTGTATTGTGAAGAGGACCGGCCCCAGTACGCTTCCTTGGGGGACTCCGGCCAGGACTGGGCGTAGTGTGGAGAGAGAGAGAGAGAGAGGAGTTAACAGAAGACTGAAATTTGCGGTTGTGTAGGTAGTTAGCAACGAGCTTGAGTGCGGTGTCTTGAAAGTTGTATTGGCTGATCTTGCGCAGTAGTCCCTCGTGCCATACCCGGTCGAACGCCCGCTCAAGGTCAAGAAATATGGCACCTGTGGTTTTTCGTGTATTAAACCCCTGCGTAATGTGTTCGGTGGTACGGAGGAGCTGCAATGTGGTGGAGTGTTTGGCGCGGAAGCCGAATTGTTCTGGTATTAGAATGTCGTGTCGCGCAAGATGTGCATTTAGCCGTTTGAGTATGACTTTTTCAAGTAGTTTGCTCAGAGAGTTGAGTAGGCTAATGGGGCGATAGTTGTGAGGGTTTGTGTTGTCTTTGTTCTTTTTAGGAAAGTGCAGGATTTTGGCGGTTTTCCATTGCTCAGGGTAGTATCTTTGTTGTAGTGTAAAGTTGCAGATGTTGGATAGGCCTGAAGGGCAGTAAGTGGTAAACGTTTCAGAGCGATATTAGGAATGCTATCTGGGCCTGGGGCCTTCTTGTTGTGAAGGTGTTTGATCATCCAGGCAAGTTCAGAGGGGCAGGTTTTTCGGAGTTTGTTGTGTGTTTGTCGCGTTCGGAAATCGGTTGTGACTGCTAGGGTATCTGCAACGAAGCGTGATCAATCGGTTCCGGGTTTGGCACGAGGGAGAGCGTCTGCAAGGGCTTCAGCTTTCTCCATGTCTGAGGTTGCTATGCGTTGGTTGTGGTGTAGTGGGGGAGTGATCATCGGTTGCCTAGGAAGGCATTTGGCAATACGCCAGAATGTTTGGTTTTCAAGATCGAGGTTAGTGAGAGTGGCATTCCATTGGTTTGTAATGTGCTCTGCAGTGCGTTCTTTCATTACAGCATTAAGCCGGCGGAATTCGTTCTAAGTCAGCTAGATGTCTTGAGCGCTGCCAGGCGTGTCTGGCTCTGTTACGCTGTGCTGTGAGGCGCTTCAGGTCTGGGGGAGGGGCGAGGCTATGGTTGCCCTGGTTGCTGATTGGTGCGGCTTGCGATATGGCAAATTTAATGGTGTTCTGATGTGTGCTGTGGCTTGTTCCAGTTCTGCTTCTGAGGTGATTGGCGTTAGTTTGAGCTGGTCTGCTATGGTGGAGCTAAAGAGTTGCCAGTTGGCCTTGTTGAAATTGTGGCGCGGTATTTGTGTGTCTTGGGCAAGGCTGCCTCTGTTGGTTACTATCACTGGCAGGTGGTCTGAGGAGAGGTCGTTAATCGTGGTCATCTCAATGTTAAAGGCAATGTTGCGGGCAAGTGCTATATCCAGAATGTCTGGGTGCAGATTTCGGTTGGGAGGTACAAACGTAGGTTCCGTGGGGGCATAGATAACAAAATCGGCCCGATTCTCATACTGAAGGAGCTTGTTGCCGGCAGTGTTTGAGGTGCGGCAGTTCCAGAGTGGGTGCTTATAGTTTTGGTCACCTATGAGAAGTACCTGTGGATGATGGTTGAGGAGTGCATCCAGGTCGTCTGTTTCTAGTTCGCCTGGTGGGTTGTACGTGGAAACTAGTAGTACGCGAGTGTTGTTGATAGTTACAAAAACAGTTGTTGCTTCGGTTCTGATAAGTGGGGGAGGTAGAGCCTGACAGTGGTCTGTGCCTCGTTTGATGGCAATTGCTGTGCCCCCGCCTAGGCGATTTCGGTCTGTTCGGTACACTAAGTAGCCGGATAGGTTGAATTTGTCAGTCGGATGTAGGTGTGTTTCGGTGAATGCTGCTATATCTATTTGGCGTTTCTCAAGAAAAGTTAAGCATTCGGCTTTTCGTCGGCGGATCCCGTTTGCATTCCAAGTCATAAGCCTGATACTTTGCTGGGCCATTTATAGTTTTCGGCAGTTATTCATGACAGTTACTTTGGTGAGGAGCTGAGCTAGGCACTGTGGAACATGCTAAAGAATTCCGCGTAGCTCATAATGACGTGTTGAAACGTTCTTTATCCTGAGGCAAGAGCATGTAGTGCTGCTGCGGCAGTTTCTTTGATCTCCTGCCAGTGATATGTCTATGCTTAAAGGCTACTGTATTTCTATATTGCCCTTGCAAATACAAAACAAGGGGAACGTAGTAAGCCTTAAGCGATAGTCAAATATTTTTAGAACTGGTCGCTATGTGTAAAATGTAATTCTCTTTGCATGTCAAAAGATCGTTTCTGCAAATGTTTATCTCGATTAATATGAAATAGATGGAGAATAAGAGTTTGTAAATATAGTTTGTACAAGAGTAGAGAAAGTCATGTGAGTGTAACACATCAGATGTTTTCATGTGGTTGCAGTTGTTATTAACAAATAGCCATGGAACGTCACAGCATTCAGCAACGCGTAGAAATTTTGAAAATATATTATCAAAATGGATCATCTGTTCGACAAACTTCACGTGTATTGCGTGAAGTTTACGGTGTGCATAATCGTCCCTGCGAGAGAACAATTAGGCGTTTGATCGATAAATTTGAAATAAGTGGTTCTGTCAGCGATCAAAGAACGCCTGTACGTAATTGACGTAAGCGCTCCAACGAAAACATAGGCGCCGATCGTGAGAGTGTACGCGAGAACGGAAACAAATCAATTGCTCGTCGAGCGTAAGAATTGGGGCTTTCGCCGACCACAACTTGGCAAATTCTGCATCCGGACTTAAACTTTCACGCTTACAAAATGGTGTTAACTCAAGAACTAAAGCCCAACGACCATAGGTTGCGCCGCATATTCGCTGACTGGGCTATGAAGCAATTGGAAGCTGACCCGGATTTTTGTCGAAAAATCATCTTCAGCAATGAAGCCCACTTTTGGGTGGATGGTTGTGTTAACAAACAAAATTGCCGCTATTGGAGCAATCACAATCCAATGGAGATTCAAGAATGACCACTTCATCCCCAAAAGGTTACTGTGTGGTGTGGATTTTAGAATGGTGGAATCATTGGTCCATATTTTTTTCCAAGATGTAGATGGAGAAGCTCTAACTGTCAATGGAGAAAGATACCGGGCTGTTATAAGGGACTATTTTTGGCCTCAATTGGATGTTATGGATCTCAGAAACATCTGGTTTCAGCAAGATTGTGCCACATGTCATACTGTTCTCGAAACAATCGCTCTTTTGAAGAAGAAGTTCAGAGGTTTTATCATTTCCCGTGATGGTGATGTTAACTAGCCCATGAGGCCATGTGATTTAACACCGTTGGATTACTTCTTGTGTTGTTATGTTAAATATAGAGTTTATGTCAACAAGCCAGAAGCAGTAAATGATCTTATGAATAACATCACGCGTGTTATTCGTGAAGTTGGACCTAATTTACGTTCTTCTGTCATTGAAAATTGGGTCAACCGTATACGCGCAACCCAACGAAGTCGCGGCGGTCACTTAACTGATGTTCTCTTCCACACGTAATGGCATTATTTATGTTCCAAAATAAAAAAAGAAATAAACCTCTATCATTTATAGAACTTTTTTTATTTAAGCTCAAAGATAGGACACTCGTTGAAATACCCTATATAATGTAAATATAATTATTTACCGAATTACATGTCAATGTAACGTTCAAGTCGCTATAAGAGACCACATAGTCAAATTGACTCTAAATAAAGTATTATTTTAAAAAACACTACCAGCATTAATCATAAAGGAAGAAGAACGCACGAATGTGCATAGTTTCACTTTTACTCCTGACTGTATTTGTGTAGTCTTTACTCTTTTTTCACATATTATCGAGAAGTGATAACGTTCACGCTTTCTTTCACACAGTTTACACAAACACTGATCACTTGGCTCGTGATATATTTCCTTTGTGCAAAGCTTGTGGTGGAAACCATGAACTGCGGGCCTATTAATGGCACTGCGCACGCTCTAGTTTGAGCCCATCCGATCGCTGTATATCATAGTATCTGTTGTGTAAAACTGCGTACATATTTCTTCTCTTCTATATGTTCTCTTCCTCAAGTGCTTTGTGCCTTGTGGCGTTGCTGGCAGAGATAAGGAAGGTTTCCTGAGCCAGTTCATATGCCAATCTGGATCTGGCCTTCACTTTTTCAAGAATGGCGAGGTCTGATAATGTGAGCATATCCCATATTAATTCTACACCATAGCTCAAGATAGGTACAATCTTCGCATGAAAGAGTTTCATTGCGGTTCCCACTGAGATTCTTGTCGGATCTTTTATAGTATAATCCTCTTATGGCCGCTGCAGCTCTTTCCCTTACATTCACCTTGAAAGATGTCCCTGTTGGCTGAGGTTGATACCTAGGTATCGGAACTTCTTCACCAAGGTCGTCTGCTCCTGCATACGAGATTTCGTAATTGGTTGCTATTCTTGCTCTTTTCCTAAATACCATATAAACAGTGTTGTTCTTATTGACTTGTATATGTTACTTTCAGCCCATTCCTCTAGATTATTCACCACTGTTTGGAGTCGTCTCTGTTTCGTGTTCCTATTACCATGTCATTTGCGTATGCATACTTTATAACTGGCATATTTCTTGTTATTATGGTGAAGTCGGTTGCAGCTATGTTAAAAAGCGTGGGGATTAAGGGATCACCCTGTAGTACTCCGTTAGTGATACCAGCATTAATAGAGCGCTGTAAATAGCCACACTAACGATTTTGCTGCCATCTAACGGAGTTACCTGATGATCTCACTTCACCTTCTACTCGCTATGGCAAATTATTATTATTATTATTATTATTATTATTATTATTATTATTATTATTATTATTATTATTATTATTATTATTATTATTATTATTATTATGTCTTGGCACGGATTCATGGCACCCTGGGCTTTCAGCCTAGACTCTAGAGAGGATTGGAAGGCTAAGAGGATAGCCCTTATTCGTGCAACACCTTCTAGAATCAACCGTGCTAGTTAGTATCTGTCACGGCTTATCTTGGCAGCACATGCGAATCATAAGTACCAACTTTGTCATACACCTACAACAAAGTGTGTTATACTGAGAAGTGAGAAGCAGGTACCTATGACTTACTATGCAAACTTTAGCAGGAAGTTTACCTTTGTTATATCATATTCGTTGTTAATTTTTCATTGTTTATACTTAAAATTAAATGAATCCTTCTTATAATGCTGCCTGCACAGCCAGCAGATGATTGAAAGAGAAATAAAACTCCAATGCACCCGGCCAATTGTGAGTTTGTGCGCGCGATTTGAACGGGTACCGTGGTGTTCGGCTTAATTTCATTAGTGTGTGTGTACGTGCGCTCTACAATAGTGCCTCTGCCATTAAGCACCTGCATTACGATATCTGGTTAAAGTTCCGGTTAGATATTAACTGAGAGTCAGGGCATCTTTTCGTATTACGACCTTCGGTTAACAGCTAACCGGGAGTTATTCTTAGCGACGAACTAACCGCCACCTCGGCTAGCGATTGGGGTACTAACTTGGAAGTAACCATACAAAAATGGTTTGTGGTGTGTTTATTGTTTCATATAAGAATTTCGGGAGGTATTCCTGGCACTACCACTGCATTCATGCTTAACTGATTAACAATCATTTCTGAGATTGCTTGCAGTAGGCAAGCATTGAATGCTGGTTCTATTTGCTTTACCACGAAGTTTTACAAGTTTTGCTCGAGTTTTTGCGCCCTCGCTTCTAGGAAAATTCTCAGCTCTGACCCGACGCTTGTCTGGCTTCTGTTTTAAGCACTTTATTCATTTATTGACAAGTTCGGGATCTTGTAATCCAGATGTTTAGTTGTACACACAAGGAAAGATAGTAAAGCTTGGTAGTGACTCTTGTTCCTTTAATGAAGAAAACCGACGGAATTGTTTTATAAAACATATTGAATGATTGTATCTCCTTCCATCTTCGCGCGTTAAGTATACTTGTACTGGTATCTTAAGCTTAACAATTCACCGAGGTAAGTTATATCTTACAGTGTGTAGAACTTAAGTCATGACTAAGTAAACTTTAAATGTGCACCTTTAATTATAATAACTAAAATGAATAACAACATTTAATAAATTAATAACAACACGTGGCATTCTCGGCGTGAAATTTGCCGTTGAGCACTTTTGATCGGCAATATTAAACTCCTATTATGAGGCAGACGTGGACATAAACAAACTGAAAAACATAGGTATAATCTGGAGTCCCACAAATCTGATGTCTAATTCGAAGCAATGACAATTTAAATAATTAGAGAACTGCACAATTTTAGTGTTAAAGGGTAGGTATGGAATTGAAATTTGGTAGATGAATCTGGATGCGAAAATACATATGTACCTAGTACTGTCATGTCGTCCTTCAGAATCAACAGCAAAATTCACAACAGTTTAAAGCATTCCCGAAACTAAAACTTTAGAATAACATTGAATACATAGCCACTCATCAAACTGCAGAAAATGTATAGAAAAATCACCAGCTTTCAAAGTTTATACTCAGACTTAATTTAACTCAAACGTGATTTTTTAATAAAATAAAATTCCTATTCTCTATTAACTCAGTGAGTGGCAGAAAAATTACATGAATTGAAATTAAACATGAGCTACCTAAAGAAGAAGCAATTATTACATGTAGTTAAGGTTGATCTTGAAGAGGAATTTGATGGCCTTTGCTCAAAGCAAGCGATTCTCATTAAACCGCCTTTCTACCATGTCAGTACACCGTGAAGATCATTTGTCTATACCCGGCGGAGGGCGATGGATTTTTCCGGGCGTAAAAATCGTTAGCATGGCTTCCCTCGGAAGGGAAGTAAAACCGGTGGTTCCGGTCGTAGATTTACGGCACGTAAAAGAACTTCAAGCCTGATAAAGAGGCCTCTGAGCAAAATTACCGATCTTTCACGCCCAATATAGATTGGGACGCTAAGGACCATAGTAGTTAAAGAGCGTCCATATATAAAACAAAACTCAATTCAACTCATGTGTCTATAATAATTGTAAATTATCGCAGCGCAAGCAAAAATGTGTATATAAACCGGTTCTTGTATAATTCAGCAGTGTTCAAATGGTGAATCATTCGTTTGACTGCACTCTGATGTACAGGTCAATATTTTCGTCGTGAAAAGACAGAAACGCATAGGAGAAGGTAGTTAGGGTAGGGGGAGGAGAACGGCTAGCAGTATTTCCCTTGCGTGAAAGAATCACTCATTTGGAACCGTGGTGATGTCACTATATCTCAGGTTGTGTACAGTACGATTTTTTCGTCGTCATAAGTTTATCTGTATGCACAGTAGTTGGATAAGTCCCTTTATCTTCTGGCAAGGGGTGTTGGTTAGGGATCCCAGATTATAAAAAAACAAAAATACCGGGACACCTGAACGAAATACTTAAGGGGGGATAAAACTTATATAAGATGAAAATATATATATAATATGCTAAAACATGAAATTATATTATATGTTTGCACAAAATATGAAGTTTATTTCTTCAGTATTTTGATTATGCAGGTATTAGCTTGCAGATATAACTTAAACATTATTATACTGCATATCTCATTTTTGCTGCTCACTCCATTGCTATCTCCTCCTCCTGGTGGTTAGTTGGTAGTTGATGAATGGGACCGAAGCAGGCCACTGTCAAATTTCCCGGATGAATTGACCTTTTACAAGAGCTTTTTATCCTTCGATACCATTTCAAAGAACTTAGAGCAAGATACCTCCTTGAAATATGATTTTACTACCAGAAGAGATTTTACTGTGTCCAATTGGAACCGGTTCCTTTCATCAGTCCAAAGCGAATTCATAAAGGAGAATATCTGTTCTATCGAGGCGTTGGCTCCAGGAAATGTGAGGCAGAGCCTGACAATTTTTTGTATTTCACAACAAGCTATTTTCTCTTTCTTGAAATGTGTGAAAAGTTATCTTCAGCTATCAGTAATCTTACAATTTGTGACACTCCATTCAGCAATTTTCTCTTCTGTAACATACCATTTAACATAAATATGTTGATCCAAGTCACTTTCTTCATTGAGAATCATATTTGGCAAAATTATTTTAATTTCTTTAGTGGATTCTGTTATTTTCTCCCAACTAGGGAGACCCATTGCACTGTTGTGATGACTTTTAGGTTCATTCCTCAATGTACTGAATTGTTGTACCATAAAAATCAGATGATAACATATGAATTTGACCTTGGTAATCAAACGTTCATTGCAAATTTTCTCGAGGCCGTTTCTCATATAACTGTTCAGGAACATATACGAGGTCTGGCGCATGGAAGGTTTGGTAAGTAGAAGATCGATTTCTTTTTTCTTTTCTTTTTCTCACTTCAAAACCTGTTGCCTCTTCACATTCTATTCCATTAGTAGATTGTGAGAATAGTGATATCTGTGATTAAAAACAGCAAGAAGAGGAAACATTGCTTGTTATTAAAAAAATCATGTAGAATTCTTGGACACCTCTGTTATGATAAAAATATGATTTTAGTCCATCATAGATTTCAATGGAGTGATTTAGCGAGGTTCGTGTTTTGCTTAACCATAAAATACTTTTACAATCAGTTTCTACGAACTAACAGAAAGACTTGAAGCTTTCCACTCTCACAGTAAACGGGTGAAAATACTGATAAACCTTCCCCAAATCATTTCAACATCCACTGGCATCTACATCCGTTTGAATCCCATTGTGAATTATGTGGGCTGCACAGCCAACACCCACTATGCTTCTTCCTAGCTTTGCTTGCACATTATTCTTTCCTTTTCTTCGCAACCCACCAAAGTTAGTATTTGTATTGTCTGCTGACAACCCTACTACCTTCAGGGATTGCTGTTTTTCTACAGTTTCGAAAATCTGGCGAACAAGAATATCAGAGGTTTCCCCAGGTAAATTAGCAAACTCTAGTAGATAGAGTACCACTCTCAGGAGTAAAATACTGTACTATAATCGGCACAACTTTTGTATTCTATATCATTCGAAGAATCTACTCCTAAACAACAATACTTTGCTCTCTTTAAACCATAAAACTTTCTGTTAATTGCAAAAGGAGGCAAGACGTTTATAATAATGGCCTTGCGTTTTGTTTGTGCACAAGAGAATTTCTTGTTTACAAACTTTTTCATGACTGCTGATGTGCAATCCATTGACTGAAAACTAGGTTATGTTTTACTGTGTGAAATGACATTGTTGCTTCTTGTCAGCAAACTTTGTTTGTTCTTCACACACTTCTTGGTTTTTAAAAAATGAAGTTAATTGTTGACTAGAACTTCCTGCATTTAGAGCAGTTTTATGCTTCATTGTACTTGCATGGTCCGCTAAATCAGATTTCCCTCCTTGTCTGATGTTAAATACTGCGCTACAGAAACTGCATTTAACTTTCAAACCACTGCTGCCATTGCTGGCTCCCTTTAAAATGGATATTGCTCTTTGAAGGAATCACTAATATAACACATTTACACTTTGGCACTTTAACAATAGAACAATACAATTCACAATTTAGAAATCATAATTAAACTTATCAAGCGGGATGGCTCAGGTGGTAACGTCTATGACCCGCATTCGGGAAGTCCCGGATTCAAACCCCCGGGGCCGACAAATCTGCCGAAAGTTTTTTTCGTGGTTTTCCTCGGTCGCTAGGCGAATGCTGGGTAGGATAATTTGATTTGCGAATTTTTCTATCATCCCTTTCATCACTACATGTCATTTCCTTCTCCTTCACCGCCATACCAGATCCAGTCCTACCTAGGGGATGGTTAATCAGTTAAAGAAGAAGAAAGAATTAAACTTGTTCCTGTTTTACTTCGTACCATGTGTTCGTGTTGCGAACACGGAACTTCTGGACAGAAGTAGGTACTACTGTATGTGTAAAGGCGCTTCTATCATTGTTCAACAAATCTTCAAGTATATGAAAATTTCCCTGTGCAGAGCAGCAGTCTGACTCCACCTCACGACTTGCAGTTATAATACAACTAGTCATGCTTTTCTTATAGATCAAAGATAACTATGTTTATTAGAAAGGTATTTCAATAGGTTCAAAATCCGGGAGAAACCAACAAAAAGACGAAAAAAGGAACTGTCCCGGGCAAACCGGGACGTTTGGAATCCCTAGTGTTGGTTCAGCTGTAACAGAGCAGCAGGCGCGTGCACAACGTGAGATAAGGTGACATCACCACGGTTCCGAGTGAGTGTTTGTTCCACGCAAGGGGAATACTGCCAGCCGCTCTCTCCCACCGTAGACTACCTTCTCCTCCTCTGCGTTTCTGCCTTTTCACGACGAAAAAATCGACCTGTACGCGCCTGTTGCTCTGTTACAACTGAACCAACACTCCTCCCAGAAGATGAATGCACTTGTCCAACTACTGCGCATACAGATAAGTCTGTCACGACGAAAAAATCGCACTATACATACATGTCATTTGTGTACTGAAATATTAGGGCAGTTGTACTCCTCAAAGGATAAAAATTCAAGGAAGGGGGAGGACATCTTCAAATTCAGACGTTCAACAAAGGAAAGACAGGAAAATGTTATCATATACTTTTTGCAGTTGGCTGTTGCTCAATAACTAAAGCTAAATCAACGTGTCAAGAGCTTTAATGGACGCTGCTGTTTCTCATACGTATACAACATAGGACACGCAATCCTTTTCCGTTTTCTTCTGTAATGACGATGAAATTAGATTGCAAAATCGTCAATTATATACATTAACTGCTAACATTTGTTTATTAATTTGTAGTAATCAACAAATATTATTAATTATTTTAAGTGATTATGTTTTATGTGTATGTTGGCCGTATCTTGTTTAATTTATCGTTTGTATTTATTGCCTTTTCTTTCTTTGATTCTGTACAACAATTTTAATCTCAGAGCTTTCGTAGCTTGTAAATAACAGAGTGTAAAGCAGCTTTGAATAATGAGCCCCATTCATTTACAATAACGTCTACTTTAGTTTAATTGAAGAAGAAAGTATAGTCTTGATATAAATTTATAAATTAGTTAGAAATTTGAGTATCGTTCATGACTAAATTCCACATCTACTACACGTACACCAAACATCAATAAACAGCTTCTTTACACATTGGGTTTATTCTTGTTTTATGCTTGTATCTCATAAACTTTTATTTAAATTTCATTTCTAATCGACCGTTTTTAATTCTCTCGTTTATATTTTCTTCACAATTTGCGTTTCTGTTATTTTGACTCTTAATTACTTATATTATGCGTTCATTGTGGTGACATAATTTCTTTTGATTGTTCTGAAACGGAATCCCTGAAACCTGCGCCCATTATTATTATTATTATTATTATTATTATTATTATTATGCTTTTTTATTTATTTATTGACATTCAACCCCCCCCTATTTCTCCTATTCGTCTGTCAGTTTCCTTGTCATATACTTCTATGTCTTCATTTTTTTTGCAAATTATAGTGAATGGACGATTTCATATATTATTAATAATCGCATATGTTAGCATTTCTTTTACAAGGTGTTACATCATTCTGAAAAAAGTTTTAAAATAAAGTATAAAACAGCGGACATCCTTGTCATCGGCATTCACTGACAGATTTCAGAGAATCATAACGTTTATTTTAAATCTTATATACAGTAAAATATATGCTAAAGTATACATTTTAATTGAGTGCGTAGTAATTTTTCCGTTTATTTTGCAATGTGTTAGAATGTTTCCATAATTTAATCATGGCGATACGTAATCATGCGTTTTTTTCAGTTTACGGACAGTAGGTGTGTAGATTTAAAAACACTGTCCCCCACTACATAATATATAAAAAGAGTATAGCGCAGGTTGCTTTGTCATAATTATAAGGATGGCATAAGATAGATTGCTGTAAAATAGATATGAATATAGTCCAGCAAGAAGAAGGAAGAGGGAAACACACTAACATGAAAGTAAAGAATAACCGCAACGATAGGCGAAAGTAGATTGAAAGGATAATGAAGAACGATTTGGTTAGAGAGTCCTGAAATGGATTCAAGAGAATATCTAAGGCACTGTAAACTCTGTTTTTGGAATTACTCGTAGCTAAAGTCCCAAGCCCTCACTGGCAGCACCATACTTTCGTTCATCAACGTTTTGCTCACTCTATACATCTCGCAACATTAGCTCCGCTTAACAGGAAAAGACATGTTATCTTACTGTCAGAATGGAATTATTTGGTAGAAACGAAAAAAGAGCTTAATTGCACAAGATGTCATTCAAGTTTACTGTTTATAGAAGCTTGGAGTGTAACATTGGGAGGTCACTTTCCATTTTATGACGCTAAATGAGGAAATCTGTTTATAGCATTTAGAGTTAGGATGCAAAATAATCTCAAAATGTGAAATTAAAATACATTTAGCTTAAAAGAATGAATGCATGAATATATCAGTAAGCTTTATCTATACTTATTGATAGACTGGACATTTTCATTGCAACACATCGGCAATATTTTATATGGAAAATGCCGAATACACTGTATATGCTAACTGGTTTATATTGTAGTGTTTAACGTCTTATTACATACGCCATCACAAGCAGTGGATATTGATGGTACATGAAATGACTATTGAGAAAGGAGATTTGGAAATTAAACGTTCCAGGCCTAAGTTTAAGGCGCCTCCCCGGAATTTGCCAGTTATGAGGACTAAAGATCCTGGCTGGATATGAACCGCGGACCTTCCGTTCACGAGGGCGTGTTCTAACGAGCTTGCAACACGAAGGTGTTAGATAATAATACGCTAAAGATTGGTCATATCGTTACAATCATTATAAACACCGTAATATCTGCTAGCGAAGGTTCCCGGAAGCTCTCGGTAGAGGTCTGCAAATGGGCGAGCGCAATAGATCGTAGCCTCTCTAGTCGGCAATAGTAAAGGAAGATCCGTCGCGTGGATTTAGCGAATGGCGAAGCAAGCAAGACAACAAGCGCTCGGCGATTATTCGCTCGCGTGTAGGTAGATAATAAATGTTGTGTTCGGTGAGTGCTTTGTTGCTGGCGATCTATACCTGAAGTAGTTGAAAGAAGGTTGTGTTTTCTTATGTACCTAAATATGAATGTTGAAGAAGATTCAGTTGCGTTTACTTCCAGCAGAAGCGCAGGTACCGAATCTGCATGTGTTAAGAGGTTACAATAAGCACATTATTAAAAGTAGATGTAGAAAATAAAATTAAAACTTGAGAGTTTATTGCTGTCGACAAGAAAAGAGCCAGTTATTAATCCTGCATGGACTAAACTTGAACGAAGTAAGAAAGAAGAACGCCCTTATACACACAGGACTTATTCAATGCTACTCATATAAACTGTGGATATTTCAAAAAGGTCGCTGGGCGCTCACTTCTTGCAGCACATGAATGCTCCCAGGCTAGTTCTTGCACCGGTAAAGCTCACGTAACTTACGAAATGAAGCAGATATTTCGAGGTGAGTGCGTTGAAATATATACTGCGGACACACGGCCACTTAATATGTTCAGCAGGCAATATTTCACTTTCTTGATTCAAATAGCTGTCGAGTTTGGAGCTGAACATGGGCATTTTGATGCTGCCAAGTGACCATACGTGCATTGAGATCCGAGCTGCAGTAGTGTGGAAGGAAATAATGCCAGAAATGTTAGAATTGGCATAAAACAAATTAATTACTGATACTACCGATTTATGGATAGAAAATAACCACACGATTTTCGATAAAGCATTTGGAAAGAAACTTTAGGACTCTCTTTCTCATACGCCAGAAGATTTATGTCGGCAATCTCACTGTTGAAAACTGAATGCAGATTTCAATAACGTAAGCTAATATAGAGTTAACACAATGCTTAAGAAAACATCTACTTTACTTCAAATGTGCAAATTTTAATAGGACAAAATGCCTGAATGCAGGTGCCCATAAAGTCGCAATACATTTTCATGAACCTGGTCTGCTACAATACAATAAACATATTAGGATAGAATAGGACCTTATAAAGCCTATTTCAGTTCAATATGTCACTAGTGGCAGTGGTAATGGTAGTGGTAGTAGTAATCTTCAGAAGCCTCGAAAAGTTTGCTTCGGTCTCACGAATTAAATGTTTGCTGTATTCATCTTTTCTTTGGTCTGCCAATGTTTCTCTTGCCTATAGGTTTATAATTTTAATTTGGGATGTGATAATCTTCCATTCCATCCACATATTCTTTCCAGTTAGTTCTATATTGATATATCTTCTCAATCAACTTAAAATGCCGTGTTCCTTTCTAATATTGCCATTTCTATTTTTATCTAATAAAGTATGACCTGCGAAGCTCCTTAGGAATCTCATTTCTGCGGCTTCTATTTTTCTTTCTTCAATTTTACGAAGTGTTCAGCATTCTGAATCATCAGCATGAGTACAGTCATTACTTTATAAAATTTTAGTTTAGTTTCTTTCCTAGTAGTTTTAAGGTTTCGTTTTATTGTACCGCATATATAATTAAATTTGCGGATCAGTTTTGTTTTGGTATCTAATGTATTTGTTGTGTATTTTTTACATAAATTATTTAATCGGTATATGACTCTTTGTAAATTGTCTTCTGAGATAAATATTAGAGTCTGGTCGTCTGCAAATAAAGTTGTATCTAAAATTACATTCTTAATTTTCAAATGAGTTCCTAAATTTATCTATCATTTGCCAATGGCATCATCAATGTACCTATATATTAAAAATAAATGGCGAAAGGGGCCAACCTTGTCTTACACCTTTATTAATTGTTGCTGTTATATAATTCTTTATTCCTGTTTCTATAATTTTACTTTCCGTGTATGAATTTCTCCTTAGTAATAATGAGGCATAGGAATTCTTCAAGTTATCAACGTTCAAACCTTTAGACTATAATAGAAAGAACGCGGACAACAGCGGCCAAAGCTCAATGAGAGGCAGATAAAAACAGGTCAGAACAACAGAATAAGGGTGGTTGGTTACCTGCAAAATCCCTTCCTACCTATGGTGTGGTGGCAGTTTTAGCTGTTCCCTTGGTAGGGCCCCACTGCGTTGATGATGATGATGGATGCTGTAGGTCGTCTTGATGCCCGTACTCTTCTGATGTATCTTGAGGTTCTCGTAGACTGGAATCTGAGATCGTGTATCTGTATTATTGTGTGTGTTATTCATTATCTGTTTACCCTCCTCTTATGTAGGATTTACACCCCCAGGACTTACAAGCGGGTGCCTGGGGTCAGAGGCCCGTCGAGGAGCAGCCACTCATGGATCAGACAGAGCATCCAGGATGGGTGATCAGCCCGATGCCTGGTATGGGATGAAGGAAGTAGATGAAACGAAATGTTGGTGAAATGGATGAAAGGAAAGGTGATGATGGAGCAGTTGGTGGAATGAATGGCGGGGGAAACCGGAGAACCCGGAGAAAACCCAGGTCCTTGGGATTGAAGCCGGGCCGCCCCGGTGGGAGGCGAGCGGTCTAACCACTCGGCCACGGCGCCGCCTATTGTGTGTGTGTTAGTATATTGTAATTATGAGGCGGTATTTTTAACACTTAAATGATTTCATTCTAATTATAAAATACAAAAAAAAATTACAGCCCGCCTTAAAGCAATATGTGTATAATATAATATATAAAATGTATGTAACAGTCATTGTATTATGTTTATATTAATGTGTACACGTATAATAATGTTGTGTGAATGTATTACGTAATTTAATAATGTTGGAGCTGTGAAAATAGAGGCCGAAAGTTGCTAACAATGAGGTAACTTAGAGGCAATAATGAATTGGAAAGTTTAATAATGCTATTAGTATTTCTTGGAACAATAATGTAATGTTTTAAAACAGTTTATAAATAGTCAATCAACAACCAGAAAAGCTGAAAGTTAAATAAAAGTATTCTATTGGAGTAGGATAAGCCAATCAGAGACTTGAAATAGAGAAATTTTACAAATTTAAGCGGTAAATGCCAGTCGTTAGTAGACAACGTTCTCAACCGGACGCTAGACGTTTTCTTGAGAAGTTTAATACGTATTCAGTGTGAGACGAAAATTCATTACGGTGAGAATAAAATAAAGATTACATATTAAAAAGTGCAAGTCATTAATAAATAATCTCACAGCTCTCTATATATGTGAAGTGTTATTTAATTGTGTGAAGGATTAATAAAAGGAGTGAAGTAAAAAAGTATAATTTGTGTAAGCCTACATTCTTTAGCCGCATCACCCCCTGCTTAGAGATACTCGTTTCTACAAAATTAATACTGAGGCAGCCGAGGCAAACATAAATATATATATAATATTTAAAGAAACATTAAAATACAAAGTTATTTCTAAACTTGGGGCGAAGGCCACCGGAAAGTGAACGTTGGGGCGAAGGCCACCGGAAACTTTGTATCGTATGTGGTTGCAAATACAATAAGTTTGGCTCCCCAACACTGGAACTACAATACAACTCCTACTTCAAATTGGTTTTCCAAACGTAAAGACAATACACCCTCTCACTGTTGGAAAGCCAATTTGAAGTAGGAGTTGTATTATGGCCCCACGATGGGCGCTAATTTGAATAATTGAATGTCCCACTGTTGGAAAGCAATTTGAAGTAGGAGTTGTATTATAGTTCCGGTGTTGGGGAGCCAAACTTGATGAAGTAACTGCCCCACGTTGGGCGCCAATTTGAAGAATTGAATGTCCACTGTGAAAGCCAATTTGAAATAGGAGTTGTATTATAATGCCACTGTTGGGGAGCCAAACTTGATGAAGTAACTGGCCCACATATGGTACAAAGTTTCCGGTGGCCTTTGCCCCAACGTTTAATTTCCGGTGGCCTTCGCCTCAAAGTTTAGGAATCAACTTTGTATTTTAATGTTTCTTTAAATATTATATATATTTATGTTTGCCTCAGCTGCGCCAGTATTAATTTGTATAAACATGTATCTCTTAACAGGGGATGATGCGCTAAAGAATGTAGGCTTACACAAATTATAATTTTTACTTCACTTCTTTTATTAATCCTTCACACGATTAAGTAACATTTCACTGATATAGAGAGCTGTGAGATTATTTATTAATGACTTGCACTTTTTAATACATAAACTTTATAATATTCTCGCCGTAATGAATTTTCGTCTCACACTGAATACGTATTAAACTTCTCGAGAACACGTCTAGCGTCCGGTTGAGAACGTTGGCTACTAACGACTGACGTTTACCGCTTAAATTTGTAAAATTTCTCTAATTCAAGTCTCTGATTGGCTAATCCTACTCCAATAGAATACTTTGATTTAACTTTCAGCTTTTCTGGTTGATTGGCTATTTATAAACTGTTTTAAAATATTACATTATTGTTCCAAGAATTACTAGTAGCATTATTAAACTTTCCAATTCATCATTGCCTCAAAACTACCTCATTGTTAGCAACTTTCGGGCCTCTATTCTCACAGCTCCAACATTATTAAATTACGTAATACATTCACATAACATTATTATACATGTATACAATAATTTAAACATAATACAATGACTGTTATATATATTTTATATATTATATTATATTATACACATTATATTTAAGGGGGCTGTTATTTTTTTATATTACATAATTAGACTGAAATCATTTAAGTGTTAAAAAGACTTGGAGTGGGGAGGTGTATTGGCTTCGCGGGTTCCGAAGTCCTTTAGCGATCTGCCACACGTCTGCACTCTCGAGGTTCGGGCGGGCCATTGTGTCCTATCACGCGTGCACTCTGACGTCTCGGTGCAAGCGCCTCAAAGCTCTCGATTGTGAGCCGTGCGGTGCCGCTGATAGAGTCTCCGGTCTGCCCAGGAACGGCGGATGAGGAAGATGAATTCTCTTGGTAGAACATCTGGTGTAGGGGAGGAGGGGTGAGAATAGTAAGGTTTTGGGCAGTTTTCACAACGGTGGAGGTGAAGGAAGAGACATCAGCCTCTAGGGATGGGATATCGGTGATTCGTGAGTTAGGCGAGATGGAAGCGTTGAGGAATGCAGGTGGTGACTGGCAACGGGTGTTTTAGCTTCCGCTAACATCGGATTATGGTCTGAGTAAAGTGCATTGATCGAAATGAGTGAAGTGTGAAAGGGGAAATGTTTGGTGATCACGAAATAAATAACAGTTGCCTGACCTTGACCTCGTGGAAGGTGTGTGGGTTGCCAGAGGCCCTCTACTCTGAGCTGGGGGTCCGCATCTACCATTCGAATTATATCATTTCCTCGTTAATTCGGTCCAAGGGCGCAATGTCAACGCGGATGCTTGGCATTGAAGTCCCCGGCCATAATTACGTCGGGATGTAGGGCGAAGATGGAAAGGTAGTCGTTGGCTACAAACTGCATCCGGGGAGGGTGGTATACAGACACCATCAAGATTTCACTCCCGTCGAGATCAACAAATACAGCTGTGGCATCCAGGGTTTGAAGTGAAGGGAGCTGGACCGGTCGATGGACGACAGTGCTCTTCACGAAGACCGCTGTGCTACCGCCCCGGTGGCCCACACGGTCTGTCCTGATGCAGTTGAAGCCCGTTAGGCGGAATGGGGTGTTGGGTCGGAGATGTGGTTCCGAGACTAGAATGACGTCCAGGGCATGCAAGCCGGCAAAGTACTGGAGCTCATTCCCCCGGAGCGCCAGGCCACACGCGTTCCAAAACGCGAACCGGAATGAGGTACGCAGCTCATTACGATTCGCCATTCTGGCCCGTGCTAAGACGCCAGAGAAGAATGTTAGCCCTTCCATTGCGATAACCATCTTTGCGACCGGGTCGGTGGCGGATAGGAATCTGACTAGAAGATCGCAGATACGCTGGCCGTGGGTCTGCAACAGCTGCTGTAGTCGCAAGCATATCCAGATGCTACGGGACAGTATGTGGAGAGGGGGTTGGTCTAGGATGGGTGGAAGAGGAGGAGCGCTAAGGCGCCGGTCCATCAGTGCCTTTTTCTACCCCTGACTTCCCCCGCGTCGAATCACCACGATCACGCGGGAGACGGGGTCTGAGTTTGGCCCCTTAGTTGCTGTCGTCCCTTCACCCTGTTAGGGGGGTTTGAGTTCGGGAGGCTGAAACTGGTGTTGTTTTAGTGGATGGCTACGGTGTATTTATCCGTGATCTGTCAGTGCCTCTCGCGGTTCCCTGTGTCACTGCGGCATATGACGTTCGCTGCTGGTGTGGTGGTAGAGGCTGTTCCTGCTGTTGGGGCCTCTCGGAGGTTGAGGGTCCCTGTTGACTCGCCCAGGTTGTTGGAAGTAGTTGCCTCTCTGGGTGGTTGTAGATGGTGGATTCCTCGATGCAATGACCTCCTTCCTGGTCGGACAGCCTCCGTAGCAGGCGATGTACTCGACCTTGCAGTTCGCACAGGTCGGCACATCGGTGAGAGCACGGGACAGATCTACTTAGGATGGGTGCCACCGCACCGTGACTGGAATGGTTAAATACCAGACACCAATGGCATTTGGAAGGTCCGCTAGAGTCGTGGGATGGTTCTTTATTCATCCGGAGGTAACAGATGGAGGTGACTCCATCAATCTTGACTTCCGGGTCGTTGGCCCGCTCCACTACCACTAAGAAGAGGGGAGGGGGATTTTGGGCCCTTTATTGTTGATAGCAGGTCTGGTGAGCTGCTTCACCTGTCTAGGGGTGATACCTTGGCGGACGAGATCTGCCTCGATGTCTTCCACCGATGCGTCGACGGAAGGCCACGGATGACCCTCCGCAGATCACGGGCTTTGTCCAGCCCGAAGGTAAAATAGGGAATACCTTGGTTCTTTAGGTGTTGTAGAATTAGAGTATAATTTCGCCTACTTTTGCCTGAAAGACATATCGGCTCTTATTCCGCCGAACAGTACACGCTCCACTCAGAAGGGGCGGAGTTAGAAGCGGCTGCAGCTGATTGGCCAGAGGGCACGCCCCTGCAGCCAATCGGGCAGCACGCTGCTTTCTCCATGATACCATTTCTCGAAAATCCTCTTCCTAGCCGAGGCGAGGAAAGAAGAGCTGCCTCGTCGTCTTCCATTATGGAGGCGTACGAAGAAACTTCTGTGCAAACACTCAACAGTCAGTGGCGGAGCTAGGCTCCATAATTTGGTTTATTCGTGGATCAAAATCCCGTGGGAGGCCCTCGTTGGTTGTTTGCTTGGATTTCTCCAAACGAATAATCTTGCCCTTTCCGCTGCCGCGTTGTTTGCTCGATCTGAGTTTTCGGCCTTCTTGGGCAGAGCCACTAGGAGGCAAGGTGACTGCATTAGTGCTGGTTATCGCTACAGCCGCAGCTGCCTGGCCGGCAAGCCCATCTCTAGCTTTGCTCGGAGGAGGGGGAGGAGGGAGAGACATTTATTTAAGCTCACAAGGATAAGTACTAAGCACTGCACCCCAAGATGCAGTGCAAAAACAACACCCTAAAGTCCACCCTCACCTGCAGGTAGCAGGGGACCAGCTTGACGCGACAAAACAGAGGGTCGGACACTTTTGAGAAAACGTGCGCCTAACGCGGCTAATGATCAGATGGCTGTAGCCTTGTTTGCCTACCCGCTACCTGAAACCGGAGTGTTGATGTTTGTTCTCAAGAAAAGTGTGCCAGTTGCCAGAAGCTGCCCTTAAAAGGGTCTCTTCGCTGTTGAGGCAACTGGCCAATCAGCGAGTAGATGTTCTTGTTGCTGTAGTTGAGATTGTAGATGAGTAGCTGAAATTCGCTGGAGAGCGCAGGATGCATCCAATGTGACCGCAAGCGGTCACGCGTATTTCGTCCTGAGTTGGAGTCTCGGTGCAACTTGAAGTCCACGTCCTCTTCGGTCGGCTGCCAGTCGCCTACACATACCACACCCGTTAAGCAGCATTGGACTTAGTCGCCACTTGAATGCTTGTCCGCTCGAGTAGTTCGCCAAGACCTAGCCAATGGCAGCATAGGAAGCGAAACTCTGCCCACAGAAACACGACACAAAAGCTTGCGTAAAACTCAAAACCTATTTTAACGGTACCCAGAAGTCGGCACTCAGGCCATCGTCGGTGTGGCATACGTCAATACCAGACCACAGCCACCAATGCGAGCACCAAGGGTGCATCATGCGCAGATGGTCTCTGGTCGGGATAAAACACAACAAACCCCCATGCACCACCCCAAGGTCAACCACCTCAAAGTAAACCCCAACCCAGCCAGAAGAGAAAGAGGACGGACCCCGAGATGACTCGAACCAGGAGGAGCCCGTGGATGCAGGTTCTGAACCTCAGCCATCGCGCGTCTCCTGGGACGAGACGGCGGGGTGTTGCCCACTGCCTCTTCGGTCTTGAAACAAACCATTCGAAACCATTCAAGTCACTTCTGTAGCTGATTTCTCGGACTTGATGCGGTGGATGCAGCTGTTGCTGCAGGACCATGGTCATCGTGTCCGGAATATCATCTCCAGGTTTTTCCAGGCTTCCCCTCCCACCAGCAAGGCGATGATCCTCTTTGAGGGCCTTGCCTGTTTCTCGCCCTCGCATCATTGCTACAAAATGGCGGACGAACTAGGTCTCGTACCTCCTTCCGATTCGCCTTTTGGAATGCTAATGGGGTGAGGAACCAGAAGGATGAGCTTCATCACTTTGCAACCCATTATGCACTGGACCTCATTTTAGTATCGAATACACATTTGCGTCCTGGCATCCCACTCTGCATACGCTTGTTATCGCAGTGATTGGGTGCCTGGCCCGGCGGAAGGCGATGGATATTTTCGGGCGTAAAAATTCTTAGCATGGCTTCCTTCGGAAGGGAAGTAAAGTAGGTGGTCCCGTGTTGTAGATTTACGGCACGTAAAAGAACCTCAAGCCTGATAAAGAGGCCTATAAGCAACATTCCCGGTATTTCACGCCCAATATACAACGGGACGCTAAGGACCACAGCAGTTAATTAACGTCCATAAATAAAACTCAATTTAATTTTAATTTGGGGGCCGGTACTGCGGTGCTTGTGAGGCAGAACGTATAATGCCAAAAACCATCGTTGGCATTCGGGTCACGGTGAAAATCCAAAAGGCAATACAATAATTGGCAGCATGGATAGAGTATGGGTCCCTGGAAACGCACACACCATCCGCAAGGTCAAGGATTACCATCTGTCATCGACTTTGCGATCATCAAGCACTACCCCTATCATATTACACTCACATCACTCACGGTACTACATTCCGATCACAACCCCGTGTTGGCAGAGATCAATACGCGGGTTGCCAGCAATGACTTTTCTGGTTATCCAGAGAAATCGATTGGGAATGCGTAAAGGCTTGCCTCAACGCATCAATCCCACCAAATCCCAGGATAACAGACATACTCTTCGTGGAGACAGCAGTCAAATCCTTCACAACCACAGTGGTGCGAACAGTTTACAACCTTACCATCCAAACTCCTCCACCCCATCCAGAGATCCTACAACTGGCCTCGAACTCCTTATCCGCCGTTCCTGGGCAGCCCGAAGGCTATACCAGCGCCACGGACGCCACACAATCGAGGGCTCCTAAGGCATCTACGCCGGGAGGTCCGTGACCGCCTGCGTACGTACAGGGTGCAAGCGTGGGAGGCCACGATGGCCCGACAGGACCTCGAAGGTGGTGACGTCTGGAGGTTAGCTAAAAACCTCCATCGCCAACAAAACAAATACTCCTCCCCGCTTTAAGATAACCTAGGCCTTGTGTATAAACCCCGAGCCAAAGCAAATGTGCTTGCCAACTATCTTGAGGGCACCTGCAGTCCGAGAGAAGATCCTCAGGACGTAGCTTTTATTGCCCGTGTCCACCAGGAGGTAGATCACTACTTGCGGTTACCCTTTGATGGAGCGATGAACCCCCTTCCAATCATCCGCCCCAGTGAAGTGTAAGGCGCACTACGGCGTCTCAACACAAAAAAGACTAGCGGGCAGAACGGGCTGACACCCGCCATGTTCCACAACCTTCCCTTCAGAGCTATGCTCTTACTTACCAATGTATTTAATATTTGCCTCACACAGGGACACTTCCCGCATGAGCGGAAGGTGACCCGGGTGGTGTGCATCCTGAAGCCTGGTAGGATTCTGGGTCTTCCTTCAAGCTACCGCTCCATTAGCCTCCTACCCACCCTCTCGAAAGTTTTCGAGAGGTTAATACTGCACCGCTTGTCACCGTTACTGGCCGGCATTTAAGCCATTCCAACCCACCAGTTTGATTTTCGTCCTGCGTATTCGACCGCCCAGCAGCTGCTGAGGGTGGTGGAAGCTGCTGCCTTGGGTTTTCAGGACAGGGCGTTCACTCCAGCGGTAACGCTGGACGTAGAGACGGCCTTCTCAACAACCTGGCATGCGGGGCTCCTGTATAAACGTATCCAAATTGATCTTCACAGTCAATTAATCAACATTATACACAGCTTCCTACACCAACGCTCCATCACAGTGGTAGATGTGCGGAAAACTTCAACACCGAAACCCATACGAGGTGGAGTTCCTGAAGGCTCTGTACTATCTCCCATGCTGTTTAGTCTGTTCATGGCAGACCTTCCAGTGGTATAGATCATCAATATGGCCCAGTTTGCTGACGACGTCCTGCTATACACAAACAAACCGACAGATAATCAGAGCCTTCCGCCTCGTCCAACATTGGTGCAGGCAGCGGCGGATGTCCGTAAATCCGGTCAAAAGCTATGCCGTTCTGTTTACCGGGCGACGAATCCCCGCAGCAGACATTCCGTCATTCACCTACTAGGGCCAGAGGATAGAGTGGGAAACATCCATCCGCTACTTAAGTGTCACTTTAAATTAAGGGCTAACTTTTCATGCACCCGTGCGAGGAGCAATGAACAGGGGTAAGGGGGCGGTATTTGCCTTTTATCCGGTTCTGACTTCCATCATGCCAGTCCACCTAAAGCTACGCCTTTTAAAGCACTTATACTATATCTGATGCTCTATGTCTGTGAGGTCTGTCAGCAGACTGCTGGCTTCTCTGGTTACAGCGGATGCGGAAAAGGGGACTTAGGTCTATCTATTCTGTCTGCCATCGTTTTCCAGTGAGACCACCACACGAAACCTTGGCCCTCCCATATGTGAGGATGTCATTAGGTGCCGTGCTCAAAATCTCTACATCAGATTGACTTATCATGAGAGCACCGTTGTCAGATCCCTGCTGGACTACTTACCCACAGAACGTCGTTGCAGATGCTACCGGGTACCCCGCATGGCATGTGGATACCCCAGTAAAGAAGGCCCTAAACTAGCCATCAGCATAATGCTGACTGTAAGTACTCCCCCCTCCCCATGGGAGTGGTCATTCAAAATTTAAAACTTTCAATCCATTTGGGACAACCGATACTGGTGGAGTGGCGGATGGATGCTGCAACAGCAACAGTTGAGGAGCCTATAAAGATATACAAGCTACCTCCTATTAAACCACCACCTTAAAAACAAAAAATCACCATCATACGGCCATTCTACCATCTCTGTGGTTAAGCCCTACCTAGGGCAGGTACATAGCGGCACTACTTAGGTCACCATGGGTCTACCAGACTGGAGTGGAGTGGAAACCTATTATATCGCACAGGTAAAGCCACACTAGTGGCTAGGTACTGTGGCAATTTTACATTCCACGCAGGTAAACCTGGGGGACCTACTCTCGATTACTGGATTGCAGGGCGAGCAGAAAGAAAACAGGAGTGCGAGCGAACATGCATCGAGAGAACTCAGTAAAACCGAGTGCTGGAACTGGTTTAGATCGCCCGCTTGCAGTCATCTAGCTCTCAGATCATGCCAGAGGGGTTTCATAGTTTCCTCCTCTTCTTATCATTTCTTCTTGCCTGGGCTTCCATGCTCACTCCAAAATGACCAACCTTCATTTTCTCTTTATACAAATGTAAGGTTTTCTGTATATTTTGGTTTTGATAAGTTTGGACTCATTTCCCTCACCACTAACCCAGAATTGCCAGCTAAACAACATCGAAAATAGCAGCTGTCAACGAAGATGTCTTACATTGTGTTGATCTTTTCGTTATGGCATTGGATACAGAAATCATATGGCTCGAAATGTCATGGAAGTTCTGGCAATTAAACGTTGCATCATCTGCTAGATCATATCATGGCAACCTTCCTGTATTCATGTTGTTTATTCCTGAATATTTTGGTTTTCTGGATAGAACTTTCGATTATAATGTTTAAATATCCAATTCAGTATTAACCTGGCATTAGGGTACCTAACCACAAAAACACTTCAGTCAGATTAGCCCCTACAAAGGATTTGAACCTGTGGCCTATCGAAAATGAACCATGGACTCTAAAGTCTGACCAAACTAATTCATTATTCTAAACTGTTGATTATTTTACACTTCTTTAAGTGAATATAATTAGAAATCCATTTTACTTCAGTAAACTACATTACACATTTTTACTCTTTTATATTCTTATGTAGGCATGTTGAAAAGGTGGCTTGCAATTACATTTGGACATAATTCAATGCTTCCACTTTGAGATGCAGTTGATCTTATTTCCATTTGTAACTTACATGCTGCTAGGTGATGTTATGCATAATATATATATATATTTCTTTTACTGAGAGAACAAAGGCATTTTCGTAAGTGTTGTCTGATCCATCCTGGTAACATTAAAGATTACGAATGTGGAGTGGATAAAAAGCATATATAAACATAAAAATTGCATTAGACTACTTTTATTTAACATACAAAAGAATTAATATATTTTTTCTCCCTGATGTACGCTCCTGCATGTATTTTATACACTATAAAGTATACAGCACTTGTGGGCTTTAAATGGAAAATATTCTTAATAATTTTTTCTTAACTCTGATTGTAACTTAATTGTTTAATAATGGTGATAAGTGGAACTGGTTTTTCCTATTTTAGCGGCTGGGCAGATCATGATGGATACTTCTCTAATTGAAGAATTGTACTTTTTACAAAATGAGGACACAACCAGGACTTTCGCTTATGACGATCTTCTTCCAAGTCTACCAGTACCTTCCTTACGACATACCCTGGAAAGATATATTGACTCAGTCAGACCTTTTCTGAATGAAGAAGAATTGGCTAAAACCATGCACATTGTAAACAAGTTTGAACAGGAAGATGGAAAAGATCTGCATAAGAAACTCCTGCAACGAGCAGAGACAGAACGCAACTGGGTAAGATATAAAAATGTATTATTTAAGTATTTCAGAAGCTTGGAAATCTCTATTTAATCAATTAATTTGTGCAATGAGGCTTTGTTTGAAGCTTGGTCTGGCATGCATCAGAGACTAAGTTCTGGAGAGTTTTGTGCTTTTTATTTTTTTCCTGCAATCCCAATCCATTCCGCTAATAACTCTATCTTTAACTCCATTCAAATAATTTCTGCTAGTTTCATTAGAAAAACGTGTTTTGCATAGGCTATCTCAAGAGATAATATATCTTGTTCAAAAGAGTTCTTAATCGTTTCCATCATTGTTTCTAATGATTTTGGCAGATTCTACAAAATCATTACTGAAGGTGCTATGTTGGTGTCAATCTCATTACCAAAACTGTTTCAAGTGAATTATATTTTAGTGCAAAAAGAAAGTCCTTACATGCGAGGAACAACTTAAAATCATAGATAAGAACTTAACCCTTCCATGAACCTTTTTGAGGAGGGGGCATAAGGATCAATATCCACCGATCTTGTCACCTGAGACCAACTTTAAGTATGGAAACTGTGCTTCTCAATTTTGATGAAGGGGTTAAATCCAATTCATGCATTCTATTATTTCAATTTATTAATGAGCAGCATAGAAAATAGCATCTTTTGTATTGCAAATCTTTAATTTATCTTCTATTGTTGTCTTATTGTTTTTTTAGCCATTTGTGCTTAGACAACTATGGTTATCACATTTGTCTTCAACTACCAGGAGCAAAATGAGTTTCGCCTTTTTTGGTATAATTTCCACCACCCATTTTCCATGACTTTAACTTCCATTTGTAATAAAATCTGCAATTCTGTAAATGGTGAATCTAAACTTCATCCACTGATACAAAAATATGTCACTATTTATAATAATTTGATCATACATCGCCAAATATTGTATTGAAATATCCTTTCACATGTGTTTTTGTTCCATAATCAACAAACATAACACGTCACACACTAGCTTCTTTCTGACTCTATTTTCATTGTAGATCAAGGTTTGCCTATATGATCCAGTTTTAGTGATAGCTAGATCATTACAAATTTAGAGAAATTATATAGATGAGAGGGAAGAGTTTAAAGAAAGAAGAAAAAAAATAGTATGCCACATTTATAAAGAAATATCAGTGAATCCCCCTAAGCCTACAAAGTGATTAAAAAGCAAACAGGAATAAAAAAAGAAACAGAAAAGAAACAAAAACTGCCACATACTGGATGTGTCATGGTACATTAAACTGATAATTTTAGTAAGGGAAGCCATGTCTGAGTCTTGGCTGCAAAGCATTGGCAATTAAAGTTTGCTCATATTGTTATTTTTGGCACCTAATAGCTATGCAACTCTTTAGCTATCAAAACAAAGTGACTGGAGTACCTGCATCTGAGTGACATTGCTCCGCCATTCATAGGGACATCCTTGTCTATTGACAATAGAAAATGCTGATTAGTACACAACTACAGAAATTATTGGTATATCCAAATGAAAGAATTGGCAGATGACCCTTTCCATGACCACCATGGTACCAGATCTTGCATACATCCACTGTATTGCTTAAAGTGCTATGAAGAAAGAGAATGGAAAGCAAGGGGAGGATCTTATAACATGAAACTACACAGTGAGTGAAACAACTATGTCTATCACAATGTGCACCAATGTCTGTATCGTTGATGCAAGTTCTGTAATGAAGTTGGAAGTTCACAATTCAAACCTCTTGTGAATTGAGTGCACCATATGATTACTTTTGGACCAATGGAAGTTTCTTTAAAAAAATGTGAAGAGAATGCCTATAGCAACATTCTAGTTTTGCAATACTTTGTTGCTCCACAGCTTGCAAGCTCTGTTTGGTATCCTGCAGCAGATATGCATTGTTGGTGTTTTTAATTTCTTTGCATGCAATAATTCATTTAGCTATATTACAGTGTTTTTAATCCTGTTCTTATTCAAAACAAGGAAAGCTGTCTCCTAGGTTCTTTCTCAAAGATATCAAGCACTTTATACAAAAATGATTCCTTATCTTATGTGTGTTTCTATGACTGCGCAGCATACAGAGCTCCTCTTTCCCTTTTTAGGGACTTATTTAACATATCTTTAACTTGAAGGTCATAAAGGGGCCATTAGCTGTAGGTTCTTTTTTATATACATGGTTTAGTATGTGCCAGATATCCTCATTTGTGTAAATGCCTTCCTTTGAAATCCATTTAGCTGCTATTAAGTTATTTGGAAGGTATACTTCATGATCATGGGATTTCTGTTCTGTGGGTGTGTACAACTAATCAGTGTGATGACAGGAAGATGGCCTGAGTTGCACAGTTGTCTTCCCTGTACTGTCTATTTTATTTCTATTTCTTTTTAATCTATGATTGAAGCTTTGATATATGACGGTCATTATCCGATTCAGTATTTATCTGCCATTTGAGGGAAACACAAATAAAATTCTAAAAAATCAGAAACAAAAAACTTTCAGATTGGTCATTACATGAAATTTGAACAACCACCAAATGAGACCCACAAATCCTATCACTGAGCATGTTGCTGGGTTCTCTCATTTTTGTTTTATTGTTTACCAAGGATTTCAGAAAGGTATACTTGACATATAAAAAAAGGAAAACCATAGGGATAAGTAAAAAATAAAAATTCCTTTGCTGCCACTGGCTTCTCCCTGTGGATACCACTGTTCAGGATATTGTGCACTTGTATGGTTAAAATGCCTACAGTCCCAGCTTTTTTCTGTACACACTCATGAAACCGGCTTATATTATGATACCATAAATTTTTTCAGAAATTTTCAGTACACAATGACTACAGTTATTGTTAAGCTCATCTATTTATTGAGTAATAATTCTATCAATTAATAAAGGGTTCTCCTCCATAAGGTACAGATTCCCAATGCGCTTTATTCACCCTGGTTTTGATCTGAACTTTGATTTTCAAAAAAAAGATTTTACATGATTGTTTCATGGTTTATTCCTCCTCATCTTCTTTTTCTTTCTTTCTATCAAAGATGTGTTAAGCATGCATGCAGTTTCATAATTCAGTTCAAATGAACTAGCTCATCCATTTGATTCCAGGCAATCTGCCAAATACAAAATACATAGGTATAAGTATAATAAAACTTGCATGAATGTGAGTTTAAATTAAAATATGTTAAGCACATATAGAAAACAAGATGTAACAGGCTTAACAATTCAAGAGTTTGAAAGTTGAATCAGGCTGGGACTCAAATTTCAAGTCTTAGGCTTTCCATGTTACTTGCTATTGTGATCAGATCCTGAATACCATTGGATTTCTGTAGTTTAAATTCATACATTCTGACTCTGTGCTATGACATGTTAAAGCCAACTTGAAATGCTACAGGTATTTTTATTTTTAATAGAACTTGTTGTTAATCACACTACTGTGATAATTCATATCTGTTGTTTATCTTAACACCACTGTGCACCTAGAGAAGTAAAGCTAGAAAAGATTTGAAAATTACAATAGACACAAACCGCAGATCTTAGGCTTTCCATGCCAAAGCAGTACCACTCTGTTATTGTGAATGACTGCTAAGGTTGCTTTGGAGGGATGCCAGGTTATATGAATCAGAGGGGAAAATGTGAAGTGCATTTGGAGGTCTTGTCATGTAGCACAGTGGTATCCTATTGGTATGGAAAACCTATGGTCAGTGGTTTGAATACTAGCTAAGGTACTGAAGTTTTCAAATCGAATTAAGTTTTCTAGTTTTAGGCTACACATGGCCAGTGTGATAGAGCATTTAACAGATATTCAGTTGTAAATTTATTTTTTATTTTGATTTTTATGTTTAGCTATTTTATTTATATAGAAACTTTAACTACATTGGTCATCAACGGCTTTGACTTTAGAAAGGTCTACTTGTTGTTTGCTTGCTTACCGTGATTTTTATGAAAGGTTAATGTTCATTTCTCTTTGAAACATACTCCATATTCTTGCATTCACATTTATAGACTTTGTGGAAGGTAGGAGATGTTTCTAATTAAAGAATTCCCCTCCCTTGTAAATGTTCTATGTTATATATTGGGGGTTATTTTACTATGGTACTCTATTTCTTTCTATAAAACATTTTATTCAAGTCTATGGAGCTTTTACAGGAAAATTAGGTGTATTTCCAAAGGTCATTTTTTAAATCCTTAGAAATATTTATAATTTATTTTATAATATAGCTGAAAATATCTTAGCTCATTCACCAGAGAGCAGTCATATGTTTGACATATATCAGAAAGCAATTTCGTCATTTTGGGCAAGTGGATTATTTGTAAGCAATGCCCTGTTGGTGTTGAAATTGTATATAAAAGCTTTTACATATACATATATATTGTTATGATAACTACTGCTGTTCTTGGTGTTTTTTATTTAATTAATTAATTTTTTTCCTTTTACAATTTTAACATACAGAATACATGTAGATCTCCATAGACTATGAATGAAGTGATGATGGCTACTGGAGTCCAAAGAACTGAGACTGGACATTTGCTATTTTAGGGTAAGATAGAACCTGTGCCCCCCCCCCCCCCACAAAAAGCTTTTTCAGGCAACCCAGCCCTGCAGTGAAATCTGAGAATATAAGCACTATTTCGTTGAGGTGCAACAAATTGATCATTGCATATCATGTATACTGAATAAAAGCAGATTCTAACAATCAATTGTATGTAAATGGTAGCGTTCTGGTTTCTCAACCCAGAGGTCCTGGGTTGCTTCATTCTTGAATTACAATTATATGTTTATTTTCTATTTCAACAGCTGGAGAAATGGTGGGAAGATCTAGCATATCTGAAAAACAGGCAGGCATTGTTGCCATTTTGTCAGCTCACTGGAATATCTGTATCAAAAGAATTTCATTGGGGAACAGGGAAGCTTAGCAATCCTATCAAGGTAACAATTTGCTCTTATTAAAATCCCTTATCTCATGCAGTAATCTTGTAAATTTTGAATGTAAAAACTTAATTGTTGTGATTGATTGATTTATCTAAATAATGTAATACTAAAAGAATGTTAATAATGACGAGTGGGTAGAATAACTTAATTCTCTTTAAGTTGCTTTTCTACTTCTTGGCTTATATAAACTTTCAGGTAAATGATTAGAGTACAAGAGTATGCAAAGAGAAAGAGAGATCCAGAAGCTGTTGTATTGTGCATTGAACTGCTTACGATGTGATGCTCATTTAGCAGCAAATGCCACTCTTTGTGCTGCCTATATTCATTTATTCAATTCATGCTTATGTTTTGGTTTTACTAAGTTTATTGGCATGTTGAAACTTAAAAAAATCTCAAGTATTTCTAAATGTTTGAGTAATCATCATCATCTACCTTGAGAACTGCTCTTATGCCTTAAGGCCCATTTTTTTTAAAAAGGAACCTAGGACAAGAGGTAGGGATATGACAAAAGTTAATTTTGAGTAAAGGTTATAACTGTCGCAATTACAGTGCATTAATGGTTACATGTAATGGTTACCAGTAACAATTAAGTTATTTGTTTGCATGGTTATCAGATTTGCAGTTAAATTATATTAATGGTTACAGTAATGATTAGATATAACTACATTTTAACACAAACGATGCTGTTGTTTGAGCTTAGTGGCATGTGCATGTTTTGCTACTAAACAGCATTAATTGTTTATTCATACCCATCCACCTGCAATGTACAAAAATTCGTGCACCTATAATTGCATGTGAATAACCATCTTAATGCAATGTAGTGCTGACTGGCCTGTCATTTGTGGCCTGTGACCTATATTTGAATTGATAAGCAACACCTTGTAATAAACAAATAGGTATGCACTTGCAACTCTGTGCAAGGATGACTCTAGTTGTAATTAAGTATTGAGGTAACTAGCTCCCAATAAATTATACTAATGCTGCACACATGTAGTGAATGATGTCATCCAGGCTCAGTAACTGTCTCATTTCTTCAGTAATCGTTAATGCGATAACTATTATCTTCGTTAGGTACTTTAGTAACTGTTATCAGGTAACTAGTTACTTTGATAATTGTTATTGGGTAACTAGTTAATTTGTATTCGTTACTTTGGCAACATTATATTAAGGTAACCAATACAAATGTAATGTTGCCAATCCTTAGCAAGAGGAAAGCCGTACCTATTCAAAATTGTGTAGTCTGGTCACAAAGCCTGTGGTAAGTAATCTAAATTTTTCAACTTTGCTCAAGCATGGAATCAAACCAGAAAAAATGAAAGACATGGGATATCTGTTTAAATACATTAATAAAAAGTACATTCGTGGCATTGTATTTTCTTGACATGATGATGACAAGGAAGAAGAAGAAGATGATGATGATGATGATGATGAATTAGCTATCTAATGCTATTGAGGAAGTCCCTAAGTATTTCAAGGATAAATTACTGCTAAAGAAAGTGTTATTGATATGTAGACTTCAGCTTTTGTTTTCTTTCCTTTAGGATTAAAATCTGATAATCTTATTTACTTTAATATCTGTTTTCAAAATGAAATTCATTCCACACTTTTTTGAAAAAAAGCTTGATTTATTTTTTTTTACAAAACCAGAAACTCATTTAGAAAAACTTGATGCATGGGTTTTGTAATATCTTAACTATAAGGGAAATTAAAAAAAATATGACCTGCATAGCAAAATTTTCAAAAGTTTTGCAATTACTACATACATTTTAGATTTTATCTCAAAAAATACTGAGTTAATCCTGAATCCCATGTGTCAGATTTGTTTTTGGTTTTTGTTTTGTTTTGTTTTGTTATGGTTAATAGAATGTACAGTAAAACTTTCAGCCCTCTAACAGTTAATTTGTGGATGTAATATTGTTTTGAATGAATAAAAGAGTAGTAAAAATTAAAGTGGTGAGGAAAAATGAGTTTAAAATTTTGCGTACAGTTAACCAAAAATAATGGCTTACAGACCTTCCTAGAAGTGTGCAGCTTACATGTGTAATTTGTGCTCTTTTTTCATTACAAGCACTGCAAATCAGTTGTAATTTATGGCATAAACCAAGCCTTTCATACCAAGTCCTACATACAAACACTTTCGATTGTGGTCATTATACTTCTGGTCTGTAATGACCACAGATGTATTATACTACAGACCTCAGTATTTTTGACCACTGACAGTAAACTGGTGTCCACCATTATATATTTACACTCTTCATTATTTACAACAGGTGTATGATCACAATTATCCTCCAGGTGTTTCTACCTTAAAATTTTCTTTTGTACATAACATTCTTACTCATCAAACCTTTTATCACTGCTATTGTTTACATTATTTACAGTTGTTTCTGCCTCATGTATATGAAACAACATATAATTTGATGTTACACAATACATCTACCAGCAGAGCTGCTGTTACTATGTTATACTGATCACTGTGGCTCAGTGACAAATCAGAAATTAATCTTCTCAGAAAAAAATCCCACAAAAATCTGCAAAAAAAGAAGATTTTTTGCTTCATGCAGCGATTTCATCACCTACCATTCCTCCTCAGGGGCATTTAAGGAGCGCAGACCTTTAAATATTATGTAACTAGAGCAACTTCCAGGCTGTAATTACAGCAACTGTAGTGTTTTAAAACTTTGCATGTATGCTCTTCAAACCACCTAGTATTTTTTGGTACAGAAAACACAAAATGTGAAATTTTGTAATTTTGGGCCACATTTTCACCTGTTTTCCCCCTAATACAATGTTGTGTTTTTCATGGACGAATATTTTTAAAGGATATAGTTTTTATTATGTAATATGTAGTATGTATTATGTTTGTATTTGTCAATATCATACTTTGGTTATATTATTTGTCTCAACACATTAATTAGTACACAATTATTTTTGTCTTATTGTTATTTACTGTCTTTGTTAAAACCTGTTTATTTGTATATGTAACTATTTATATTCTTCTTATTGTATTACAACACTTGTTTAAATTTGATAAAGACAATATTTCTGTATTACAAATCATGGTGAATAAAGTCATGTCATCCTTTAATTTTTATTAACATTCAAATCAATCCAAATTACATTTCTCAAATAACAAAGGCAACCAATCTCTCCAGAAAAATAACTTAAATGTTAATATGGGAAAAAATACGATGTGTTAGATCAGATGACTTTCTCTATCCACAATTGTTTATTTTTATATAGCTTCTACAAACTATTTCTAAAATAGATTATTTTTTCACCTACTTCATGTTATTTGATTTTTTTGGAATTCAATTTTCTTTAATTGACATTTGCAGAAATAGTTTCATGATACATTTCATTACAGGTACAGGAGAAATACAGGAAACAGAAGCAATGCCCAATCAAATGTTTAAAAAGGGTTGCTATATGCTGGCCTTTAAATTCCATACTCTTTCCATGACATTGCAAGAAACAACTGAATGATGAAAGCACTTCAAAGAATATTAAAAAACTTAAACCAATAACAATGGATCTTTCGAAAATGGCTGATGTCACAAAAAAAGAAGTTATTTGAAATAAATAACAAGTTTTAAAGAGATCTACAATTTTTACTTCCGCTACAAGTTACCTATAGCACATAGATGAATTACAAAATTCCATCCAGAAATTTTATACCGAGGTTTTACCGCAATCCAAAAATTGCAGTTTTAGAAACAGACCTCTCTCTTTCTCACGCTAGTGTGCACATGTGCATGTGCATGTACGTAGTTTAACTCAAAGACAAAAATTTGGTTGAGTATCAAATTTGGTATTTAATTTCAGCATCATCGAAGGATGCAACGCAAAGATTTTCATGAAAATTCCCTCATCCCATACTACCATATACATGGAAACATTTTTGTTATTTTTTATTTTTGCAAAAATGGCTTTAATGATATTGGTCAAAATACCATACATTTAAAATATTTCCATGACAAATAAAATGTATATGCCAAATTTTCTGTAAACAACCTGTGAAGACCTCTTTATTCTGAATTACTTTTATATAATTGGTAAACTGTAAAAGATAGACAAAATCTTACTGCACAAAATATGTAGATCTCTTTAAAGTACACAATTTATGTTAAATAACATTTTTGTGTAGCATTAACCATATCATATAGCAATCCACTTTTTCAAAATCTGACTATTTCTTTAGTCTGCTCTATTCTTCTTATATCTATAAGGAAATGTGTAAATGTGTAATGAAAGGTTATCTCAATTAATGAGAAATAATAGAGGAATAAGATTTTGTAAGAATAGTTTGTAATACAGTGGGTAAGCCATGTGAATGCAACACATCAGATATTTATCCAGTAAGTTTTTGTCTACCACTTACGGTTTATCAGTTAGGTATACAAAATTAAAATATCTTCTGAATGAAGAGGATTTCACAGGCCTATTCATAAAAGATTCAAGATGTACATTTTATTTGTAATGCAAATATCTTAATCGTGTAGTACATTAAGCACAATTGTTAAGATACATTTTTAAAGAAAAACTTTCCATGCAAAGGATAGTTTAAGTTTAGGTTGTGGATTTCCTTGAGAATCTTTATGTTGCATCTTTGGAAGATACTGAACTTGAATACCAAATTTAGTATTTGTCTGACATTTCATTTTTGTGTTATGCTGTTCATACACATGCACAACTTAATTCTAAAAATGTGTTTCTGTATTTATTCAGGGAATCCCAAAACATATATTTTCATTGAAATCTTTATATAAAATTCTTGGGTGGAGTACAATACTTCCTCTACTTACTAAGCATTGGTAGAGAAAGTAAAACATGAATGTTTGGTAAACAGTTTAATACATACCTATGTACAATTAACTACTTTGTTTTATTTATACTACAAATTAACTATTAAATCTAATGAATGGAATACCTTTTTAATGAAATTACTGAAATATGTGTATTCCACGTCACAATATGACCAGTTCAAGAAGTAATGATAAAAATACATCTAAAAGTTCAAAGTCACTTTTACATCAACTCCTCAATCATAAACGAAGGATAGTCAGCAAAAGTAATGTCACAAAAGAAGAAAGACAGGTGCACAGAGCATTTCAGCCACAAAATAACTCATATACAATCATTTATATATGTAAAAATAAATTAAAAGCTTCATTATTATTTTTCTCAGAATGCAGCCATGTACTGTTACTATGCTACAAACTTCTGGTTGAAGCTGAGAAAAGAAAGACTTCGTCCAGATAAAAGCAGGGATGGCAAAACCAATCTTAGCATGTATCACTTCAGACGTCTCTACAACTGTGTACGAATACCCAGAGAAGAACAGGATTCCATAATAACCTATTTTAAAACAGGTTGAATAGACTGGTAAAATTTCATTCAGAATAACCTACAGTTTAAGTAATTTTAGTTGAATGGATGGACTGAAACGTATTAAAAACTAACTCATGGCTTCTGTAAAAAATTTAGAGGAATGAAATAAAAAAATCATATAAGTATGGATTGAACTTTAAATTTTATAAAATTTAAGAAATTTGTAAAGCATTTGAAGCAATGAAATAACAAAATCTTATAAGTACAGATTGAACTTAAAATTTTAGAAACTTAAAAAAAGTGTTCATTAAAAACTATTCTGAGGCTTAATTTTGATGATGATTTTAAAATAGCAGCTTTTAACATATCTAAAAGCACTGTATGACTTCAATAGTTACAAAAATCTGAATTAACTAATAATGAGTTTACATCTTTTGGCCTTCAAATCATTTTCAGTCGCATACATTGTAATTACTTTAAGATTACTTTTATGAAGTGTATTATGCTTAAATATGGTGAATTTTAGCACTGTGAAGCTATAAATTTTGCACTTATGTGTAGTCTATTTGAACACTCTTAGTTGCTTTACTCTCCTATTTTATATATAGGAGATGTATTGTGAGCTTGCATCCACATCATTGCTAGGATGTCCATAAGTGCACTAAGATTTGCTTCACTGTGTGTGATTCAATCATAATTATAAGTTGATCATTTGGAACCTTATTTAAGATTTCAAGGAATATTTATTCTTTCATATTTTGTAGCATTTTAAGGAAAGTTATTGTTCTTCCATTTTATTTTTATATCTATTCTTTGTTTCCTCAGCGTCGAACATTCCTATCTAGTACTTCTTATTCTTTGCCATTGCATACATTATTTACAGAAGTTACACATGTGAATGTTGAAATTACTTATATAAAAGTTTATATCCTTATAGTGTTTACTACCAAAGCGTACAGGGTTGCATCATTTGCTAATATGATTTTAGGACTCCAATTTGTTTTCTTTTGCCTATTTTTCTTTATAATAGCAAAATTCTGTAAGCATTTAATTCAGTCTATCTACCCACATTGTCTCTAGATTAAAGTGTTGAAACTGCTATATTTACTTTACATTTTATTTCCTTACAACAATTATGTTGCAAATGTTACAATATTGTTTCTAAATAGTTAAGTGCAGGGCTTATTTCTGGTGGAACATGATGGAACAGTGTTCCTGAACCTGTTTTGGAACTTCTTTCTAGACTTTTAGAACCCAAAGTTCATAAATAAAATCACTGCTAACCAATTATTATTTTAATTATTAATGTTAAAATATGTTCCATTCCAATTGTTTTAAGTTGGCAATAGTATAAGATATCACATATTGCTTTGCTATTTCAAGAATCAATATTTAATTATTACTTGGTGCTTAATTGAGAATCCATCATTTTTGTTTCTACCTTCCAGTTTGATTTGTAATCTATGTGCCGAATTTGTGGTCTTCATTTGTGTTGCAATCCCTTTTATTGATGTATATTGTAAAGAATGGAGTTTAAAAGTGAATCAAGAGAAAACACAGATTGTGGTATTCAAAAAGGGGGGGGGGAAATTAAGCAAATATGAAAAGTGGAAGGGAGAGAATAAAGATTGCAGGGTGGTGCATGACTGTATCTATTTAGGAGTAAAAATAGATGGAGGTAATAAATGGGAGAAGCAAAAGAAGTTTGCATTGGCTAAAGGTAAAGGGGCAATGGCAGCAATTCAAAGCTGCAAATATAGAGTACCTAATATAAATGTTAAATGGCTGGAAAAAGTTTATGAGATGGTTGTGGAAGCAAAAATGATGTATGGTATAGAAATATGGGGGTTAGATAGAGGATGAGAAAGTATAGATGAGTGCACAGTATGTTTTGTAGAGAAATACTAGGGTTACGGACGGCAATTGTAAGACAGGTAGCACAATTACAGATGGGCAGGGTGGCGACTAAGGGGAAGATAATGGAAAGAGCTTTGAAATTTTGGTTCAGAACTTTAAATCTAGGAAAAAGTAATGTGTTAAGACAATGTATAGAATACCAAGAGAATAGTTTAATGAATGATGGATGGGTAAGTAATTTACAGAACATTTTGGAGAAAAATGGGTTAGGAGACATGTGGAGAAGGAGAGAAAATAACGTGAAATTTTTTTGGAAAAACTGGAATATATAGAAATACAAAACATGTTCAGTGAGATTGCCGAAAAGAGCTCATTGGTTTGTTATAGGCCAATGAAAAATACATGGGGTAGGGAAAAATATATAGACATAGTAAATAAAGAAGAGAGAGAATCTATTGCATGGGTAAGAACTGGAGCATGGAGGCTAAGAGGGTTAAGGCAGGGTATTCCTCAAAACTAATGTCCAATATGTGGTGGTAATGAAGACATTGAACACATAGTATTTAAATGTTAAGGAGCAGAAAATTGGAGAAGAGGATTTTTTAAAAAGAAGTGGTTGAAGGGGGATAGAAATATGCTTATAATCAAAATGATGTGCAAGGACGCTAGGAGCATTGGACAGTTTTTGTATAAAGTCAAAAATAAATGGCTTTGGACAGTGGATAGAGAAAAGTAAGAGGTAGTGTATCTTACTTTGAATGGAAAACTATGATGAATGAGTGATGGTAAAGTAATCAATAAGTGATAAGTGAAAAACAAGTGGAAATGAGACATGAAAAACTGAAGCAAGATAATTTAATGACGGGAAATTGTAAATGTAGATAAACTGTAGTGATTGTCTACAGAAGAGTGGCCAGTGTCAAAGTTCAGTAGACAATCAAATTGTAAATCTCTTAGCACAATAAATGAATACTGAATACTGAATAAATAGCTACTTGTTATTTCTCGCGAGCTACAGTTGTAGTAAAACTTAAAACATATGGATATTTGCAGACTCAAAGTTTAAAATGAAGAACATTTGGAGAAGTTTTGTGGACTGTTAATCTATGGATCTATTTGTTGATCAAACTGGGATTATTTCATCTTATAGCAAAATTAGATGCTCAGTTTCAGCAAGTAGCAAGTGTCTCGGGGTAAACCACTTCACTCTCTGATGTGAAACCAAATTGTCAAAGTGCCTGGCTGATTGTTGGAAAATAGAACAAAAGAATGAATTTGTGAAAAAGAATGATTGGATGTTTTTTATAATGACAAGATAGGTTGCAAAGTCTGTAAGAATTTTGGACATTTAGGAATGGAAAAGAGTGTAAAAGTGTAGGAATGCATTGTTGAAAGAATGGATAAACTGCATGATAACATCTTACGATGGCAGTAGCAAAGAGCAGCTAACATCACTAAGAAAAAGCATTTTTGAACCTAAAAAAAGAGCAGGTCATGAAACAGGAGCTAAAATATATAAAGGGGGAAAACAACTTGAATCAATATCTTTAAAGTCATTGGAAAGGGAGAAAGAAATTATGAGTACATTTTTTTGCACTGATTATAAGGTAGCAAAAAATAATTTTTCATTCAATAATTTTGAAACTAAAATCAATTTGCAAGAATTTAATGGCATTGATATGGGTAGGATTCTGCATTCAACAATTGCCTTGATAATATTGTGAATCACTTGACAATGAAATGAGACCAACATTAATGAAAACAAATTATAGATTCAAAAAGAAAATTTTCTCTTATTTTTTATGAATCCTCTACAGTTAGTCAAAAATCAGTTGTAATATTGTATATCTGAATCCACTTTCAATAAATAGAAATGCAGGAATCTGTGAATCTTTTCACTGACCTAATCAAATTAGAAGATATAACTGCAAATGGAATAATTAAAAGTGTAATCTCTTGCATTCAGTTATCAGGGTTTTCAATGAAATTTTAAAAGAGTGTTTAGTTTAAATGACATGTGATGGTGCTACAGGGATGTTCAGATCACAAGGAAGAGTTACAAAAGGAGGAGTTATGAAACTTTTCAAACCGATTTCCTGCTATTATCTTATGGTACTGTATTAGCCATAGGCTGGAATTATCATGTTCATATTTATTCATATTGATATCCAGTGCAAGATCTAGCTTTAGGACTGTCTTAGCTGCTCGGTAAGATTAATAAGCCCTAGTACTTCATTTTGGAAAGGGTAAAACAGAGAGTGGTAGAGACAAAACAGAGAAGCGTACATATGGAGGTTTAAAGATTACATCTCTTGAAATCATTTTGGATCTAGGACTATTTTGTGATTCTTTTCAAGAACTGTTTGAGCTTGCTTAGATTTACAGGCTAGAAGTATTGATATGTATGAAGCATAGCAAGATTGAGTGTCTTGTTGATGCTTGTGAGAAGTGAAAATCTGTTCCAGGCCCTTAATAATAGCAAGTGCTTGAGGCAAGTAGAATAAAATTCTACATTTATGCATCTCATTGCATAAGAAAAATAGAATAAATGGCCCACCTTTTTCCATGCACAGCTAAAAATTCTGTTCAGAAAAGGCTACTTCAGAAGAATACCTGGAATTGTCAAAATGTGCTAGAGTTCTAGACACCAAGAATTGGCCAGAGAACTTGAAAGACAACATTCTGTATGGGGAAGAAGAAATATGCACATTATCAAAAAGATTTCAACTCAGTGAAAGAGAGGCCATTCATACCTTTAGAGACTATCTGAAATGGGGAGAAGAAATTCTCAAAGGATTAGGTATAATTTGGTACACCTTGAAAACAATATTTATTTTATTTCAGCCAAATGCGAAAGAGGATTCTCTTGATGATGATGGTAATTTATTTTTAAGGAAACTCAAATACAAGTCATTAGCACCCTTATGAAACAGATCTTGGCAAAGGCCAGGGACAAAGAACAATACAAAAGATCATGGCAAAGGCCAAAGATAAACATCAATACGAAAAATCATGGCAAAGGCCAGAGAAAAAGAACAATATAAAAATCATAGTAAAAGCCAGATATAAAGATTAATATACAAAACTAAACTGAGAAGTATGAAACACTCGATATCTATTTGACTAAATCTGCATTTGGAAATTTACCTTTGACACAAACTTAAAAATCCTATCAACTGCTTGCTTACCATTCGCTAAGACCTCCGCAAGACTGGCCGGCAGTTGCCAAAAGTCCTGAAGATGTGCTAGAGCAATACACTCTAGCAACACATGACGAACCTACACACCTTGGCTACAAAACGGTCTATTCTAAGCTTATTTCCGCGGAAGGCTAACCACTCCTCGCGCCAGCATGATATCACCGCTCTCCGCACAAGCCTAGTCTTCCGACGTTACACGAGATATTGTAATATTGGGTTCTGTGGTCGTCGCCTTAGCTGCCAAATCCGCCAGTTCATTCCTCGGCAAGCCAATGTGATCAGGTATCCAAGCAAACTCCACATTAACGCCAGAAGCGTATAAAACATGGAGGGCATCCTGGATTCGCTGAACAATGGGGTGGTAGTTGTACCGCTCACGAAGGCTCTGAAGCGTATTAAGGAAATCACTCAAAATGAGACAGTCTTCCAATTTTCGACGGCGCACATACAAAATGGCTCGGCATATGGCATAGAGCTCTGCACTATAAATGGAAGTGCTATCATGAAAACTGAATGTATGGAGTTCGGTTCCACGAACATAAGCACATCCAACACCGTTGATGCACTTAGATCCTTCTGTGTAGATAAAGATTAGGTCACTGTAACCTGACAGAAATTCTAAAAAAAAATTGCGGATACTAAACCTAGGCATCGTAGATTTCCAGTACACCGCCATCCCAAGATCTACGCGAGATGTCCCACGTAACCAACGGGGGAACACCCTCTCTCCCTTAGGAAACACGCTTGGCATTTCAATGTTATGCTATCTAAGAAGCTCTCGGAAAGCAACACCTGTAGGCGTTGGATTAATGGAGCTGTTCCAGTAACGTTCATCCAACGCGGTATTGAAAAAGGAAGCGAACGTTGGATGTATAGGCATACACTTAAGCCCTAGATGGAAACGCACCGACAGCCACTCTAATGCCCTGATTATGGACTGAATTGCAACAAAACTGTCCGATCCGCTACCCAAGATTTGCCATTTAATACCCGCAAGATATTCAGAGAGCGGTTACATTGCGCTTTTAACTGTGCTATATACGATGACCAGCTAAGTTTCCTATCAAACGTCAACCCCAGGAATCTCGTCTCATCTGCGAATGGCAGTAAGTCTGGACCGAAACAGAGTGAAGGTGATAATCGTCTTCTACGGCGCCAGAAGTTAACGCAGACTGACTTCTCAGTTGAGAAACGAAAGCCTTTTTTTTAATCCCATTCTTGAAGATTCTCTAAACATTGCTGCGTACGGCGTTCCAAAAACGGGGTACGCTGAGAGGTACAATAGACGGCAAAATCGTCTAAAAAGCGTGACGATACGCTTGGAGGAACACATTTCGAGATAGAATTGCTATAGCAAACAATGTAACGCTTAGTACCGATCCCTGAGGTACTCCGTTCACCTGGCCAAAAAGGCACGAAAAAACCCAGTCGACTCTTACTCGGAAAACGCGGTCATTCATAAACGCCTGAATAAATACTGGTAAGTATCCACGCTATTCCAGGGGTGTAGGGAACGTAGTATCCCTGCTCGCCAACGCGTACCCTAAGCCTTCTCAAGACCAACAAATATCGCAACGTTTTGACAATTTTTCATGAATCCGTTAATGACCTGCGTCGATAATGACACAAGGTGGTCCATTGTTGAACGGCGTCATCGAAAACCGCACTGGGTGTTGGTCAGTAGGTTGTGAGTTTTCATTGACCATGCGTTCCATCACCTTGCAAACGCAACTGGTGAGGGAAATAGGACGGTAGCTGAACGGAAGATGACGGTCCTTTCCAACTTTCAAAATGGGTATGACGGTGGCCTCTCGCCACTTTTCTGGGAAAGTGACGTCAACTCAAACACGATTATAGACCTCGAGTAGGAAAACCTTCAGGAGGGAGCTATTCCAACATTTGTACGTGGATACTATGTGGTTCTGGTGCTGATAGTCGCTAAGATGAAAGAGCGTGTTCTAACTCCGACATTGTGAACAGGCAATTGTAATCCAACGGAAACAAAGCTTGAGATTTCCCTTGGATCTTAATGGGAAGGAGCTCGGGCGAATAATTATCTGAGTTAGACACTTGAGTAAAAGCGCGACCAAATGTGTTAGCTACGTAAAACGCATCAATAACAGCTTCTGCAGCTCTTTTAAGACCGGCGATTAGCATCTGGGCCGATTTTCCGGCCACACGCCGTAACTTGTCCCATACAACCGAGAAAGGTATATATGAATTAAATGAAGCCGCAAATTTGGTCCATGAAGTCTCTTTGCTTTCCTTAATAACTTGTCTAGACTTGGCATGCATTTTCTTGTATTTTATCAGATTGTCCACTATAGGACGATAGAAAACCCTAAGAGCACGCCTGCGAGCACGAATGGTACTTCGACATTCATCCGTCTACAGAGACCAGAAATCGATGGGGGATGGGCAGTAGTCCAAGGAACAGATTGCTCAGCAGCAGAAAGAATCGTCTCTGTGAGATGTTCAACTAAAACATTCACAGAGTCGTGCTCATTGCAATTAAACGCAAAAAATGGAAGTAAAGGTTCCAGTTGGCTTGATCTAAGCACCATCTAGTTAAGCGCGTGGAACATAACACATCCTGTGTTTAGAGACTAATAAGACATGGAACGTGGTCACTAGAGTATAAATCAGAGATAACATTCCATTGTAAGGAAACTGCTATCTGTAATTAACTGCAATATGTGAAAATGTGTTGAAAGAATCTGAACGAAATTAGGCTCTCCGGTGTTCAGAAGAGCTAGGTTATAAATGTCAAAGAAATCGGCGATTAATTGACGTCACTCACCTACAAAAAAGGTGTTGGTAACTAGGAAACTAGATCTTTTAAATCACTGGGCGAGAGGTCGTCAGTTGGAGGCACATAAATATTACAAATGGTAAATCGGATGGCAGTTTAATCCTTACAGCGACTCTGAATATCAGACTGTATGGATACAAATTCCACGAGTATATCATCTCTGGTGAGCATCATAGTGCTCCCGTGCCCAGGAATACCCTCTTTAGGTGTAGGAACACACCGTGCTGGGACATACCATCTAATTTGAAAGCTCTCTTGCGGACGGAATTTAGTCTCTTGCAAACATACGAGCAAAAGCTCATACTTATTGGGCAAACGTTCAAGCTCTGGTCAATGTGTTGTAATTCCACGCATGTTCCATTGTAGGATAGTCATAGTAATTATAATGGGATAAGTTATTAATCGTGAGAGTCTACCTCGTTGAGGATAGCGATGATCGAATCAATTTAGCCTTTATCTTTGCTGTCGGGCTAACACCTTTAACGGACGATTTATCCTACCTCTTTTTCATTGTCATTCTGGAAATGCTGGCAGAATCATCCTGCTCCATCTCCTCCACGCGAGAGGAACCTTTTCCAATATACAATTTCGGTTCGGGAACCTCGAACCCATTGGAAGTGAAGATCAGCGAACATGTGGATCGCCGATTTGGGCCCTTCCAGGAAGATTCCTCAAAGATCTCCGAGGAGATGATCGTGCACTTTTTTCCCCTTGGATGTTCCGGGTACAGACTTTTCGTTTTCTTTGCGGAAGTCATTTCTGTTATAGCTGGTCTTGAACTTTATCTGTGGTGCAGTTTAAATTACGGGCTTGCCAGTCTTATTGTTTAAGGTCGATGACCTCGATGGTGATTTTATCGAACGGATCTTGTCAGCAATGGGCTTGGCAGATTTGATACAGATGTAGAAGTTTATTTCGTGGGCTTTGGAAGTGATCTGGTCACGAGAATCTTTTCTGAAATTGGTGCCCCGTTAATATCGCTGGCTTGAGTTCCGATTTCCCGATTTGGTACCGGTTTAGCTGCAAATGAACTATAGTCTCCGGACTTCGGGACAGAAAGTTGGCGGATGCACAGAAGTTTCGAGGCTTGCGACAAGGAAATCTCCCTAACCCGGATCTCCTGGATCGTCCTTTCCTCTATAAAACGGGGGCATTCTCGGGAGCTAGATAGATGTTCACCACTGCAGTTAACACACGTTGGAGCTGATATACATGCTCACTTGTATGAGAATTCTCCACAGTTAACGCAGACAGCTTCACCGTTACAGAAATCACTTGTTAGTCCAAGGCGCTGACACATATAAACTCAGCGGATTTGGGTATAAGCCTAAATGCAATGGCTTCATAAACCCCGTAATACTTTGAGGGAGGTCTACTCAATCAAAGGTAAGAAACAGGGTACGAGGAGGCACAAATTCACCTCTTTTTCTCCTCTGAACTCGATATACAGATTTCACACCCCGATCTTCAAGATTTTCTTGAATCTCCTCACTGGAAATACTGTGCAATGCACGGATGTTTAAAACACCGCGCGAGGAGTTCAAGGTCTTGTGCATCTCGACTCGAATCGGATGGCTTGCTGACAAGTTTACTCTCAGGATGATCACTGCCTGGAATGGGAATTTGCTTCAACCAGGAGCATGCCATTGCGACTTCTAATGCACGACTTTACAGAACCAACAATTTTATCGAGACGCTTTTGAACTGTAAATGGGTTCACCGATGTAAATTTCTTTCCTTCCTCTGTTCTATGAATTACCAAGTAGTGAGGATCACAAGATTCAACTACTTCTTTTCCATTGACTTTAGTTGTGCCACTTTTTTCTTTTTTCGGATTCATAGCGCTTAAATCCTCCACCGTTACAAATGCCTCCGATGGTATAGTCACATCCTGAGCGCCAACCCAGCTTAGGTGATAGTCCTGCTTGACCTTGCTCACCTTAGGATACCACCTCTCAATTTTTGATAGAGGGTCCCAATCGCCTTCAGGAATGTAACAGCTCATATATTGGCCACTCCCCGAGTCTAAGCTTTATCAGGGGATACGAACACTGTCCTACATGATACTTAGGGGCTGGGATTTGCGCATTACCCAGTCAACCCTTGCGTCTCCCCTCTTCCGTCCCGCGCATCGGTATCCATCAAACTGTGTTTAGGGAGGTAACCTCTAGGTGGTCAGATACACTTGTGGACCAAATCTGATTGGGCGTTTGACATAAGCCCTCTCACCTCTTAGAGGGAGGGAGAGTGTGGCTCGGCATCCCGGGAGCGCCAATACCGCATCTACCATAGAAGGTCCTTAGGGGATCGACACTCGGTTATCGTCCGCTAAGACATCTGCAAGACTGACCGGCAGTTGCAGAGAGGCCCGAAAATGTGCTACAAGAATACACTCCAGCAATACATGACGGACCGACATACCTTCACTACACAGCGAACAAAGAGTAGCAGGGTCGCCTTGAAAAGGGTAACCGTGCGTAAAATTATTGTGCTCAATACGCAACCCAGCCAAAATCTCCTCCTCACGACGAAATACGCGAGGATGTTACCCAGTTTATCGGAATGACCTTACCTACTTTAAGCTTATTTCCAATCCTCGGGCCCGCACGTTAACACCGCTCTCCGCCCAACAAACCTAAAGTCTTCCGACGTTACGCGAGATATTGCAACATCTGGGTTCTGTGGTCGTCGCCTTAGCTGCCAAATCTGCTAGTTCATTACCCGGCAAGCCAATCTGACCAGGAATATAAACACAAACCACATTAACGCCAGAGGCGTGTAAAAATGGAGGACATCCTGGATGGGCTGTACAATGGGATAGTAGTTGTACAGCTCACGAAGGCTCTGAAGTCCACTAAGGCAGTCACTCAAAATGAGACAGCCATCCAATTTTCGACGACGCACTACAAAATGGCTCGGTATATGGCATACAGCTCTGCACTATAAATGGAAATGCTATCATGAAAACTGAATGTATGGGGCTCGGTTCCATAAACATCAGCACATCCAACACCGTTGGTGCACTTAGATCCATCGGCGTAGATCAAAATTAGGTCACTGTAGCCTGACAAAGGTTCTAAAAAAACAAGCGCGTATACTAAGTGTAGGCATCGTAGACTTCAAGTACTGTCTTCCACAGCAAAGAAAGTCCCCGGGAATGAAGGGCAGAGGGGAAATTGCTGATTAGACACGGTCCGAACCCTGCCTACTTGCTTATGTTAACCTTATTTATGACACACACGACAGCTCAGTTGAATAGTTTTACTCTTTGCGTAGCATGCGTTCTCCGTCACACATTCACTGTCCTTGTCGCAATTTTCCCAAACAGATAAGGGTAGCACATTCCTGTCAGCGACTTTCTTTCCGTTGGCGAACAATATGCCGTCATCCCAAGATCTGCGTGAGATGTCATACGTAGCCAAGGGGTGCGTCCTCTCCCCCTTAGGAAAGATGCTAAGTATTTCAATATCATGCCTTCTAAAAAGCTCCCGGAAATGAACACCTGCAGGCCTTGGATTAATGGAAGTGTTCCAATAACGCTCGTACAGTGCGGTGTTGAAAAAAGAAGCAAACGATGGATGTATAGGCATACATTTAAGCCTACTAACTTCCTAACAGGACATCATGCGGATATTGCAGAGGAGGTTCTGCCGAGTAGGCATAAATACAAATAACTGGGCTAGTTGGAAAAGCACCGATAGCCACTCGAATGGCCCGATTATGTACTGTGTCTAATCTTCTCAGCACAGCTTGTCGTACTGAAGAATAAGCGATTCACCCAGTCTAACCTAGATCGAATGAGTGCGCGATGGAGTCTCAGCAAAACTGTCCGATCCGCACCCAAGATTTGTCATTTAATACCTGCGAGATATTCAGAGAACAGTCACATCGCACTTATAGCTGCGTTGTATGCGATGACCAGCTAAGTTTTCTATCAAAGTTTAACCCCAGAAGTCTCGTCGAATCTGCGAATGGAAGTAAATCTGGAAGGAATCGGAGCGAAGGTGGTAATCATTTGCTACGGCGCCAAAAGTTAACGCAGATTGACTTCTCAGTTGAGAAACGAAAGCCTTTTTAGAACCCATTCTATAAGATTGTTTAAACATTGCTGCATACGGCGTTGCAAAAAACGGCGTACGATGAGAAGTACAATAGACGGCAAAGTCGTCTATGAATAAACATGACGATACCCCTGGAGGAACGCATTTCGAAATCGAATAATTGCTGTAGCAAGCAGTGTAACGCTCAGTAACAATCCCTGTAGCACTTCGCTCTCCTGAACAAAAGGTTCGAAAAACTGAGTCGACCCTTACTCGGAAGACGTGATCTTTCATAAACTCTTGAATGTACAATGGTAAGCGCCCATGTATGTTTCAGGGTGTAGTAGGGATCGTAGTATCCCTGCTCGCCAACACGTATCATAAGCCCTCTCGAGGTCGAAAAATATCCCAACAGTTTGACAATTCCTCATGAATCTGTTCGTGACCTGCGTCATTAATAATACAAGATGGTCAACAGTGGAACGGCGTCGTCGAAAAGCGCACTGGATGTTGGTCAGTAGGTTGTGAATTTCCAAACAACATACCAACCGTCCGTTGATCATGCGTTCCATTACCTTGCAAACGCAACTAGTGAGGGAAATATGACGGTAGCAGGACGGAAGGTGACGGTCCTTTCTAGCTTTCAAAATTGGTATTGCGGTGCCCTCCCGCCACTTTTCTGGGAAAATGGCGTCAACCCAAACGCGATTATAGAAAGGAAAGTAGGAAAGTCTGACCTTCAGAAGGGAGCTGTTGCAACATTCGTACGTAAATACTTCTGGTCCTGGTGCTGACAGTCGCGAAGATGAAAGGGCGTGTTCTAACTCTGCCATGGTGAAAAGGCAATTGTAATCTTCAAGGTTTCCAGAATGAAACGAGAAACCTTGAGATTCCACTTGAGTCTTAACTGAAAGGAACTTAGGCGGATAATAATCTGAGCTAGACACTTAAGAGAAAGCACTAACAAATGTTTTAGGCATGTCAAATGTATCAACAGCAGCTCCTGCAGATGTTTTAAGACCTGCGATTGGCTTGTGCTTCGATTTACCGGCCACACGCCTTAGCTTATCCCATACGACAGAGTGAAGGTGTATGTCGATTAAATGAAGCCGCAAACTTGCTCCATGATGTCTTTTTACTTTCTCTACTACGTATAGTAAGTAGGGGAAGTATTGTATTCCACCCAAAAATTCGATACCGAGATTTCACCGGGAATACATGTTTTGAGACCCCCTGAATAAAAAAACAAAGCATTTTTGGAAACATGTCCGTGTGTGTATGTGTGTGTCTATGTGAACAGCATAACTCAGAAACGAAAAGTCGGATAAACACCAAACTTGGTATTTAGATTCAGTATCTTCCAGAAATGCGACACGAAGGTTTTTAAGAAAATCCCAGATTACCCTTTATATGGAACATTTTTCGAAAATATTAATTTTCTCAAAATTGTCTCTAACGATTTTGATTAAAATATCATATGCTTAAGATATTTTTATGACAAATAAAATGTATATCTCGAATTTTCTGGGAATGTCTCCAAAAGTATTCTTCATTGTGAACGACTTTTGCATAACGGGTAAACCGTGAGAGATAGACAAAATTTTATACACAAAAATGTAGATCGGGTTAAAATACACAATGTATGTCATATACATTTTTGTTGTTGAGTGAACCATTTTCGAGATATTGCTTGTTATTCCTTTAAATTTTCCAATACTTATACCTTTCTCAAATGGGAATTCGTTAATTCTTTTTTTTTTGTCCTGGTAATGCAAAGAGAATGGAATCCTCCACATAGCAACCAGCTCTTAAAATATTTGACTATAGCTTAAAGCCTACCAATTCCCCTTGCATCTACAAAAAATTAGCAATAAGATTAATATCTCGATTAACATGAAGCATATGGGGAATAAGCGTTAGTAAAAATAGTTTGTACAAGAGTAGAGAAAGTCATGTGAGTTGAAGCAGTATGTTTTGAGTAGTTAAATAAAATTATAATCATAGGGAGAATAAATATCGATAACAGTAAGGATAGTGTTAAATAAAACTGGAAAGCGAATGTTACTGTAAGTGGGAATAAGGGTTGAGAGAGACAGCGGCCGGAAACGGGTGGTTTTTCCCTCTATTGTTAAGTGTCCCGTTAGGTTGCTCGAACGCAGATGTGTAGAAAAGGGTCAATGTTCGCCAAAAGGCAGATAGCCTTAGGCCTCCAAAGAAAGAAGCTAGAAATCATTGATAGTGGAATGGGGAGATATAGAACGTTTGAAACAGAGAAACAGAAAAGTTTAGAATACACACTTGGCTGTGGTAGTTCCTTAGAAATGGTTGTCAGAAGAGTTTAGAATACACACTTGGCTGTGGTAGTTCCTGTGAGATGTTTGTTAGAAAATGTGTAGGAGAGTTTAGAATACACACTTGGCCGTAGTAGTTCTTTGAAGATGGTCGTTAAAGAAAAGTTTCAGCGAATAGGGGCGATGACATGAAGCGTAACAAATAGGAAATGCGCTCGTGTGTGTCGAAGTAAATAGCAGGAATCAAATGTTAAAGCGGTGACGGTAAATAAACGAGCAGGAAAACAAACAGTCGTATTCACCACTAACCCGAGATCCAAGATCCATGCAAAGAACCCTGAGCTAGTACCGAACCCGGGACCATTCCTACAAATCCCGTACCGCAGAACCGACATACCACCGCAAATTGGCGCCCTAACGTGGGGCCAGAATCGAAATACTACCGCAAAATGGCTTCCAAACGTGGGGCACGAATAAAATCGTCAAATACCACCGCAGAGTGTAACACATCAGATTTTTGCTATTCTTAATAACTTGTCCAGACTTGAAACGCATTTTCTGGCATTTGATCAGGTTATCCAGTATAAGGCGGCGCTGTAAAACCCTAAGAGCACACTTATGGCATTCATCGGTGCACCAAGGGACCGGAAATCTACGGGGATGGGCAGTCGACCTAGGAATAGATTGCTCAGTAGCAGAAAGAATCGACTCGGTGAGATATTCGGCTAAAACATTCACAGAGTCATGCCCTTTGTAATTAAACACAGATAATTGGGAGTAAAGGTTCCAGTTGGCTTCATCCAAGCGCCACTTAGGCAAACGTGTGAAACATATATCTTGTGTTAAAAAACTAGCAAGACATGGAAAGTGTAGAGTATGAATCAGAGATGACATTCAATTGTAAGGAAACTGCTAACTGTAGTGAACAAACTGCTGTATCCAGACTTGAAGAAGTATTGAAGGAGTGTGAAAGAAATGTAGGCTCTCCAGTGTTCAGAAGAGCTAGTTAGAATTACTCATGAAATTGCCAATTTGACCCTCGCACAAGCCCTAGGTGAGCGCCAAAGGGGGTGATGGGTACCTACTGATGTCTCCCACCCGCAGAAAAGATGTTGGTAACTAGGAAACTATATCTTCTAAATCAGTGAGCGACAGGTCGTCAGATGGAGGCAGATAAATATTACAAATGATAAGATGGAAAGCAATTTAATCCTCACGGCGACTGACTGGATGTCAGACTGTATGGTTATAGATTCCACGAATATATCAACTCTGATGAGCATCAGAGTGTCCCCATCCTCTGTCGGTGTAAAATCACACCGTATTGGGGTATACCAGCTGATTTGAAATCTATCTTGCAGACGGAGTTTAGTCTCTTGTAAAGATACGACCGAAGGCTTATTCCTGTTGAGCAAAAGTTCAAGCTCTGGTCGAGGTTTTCCAATTCTACATACTCGTATGTTCCATTGTACAATGGCTATAGTAATTATAAGGGGATAAGTTCTCAATCGTAAGAGTCGACCATGTTGAGGACAGCAGTGTTCGCATCAATTTACCCTTTCTCTTTGGCGTTGGGCTAACACCCTTTACGGAGGGTATATTCTGCCTCTTTTTCACTGTCGTTCTGGCAGCGTGGAAGGAATCCTCCTACTCCATCTCCTCCACGAGGGAGGATCCGTTTCCAGTTGAAAACTTCGGTTCGATAACCTCGAACTGATCGGAAGTAGAGATCAGCGAAGACTAAGATCGCCAATCTGAGTCTTTCCAGAAGATTCCTCAGAAGAGGATCTCCGAGATGTTCATGGACTTTTATTACCTTTGGATGTTCTGGGTACAGGTTTTTCATTTTCTTTCAGGAAGTTGGTTCTTCGTAGCTGGTTCTGAACTTTATCGGCGATGCAGTATACGTTACGGGCTTGCAAATCTTATTATTTGAGTTCGAGGGTTTTGATGATGATTTTAGTGAAATAGACTGCAGATAATGCAGATATAGGTGTTGATTTCGAACACTTTGGAAGTGATCTGGCTAGGATTATCTTTTCTTAAATTGTGGCCTGTTAAAATCGCTAGAGTTGCGATTTCTCGACTCGGTACCTGTGCAACTGAACTATATGTACCGGACTTAGGACAGAGAATTGGCGGATGCGCAGGAGTTTCCGGGCTTCCGAGAAGGACACCTTCTCCCTAACCCGGATCTCTTGGATCGCTCTTTCCTCTACAAAACGGGGGCATTCTCGGGAACTTGATGCATGTTCACCATTGCAGTTAACGCGCGTTGGAGCTCATGTACATGCTCCATCGTGATAGACGTCTCCACAGTTAACGCAGGTAGATTCACCGTTGCAGAAATCACTGGTGTGTCCAAGGCGCTGGCACTTGCAACATCTGAAGCGGAATGGGGATGAATGGCCTGACTTCAATGGCTTCATACCCTGCCCCATGCTAGTTACCGAGATCGTGGGTTCAAACCCGGCGGAGGGCGATGGAATTTTTCAGGCGTTAAAATTTGTTAGCAAGTGTTCTTTTGGAAGGAAAGTAAAGCCGTTGTTTCCGTGTCGTAGCTCTACGGCACGTAAAATAACCCCAAGCCAGATAAAGAGGCCTCTGAGCAAAATTTCCGGTCTTTCACGCCCAATATACAATGGGACGTTAAGAACCAAAGTAGTTAAAGAGCATCCATAAATAAAACTCAATTTAATTTCATTTTTCATACCCTGCCTTAATCCTTTGAGGGAGATCTACCCGATCAAAGGTCGGGAACGCGGTACGAGTGGGCACGAATTCAGCTCTTTCTTTCCGCTGAACCCGATATATGGATATAACACCTGGATCTTCTAGATTTTCTTGAACCACCCCATTGGTCATACTGTCCAATGCATGGGTGTTTACAAAAACGGCGAAGAATTCAAGGTCCTGTGCATCTAAACACATATAGGGTAGCTGGCTAACATATTTGCTGTCAGTATTCTCGCTACCTGGGATGCTGAATGTCCTTCAACCAGAAGCATGCCATTGCAACATCTAATACATGATCTAACTGGACCAGCAATGTTATCCAGAGCCTTGTGAATAACAAATTGATTCACTGAATAAAATTTCTTTCCTTCCTCTATTCTAATTATAACTAAGTAGCAAGGACCACAAGACTTGACTACTTCTTTTCCATTAACTTCTTAGTGTTTTTCTATGTTTTTATTTTTTGTATCCATAATGCTTAAATCCTCCACCATTACAAATGTCTCCAATGACATCTCACATCCTGGGTGCCACCCTGGCTTAGGTGAGAGTCCTGGCCTGGACTTTGCTACCTTAGGGTCTCACCTTCCAATTTATAAATAGAGGGACCCATTCACCTTCAGGAGTGTAACAGCTCTTGCAATGGCTTGAGACTGACCTTTATCAGTGGATTTGAACACAATCCTGCATGATACTCAGGGACTGGGAATTACACATTAACCAGTCACCCCTTGTGACTCTCCTCCTCCACCCCACCCAGTATCCATGAGACTCTGTTCAGGGAGGTAGCTTGTAGTTGGCCAAACACGCTTGTGGACCAGAGTTGATTGGGCATTTGGATAAGACCTCTCACCTCTTAGAGGAACCCAATCAAGACTGTGGCTTGGGACCTTGGGAGCGCCAATCCTGTACCTACCATAGTAGGCCCTTGGGGAGGGAGTATTCTCCCAACTGAACCTAATTGTCACTCCAGAAAGAGCCCCATGTCAATAAAGACATTAAAATCATTGTTATGTATAAAGATAGTTGGACCCCCTTTAACAGTCTTTGATAAAACAAAGTATGATAAAACTAGATTTCTTCAAGGACATCATTCAGCAGTTGACACCAAAAGCAAGACTTTGAAATGAATTGGAGAATATGATGACATTTCTAACATTTGGAAGCTGCTTTACATTTGATGTAAGTAGCAATGCAGAAGTTTTGTTGTTTTTAATGAGTTCTAACATTTGTATATTTACTTCCCTCTTTAGAGTTCCTGTACTTCTTTGTCCAGAAAAAAAAGTTCTGTTTAAATGTAAATTATACAGAAAAGCAGTGCATATACAGAAATAATATCACATTAACAATAGCTTAGGACACTCTATTATCTGTTGCTGGAAATCTGTTTCATAATTGCTGTTTTATTATCTATCGGTTTATACCAACAAACACTCACTCTAAAACACAATATTTCAGGCAGTATAAAGTCTTTTTGAAGATAAACATCTTGCTACTTCTTCTTCTTCTTCTTCTTCTTCTTCTTCTTCTTCTTCTTCTCCTCCTCCTCCTCCTCCTCCTCCTCTAGAGCACAGTACCTACATCTGAACAAAATACAGACCATGCATCTGTGAATCACATACTCCAATAGTAGTGCAATAGCCTTGCTGTCTGCAAGACTCTGGTTGTATCCATGGTCTAGCATGCAATGTTTCTCATGATGGAAGGTCTGGTATGGGTAACTTAGCCTGGTGAGATCCTTAGAGATCAATCGAGGAGCCACCTGACTAAGGACTAGCAGCAGTTGACAGTGGGTCTGGCAAACTATGCTAAAATAGCTAGGAAATAGTGCCCCCAATATTGCACTCTGCTCACCATACCCTATGTGGACAAAGGCAGAGGATGCAAAAAAATACAGTAGATCTTGGACCTCATAGACAATGGATTCATTTCACAGGGATTTCAGGGATATGTTAGCAATGCATCAATCTGTTCAATGGTCAGATATTAATTCCTTGAGCAGATAGTATGGATGGCATGTTAAGGACAACTAGATGATAACACTGGCATCTCTCTACCTGAAGAAGCTTAATGCATTGCATTAAATTGCATTTTGCCAGTGTAGCATTTATTCAGTGGTCAGTTATTAAAACCTTCAATAGATGTAGCTTGTTCAGAAAAAATAACTGTATACAGCTCTACAAGAGCTTTAAAATATTGCCTTATATTATTTTACCTGTCATGACTTCAATAAGTATGTCACAATTGCAGTCATTCAGCTGATTTCTGTATGAAAAGGACATAATTTCTGCATACATCTGTTCTGTGATTCATTTTATCTATTGCAATTCTTTTAATCTCTGTGCTTATAACCAGCAGGACCAAAACTCCTTGTTCTGGAGCAAGCTAAGAATTTAAAACACAGACAATTCCAGCCAGTCTTGTGCAAATGGCAACCTACCACCTTTGAAGCATACTTTGTTTCTACCATCTTTTAATATCTTGTCTGCAGATATAAAAGCAATGTAATAACTTGGCAAACAGGGCAATTTCTTTTCGAATAATTAAGAGATTATTTATTTGAAAATCATCACTTATAGCAGGAATGACATACCTGTGACATATGTGTTATTAGTGGCATGCAGACACAAGTTTGGTAGCACACAATATGAAAGCATTGCACCCTCAATCCTGCCACTACCGCCACCACCACCACCACCACTACAACTACTACCACTGATTAGGAATCCTTTTGCCTATGGAATTTTTGTCCATAAATTTGTTTGCCCATGCTTTTACTTTGCCTATTGTCACTTTCACCCCTTAATATTTAATTATATGATTTCTTAGACCAAGAAAAGATTTGCCATTAGTTATAAAGTATATACTTTTACTGCACTACAAGAATTTGTGAGATGGTCAAACATTTTATACTTTTATTTTACCACAAGATTTGGTGAGATGGTTAAATAAACATTTTATTCTTTTATTGTAGCTCAAGAATTTTTAGACAGCTATAAAAAGAATGCATGAAACTCTGACAGATCAGAAGTGAAACTGAAGAAGTGTTAGAAGGTTCTAACATTTGTTGAAGATATTATTATTTCAGTATTAGGAAATGGTTATGTGGAATTTGATTGAAGGAAATCTTTCTTAATTAAATGAAATATTTCTTTTATTCATCAATTTCCATTAATTCATACTCTAAGAAAGAAATTTGGGCTTATGATAGCTGAAGTATGATACAAATAATTTAGACTGTAAACTTTCTAAATTGCGAAAGACTACTGCATCGATGATAGTGCCTGATCTGGTTGTAGACTGAGCTTTGTCAGTGTTCAATTCTAACTTGAATTTTTCATCCAAAAATCTTATCAATGGTTAAGCTTCATCTGAGTTGAAGTTGATGTTGAAATCATCACTCACAATCATTGGCATTTTGTCCAGATCTTTTTCCAACAATGTTGTACTTTCAATAGTGTAGGCCAATAAGACTTTATGAATGAGTTTAGTGATATTAACTCTTCATTGTTTGATATGTAGATGGCCACCATCATAACCATCTGGCCATTTTCCAATTGACATTTGGCTGTATATTATCAATTCCCATACTCAGTAAGTCCAGTGCATCGGCTTGATATGCAATTATATCTATGTTAGGAGTCACAATATTTGCCCTATCATTGGCATTTCTATATTTATTTATAGCAAATAACAGAAATAAACTGTGGAAAGATAGTTGTATCAGTCAAATAATAGTCCAAAAGACACCAATATATGATCAATTTAAAACTTTACTTAATTTAAAACAGGAGCTTGCTAATACAATAACAGTATTACATGTTCAGTTGTCATACAGTATAATACGCAAACATCTACATGCATGCACGTAGACTGCCTATGAAGTACCTACACGATGAAGAGAGAAGAAATGATTCTACCTCTCTTTCTTCTCAACTACTGGTTGGAGTCTCTCGATCAGGCCAACTCATGTGTTTCACTTTTCATCTGATCAGGGCCAATTTGCCCTAATGTGCCTAAAGAAGGCAAGTGTCTACTGGCTTTCTATGCTGCATATTAACACAGTACATGCGGTGCATGCATGTAGACTGTCTGATGTATACGACGGAGAGAGTAGAAATGATTCTCCCTCTCTTTCTTCTCAACTGGAGTCTCTTGATCAGGCCAACCCACGTGTTCCATTTTTTGTCTGATCCAGGCCAATTTGCCCTACTGCACCTAAAGAAGTTTCACTCCAAACATAAAGAACCAAGCCCTGTATTGCCTATTTTTAGAGTTAGTTTTTTTTAACATGATTCAAACACATTAATTTGACTCAAATTTAATGTACAACATTATTTTGAAAACTGTTTCTTCACTATCATATAGAAAGAGAAACGTTTATTTCATGAAGATTCAAGCAATATGCAAAACAAAACATTTATTTTATAAATAGTATTGCTAGTAGTATCCAGAGACAAGTTTTACATTAAATGTAATATGGTGTTACATTTAACACTTACTGACAATATTATTTTGTTTATTTTTAACACTAATTAAGAAGGCAATTCTGTGGGATTATCATATATTTAGAAGCTTAAAACAAAACATACAAATATTTTTCTGTAACCATAACTCTTTTTAAACCCAATTTCTGTGGTATTTGCAAAATAGTGTCTCAGAGTGAGTAATACAATATAATTAACTAAATAACACATACTCCTAAAGCTAATTTGAAAAGTTGGAGGTCAAAGGAAGATTTGCTGATGTTTGTTTGCAGGAAAATAATTCATGGTATACCTGAGAGTTGAAAATAATAAACTTAACTTAGCTGATGTACTAGTCAGAAAAGGTTCGCTATCACTGTTTTAAAGTCCTGACCAAACATTGGCCCTTATCCCAAACTGGTTCACATAAATTCAGGCACAGTGGTGAGCCCGCTTGTTAACCTTTGTACAAAAATGGCAAAGTAGTGAAATTGGTTATGGTGGATTGACATTTAATAACATACGTATCTCAAAGTGACTGAATTTTTTTATGTTTTATTGGCTGAGTTACACCAGGTGCCATCACACATGTCTCTCCTGCTGCCCATTTAGGCAGCCCTACCTTTATCTTAGAAATGAATAACAAAGCCATTGATGATCATGAACTGAATAAATGTTTTTTATCTTCAGGTGAATGGTTGGTAGTGTTTGTTCTACTATTCTTTTGCTTGTATGAGGATTTGGCTGAATTCATTTAGTGTGGTTATTTTCATGAAAAGCAGGAGAGGAAAAGCCTGTTTTACTACACCAGCTATGCTAAAATATGTAAAAAAATATGAACGTTCTTTTTCTGTTTTACAGAATTTTCACTAGAATTTCAATGGATTGTTTACAGAGTTCTCATTTCATATTTCATCACATATTCAGAATACCTTGGATATATACCTTTTGGTTATTAAGAACTAAGATATAAAGATATATAGGCTTTAAGACAGTTACAATATTTTATTTCTACTGCAAAAGGTAGCCACTCAAACAAGTCTTTTTCATTTTCAGAGAGAGAAGGCCATTGCCCTTCACATGTCATTATACTTCATGATGGTCATATATTTTGTATGGATGCTTTAAACAGTAATGACGAGTCACTCAATCCGGCTGAATGGGAGCATCAGCTTTTAACAATCAAAGATATATGTCACAAAGAGGGTAGAGGTCCTGGTATTGCTTTGCTTTCCAATGATGAACGTAAAAATTGGGCAAAGGTGAGTTTTGTTGTATTGTAACTAGGACCAAGAATTAAGCAAATAAAACAGAGAAGCTAAGGACAGTAAAATGTTACTAACTGGTAACTTGTAGAAGTGAGTCAGATATTTATTACCTTCACTTATTTTTGTATTTACCAGAGCTAGTTTCAGGAGCATTTGCTGCCATCTTCAGTTGGAGACTGGCTCCAGCTGAGGATGGGAGCAAATTGTCCTGAAAGTGATTCTGGCAAATACAAAAGTAAGTGAACGTAATAAATATCCAGTTTGTTCCTACAGTTACCAGTAAGGACCAGGAAGTTTGTCAGTTTTCATAATCTCTCCCCCATGCAGTTATTTAGTTTGTATAAGATTTTAGTTTATTATTTCATGCTTGTTATTTATCTGAGCGGAAAAATAAATTGTTTAAGAAATAACTACTTTCAAAACATTCATGAATAATCACTTATTAGCTGTTAACAAAATAATGTATAAAATTTCAGATGTTTGATGCTTTTCAAAAATTAAAATTATACACACAAATGAAAGGTTACTTTTTTATTCAATGATTGTTTTGTTTGTCTCATTTATCTGCATTAAAGAAAAGGATTGTACAAAACTGAGCTTATATAGTTTTTGAATTCCATAACAGTTTTGAGAAAAAACTGTTTACACTTCAGATCTTCTGTTCTTTGTTTTATTTTTTAAAGTGCATCACCATCACTGCCACCACCACCACCAACACTACCTCCTCCTCCACCTCTTACTCCTTTTAAGGTATGATGAAGTTCTACATATTCAAATTTTGTTAGCCTTTAAGTTTGGAAGTTCTGTGAAAAGATAACTTGTATGACATACGGCTAAGAGTTCACCATGTTGTCTTAAACTTCCTTTTACTTCATATAATTTTAAAGGCTGTCATAATGAAAGATCAATAAATCATTAGTTTTTGTTTATTAAAATTAGGGATGAGACCTCAATACCGTCGACACCTTGATTCTCTCAGTACTGGGTGGTATCAAAGTATGTCTAATACTTCGAGATAAACCTTCAATACTTTTTCGATACTTTCAAATGTTTAAATTTTGCATTATTTAAAATTGTTGCATTTAACTTTATGCTAGATAAGGAATGAACAGAATCAAGACTGCACATTAATCCTCACAAATGTCCCCAAAGAGTTGTTGGATTACAGTTCTTAGTAGACCTTGACTGCATTTCCTGTGGGTGAATGAATGCAACATTCCATAGAATCTTGTGTCTAAATGAAAACATGCAAAACAATGGGGAAAGGAGTAGAGGTTCTTGTGTAACATGCAGCGTTAACTGAGTTAAACATGGCAATGGCTGTGATAACTATGGCTTGTGGAGGGGAAGAGGAGGCAGCTGAGAACATGGTAGAAGTGGAACTGGAAGGAGTAGTAGGGGAAGAGTCACAAGCGATGTCCACACTGAGACTAGGCTGGAGGGAGGAAAGAGAAGAAAGAAGTGGGGAATCAGTAGCAGGAAAAATAAAGCATGTTTCAAAGATTGTGACAGGTGTCAGTGGGGCAAAATCGGGCCAAATTATAAGGGGGGGGGGAGAATTATACAAGTGAGTGATTTAAAGGAAGTGCAAGATTTGGCAAAAAGAAAGGGTTTACAAAAGTTTCTGTAGAAGAGTGCAGTGCAATACAAATAAAGGGGAATGGGAGGGAGAAAGGGGTGACAAGCCCAAGAGAAACAGGATATAGACAGAAGATGAATACATTTAAGTTTGTAGAAGGATCAAATTCAAGATAGGGATTGGAGTTAAAATAATGTTCTGGAATGTGGAAAGATTAAAAAGTAAGATAAGCAGTGGGGAAATACAAAGGATGATAATCTCATATTATAGTGTTGCAGTTCTCAATATCTTGTGTTATCTTATTTACTGGGCGCCTCTTGTTTTATTATTTTAAATTTGGGTTCATTGTCCTCCGGCTAGCTATTATAACTCAGTTGAGCAAGTATCTTTAAGCAGGGAATGTAAACGGAAAGGAGTTGTTGCTAAAAGATAACACTGATAAAAAAAAATTGTTTCTACACTTTTATTGCCATCACACTTAATTAATAATTCACATATTTAATCTTTATACACGCCTGACTGAAACTGTGATATTTCTGAATGTAACTACAGTCATTATAGTTACCACACACCAATTACTTCACATACTTTACATTTTTGTAACTAATTCTGCGATGTGCACCTCATGAGAGATTCTTCAGAACTGTGTGACATTCACCTCGTGAGAGATTCTTCTGTACTGTGTGAAACTTGCTTATGGCTCAAGAATATATACTCCTTCACCTCAAATTGCCTAAATATTATAATAGTGCTGCTATTGGTTACCAAATCGCGCTCACTTTAGCGTCTGTTTTGGTCACCAATCACCACTACTAACATAGATACTCTAGAGAAGATATTCCCTCCATTTCTAAAAAAGGCATGCTACCCTGATGTCATTTGTTTATCTCTTCTTAGTGATAAACGACTCACCCACTCGGTTTATTGTTACCCACTTCTATTGTCAGTTTCAGTGAGGCCATGTAAACTTATTTCCTAACAATACTTATGGCTAACAAACATCTAAAATCCTGTACATACAGTAATATTAATTTACACTACAATCACTTTGGCATTCACAGCATGTTATGATATAAAATATTGCCTCAATAGGAGTGGCAGAGACATGGATGGATAGAAAGGAGGCAATAGATCTAAAAGACTTTAAGTGTATAAGGAAAAATGCAAATAAGATACATGATAAAGGAAGAGCCTCAGAAGGGATAGGTATACTTGTTAAAAAAGATACAGTAATAAGCAGATACAGTGCTAACGGAGGAAAGAGGAAGTGAAGTTTTATGGAGTGTTATTAAACAAATAAAGAGGAAAAAGTAAGTGTTGGTTTAGGAGTAATATACAATCCTCCAGAAACATTACATTTCTTTGATAGTAATTTAATTGATAAGCTGGAAAAAGATATTAAAGAAATTAGGAGAAGCTTCTCAAATATTGAGGGGGGATTTTAATGCAAGAGTAGGTGAAGAAAATGTTAGACTAGTAGGAACAGAAAGTTCAGGGGTGTGGGAAAGAGATGAAGTACTAATAAGAAAATGCAGAGATACAACATGTAATAAGGAAGGAAAATATTATTAGAGTTTTGTGAAATAAATCATTTAATGGTATGTAATGGAACTATAGGAGAGAAGAGACGGGGAATTTACATTTGCAAGTAAATGCCAAACTGTTGTAGACTATATGATAGTAGTTCTGAAATGGAGGAAAAGATTGTAAATTTCAAAATATTAAATGAGATAGCCAGTAGTAGTCATCTCTCAATAATTGTGGAAATAGGTGGAAAAGAACAAGAGGGAAAAAACAAGAAGAAGTAACACAACAAAAAACAAGTAGAACTTTTAAATGGAGGGAGGAGAAAGGGAGGCATTTTGGAATGACATAAAAATTCAGGAAAAATTTTAGAATGTGGTATAGAGGTTGCCATAAAGGAGGGAATTTAGAACAAGCATTAGAGCTGATGGAATTAATAGTAATAAGAACAGGAGCGGGAATGGAAGTAAAATGAGAGGGAAACAGAGAAATAAAGAATGGTTTGACAAGGATCAACAAAAAGAGAGGTGGTTAGAGGGTTAAACAGATGGAGAGTAACAGAAGAAGAGAATGATAGACAAAATTTTCTGATTAGTAAATGGGTATATAAATGTTTATTAGAGGAAAAGAGGAAAGTGTGGCAGGATAAAATAAGAAAAATGGTAAAAGAGGCTATAGAAGAAAGAAAGAAATGAAAAAAAAACAATAAAAAAATACGGTAGTTAGTGAGGAGGGCAAACCAGAAGAAAGAAATAGGGAAACAGATTTTGCTGAAAGAATGGATTATATATTTTGGGAGACTGATTGGGGAGGAGAAAATGATGAAATTAGGATTAAGAGAGAGAGTGTAAAACAGGATAAAAAATGAAAGTCTATGGACAAATATTGATGTCCGAGATTAGCCAGCAGATAAGAAATTTAAAAAAAGACAAGGCAGTGGGAATTTATGGAATCCCAGGAGAATTCTGGAAAATGTTTAGTAAAGTGGAAGGAGGTCTAAAAATTATGGCAAAAATTACTTAATAAAATTAAGAAAAGTGAAAATTTACCAGAAAGCTGGGAAGTAAGTATGGTAGTACTGATATATAAAGGCAAGGGAGGGGTGAATAAAATGGATAACTGCAGAGGAATAAGTATATTGTCTATCCTGGGGAAAATATACTCAGGAATAATGGCAGAAAGACTACAAGAGTGGATAGAATCACAAGGAAAGTTGTCTGAGTTTCAAGCAGGTTTCAGGAAAGGCAAGTGAACTACAGATAATGTATTAATAATCCAGACAATAATTAACAAATATTTAAACAAAAGAGGAAGGGTGTATATATTTTTTGCACATTTGAAAAGGCATTCAACACTATTAACAGAGAAGCGCTGGAGTGGAAATTAAAAAAAAAGGGGGGATAAGTGATGACTTTATTGAAGGAATTACAAAAATATATGAGGAAATAAAATTTTGCATAAGATGTGACCAAAACAGAATTATGGAGATGGCTAAACAAAAACTAGGTTTAAGACAAGGATGTAAGCTAAGTCCCATCATGTTTAATTTATTTATAGATGATGTATTAGAAAGAGTTCTGGAAAGTAATGGGAACTGCCCTATATTAATAAACAAGGAGATACCAGGACTGCTGTATGCAGATGACTTAATGGTAGGAGCTATATCTGTAATAGGCTTGCAAAAAGCAATTAATGACATAAATTTTATACAGAATGGGAATTTGAGTAATGGTAAGGAAATTAAAAGTTATAATATTCAAAAAATGAAATAAATTAAGAAAAGATGAACGTGTATCTGAATGGACAACAGTTAGAGGTAGTAAAGGAGCTTGATTATTTAGGAGCAAGATTAGGTAATAATGGTGGGTGGGAAGCACATGGTAGGAAACTGATGGCAAAAGGCAGAACTACTATGACAGGATTAAGAATAAGCAATTACAAATTGGAAATGACTGTTAAATGGTTGGAAAGGATGTATAAATGTTGTTATAATAAAAAAAATGTTGTATGCAGCAGAAATATGCGGGGCTTCGGAATTAAGCAAAAAATTAGATCAAATATACACATTATTTTGCCAAGAACTTTTGGGATTAATCAGATCAGCACCAACAGAAGGAGCATTGGCAGAATTAGGAAGAACAAGGAGGAAAGGAATAATTATGGAAAGAATCTTGAAATATTGGCACAGATGCATTTAAAGATAAGAACAAGATATATTAACAATTAGTATGAACCAACAGAAGATATCTTCAAATAAAAATTATTAGTGTGTAGGGATAGGAAGAGAGTTGGAGAGGATAGGAATGGGAAATATTTGGCAACTAGAACAAGAAAAAAATAACAGATTTTGGAAAGTAGTGAGAAATAGGATAGAAGATATAGAGAAGCAAGAAATCTGGGGAAGTCTTGAAAATAAAAAGTCCTTAAGTTTACATAGAACAATTAAGAGAGATTGGGGAAGAGAAAGTTAAGTTTTGACTTACATAGCAGACAGACAAGGGAATGTTTAGCATGGGTGAGAACGGGGGCTTTGTTCTTTAGAGGGTTAAGGGGGAGTGAATTGGGAACATGTGCCATATGTAGAGAAAAGGAGAATAAGATACATTACTTGATAGAACGTAAAGAGTTAGGAAAGTGGAGGCAGAAAATTTGGGATTCAAAATGGGACAAAATGAGCAAGGGAATGATAGCTATGAAAATATTAACAGTTAAGGGAGGAAAAAGAATGAAGAATATGGGAGAGTTTTCAAGGAAAATCAAGGAAAAAATGTCTGAGGAAAGTAAAAAAAAAAAAAAAAAAAAAAGCAAGGGGAAAGGAGCAAGAAAGGCAAGAGAAAGGAGAATAATAGGAAGCATGGAATCAGGGAATTGGAAAGGGAAAGAAAAGAATAAGGGCTAACTGAAAGTCAAAGGGCAGGGGTGCCAGGTGCAAAGTACCCCTTAAAAGGAAGGAAAATCAGATTTAGTTTGTACTAAAATGTAAGTAGTTTTAGAGAAATGACATAAATGTATTTAAAATGTTGTATGTTTGGTACAAATAAATATTATACTGTATTGTAACTGAAATGAAAATGAAGCTGATGAACTAAATCATGTTTCTGCAATAGCCTAGCTTGGTGACTCACTCTCAAGTATTACATTTACCTACTTCGGTGACCAAAATCTGTGAATTCAGTGAAAATAAATCAGAACTTAAAGACGTAAGATAATATAGTACATGGAAATATTTGTTCTTTCCTTCCATCTGTTTGTGCTAATGCAAGTCAAACCTTTGTATTATTACAGTTATATGCTAATGTATGGGGGTGGGTAGTAGAGAGGCTTAATCTACAAACTTACATGTTTCCAAGTGTTATATGGCTAATTACTTATTAATGAAAGAAAAAATACATAAAAACATAAAGTTATGTGGTAGTTGTGAATAGTGGTAGAATGGTATAACACACACATTATTTGTTGTTGTTTAAGTTTCATATACGAGGTGTGGCAATAAAGAAACCGGAGTGATTGCTGTGTGCATTTCCAGCTTCGTTGATGACAAAGAGAAGAGTGGGTGACTGGCCTTGGGACTTTACCTGACATGTGCACAAAATTTCACACCACTGTGGTGGTTAGTCTGGCTGTGAGCCTTCTTAGAAATGGGTTGTGTATCTGAGTTCATTGGAATTATGCTATGCTCTAAAAGTACAACTGTATGCAAGTTTTCGAGTGGGTTAAGAAGTTCAAGGGCGGTAGGGAAAACGTTGAAGATGATCCAAAATCGGGTTGTCGTTCCACTTTGAAAACTGAAGAGAAAGTGGATGTCAATCAAGTTTATTATACAGCTGCTCTGAAGACCCTCCTTGAACATGTGTGATGAAGGAGTCCAGATCTGTGGAAGAATTCTTTTGGATTCTTCATCAGGATAGCATGCCATAACGTGATGTCTGTGAAGAAGATTTGGTGAAAAACAACATTCCAGTGATGGAACATCCACCGCATTAGCTTGACCTAGCCATGCGACTTTTTTCTCTTCCCAAAAGTGAAGTCTGTGCTCAAAGAAACCAGGTTCGAGTCCGTGGGTGCAATGAAGGAAAAAGCGATGAGACTCAACTCCTCAACAGCATGACAGAAAAAGACTTGCAGCACTGCTACCAACAGTGGAAAATTTACATGGAGTGGTGCAGGGATTGGGGAGGGGACTACATTGAAGGGAACAACATTTCAGTTTTTTCAATAAAGAGTTAGAGCATTAGTCTGGTTTCTTTATTGCCACACCTCGTAAATATATGTTAGTTTATATTTTCAAGATTGCAGAATAAAGAAGAATTGTTAGTATTTGTTTTTCTATGGATAGAAAATCCTTTAAAAGAAAGTTTTCAGCACAAACATAGTTACCAAAAGGGGAAGCATTAAATTATTTTATCATTGTTGTTTATTATATTGCGGCGGCGGCGTGGCTGAGTGGTTAGACCACTCGCCTCCCACCGAGGCGGCCCGGGTTCAATCCCAGGGACCTGCATGTGGGATTTGTGGTGGACGAAGCGGCGTCTGGGTGGGTTTTCTCCGGGTTCTCCGGTTTCCCCCGCCATTCATTCCACCAACTGATCCATCATCACTTTCCTTTCATCCATTTCCCCACATTTCGTTTCATCTACTTCCTTCATCCCATACCAGGCATCGGGCTGATCACCCATCCTGGATGTTCTGTCTGATCCATAAGTATCTGCTCCTCGATGGGCCTCTGACCCCAGGCACCCGCCTGTAAGTCCTGGGGGGTGTAAGACCTACATAAGAGGAGGGTAAACAGATAATGAATGAATGAATGTTTATATTATTATTATTATTATTATTATTATTATTATCATCATCATCATCATCATCATCATCATCATCATTATTATTATTATTATTATTATTATTATTATTATTATTATTATTAACCTTGCTTAACAATAGGGGATACATAACCTGAGAGATTATCAAGATAAAAACATTGCCGACATTTGGAGAATGTCAAAACAATAACAAGTTCGGAATTAGCATACAATATAAAATTTGTTAAATGCATTTACACACAGAATACAGATAATAAGAACATAATTCAGAGAACAAGCTATTGCATTTTCAGTTTTTTATAAAGGATTGAGTATCGAGTATTGGTGCTCAAAAATCTGTATAAGTATCGAGAAATAGTGTATCATCCCATGACTAATTAAAATAACTGTTTTGAAATGATTATCTAAAAAAATCTTCTATATGATACACATGAAAAGTGTTAAATAAACAAATACTAGAAATTTTTTAGATATATATTTTATTCACAGAATCGTACATATTTACAACAGCTGAGTTCTGAGAATCAACAGCATTTGCATATTATTGATTCTGCCATGTTTGTACTGATTTTGGATATGGAATCTGCAACAACTCCATCTGCTGTAGGACAGTTGGCTATGAGTGGAGATTTCAGCAACCGTTTACCAGACAAAAGTATCAATATAATATTCTTCCAAAATGGCATAGATGCTGTATTGTCAGAGGTATGGAAAATGTATGTATTTATTTGTATTTTATAGATGTTATAATTAAGTCATATCACACTAAGATATCAGGAGTGCTACTTATGTTATAATTATAACATTTAAATGGTATTATTTAAATACATATAAAAGAATGCATGACACTCTCGTGCATAAGAAGTGAAACTTCTTAGGTTCTAGCATTTATTGATGATTTTATTAGTTCAGGATTAGGAAATCAATTTAAATTAGGAAATGAAATTAACCTCTATGACACTAAAATCTAATTTTAGTAGATGACAGATAATTCTGGGTAGACAAAACCATTTAACTTCGATAACATTGGAATGGTATTTCGAGCAAGAGCATTCCAGCATGTATGGCATGCTATCACATCTCCTATCATAATGGCTGGAAACACAGTACGTAAAAGTTTCTTGTGCTTAAGATCAACAGGCTTTACATTGTTCTTGAACCATATTCAATCATTTATGGAACATACTGTACCTAGCAGATTATTGAAGGATCGTTTATCAAATTCACGATGATCAGTTTGAAAGAATTGAAATTTTGTGTATGCACTAGTAGTCTATTTCTATCTATCAATAGCTCAGCTGTATTATGGAGGGTTTGTCTCACTTAAGTTTGGATGACCTTGAATTGTCCTCCCTCTCCTGTCATTGGTCAAACTGCTTATGTTTATTATTGCATCAGCTCACTGCGAGTGCCAGCTGTCTGCTGGGCCAGTCTGAGGAAAATTTTACCCGTAATGGCTTCAACAATCACTGACTTGTAGCAGGGATACATTGTTAGGTTTCTTATACTGGTTACAGCCTTTCAATGGTAGTGGAAAGGTGCAAACAAAAAGGTCTTATCATAAGTAAGTCATGTGTGGGGCGTATAACACAGCTGCATAAAAATGGATTCCCACCTGAGGTTCAGTGTGCAAAAAAACTAGCAATAAAAAGGCCACAACCAACATGACCTAAAGAAAGGGACGGCCTATTGGATAATACACAACAATTTGGGTCTAGAATGGTGTAATAAAGCACATTGACATGCCTTGAAGGAGTGGCACATCAGAGAATACTTCACCAATGCAAGATAACTCTATGAACACCACCTAGTAAGAGAAAAGTGGCAATGGGTGGTTTCTTTAGATGAAGCATGGGTTTATCTAGGTGACACAAAAATATCCTGAGCCATTTATTACCATCAAGTGGGCCAAAAGGGGCTCTCCAACTTTATTCAGGGGAACAAGGAAAAGTTTTCCAAGGGATTCATGGTGTTTGCAGGTTATTGCTCTCGGGGAAAACCCGGCATTTACAGAGTTGCCAACAATGTAAAAATTAATGCAGCCTACTATCAAAGGAATGTTATGAACCCAATTTTTGATGAAGAGATTCCTCACTTGTACGGTGAGGATGCCCCAAGTGTTTGGATCCACATGGATAAAGCATCCAGTCACACTTCTTCACGGTCTTCCCAGCATTATTACCACTGGAAAGCTATGGAAACGGATATCAATGTGATACCATTTAAAAGGATCCCTGAGAAGTCACCAGATGCCTTGCCAATGGATTTTTGCAGATTTGGTCTGCTGAAACAGTGCCTTGCTTCTCGGCATCCCACCACAATTGAAGGATTCTGGAAAGCCTGTCAGGAGGAGTGGGTTAACATCCCCCCTTCCTATTCTTAGATGCAGTCTTCTTCAATGGAAATTGCACCTTAGAGCCATAGTTAAAGCCTATGGAAATCACACTGAATGCAATAGGTGGTGGCAAAAGGGAATCTCACAATAAAAAAATATAAGCAAAAATGTCCAAGCTTAAGTGTGACAACCCTCCATACATTAATTCCGTTGATCTGTTATACCATGTGTATTTTCACTTATAGATGCCATTCCTGGGTCAGTGGATTCAAATCCTCCATACCACTTACCGTGTCTTCACCGAATGACGCTATCAATGCATTCACTACATTTGGGGTTGTTGGGAGATTACGTAGTCCACCATGTTCCTTTAACGCCTTCCACTGGCTCAAAACTAATTCTTATACAAGTTCAGAAAAAGCTTCTTAGATTTCTTTATTGGAAGAAATATAACTGTGAAAAGATGGTTATACGGAGCGGAATAAGAGTCTAAAAGACACCAATACATGAATCGCTTTAAAATTTTACTTTATTTAAAACAGGAAGTTTGCTAATACAGTAATAATATTACAACATGTTTGGCTAATGTACAATATAATATGTGAGCATGTACTGGTTCCCTATGCTATGTATTAACACAGTACATGTGGCGCATGCGTGTGTAGACTGTCTATGATGTAATTGACAGAGAGAGTAGAAATGATTCTCCCTCTCTTTCTTTTCAACTGCCAGTTGGAGTCTCTCGATCAGGCCAACTCATGCGTTTCACTTGTTTTCTGATACAGGCCAATTTGCCCTACCACACCTAAAAAAGCTTCATTACAAAAATATGTTTAACATAAATACATTAACAATGATCAGGGAAACAATTTACCAATTATTTTCTATAGAAAATAATGCATGAATGTTGAAGCTAGTTTCTTTCCAAAGCTAACTTGAAGCTTTGGAGAGCATTATCAGCACATCTCCAACTACTTCTATAAAAAAAGTACCACAGCAAAACAGATGACAGATGATGATATCTCAGGATTTCAATTGGTGAGCAATATATAATTGAGTTATGCATAAAAAGGAACAGAGGAACCTAAAGGGCCTCTGTAGATAGTTACCCTATAATAGTTTCATTCCAAAATATGGCATTCCCTCATCTATGTTTGTATACATGTCTATAATAATCTTCAGCGTATTGGATTCAAACTCTGGCTCAAATTTGAATATTTTAAATAGTCATATTTCTTAGGTTATTTTGAATAAGCTGATTTCATTCTCACATCTATAACTACCTCTTAAGCTTTTGTTGTTAACTAATTCTCCACTATGCTTTCAGCTAAGCATAGATGCAATGTAGCCATGAGGCTCTCTTTGGATGGAAGTTGACAATTTGAATTATACACACAAATATCTATATACATTTATACACATAATGGTGGTAGCAACAGCAATAATTTATTTGTCAGAGACGAACATATACTTCCAGAAATTACATTGTCTAAGAAACCAACATTAAAAGAAATTATGCATTAACTTACAACTTGATATGTTTATGCTAACTATAAATGACTTTTTTATCAGCCAGGTATGAATATATACTTCCAACTCTTAATTGAAATATCTTTGGCTGCATCTGGCTGTTTGGTGGACACATTGATAACACTGTAAAACAGGTGTTTAAATTAAGTGCTAATCTTGGGTAATCTAATTTATGCTTATTCCTTGTGTTGAAATGATGAATTCAGTACCTAAGACTATTGGTTTGTTGGTTTTAATAATAGATTAACAGTCAGTGTAAAAACCAATTGTACACAATCATAACATATAATTTGATAAACAGGAAATCTTACAGACATCAGTTAAATGCCACCATAAATGTATTCCATAATCAATGTGCATTTCAAATGCTGCAAAATATACCTTTCTGAGAGTATCTTAATGAAATGAGTGACTTTGATTTTATAATTATTCTAGATAATTTACTGCATACATTTTCCAAATACCTTTTCCATCAAGAGTTTAACAAGAGATACAGATTAGATAAACTAAACATAAAGTTCTGAGTTTTCTACACACTTAACCTTTCTGCAGTTGTAAAATTATGTAATTCTAAAAATTTTAATTGATTATAATCCGAATGTGATGTTGGGGCAGTATTTTAATACCTGAATAATTTCAATTGTATTATATAATAGGTAAATTCAATAACAGCCCGCCTTGAAACAATGCGTATGTAATAATTATTTAAAATGTATGTAACAGTCATTGCAAATGCTTATTTTTATTATAAACATGTTTTATAATGTTATGTGAATACATTATATACTTTAATAATGCAAGAGCTGTGAGAATAATAAGTTTTAAGTTGCTAATAATGAGGTAACCTTGTGGCAATAATGAGTTTTAGAGTTTGAAAATTACTAGTCATGATTAAAGCAACAATAATGTAATTTATCTAACAGATTAAAATTAGCCAATCAGAGACTTGAAATACCAAAGCTACCGGTTTTGACCGTTGAAAATTACTCATTTGCTGGCAAACCTTGGTAGTGAACAGATGGAAGATGTGTTCCCTACAGAAATATTACGTGTGAATCGTAAAATGTGTATACGCGCTAAGTGAAAGTATTAAGGATTCTCACAGTTCTTAAAAAGCGTAGTGCTTTATAAAAATGTGCAAGGATTAAATAAAGAAGTGAATTTAAAAAGTTAAATTCTGTGATGTCTACATTCTTGTTGCACCACGCCTTGACTAAGATACATGACTCTACAAACATTATAGACGCAGCTGAGGCAAATTCAAACATAAATAATATATAGAAGCAGTGTTAATAACAAAGTTAAATATTATAGTGTAAAACTTGGAGTGTAATAACAAACACACATCTTGAAATCAGCTTTTCGTACGTAACAGCATATTGCATAATAACAGTAACTATTACGTAATCAACAAATTCAAACCGACACCCAAAGCATGTGCAAACTCCATAAAGCAACTAATATTTACGTAAACATATTTATGTGAAACAAAAACATTTTACCTCAAGTTGGCTCCCATACGTGGGGCAGTTAAAATTATGTAACCAAACAAAACAAAAGCAGCACAACATAACCTTCTTCAAGTTTAAAAAAAAATATTACGTGAAGAAAATACCTTCTCTTCAATGTTAAGAGGGTAGGTAGTATTATAGTATGACATGACAGTGAGGAATGCTGTCCAAATACAGATGTGTTGTTTTAGTTTCATTTTGAATTTTATCTAGTTTAGTTACGTAATATGGATTTTACAATACTAAAACAAATGTTGTAAACCTATTGATTACCTAACTAGTTTCATAATGCTACCTCATTATATAACTAGTTTCATAATGAAGCTTCTATTACGCAATGATTTTCGTAATGTAACTCTTATCACGAATCTGGTTGTGTATTGTGAACCATACATAAATAATAAACTATAATTTATTAATAATAAAATTGGGATTTATTAGGAATTTAACTATCTATAACAGAATTAGCTGCATTTGCAATAGCTTCATCAGAACTCATTTTTCAAAGTTTATTTAATTCACCTAGTACTCATGTTCTTCTGTTTTAAACAAAAATGTAACAAGCAAATCATCTATCAAACCACGTATGACCCACTATACACATGTATAACTATGTATCAATGTAGTGTAGTTTCAGTGATTCCTAATACTACATCTGAAACAAAAATGCAATTTACCAAAGTAAATGAAAAAAATCAATATTAATTAGCTAAAGTTGATAAAACATTGTATAATACACATGTTGTAACTACATATTATAATACTTGATTGGTTATTATACTTGGCTTGCGGCCTCGTTTGTCAATCTTCCAGTCTCATATTGTAATATGATACATTACGATATTCGTATCATAAATTACTATTACAAGACACTACTTTCAATAATGCATCAAATGATAAAATATATATATTATTTTTGGTTAATGTAAGCTAAAGTAGAAAGTTATGGAATAATCCTTAGTGCAGCTAATATGTTAAATTACACTGATTGTGTTATTCAAGTGTATTATCTAATCCCCAAATGCATTTATTTATTTAAGGCTGGCCAGAACCAATTGCTTCATATATGAAGAGTACACTTGTGCTGCAAAAAATAAAGAATTAAATTAACATTGGTAATAATAAAAGACACTGTTATAGAGTAAAACTAATTCAGAAGTAAGCTTCTTATGTTGCTTATAATCTAAACATGCCATGTAAAACAAACAAATTTTAAGTTTACTTAAGGACATTAGTTAGAAGATAGGGATTCAAACTTCTAAGTTTAGAACATACATTGTCAACATGAAAGAACAGTTATCATAAGTTATTCTGGAACCCTTAGCATACACAGTATTGTTGGAATTATCATGGAGAACATGAAAAACCTGGCATAGGGCGATGGATTTTTCCACGCGTAAAAATCCTTAGCATGGCTTTCTTTGGAAGGGAAGTAAAGCTGGTGGCCCCATGTCACAGTTTGACGACATGTAAAAGAACCTTAAGCTTGATAAAGAGGCCTCTGAGCAAAATTTCCAGATTTTCACACCCAATATAAAATGGGACGCTAAGAACCATAGTAGTTAAAGAGTGTCCAAAAATAAAACTTAATTTAATTTAAAGAAGATGGGAAAAGATTATTTTGACTATCATAGTTTGATACACATTTATACAAGGGGCATTTAAGTACAAATAATGGTGAGATTTAAGATTTTATTCTTCTTTTTAGGAGATTAAAAACAATAGTGTAATTTAATAATTTGGGAAGAATTTATGTTCAATTGAAAACTCCAAGCTTACAGATTGTAAACATTTCAGATGCCTCCAAAGAAGCTCAAGAGATAGGAGAGGAATGAAAGAACTAAGCTATGACATTTGCTGCAGGACTCAGGTGGAAGAGGGTTGCCTACAAGAAATCAATATTTTTAATGTTAGAGAAAAAAAATGTTGAACATTTGTGCAGTATATTTTTAATTTCATGTTATATTAAAAACCACAGAAATCTACAGCTCATAGTATAACATCAATATTTTCATACACATTCTTAGTCCCTTTCCCAATAAAATTTGAAATGCCAATTTTTTCAATATTTATATCTGGATGTGCCACATTGCTTTTTTAATTAATTTTAACAGTTTTTATTGCTTTTAGAAATCATGCAACAAATTTACTTTTCAAATGTAGTAAAGCAAGATACTCTTTGTTACACTGAAAACAGAACTGTACATCTGTTACAGCATGGTACGTATGATGCAATGGTTGGTATATTTATGTTCCTCTATGTGAACATGAAAATAATAGGCACAAACTTTCATTGGTCAGAGGATTACAAAGTCAGAAATCTTATTCCAGTGAAGCAACTGAAGTTCATCACTGATACTCATATAAAACAAGAACTGCAAAGAGCAGCTATTGATCTGGAACCAAACGTAAGTGTTATATTTTCCTTTGTAAACTCTTCTTAAGTAGAAGTTTGTTTGGATAATGATTTAATTTGAAATAAAATCATAAATATGCTTTGATCTGATTGAAATGTCCAAAGTTTGTTACCTAAATTGCAGTCAATAAAATCCTTCTGTGATTTTATAGCAATAATTCCTATCTAATTAACAGTAATTGTACCTCAAATAACTGCTTCACACAAAATAATTGTCAAGTACATCACATATACTAAACATGTTCCCAGAGGAAATAGGATTGGAAGTAAAGATTGATAATCCATTCTCCTATCCCTCAGCAATCCTAATACATTATTGAATGTAGGAAATATTTTATTTCACATAATGACCCCATGTAAAATCTTGCTAATTTGAACTAATTGGGACCAAGACCTGCTGAGTTTAGAAAATTCTTAATTTATCCAACATTTTCACTAGCACATATCAACATCATACATCTAGCTTGGATAAAACATTGTCTCTTGTGCGTTTGTGGAAAAGTGTCCATGAGGAAGTGATGCTACCAGCTCCTAGTTTCTCTACTCATACTATAATAAACAAAATTAGGGTTAATGAATTCAAATGGAGAAATTAAGAGCAATGAAGTCTGGGAGTAAATGGTCTGAACTAGCTTAAAAGAATAAAAAAGTTAGTGAAAGCTGTAAACATGTTAATCATTCCTACAGTTACCAATTCTAGGGTTACCAGATTAGGTGATATTTTGCTGCTTGGACTACATTAACAATGATTTTGCTACCTATTTATGAAATGTTGCAGTTTGGGCAATTTTTTTACTGGAATTCTGCAACATAGTCAGGCTGGTGATTCTTGCTAAGCCATTTGAGTGAAATGATCTGAAATTCAACCTTTCCCATTGTTATATGGAGAGATACTGTTACCAATATTTAATTTGCTAAATGAATATTGTAAAGCACAGAGGAAAAATAAACTTGTACTGTTTGAAGCTAAATTTAACATATGCCCAAGCCATTTCATTCATACATGTTAGTTACTAAATATTTGCTAATGTCAAGACCCTCTTGGTATATTTTGTTATTTAATAATAAATTAAGAATTTACCCCTTTGTACATATATTCATTTATTTAAAATGCTATATTTTGATCATAGTTTATCTTCTACAGTATATAGTTGCTATTCAATTTATTAAGTAGAACAATATTTAAGATTTGGAACAATGCAAAGCATCATTACCATGCCAATGGCTAATAAATATTACATTTGACTTGGTGACAGTAGATAATTAGGAATGAGATGCTGATGATGAGCAAATTAAAGCCCAGCTCCCTTTTCTGATTCCTCTGCTGGTATACTATGTTCTTACTACACAGATATGGTTTTAAAAGGTATAAGAGCTAAACCAATATGTGCCTGCGGTGGCTGCTTTGCTGTCAAGTGATGGGCCAGAGCAAGGAAGGTGCGGAGAGAGGAAAGTAACATCTGTCACATCACAAATTGTCAGAACGTATGCTTACACAGTAAAGGATGTTCTACATAGCATCGTGACCTATAACATTCAATATTAATGTGTTTATTTACTGAAAACAACATACCTGAATTTCTGAAAATGACTTATTCTAGAAGAGTTGTTAGCTCATCATTTTCCTCATCTTCTCCTTATCCTTACTTAATTTGGAATCAGTTTCCTGCAGATTTAATATAACTAATTTTTGTATAGTGTCATTTCGAGCCGCTTTATAGAAATCTTTCTGCAGTTTTCACAGTGTGCAATATGAGTAGCCTAGTCTTGTTTTGTTACTCTGCCAAGTGAAGCATGCATAAGCCTTTCAACATCTGCAAGACGAAAAGTAGGTACTATTTTCTTTACCATAGCCCAATTAATTTTATGGGGTTGTACTACCAATGATAAAGAGTTAAATGAATAATCTGGTGCCCCTTTTTCTAATGCAGTTTGATCTAGCTTGTACTTTTTCTATCTTGTGTCTTGTACTGATTTACTTTTGTAGCAATTCTGCTCTACTTTCATAAGGGTGAAATGCTATGTTATTATATGGCAGCCAGTTCTGAATAACTTGTTTTTCTGGAATTAGTAGAGGGAGGCTTATCTAAAATTATTGAATGGTAGCTTCATTATCGATGATGATGACCCCTCTTCTAAAAATTTTTTAAATGTGTTTATGAACCAATCTGTGTAAGAATCTGCATTCATTTCAGAATGACAGTCAACATTTTTATTCCCCTGTGTGGAACCCACTTCTTTTCCTGTTTGTGCAGAACCAGCATGACAAATTATAAGCCTGTTTCCTTTTCCTACAGGTATCTTCAGTCCACCTCTTTCTGTCGAATCTTGTCATATGTTTTGCTTGCAATGGTTCTGATTTACCCATGTATAATCAAAATAATAAAATGGGATGCATATCTTCAGATTCTCTAAGCATCTGCACTGTTTTTAAAAATTTTATTCTCATAACAACTACCTATATCACCTTTTTTCAGCAAGAATTTATTCCCATCATTAGTTTTTTTGTATCTGAAAACCAAATTTTTCAGTACTAATCTAAGTGAAGTGGAGGAACCCATATAGTCAATTTTTTCCCTCATGATATGAACCAGCATTTTAATCGGGGGGGGGGGGGGGGGGGTATCTGCCATTGTCATACATGTGGGTTAAGATTGAACTGAAATGTAAACACCACAGATATGTATAACACTAAACTTATTAACTCCGCGTACACAATACAGGAACAATATACGAACTATGAAATAAGAAACTCAGTAGTTTAAGTTCCGGTATGCAATCGTCTGTTTTTGGCAGAAGGCCAGTCCCGACTCCCTGTCTTAGTGTTGCTTCCCAGCAGGGGTGGCTTAGCGACCCAAGTGCACAGCTGTTCCTTGTCACTCACTGCTCGGTGTCTGGGAGATGCTGCCCTATGAAGACGTGCCCACCCTTGGAAGCTGCTTCCAAGGGATGGTTAAGTAGCTGCTTTCCTTGTGGTGGTTGAGCCACCACATCACCCCCCTTAGAAGAGAGGTGCCTAGGACCTATAATAGTCCGGGAAACGGACATGTCGCCCAGAACGAATGGTTGTCGATGGTGTTGGTACCGGCAGAGTTGTGTGGGATGATGGAGTTTCAGGAATGATGGCATCTGTGAGAATGAAAGCAGGTTTTACGCGATCAGCTGATACCAGCGCTGCTTTGTTCCTGATGGCAATGCGGAAGGTTTTGTCGGTATGGTCAATCACTTTGTAAGGTCCAGTGTAAGGTGGTTGTAAGGCACTGCGGAGGGAGTCTTGGGGAAGGAAAACATGAGTTGCTGTGGATAGGGATGGGTGGACGAATGTGGATGGTGAGCAATGGTGACTGGCTGGCTTTGGTCGCAATTCTTCCATCCTCCACCTTAGGTTTAGGAGGAACTGAGAGGTGTCAGCTGGTAGAGAAGCCGGTTGAATGAACTCTCCCGGGATCCGTAGCGGTTCACCATACACCAGCTCTGCCACCGAAGCCTGGAGGTCCTCTTTGAAGGCCGTGCGAACGCTCAGGAGAATGAGCGGCAGCGCGTCGCTCCAACTGGCATCTTCATGGCACATCAAGGCGGCCTTGAGAGATCGATGTAATCTCTCCACAAGGCCGTTAGACGCTGGGTGATATGCTGTGGTCCGAGTAAGATGGATACCACAAAGTTTAGATAGTGTTTGGAAGAGCTGGGAAGAGAATTGAGTGCCCTGGTCGGTGGTGACCTGTTGTGGACATCCGAAGCGTGCAATCCATCCAGTTAGGAACGTCTTTGTTATTGTTTCTGCAGTGATGTCCGGTATAGGAAATGCCTCTGGCCGTCGGGTGTATCGGTCGATAGCTGTCATGCAGTAGCGATTGCCTGTAGAGACGTGCAGGGGCCAACAATGTCAATGTGGACACGAAGGAAGCGCCCTGGTGGAACTGGATACTCTGCAGGTGGTGTTACAGTGTGTCGGGTGATCTTTGACCGTTGGCAGCATTGGCAAGTCTGTGCCCAGAGGCGGCAGTCCTTTCTCAAACTTGGCCACACGAATCGCTGGGAGACCAACTTGACAGAAGCTTTTGTTCCCGGGTGGCTAAGGATATGGAGGGAGACAAAGACATGTCGGCGAAAAGGTTGTGCGACAAAAGAACGTGGTCTACCAGTAGTAGTGTCACAGTACAAAGATACTGCGGTACCGGGTAGAGGAATCTTTTGTAAGAGGAGAGAAGAATCATTGTTATAGAATAGCTGGCGAAGCTCGGCATCCTGCTCCTGAGACTTAGCGAGCGCCACCAAGTCCACGGGGTTAGATAGGGCGTCGATACGAGAAAGGGCATCGGCAACAACGTTATCTAAACCAGAGACGTGTTCAATGTTGGTAGAGAATTGGGAAATTAAGTCTAGGTATCGGAACTGACGAGGAGAGAAGCTTTCGCTCTTTTGCTGGAAGGCATATGTAATGGGTTTATGATCGATGAAAATGGTAAAGGTTGGTGCTTCTAACCTGTGCCGGAAGTGTTTAACGGCCTCGTAGATAGCCAGAAGCTCTCTGTCATAGGCACTGTACTTCTGTTGTTGGGAGGTGAGCTTATTGTAAAAGAAGCCGAGTGGTTGCCAGTTCCCATTTATCCGCTGCTGTAGAACTGCTCCAAGTGCGGAACCGGAAGCTTCTGTGACCAGAGCAAGAGGGACAGAGCTATTTGGATGGGCGAGAAGAGTTGCCTTTGAGAGACTCTCCTTGCAGTTTACGAAAGCCTGAAGCAGCTCAGGTGTCCAGTTCACAGGATCAGAGCCTTTGACTCGAGAGCCTGAGAGAATGGCGTGAAGGGGTGCCTGAACGGCAGCAGCATTTGGTAGGAAACGACGATAAAAGTTTATCATTCCGAAGAACCTTCTGAGTTGTCGGATGGTCTGGAGTGGTGCATAGGATTGCAAGTCAAGCACCCGGTCGGGCAAAGGACGAGAACCTTCTCCCGAGACGGCGTAGCCCAGGAAGACAACATCCGGAACTTTAAAGGTACACTTGGATGGGTTGATGATAACTCCGAATTCCCGTAGTCTGGTGAAGAGTTGGCGAAGGTGCTGGAGATGCTGTTCCGAAGTCTGGGAGAAGACTAAGATGTCGTCCAAGTAGGCGAAACAGAAATCCAGTCCACGGAGAACTTCATCCATAAATCTTTGAAACGTCTGAGCTGCGTTTCTAAGCCCAAATGACATAAAGGGAAATTCAAACAAACCGAAAGGAGTAGTGATGACTGTTTTGGGGATATCATCAGAGTGTACTGGTATCTGGTTATATGCTCGGACGAGATCGATTCTGGAGAAGACGGAACAACCGGAAAGATGATGGGAATAATCGTGGATATGTGGTATAGGATATCGGTCTGGAATGGTGCGAGCATTAAGAGCACGGTAGTCACCGCAAGGGCGCCAACCGTTGTCTTTCTTGGGTACTAGGTGTAGCGCCGATGATCAAGGGCTCTCAGAACGGCGTGCTGTACCATCCTGCAGAAGTTGTCGAACTCGGTCTTAGCCATTTTGAGGCGCTCAGGAGCGAGTCGACGAGGGCGGCAAGAAACAGGTGGGCCGGGCGTTGTTCTGATGTGATGAACAACCTGATGTTGCACAGTTTTTGGCATTCCTGCAGGCCGAGTGAGCCCAGCGAACTCTGCGAGAAGGTCATCAAGTGGTGTACCAGTGAGAATAGTTTTAACACTAGGAACTGCAGTGTTTGTGGTAAAACCGGGCATTGACAGTTCGGTAGTGCCATCCAATAAACGTCCATGACGACAATCGACTAGAAGATTGTAACGGGACAAAAAGTCTACACCAATTATTGGGATGCTAACATCAGCCACCACGAAGCGCCAAACAAATGCTCGCCGAAGTCCAAAATTTAGGTTTAAATGGATATAGCCGAAAGTGTGAATAATCGTGCTATTGGCGGCGAACAGTTGGTAATCTAAATGCGCTCTCCTGCCAGGAACTAACCTTTTAGGAAACACGCAGAGATCTGAACCGGTGTCTATTAGGAATCTGTGCTTGCTTCTGCTGTCAGTAATGAACAGGCGGCCTGATGAAGAAGTGCAGTCGTTTGCCGCCACTAACGGCTGCTGCAGTCGTTTTCGGGGGTATAAGTACAGGGTGACGTACACTTTCGGGCAGCATCGCTGTACCGACGGCGGTACCAACATTGACTCCGAACTGCCGACGAGTCGCGCGAGGAGTGTGATGACTGACTTCTTTGTCGTTGGCGGTTTCGTGAATGCGAACGCTGTCGTACTGGACGGGTTGCTAGGGCTGCCATTTGCTTAGATAGCTCTTCAACTCTCTGTAGCAGCATGGTGAGTTCGGATGAAGGGTTAAGGTTCGCCACGCAGGGAGGCGGAGGCGTCACCTCGTGAATTTTGTCTGCCAGTAGCGAAACGGCATCAAGGTTAGCGTCCATTTGGCAGGCAATGATGGTCTGGATATGAGATGGCAAACGACTCGGCCATATACTCCTCAAGAAGTCGTCTGGAACGTCTGGTGCGAGGCTTTTGAGGTGTCGCAAAAATTGCGGTCCCCCATTTTCTCGTGAGTTAGCAACTGCCGAACGCGTTGCTCCTTGGAGGTGGACAACCTGCGTACCAATTCCGCCTTGAGTTTTGTGTAGGGACCTTCAGCTGGTGGATTAGTTATTATATCCTCCACTTCTGCGGCATATCGGTGGTCAAGCTGAGCAATTGCATGATTGAATTTAGTTCTTTCACTCGTAATACCACTGAGTTCGAATTGCCCTTCTGCTTGGGCAAACCATAGTGCAGGTTTGTCGGCCCAGAAAGGATGCAATTTCACCACCACACGATAAACAGTACCTGCAGCTGCCTGCCCCGTGGCCGTATTTATTGTATGTGTATACGCGGCACCTAACACGAGATAAATTGTCACTTTTTGAAGACACTTTTCACTTTTTCACGATAGCTTTTACACGATCACGTCGGGGTCGCCAAATGTGGGTTAAGGTTGAACTGAAATGTAAACACCACAGATATGTATAACACTAAATTTATTAACTCCGCGTACACAATACAGGAACCATAAACGAACTATGAAATAAGAAACTCAGTAGTTTAAGTTCCGGTATGCAATCGTCTGTTTTTGGCAGAAGGCCAGTCCCGACTCCCTGTCTTAGTGTTGTTTCCCGGCAGGGGTGGCTTAGCGACCCAAGTGCACAGCTGTTCCTTGTCACTCACTGCTCGGTGTCTGGGAGATGCTGCCCTATGAAGACGTGCCCACCCTTGGAAGCTGCTTCCAAGGGATGGTTAAGTAACTGCTTTCTGTGTGGTGGTTAAGCCACCACATACATTTCATATATTGTGCGGTTAAGTACATCTTTTTCAAAATCATCTAAATTGGAAACACATTTTTGCTTTCTGACATGCTTTCCTGGAGATTTAAATAAAGGTCCACCAATTTCTATGCTATAAGTTTTGCCCTGTTTCACAATGCAGGACACAGTATACACACTCACGGTGCATGTCGTCCTCCATGGATTAGTGGTACCGTGCTAGCCTCTAGTTCCCAAGGCCGCGGGTTCAAACCCGGCGGAGAGCGATGGGTTTTTTCGGGCGTAAAAATCTTTAGCATGGCTTCCTTCGGAAGGGAAGTAAAGACAGTGGTCCCGTGTCGTAGATTTACGGCACGTAAATGAACCTCAAGCCTGATAAAGAGGCCTCTGAGCAAAATTACCGGTCTTTCACGCCCAATATGGAATAGGATGCTAAGAACTATAGTAGTTAAAGAGCGTCCATAAATAAAACTCAATTTAAATTTTCACGGTGCATGCTTTGGCCATGAGTTTCAATTTCTCTGATCATGCACTTTCTCAAATAACAATTCCTTAAAGGAACTGTACACTTTAAAAACAATATTTCTGGCCTAGGAACAGAGTACTTTGCTCTTAGTGCCTGCACCACTGGTATCAAGTTTTGAAAGCGACATTATTAACAGTTCACAAAATACAGAACGTAAAAATAAAAGTGCTATGCTTATTGTCATAGTTACACAAAGTGCTTTAAACTTAATTTGCCTTATACACTGATCTTGAACCAAACTTCAATGAACACATGTGTGCGCTTCCGGACTGCAGTGAATCATGTTCATTTAATTTGTAAAATAAATACGTGAGTTCAAAATGACATTTTGTGAATGTCTCACTGATTGTTGCTTAATGAAAAGAAATAACTCAAGGGCAAGGTTGGAAGTTGGAACATATCCTAAGCATTAACATGTGAATAAGCAATATTTACTACTAGAATGATAACTCAAAGTATACGGCATAGAAACATAACCTTTGGATAGCTTGCTTCAAACACTTTTGTTGAATATATATACCTGAATATATCTGAATATAGACCATTACAATGTCAAAATTCCAGTAGTAATTTTGAGCGCATGAAGAAACAGAAACTCTCTTGCTCATGCGCTTGTGCCATGGGTATCTGAGCTAGGCAATACTGCAAGCCTATGATAAGGCAGTCACTCTAAGTGAGCTTCTAGTACCGCTTCATATATCTTCTAATACCATACGCCACAGAGAGTTGTGGAACTTCATAGAGAAAGATGCACAGTTCTGTTGCTCCAAGGGCCAGACAGACGTTGTAACCATTGACATCTATCATTATTAAATAACAAATGGAAATGGAAATGATATTTTATTAGGCAACCAGTTCTTACAGATATGTGCATGGATATAGGGAATCCAATATTTATGAAAGGTGTAAAATTTATTCCACAATGCAACTTTAACATAGCATGTAGAAACAACATTCAGATGTTTATATAAGTCATAGTAATGAGGTCTCACATGAAGGGAAACAAAATAGAAGAACCATCACTTATTGTTTTATATCTTTCTCTTATGGTTTACCAGTTTTACAAAGTTCAATCACAACAAAGAGGGATTCACAAGCTATTTGCAGAAAATTCAAGATATGCATCTGATTTTCCTTATTGACATCTCAAACATACAGTATATTAATCAAAATCATTAAGATCAGTTTTGAGAAAATATAAAACAAATTTTTCCTGTGTAGTTTGGTTTACAATGGCGAACTTTTGTGAAAATCTTTGTGTTGCATCCTTGAAAGATACTGGGCTTAAATACAAAATTTGCTATTCATACAGTGGTTTGTTTTGTGGTTATGCTGTTTACATACACATGGACATTTTTCTAAAATTGTTTTATTTGGGAGCAGTGATCTCAAATTGCATATTTCCAGTGAAATCTCAAAATAAAAAATTTGGGTCGAATACATTACTTCCTCTTCCTAACATCGGCAAGTGGTATAGAAAGTAATGAGTGTCTTAAGAGTTTTATTGTTAATATTTCAACAAGTGCTTTTTTTCTTTTGAAACGTTATGTAGACATAAAAATATGGTTATCTGCTTTATATTTGTCATTAAAATGACATGCACATCATAAATTTATATTGCAAAGTTTAGTCTTAGTATCTCTGCTGAAACAAACACCAGAAATATTCTTGGTACCTAATTTTGCAATTTGTGCAGGCAGCATTAACATATTAGTAGAGTTATAGATTGCCTCTGTTGAAAACAACTTTGCTCCTTATACATGTACTTTCCTTAGGCTCTTAATCAAAATCAGAGATCTTCAGACCCCAGTTTTAACCTCTGGGGATATTTGAAGAGGCTAAATAAGTGTACCATAATGAGTTTCTACAGTTGCTGTTTGACACATGTATGTGAAGCTGCAGTAGAGTTAAGCAAATACAAAAATCTGACAGTGCAGTGTTTAACATCTAATTAAAAGTGTCACAGCGTTTATGTTTCCCTTCAATCAGTAATTTATTTGCTAATGATTTATTGAAAAGTAAGAATGAAAATTTTGTCCATATAAATGTCTGAATATACTATTTCTTAATTTGTTCTTGAATAATCTTTAACTCTGAAACAAACATTTTCTCCAGCTTATAGGACCATTTTAAACCACCTGATCCTGCACCTTTTTGTCATACTCTGTTGCCGTTTTGTGCAGATAATATATTTGATATTGTACATTTATCTCCTTAACTGTTCACATTAGCTGGATTTTTCTAGAGACTTTTTCATTTGCAATATTTAATCTATAATCATGCAAAATCTATGAATGGCTCATTCAAAAACTAGCAAATCATCTATTTAAAAATTATGAATATAGAGTTTAATATACACATGTGGAAAAAAGTTTTAATTAGTTGTATTAGGTTTAGATGACAAGATAGAATACTGAACATTTTTTTAAAACATAGATTAGACCATTATGAATGCTTTTACAGAGTAAAAATTTAGGACAAAGCATCTGTGAAAATTAAAAAATCTGCAGTTTTCCTCCAATTGCTTATACTTTTTTTACCATGAACTTAGAATACAAAACATATAGTCCACACACAATTTTAATGAGCTATGTCAAACCGTTTTTAAGATATTATTTTGTTTATTCACAATTAATCACTTTTTGATATGGTAATATGAAATGCTCCTTGGACCCTACAGCTTACTGTATCGCTCTCAAATTTTTAAATTGAGTTTATTATACAAACACAAAGAAATTATGCAGGAATTTCTTAGTTTTAATTAGTTTAAGAGAAAAAAAATGTTTTTGCAAAAATAGAGAATTTTTCAACATCTTCAATGTGGCTTATGGAAGATAATCAATTCCAGCTGAACAATTCAATATTTTTTTAATTAGTGCACAAAAAGTTTAAATCCATAATTTATGAAGCTCTCCTGATAATTTCAAGCTCATAAGTTATAAACTGTGGTCCAAAGAGTATTATGAACATGAAAAACACTGAAAAAAAAGGTAATTGAGAAAACTGAGTTTAAAGTTTGATACAGTGCTTTATTTAAACTGTACAGGACCACCTATCCTGATCCATTTGTGGCTTTAAAACTGTTGATAATAAAGAAACCTAGTGTGTAGCATGAAAGTATAAGTATAATAAAAATGCAAAAAACCACAAAAATTGAATATTTATACATTTTGTACCAAAGCATTGCCTTAAGTTACGTTATTTTCTAAGCTACCAAATTTTTTACTTCCTCTACTGCTTACCTTAGTAAGCAGAGGTAGTGCAGCCAAAAGTCTGAAAACAAAATTTCAAAGAAATACAAGTTCCTGGATTAAAAGAAAAAACATTTTCAGAAAATGTTGTGTGTGTGTCTCTCTCTGAACAGCATAATTCAAAAATAAAAAGTCAGTTAAATACCAAAGTTGTCTAAGGAAGTTACACAAAGATTTTCAACAAAATTCCCCACACCAAACTACCCTTTACATGAACAAATTTTCTTTATTTTTTATTTTCTTAAAAATGACTCTAGCAATTTTAATTAAATTACTGTATGTTTGCAAGACAAATAAAATGCATATCTTGAATTTTTTGTGAATAGATTGTGATCATCTTGTTTGCATACTTTTGTATAACCATAAGGGACAGACAAAAACTTACTTCAAAAAAATGTGCATCTCATGAAAAAACTCAATTTATGCTTTCCTTTATAATTTTTATATGCACAAATTGAGATTTTTATTACTTTAGCTAGCTTCACTTTCTATATATATATATATATATATATATATATAGGGTGGAATACAATACTTTCCCTACTTACTACACGTACTAGAGAAAGTAAAAAATGATCAGTTGGCTAAAACATACCAAGATAACCTATGTTGGCCCTGAGCCCAACCCAAATAAATGAATTAAAATTCTTTTTTTTCTTTTACTATTTCTTAGCTATTCTTTGTTATTGATTTGAATTTTCAAATATATTTTTTTTTCAAGTGTTAAGTTGCTATACTTTTTTTTTTTGGTGGTTGTCATGCAATCACATTGCAGCCTGGTTTTTAAAGATCTGACTATTGCTTAAGCCTACTGTATCCTTATTGTATCTATAACAAAATGTGCAATAAAAGCATTTCTACAAACTTCGATTGTGATTAACAAGAAGTAGATAGAAGAATAAGTTTTTGTAAAAATAGTTTGTAGAATAGAATAGTGAATAGATAAAGACATGTGAATATGATAAATAAGATATTTTACAGAAATCTTTTTACTAATCTATTTGTAATCAAAAACAAAATTGCTCTCTGAAAATTTATTGATATTCACAGCAAGTTTTGTTGAATTTGAGTTGTATGAGGTGCATCTGGAACATTTTAAGAAAATCACACACTGACTTACTAATGTGTTAAACTCTTACACCTCTAGTGCTGCAGTACTTAAATGATTCCCCATTCAGAAAAAAAATAAATTATCAAATACTTTTGTTTAAGTATTGTGACTTCATCCACTTCTCCTCTAGTCACTCTCCAGTTTTTCCTTGTGCATAGTACTTCAATTAACAACATGCAAATCAGGCCTCTTTTCTCTTCTGGTTGCTCACTCACATGTTGAAGCCAGGGCTCCTCTTCTAGCCTCTTCTATCTTCTAATAGCTCATTGATCTTCAAACACAGGACTCGTCATGTAGACAGAACTTGCTGAGTGAACACCAGACAACACTGAACTGCACTACTATCTGCCTTTGTGGCAACCAAGCTTTCTTTGATACTTGCATGAGCCCTTGAGAAGATTTGGTACAGGTGTGCAAAAGGGAGATCTGAAAACTTCTACCAGTGTCCCAATACAAGTTCCAGATGGTTCATTAGCTGAAAGTGTATCCTCCCTCTCTCCAACCTACCCCAAATGGGACTGAAGAGCATGCCCAGTGTGGGAGATCAGAAGCTCCATCACAATATATTAACGTTGCTTTAACTGAACGGTCATATTAAGCTGTTGAAGGTACTACAGTGTTTTACACAATAGGTAAATCATGGGATACATAGCTATACAAATAGATCTTTATGGGATACAAATTTGGTTGCAAGAATTCAGTTGTTCAGAAAGAAAGCTGGATCATCCAGCGCCAATGAGATGTTTGCTGGAATGCTATAGCGGTATCTGTGTTCCATGTATTGTGCACACCCAGGATATTCTGTCTTTCTAAAGCTTCAAAGAGTAGTTTATGCAACAAACTGAATTTTGAATTTTTGACCGTTTTCCTCCAAAACTCAGTGACAGTGATCCTTCAACTAGTAATGCTAATGTAACAAATCTATGTGTAAATAAAAATTGGCAAAATCACTAATTGTTGGAAAGTAATATATTTTTGGCTACTTTGTTTTTATTTTAGAGAACTACGGACCCATATAATCCAAAATTTTAAATTAACAAGATTTTATTGTAATAATGCTTCCTGTATTTGTGATTTCATAATAATTGCACTTGAGGGTTGGTGTACTCATGAACACAAACTAGGTAAAAAATCTTATGTGATACATTCACATGACTTTCTCTACCTCTATCATTTATTAGTGGGGTAAACAAATTATTCCTACTCAGGCTTATTTTTCTATCTACTACATTTTAATCTAAATAAACCTTTGCACAAATAGCTACATTGCACACTTCATTATAGATACAAGAGAGTGTGGAGAGTAAAATGTTAAGAACTGAACGCTATATGCTGGCCTGAAAATTCCATACTGTTTCCATGCAATTGCAAGAAACAACTGAATGTTGAAAGGTCTTTAAGAGAATAAACAAGAAATGAACAATTTGAACCTTTAACAATGCATATCTCAGAAATGGCTTATACCACAAAAAGCTTATTTGAAATAAATTGTGTGTTTTAAAGAGATCTACATTTTTATACGTTTTTGTCTATCACTGGAATTAAAAACAATAAACATATAATATATCTTAACATTGTAGTAAATCAAATGAATTAAAATAATCATTTCCATAAGTTTGAATCATAGAAACCATAATTGATAATCCTAATACACCCTCACAAACTGCAAATGATAAAAAGTTTACCAGTAATACAAGATTATACAAAATTTCTTCAAATGAAGTGGACTTCACAGGCTATTCCCAGAAGATTCAAGATGTACATTTTATTTGTCATGTAAATATCTTTAATATATGGAGTTTTAATCAAAGTCATTACAGCTAATTTTATAAAATCAAAATTTTCAAAAAACCTTACATGTAAAGGGTAGTATGGGATGGATTTTCTTGAAAATCTTCATGTCACATCTTTGGAAGGTACTGAATTTAAATACCAAGTTTGGTGTTGATCCGACTCTTCATTTTTGAGTTATGTTGTTCTCTCTCTCTCTCTCACACGCATACACAGACCTTCTTCTAAAAATGCTTTTTTTAGATTCAGGGAGCCCCAAAACATATATTTCTGGTGAAATCTCAATATCGAATTTTTGGGTGGAATACAATACTTCCCCTACTTACAAGGGCAGTCCCAGAAGTACCCGACCTGACGTATATATAGCAGTTGTTGTTTCAAAGAAATGACTATGGTAGAAAGTACCACCCTTATAAAGCTTAAGTTTGAAGATGCTACGTTGTTTAGTAATTGTTTGGCAGCCATTAATAGTGAACTCTCTCAGCGAATTTGTAAACGTGGATAAAACTGGCCATCGTTATGTGATACAATACTTTCATTTGAAAGGTCTCAGTCCAATTAATATTAAAGCTGAGCTAAGATGAGCTCTGGGGGAGCCTGCTCCTTCGTTTACAACAGTAAAATATTGGGTGGCAGAGTTTAAGCGAGGCCGTAGGAGCTACCAAGACGAACATCTCAGTGGTCAACCAAATGAGGTGACCATGCCAGAAATTGTGAAGAAAATCCACAGAATGGTATTGGATGACTGTCGACTGAAAGTGCACAAGCTAGCAGACATCGTAGGCATTTCAAAATGTGCTGTACATTGCATACTAACTGAAAATTTAGACATGAGAAAAGCTGTGCGCAAGATGGGTGCCATGTTTACTCACAATGGAAAAAGAGCAGCATTGTGAGGATGTTTCAGTCAAGTGTTTGGTGATGTTTCGCTGAAATAAAGCCAAGTTTTTGTATCGATTCATAACCATGGATGAAACATGGGTCCATCACTTCACACCTGAGATGAAGGAACAGTCAAAGCAGCGTATTGAAAAGTGAGAATTGGCTCCAAAGAAGGGAAGACAGTTCCATTTGCAGGCAAGGTCATGGCGTCAGCTTTTTGGGATGCATGTGGGATAATTTTCATTATCTTCAGAAAGGAAAAGCAATCAATGGTGAGTATTATGCAAACTTATTGCAGCATTTGAATGATGAAATCAAGCAAAAATGGCCACATTTAGCAAAAAAGAAAGTTCTGTTTCATTAAGACAATACACCAGTTTACACATCCATTATCGCCATGGCCAAAATCAATGAGTTAAAGTTCAAATTGCTTCCTCATGCACCCTATTCACCAGACTCTGATTATTTTCTGTTTCCAAAGTTAAAGAAATGGCTTGGTGGTAAAAGATTTGTCAACAATGAAGAGGTGGAGTTTACAGTTGATGGCAATTTTGCAGAACTCAATGGTTCTCACTATAAACAGGGTCTCAAAGCTATTGAACATCTCTGGGAAAAATGTATTGAGCTGAAAGTAGACTATGTAGAGAAATAAAGATGTTTTTTCCCAAAATGTTTGCGTTTTCTTTGTTAGGTCGGGTACTTCTGGGACAGCCCTCGTGCTACACATAGTACAGAAAGTAAAATTCATAAATATGAATATTACATTTCAGTAGAAGTATTAGAAACAGTGATGTATTGATAATTTATAAAGTACTTTTTACTTAGTTATGTTTAGTGTTTTAAAATTCCAACTCAACTTTATAAAATAAATATTAATGTTTCAGAAAACCTGTGTGACATTTATTCGTGATACGTTTATGGAGTATGGCAAAGACCTGATCAAAACTTTCAAACTACATCCTGATTCATATGTACAGATGGCTCTCCAGTTGGCAATTTATGAACTTCATGGATGGTAATAGTCCTAAAGAAAATACCATATATCAAAGAGTTCTAACAGTTCTAAAGAAAGTGATATATCAAAATATTATTTCTCTCTCTCTAAGGAATAGTAATGGTATTTTACTTAATTTGAAACTATGTTTGTTCCATGCTACAGTCCTTTTCCTACTTATGAAACTGCTCCAACAAGGCAGTTCTACCATGGAAGGACAGAGACAGTGCGGTCCTGTACAGTTGAAGCTTTGGAATGGATAAAGGCTATGCATCAGAAAAATACTAAGGTAATCTACTTGCATGCACCTTTTGTCATTTTGTTATAGTTACTAAACAATGTCCACTTAAAACAGTTTCTCAAAATATTGAAAATCAAAACATTAAATCTTTCATTATTTGTATCTTGTATTCTCCTGCAGAATAAAATCTGTATTATTATTATTATCAAGAAAGAAAATTTGCATGTATGTGTGAATGTGTGGGGATAATCTCAGAAAAGCTTTAACTGATTTTGATAATTCTTTTACTATTGAAAATCCCTGTTCTTTTCTAAGATATGAGCTATAAGACAGCTTCTAATTTCAGTTCCTAAATTACTAAAAGAATAAAAAGGATTTATAATGCTTGGATAATGGATATTATAATGCAAACATGTTCCTATACTATAAAAGAACATGCTTGTGAAAAAGGCTTGACTTTTCATTGACAATGCCATGGAGTATAATATAAAATAGATGTTGTTACTCCACAGAAAATGTCTGTAAAATAAGGCAAAACCAAGAATTTTCATTATACACACATGGTCACAATGTTATAATTGAGAAAACAGAAGACAAAGCAAGATAAGAGGCAATCAGTTCTGGCTATAATGGTATGATACAATGTGGTCATTTTATGGCAAGGCCACAGATCATGCATAGTGTGCTCCACACACTGTCTAATACACTGGGGGTGTTTCATTTCACAACTCCTGCTTTACTTATTCATGAGTGATTGCATGCACTATAATGAGCACTAACCTTGTTATAAGTGGTGTGTATCTGTGTGAAGACACTCCAGGAATCTTTGCATGAAATTTCCATTCACGTGCTTCTTCTTTGTAATGTTCATAATTTCTGTTTTTATATTTTCATTAAGTTTGTCTAAGGTGTGAGGATTGTTCCTATAAACTTTATTTTTGTAGGGTTCCCACATATAAATGCGCCAATTTCATCAATTTTTTTACTTCCATTAGAACATCTAATTTTCACTTCTTAGATTTAGCATTTAACAATCCCATAGTCCTAAACTTATTAACCAGACATCTAATAGTTTCTCTATCTGGAACTGAAATATCAGGAAATTTCTCCTGAAATGTCTACACAGCTGTCTATATGATTTGGGTTTTACATACCTATATATATAATATATAAAAATTTGCTGTTCAAGCATGAATTTCTCAGCAGGTATTGCAATGAACTAATAACTAGACTTTAATATTCTTAAGCAAATCAAATAAGGTTTAGCGTTCCCATTGTCCTAAACTTATTTGTATTTGTATTTATTGTGCTAAGAGTTTTACAATTTGATTGTCTACTGCACTTTGACCCTGGTCACTCATTCAGTAGACAATCACTATAGTTTATTTACATTTTACAATTTCGTAACCAGGTGTCTAACAATTTCTCTATCTGGAATTGGAATATCAAGAAATTTTGCCTGAAATTGTCTACATCCCTGTCTGCATGATCTACTTTTATGTATGTATCATGCATAAAAATTCACTTTCCAAGTGTGAATTTGACGCCAGGCATTGCAGTGGATTATTAACGATACATTAACACTCTTAAGCAAATCAAGCACAACACAGATGTCTTGAATAAGCTTTCACCTTTGAGATGCACAACTCTCTTTACAGCACGAACACATAACAGCAACTGAAACACAGCTGATAAAGATAACCTTGAGCACGTCATGCACCACCAGCTCCACATCAGAAAAGTACCGAGGTCACTGCAGTACAGTGTGCCATGCATACAGCCAGCCTGGCCTCATCTTAAAATGACTACACTGTATTATGTGCTACTTATGCCAAAACCTCTCTTATGTAAGAAAGTTTTCTGTAATTATATAAAAATTGAGTCAGAGTGGAAACACTTAACATCACTTACATGTTTTTTGTTTTGACCGGTTTCAAGAGCTATTTACTCTTGATACATCAGAAGTGGCCAAATTGGTTCCTTATGGTGTTGTCCAGTGTATGGTGACATCTGATGGTGGAATGAAGAATTTCCATAGTGGGTTTGGTGGCAGCAATTCAAAATTCATTACTCAGTGTTTATGTTTTGTGATTAAAATATTTTCCCAAGTATCTAACTCTGTTGCGTATTTCACAGGTTTTAGGAGAGTTATGTTTGGTGTGATGTGATATGTAGTCCAAAAACGGTGTGCAAATGATTTATCCGTCGGTTTGTATTTGATGTGTCTTGTGTGCTCTTTTAATCTGGTCCCTAAATTTCTTTTTGTTTTACCTTTGTACGAGAGATTTGGTTACATTCTGGGCAATTAATTTGATAGATTCCTGCTTTTTTGTTTTGAGGTATTTGGTCCTTCAATTTGTTTCGATTGTAATTTCTCAAGACTGAATTTGTTTTGTAGAGCTAGACAGATGTTGTGTTTTTGGAAAATATTGTGGGATTTGTAGTGAGTGCTTGAGTTGAAAGTGAACCTTTTGAAAATCATTTTGTATTTTTGTTGGGTAAGTGTTGTGGTATCCTTAATGTGTTTCTTGAATTGTGTTATCTTTTTGTGGATGATTTGTTTGGTAAAGCCATTGTTTATAGCTGTGTTAATTGTGTATTTGTATTCCGTTTCTGTTAACCCTCCGTCAGGCGCGCGCTTTGGTAGAACGCCGTTAGTCGCTATTTTTGTTGTTATTGTTTGTATTTTTGTTTTCTTTCGTTTATTTCCTGTTTTTACCTTTATTTAGATTAAGCGTACAAGGCTTTCATTAATAGGTATTATCTTACAACATAAAAATACAAGCTAAAATATGAGTACATATACGTTATAAATTGTATTACAGTAAGTATAAAGAAATACATTGCCATTTTCAGGTATACATACAACTTGTAATTTCAAATGTTCAGTTACTCAGAATCATCTACTATTTCACCCGTGTTTTCCCCGACTAAGCAACTATCGCAAATAATTTTAGCATGTTTGCTCAAACACAGGGGGGTGTTGCATTTCCCACATGCATATTTAGTTTTGCAGTTCATTTTGTCTTTGTTGCTGGGTTCACATCATTTCCTTTTCAATGTGCATAGTGGTGCATTTCACAATTCATCTACGCCGGATTCTTCAGGTTTATATTTTGTCAAAAGTCCTTTCAAATCATTGGATAGATTTGATGCTGTTGCTCTCCTTTGTAGCTGTTGCAACAGTAAAGCTAAAGATAGTGATTTCAAATACTACTGCCTTGTGGAATATTTATTTTGGTTTCCAAGGAAGATAACCCTAGAATTAATACCTGCAATGTTCAAGATATGGTCAAAAATTACCATGGGCCACCTTCTCGTTGTTCTGGCTACATTGTATGTAGCACACTATTTATCTACTGTATCAACTCCACATTTAGTGTCGTAATTCAGGATTATTTCAGGCTTTTTCTCAGCACCTTCTGATAACTGTGGATGAAACATGTAAACTTGAGAGCAAAACTACTGTTTCACCCTTTTTTGGAACATATGAAACAAGTGTTTCATTTTTTGTGAAGCCAAATATGCTTTCGTACTGTCTGCGATCTTTTGGAGAAGTGAAATTAGTGGGTAACTCTTTTTTGTTCTTTCGCACTGCACCGACGAAAGAAAGTTGTCTTTTGCAATTCATTCACCAGCGATACACTGGTAAACCAATTATCTGCAGTAAGTTTAGTCCAGTGCCAGAGATTGGTTCAGTTAGTCTCAGCACTGCAGCCTCTGCCGAGTTAGTTTGCAAATATGGTCCGTCCGGCTGCTGTCCACAATAAATCTCTGTGTTAGTTGTATAAAACAGTTTTGCATCACTCAAACAGAACAACTTTATGCCATACTTGTTTGGCTTGGATGGTATATATTGTCTAAAAGCACATCGACCACGAAATGCCGGCAACTGTTCGTCGACAGTGACATTTTGTCCAAGAGAATAATGGTTCTGACAATTGTTCAGAAACAATGTAAACATTTCTCTAACAGCCAATTTATCCAATTTTCGTCGCTCCAGTCTTGAGCTTTTGTCATCAAAGCGAATACAGCATATTAGAAAACTGAATCGTTTTTCGGACATAGCCATTCGGAATAAAGGAATTCCAAGATTTGTTCTCCAAAACTCGTGAATATTCTGGCGTTCACCACGAAAAATTCCTGCCAGGTACAATAAGCCTAGGAAAGCTTTTATTTCTATTACATCTGTAGGTCTGCTGTCTCTTTCACGTTGAAATTTGTGCTGCACACTGCTAATGTAAGTATTTGAGCTTTCAACAATCAAATCAACTATATCTTCGGTAACAAAAAGGTTCCAACAATCAATTTCCGTTTTCGCATTTTTGGCAGCTCCTACCACACCAGGAAGTTTGGTCAATATATTGTGAGCCCTTGTCTGTGTTATTTTCAAAGGTGTTTTTTTTTTCATTTTGTTCCATCTCTTCCTGTGAATAATAACGGAA